>CM056836.1:11420151-12020151 GCA_029853015.1 Chelidonichthys spinosus | reverse complement strand
CTGACAGTTGTAATCCGGGGGATTTACATGAATATTGCACGCCGACGGGAAATCTGGGCAATAATTCACTTCCAGATCTCAGAGCATCTTCGAAATGTTCACGATTTGTCTCGAATATGAATCTGTTCATTTTGGGTTTCTCTAAAGGGAGCTGAGAGAGAAGATCCAGCCCGAGATCATGGAGTTGATCAAACAGCAGAGGCTCAACAGGTTGTGTGACGGAACCTGCTTCAGGAAAATCAGTAGTCGCAGGAGGCAAGGTAAGTGTACAAGCACACGTACATCCACAGGTCATAACTACACATGGAAATTCACATCTCCTCCATGCTGCGTTCACCGGCGTAATCCTTCCTCTCCCTCTGTCTGTATGCCTTTCATCCCTCCTCTCTGCACTCGCAGCGTTATTACCTCAACTACACCAAAATCCCACTGGAAATTGTATCACAGTCACCTTTGAAGCTCTGGGCAGCCGTGGATCCGCTGTCATGATCGCTCACTCACATTCTTCTGGCTCGGTCGGCCTGCGAGGCAGAGACGCGTAGCGACGCATCGCCTCTTTTACTGGTCTTTTACTTTACGGGAATGCAGTGCACATGGTCTTTGTGTCTTGAGACGCACAAACACTCCACCTCATCCTACTCCTTCCCCCTCTGCATGCTGAAATACGAAGGTACACCAAGCCAAAAGCAGGGCGAACACATGTGTATGCACACTTGCCAGGATACGTTTGAGAGAGGAAAGAAAGGAAAACTGCAGACTCGGTAACCTCGGGCTCTACAGTACAGCAGGGCGGGTGTAGTGAAGAGGTTAAAGCAGTGTGTGTTTTGATGAGACATAACACAAGTGAGACTATTTGTGGTGTTTTGGATGGCGAAGGCTGCAAGCTTTTTGAGATGTTCACATGCATGCCACGATCTGTTGGAAGCGAATGTCTCGTGCTTTTATAGACACAATCCTGATTGTCTTGATTTCCTGTTGCTGTGATTCATTTTCAGAGATAAAGTAGAGGAGAGTAGAGGAAGCTCTGATATTCATATTCACCACCACGCGAAAGAAAAGAGGGAGAGAGGAGGTAGTAGTAGCATTTGGGGAAAATGATCTCAAAATGGGCATAAATGTGTGTTACATGACCTACAAATGAAAAATAACATTTTGAATGTATTACAATCATTTGTGTGTAAAATTATTAGAAAATATGAAAATATGAAAATATTCCCAAATCCCCACATGTAAATGTAACTAACTAAATTTAAATTCAAAAGAATGTCACAAATATATTAGTATATTCTAATATAATATGGATATTAAAGTGGTGATGCGGTACATGTGTTCCGATTGCTTGGTATTTGTGTGTAGATTGGAACACAAAAATTATACACAAATTGTCCTACTTTCTATTTGTAGATCACACATTTGTGACCACTTTGAGATCAACTTTAAAATACATATGTGTATAATATATACCTTTTCTCAGCCATCCTGTTGATCCCCACTCTCTTACTTCCTCCCTCTTGCAGTTCCGTTCACCTCGCTCTGTCTTCATATACAAATCCATTAAAAACCCCAGACAAGCCCAGGTTGTTGCTTTGCTTTCTTTGCGTTACTGTCGTCGGCTTTCCCGCAGGAACTCTACTTCCAATAAGTCAAATCGAATTGAGCACAACCCGGTGGAGTTTTTCCAAACGACGCCGATGCGTTCTGGCATTTGAAAGCCTGATCATGATTCGTCTTGGCAGCTGTCATCCAGATGTTGTCAAAGCTGGATTACAGAAACAGAAAAGACTGAAAAGTAAACAGAGTAAGATGTTGCGGGACAGATGTTCAGGTGGGAAGCATCGCTCAGATCGGGTATCTTCGTCTTCACTGCGTGTGGTTGGCTGATTTATGCTTGTCTGGCTTTTACACAGCGAGATGCTGGGAACGGCCTCATATTAACATATCACGGTTGTTACTTCAGAGATCCTGGATTTACTTGTCAGACACACACGCAGCAAAGACAAATAAAAGCATTAGCCATTCAGGAGCAGTGCAACCACACGCAGCCGTATACAAAGCAGTTCATGAGCCTTGCTGGATTTAATTTAGTGCAGCAGCCTCTGGGTTCGCGCTGGCTTTAATCTGCTGCGGCGGCTCGCTGACTGACTGTGGGGGAGTCGTCTGCCTGCTATGAGCTAACTGTAGCCGTCTTTGAGGACTCTTGAAGGATTCAAGGACCTGCTTTTTCTACACCTCTTCTTTTGGGTTTACTTCTATTTCTCCTCCTCCATGTGCACGTGTGAAAGTACTCCACCGTCAGGTCCTCCTTCCTTCATCCGTTACCCTCACTCTCCTCTCTCTCCCCTCCACACATATATACTACTCTGTCCTCCCTCTCCTCTCGGAGCCTTTGTACTCATGCAGGTACTTATATGCACATGTCCAGGCATTGAGAATGTGAAGAGCAAACTGAATGAGAATAACAGGAGCCCTATAGAAAGTTACATTTTCACATGGGGTTCAGATGAAATGAGACGTAAAATCAAAGTTTCACTCATAATGCTGAAATTTGATTTATAAGCGTAATTTTTTCCTGTCTTCTGTACTCAAACTCTCTCTTACTACTTATTAATCTACGTGTCTTATCTTTCCACATTAAAATGTGCCCTCCCTCCTTCTCCCACTTCTCCATCTTGTACGACTATTCCAAAGTCCTTCAGCCCACAGGGACTCAAGTACCTGCATCAAATATTCATTTGTCCTCCGTGCAGATGACTCTTCTCTCTACCTTCCAAAGTGCCATTCTGTCCATTACAAGGAGATGCCCCGCTCTAAGAGCTCAGGTTGATGGTGTTTTGAAGTTTTGGAGGACAGAGTACTACCTGTGCAGTCTTTTAAGTGCAGTGTACTGGCAGGTAACTTCGGAGAGTACCTTTAATAAATGCTGCACTAAAGCAAAAGTAGATATTTTGGCCTGATTCTGTTGAATCTTAGCCCGTTGTTCAGCATGTTCTAGCAGGTGAGTCAGACTAAGACAATCACAGCTTGACTATTATAAAAATGAAAACATTCTAATCCAATACAGAGCTAAAAGTCAAATGTAGAACATATGTGCAGTTAAGCTGAACAGATGAGGGCTTCCTCCACCTAAGCTCTCCTCCCCTAATGGCCGATCGCACATCTCCATCTCCTCCCTGCAGAGCGGTGCCACTCTGCGTGAGCCTGGCACCGCCACGCGCTATTTTCAGCAATTAGGTTTTGGACGGTGCCACCCGTGCCCCCGCCAGTCAGACCTCCCCAGTCTGCGGCTGCTCGCTGCCAGCTCAGCTCGGTGCCCACCTTGGCAGGGAGACGCTCCAGAACACCAGGCCGGCTGCAGAGGCTTTACAGACACAGCTGGTAGATACAGGCTGCTGGAGGATTACACATCGGCCAAGAGAATAACTCAAATCAGTCAGCAATTATCTCATTTGGAGCTTTTCATGTCTTCTGTGCAGCATTTCACCAAACCTGGCCAAAATAATATTGCAATAAAACCTACGTCGACTTTCTGTTCCTCCACTGGGACATGAGTGAAAGTGTTTCACGAGCATCAGGTCTCATTTGAGAAAGAAACCCTGGATGTCTTTGTCCTTTTGATGTTGACTTCAGTGTGTTGATTGTTGTTGAATCATTATTAAAATAATTAAGGCCACCATCTGTATTGTTGCCCATCAAGATCCCTCACTCATGCAGGGCATCGGGGCCCATCTGTGGATTTTCCTCAAGGCTGTTTTCTTTTCTCTTTTTTTTTTTTCGGTCACAGATTTTTTTTGCCATGCTAATTTTCTCCTCTGCTGATGACTCATGCAATCCCATATGATGTCTTATGCCAGCCGCTGACATAATTCATAACTCCTCTCTCTCTATTTTTCCTCCTGTCTTCCTTTTTTCCAGATAAGTTTTGGTATTGTCGTCTGTCTCCGAACCATAAAGTCCTGCACTATGGAGATTTGGAGGAGAGCCCTCAAGGCGAAGTGCCCCACGACTCCTTACAGGACAAACGTGAGTGTCAAGTAAAATATGAATAGTCTTTTTCAAATATGTTTTTGTTCAAGTTGATCTAACCTTGCTTAAGGCACACACAGCCCCAAAACACAGTGTGGGCAAGCAACTGTTACTGACACTGACGGCTGGCTTTAAAGCTGCAGTTGGTGACTCTGACCCAGCCGCCATGTTGGTTGCTGATTAGAATTTGGTGGTCAAAGGTCACAAAACAGGTTTTTGGCAATAACTCAAGAATGTGTATGCTAATTGTGACTTAAAAAAATGAATAAATTACGAAGTGATGATGTTTTAGACAGACAGAAGTTATATTTGTTAGTTACCAAAAAGTCAGTATTAACTGACTTTACAGGTTTACCTGCGATGACCGATCTGAGGAGAATTTAAACTTGTAATCGCTTGAATATACTCAGCACCTGTTGTTGTTGTTGTTGTTGTTGTTGTTGTTGTTGTGTTGTTGTTAACACACCTCTGTCCTCTCTGCAGTGCCTGTTGCTGATATCAAAGCTGTTATCACCGGCAAAGACTGTCCTCACATGAAGGAGAAGGGAGCCCTGAAGCAAAACAAGGTGTGTGTGTGTGTGTGTGTGTGTGTGTGTGTGTGTGTGTGTGTGTGTGTGTGTGTGTGTGTGTGTGTGTGTGTGTGTGTGTGTGCGCGCTGTGTGTGTGTGTGTGCGTGTGTGCGTGGTGTGCGTGTGTGTGTGTTTCTGTGCATACGTGTGTGTTTCTGTGCATACGTGTGTGTGTGTTTCTGTGTGTTTGTGTGTGTGTGCATGTGTGTGTGTGTGTGTGTGACTGTGTGTGACTGTGTGTGACTGTGTGTGTTTCTGTGCACACGTGTGTGTGTGTGTTTGTGTGTGTGTGTGTGTGTGTGGGTATTCAGGCAAGAAAATGGGTTTTCTGTGTGCGTGAGAGTTGCATAACATGATATCAGTTACATAATTTTGCTTTGGGAAATAATGCTTGTGTCTCAGTGCTCAGTACACAGATATGTATACAAAATCACAGAATAGTCCTTTAGCTGAAGACACAAATTACATAACCAGTCGCCATCTTTTTTTTTTGCTCTTTAAACACACCGACGTGCACTCTGCTGTGCCTTAACCAGGATGAAAGAGCCATCTTGTCTGTGTCTGTGTACACATCAGCCTTTCCTCTCCTGCACTTTGCCTCAAATCCCCCCAAACCCCAACACACACACACACACACACACACACACACAGGACTCTGATATATTGGATCTGGGATACATAGCCTTGAAGACAAAGGAGCACGCCTCCTCTCTGCTTTGTCTCCTTTATTACCCTGTCGATAAGCGCACCTCGTCTCTGGGAATGACCCAAGGGGGTCTGCAGGCCGTCTAGCGGGCCTGTCCCGGCCTTGTGAATGAGAACACGAGCACATTTCATTACTCAGTGTTACAAGGCCAGCCAAAGTCACCTCTGCAGGCTTTCGGAGCAGAGCCGGCATGTGGACCCTTTGTGGGACGCCGTCACAGAGGTGGGAGGGTGAGGTGGCGAGCAGGGTTTCTGTCATTATTCCATACACATACAGTATAACCCCTCCATAGATATGTACTTAGGATCACATTTACCTGCTTTCAAACACCTTCTGTGCCTCAAGACTGCATGATTTCGCATCTCATTACTGAAACTTACTGACGTGCATCTTTCAGTGAAGGAATTGAGTAATACATTGAATTGAATTTTAGCTCTAGTAAAGGTTTTGAACTCCCAGTACTGCACTAATAAGTATTTCTGTTTCAGCATCGCTGCATCTTTAAATTTCTGAGCCTCCTGATCTGAGACAAATCCGACCATCGTGCCACATCCCTCACAAAGTGCACCTAGGCAGCAGTCCCAGTCTCTGGCTGCGTAATTACCTGCTGCCTTAGTAAATCAGACGCTAATTTCACACAGATTGCAAGCAGGCATTTAACGAATTGCTTTCATGTATACAAATGTGGCTCTGGGTGTACCTTCCCACCCCCGCACTGCATTCAATGCTCTTCCTATTTACGTTTTGAGGGATTACTCGAAATCATATCGTATCGCATCATATTCCCAGCTTCCCCAGGCATTTTTCGATATCTAGTATCTATGGGGCGTCCCGTGTATTTCTCTCTTTGAGCTCTACCTCGCTGATACCCGATGAGGTGATGTGCAGCTCATGTGACAAGATGTGAGGGAGATTGCACTGCTATGACAGCATTATGGTATAAATCTCACCTGTTCGTTTTTTCCCCCCCTCTTTCATTTCTCCATCCCACCTCCTCCTCCACTGTCTCCTGCAACATTTTCTCTTCCCTTACTCCTCCTGCCTTTCACACTGTCCTCTCTCCAGGAGGTGTTAGAGCTGGCTTTCTCCGTCCTCTATGAGTCGGACGAGTATTTAAACTTTATTGCTCCTGACAAGCATGAGGTAAGCCAACAGTGACAAATCCCAGCGTGACCCCCGCGGCTGTAGATACTGTCAGACAGAATGAACATGCGAGGTCGCACAAGAGAACGCGCTCTTCCTTCAGTATACAAGTATAGTGTGTATGTAAGTGTAGAAGTCCGGTTGTGGAAAACATAGCTAGACTGTATTTAAGTGGTTTATTTAATGTATACACAGTGGACTAAATTATGTGTATACTTTAAGCATTCAGAGACATAATGTGCAATGATGAGTAGAGGATATTGATCAAATAATTTATCATAACATATGTAACTTTATATTGCAATGTCATATTTATCATGATGAGAGTCATTTTCCTACTACATCAGATACACATTTCTCCCCATTGATCTGCAGAAAGTGAGATATTTAGGGCTTAGCTAGTGATGGTAGACATGTTTATATTATCTGGCAATGTTGTGTGTCATTGTATCACCTTGTATCAAACGTGGACTAATGGTATATTGACTATAATCATATATTTTCATGTAACTATAATGTCTGGCAACCTGGAAGCATTAATACAAAATGAACACAAAGGGCTAATACATAAAGAAGTCCTCTCAGGATAATGCACAGAATTTCCTTAGTGCTTAACTCCAGAAATGTTTTATCATTGTCTTTTTTTTTGTAAACATAGAAGTTTGTATTTAGGACAAGAGAGGAGGAGGTGTTCCTGCTCTATTTCTCCTGAGCCGAAGTGTACACAACGTTCCTCTCTCGGGGGGGCTTGCTTCTTTTATGCCTGCATGTGGATTCTGCATAATGTCAACAGGCTCCTTTGGAAACATGCCATGCTTAATTTCTGGATTTTGGAAGTATTTGATTTTGTGGTTTTGGCTTTTTTATTTCATTTTGGATCCACCTCTGTCCATGTCTCTGCAGTACTGCGTGTGGACAGACGGTTTGAACGCCCTCCTGGGGAAGGAGATGACCAGTGATTACACCAAATCTGACATGGACACCCTGCTCTCCATGGAGATGAAACTCCGCCTCTTGGATCTAGAGAACATCCAGATTCCCGAGGCCCCGCCCCCGATTCCCAAAGAACCTAGCAACTATGACTTTGTTTATGACTGTAACTAAACGAGCGACCCCACGAGCCCGAACCCAAACCTACCCAGCACCTACTGTACTCCCTGGACCAATCCCCTTTTCTTATAAACTGGAGAACAAAAAAAAAACAATAAAACCATATAATATAAAAAAATGAACTGTGATCGAACGAAAAAGGATTTGCTGAACTATTTTCCTCTTGCTTCTTGGTAGACCTGTATAAGAGAGAAAGTGGTGCGTATTAATAGGCTTGCTGCACTTGAGGGGACTCGGGTTCGATGCATAGTCATCATGTTGCCACGGAGAAGAGTAACCAGGAAGCATTTGTTTGGCCTGTCGTTGGTCGTCTTGCATCTTTTTCCTCACTCTCCTCCTCTGCCTGATGCTTCGAGACATTCACATCTTCTTTGGCTCCTGCTGTCATTCTGCTTGAAGATTGTCGTAGACAAAAAGCTTAGAAATTCAACTTCCTTGTTGTCCTTTTTTATGTTTACTTTATTATTTTTCCTCAGGGCTTTTGTGGGGGTGGGGGGGGGCATACTTGTTGTGTAGTTCAGGAGCAAGGAGGGATGGGGTTTTGAGTTTTCTCGTCACTTTTCCAGCAGTATTTCCTGTCACATTCTAACTTACAGTGTTTGTGACAGCTGGTTATTTTCCAAGAGGCTGAAAGGAAGCTTGTAGTCCATTTTAAGAGGAGTACTTGAAATAGTCTCTTATATTAACTCTGTCCTGCTACACGACTGTTAGAATAAGTCAATCCTGAAAATAAAGGCGCTGTACTACAGTAACAAAGCCTTTCTTTGAAATATATAATTTTTTCTATCCCACCACTGCTTATTGCATACTGTACACACCTAAACAGTGGCTTTGCCAAAACAACTGTAAAAGCACCACCATTGTAAAACACACACAAACACAATCATCTCGCCCTCGTTTGAGTTCTTCTCGTTGTAATGACTGCTGTACAAAACATTCCTAAGCAATATTTGAGCTTTTTTTTTGTTCATCATCTGTAAGATTGTCATAATTTAGGGATTTTAAAATTGTGAAACTGCCTAGTAGTTGGTATTACAGAGAGGATGTTAGTGTTTTGGTTAAGGGAAGTTGTCTTTTTTTGTGTGTGTGTGTGTGTTCGGGACTATATGGCCACAAAATTGAAAATGTATGTATTTTTTTAATTTAAAAAAAAAAACAGATCATGGTTGTTATTTCTAGTATGATTTATATATTTTCCCCTTCCTATTTAATACCTTCCGATGTTTTTCTTTGGGATTTTTCAAAGCCCCTCAAAACTGCTGTTTACATTAAAGATTTAAGAACTGTAACGACTTGTTCCATCTGTTCCTCTCTTCATTCATGAACCACTTTCACTTGTAGGTGAAAGGTTAGTGAATCCTTGATGCAAACAGACAGCAAAACTCACAACATTGTTGTTTGCTATTGAGTTACACAGCTGATTCATCTCTCAAATAGACTTGTGTGCACAGAGTGTCCCTTTAACAGATGGTGTACTGCGTAGATTAGAACTTTAATCATTCCAGAGGCAATTCTGTTTTCACAGAAAAGCAATTAAAACACCATTAACTAAAAGTTGCCACCCCTCTCCCATGCAAGTTAGTGGAGACAGTTAGTGTCGGTCCACACCTGGGTTGTCTTTGTTCGGCCTGCCTTCAAGCAGCACATGTTCAGGTATTATCTGTTTTCTTTTTTAAGAAATCATCTACAACCAAATCTATATGTTATAAGCACTAACTCAACTCGTAAAACAATTACACAGAATGCAGAGTATGCAAGTTGTTCTGTCTACTGCTAACAATAAGTCTACAAATAATATGAGCGTCTGTAACTATCTGTGTGTTGAAATGACTAATTTCTGAATCTGCTCCTCATAACATGTTCTGCTCCAGAGACTCCAGCTTCATCTTCTGTCCACAAAGCTGCGTCATGGCAACACCTGCCTCAACAGACCCAGACTGAACTTAATAGTATTTGTTGGAAATGCCTTGGTTGCCTTTGTTGTGTCACTTTCAGAGCTGTCAATTCTGAAAAGACAATCTGAAAACCAACACCCTCTTGGATTGAGGTTTAAGCTCCAACGTCATCTCACATTTTCTATTTCTGTTTGAAAAGATAATATTAGGTCTGATCCATAGAATGTGCTCAATGGTAAACAAAGCCGTGCTGAAATTATTCTGAGAGCAATTGCTACAAAGGCAATCCTTAAATATTTATTTCGCTGGAAATAAATCTGTCAAACACTGATTCGATGACCCAGAATGAGCTGGGGAGGAGCTGCCACGTCATTCTGCTGAATATTTTAGCTTGCTTTTCCTTTGTGCGTGCGTCCTTTTTGGTGTCTGGGTTTTCACATTACATGCCTGGCTGTGTCAAAGGATATTTATTTCCCCACACACAGGTCGTAGCAGTCCTTTACTCCCCGATGTGTGACACCATTTGCTGCTTGACGGCTCTATCTTCCACCCAACCCAAGAACCTCCGCTGAGCTCTGTCTGCAGGGGAAGATTGTTCACTCACCAATGGTTCCTGATGCCCCTCTGCTCATTAGAAATGTAAGTCAGTTCCTAACAGCATCTGTCTCACACTCTCTTGGGCAAAGAAGAAAACACGCTCTCTTGCCTACCACCCTGTCACTCATTCACTCACTCACCCCGTCACTCGCTCACTTACAGCAGGCAGATATGTCAACAGTCACAGTTAAATGGCTCGCCTCCTTGGAGGGGGAGCTGTGGTGTGCTGTGGGCCGAGCAGAGCCGGTCTGTGAAGTGGATTACTCACTGGAGCTGATGGCCCTGGTGGAAGTCTAATAGCTGCTCATTAGCAAGGATGGAAGAGGGAAAACAACAGAGGGACAAATAGAGGGGAATGCAGAGTGTGGACAAACCTAACCAAAGAAATAACCACAATGCTCAATGGATAATGACTATAATGTGAATTTTTAATATTATTACATTTGTCCACTCTCTGTAAACCTTGCTTGCTTATATATACATATAGACTTATGCATCTCTGTGATGATCTTATGGTACAAGCCAAAGTAGCTGCATGCACTAACCATATCTCGGTTGCATGAGGTTCTCGTCGCCAGGTGGGGTGGAGACTTCACGCAGAACGTGGCGGTAGCCTGAGGGCTGCAGCCTACAGGGTGCAGTTCATTTCCTTGTCCAGCAGGACACACTTATCAAATCAGATCAAGGCCTAAACTGATAACATGGGCATTTTTCCACAACAGGCTCTGAGACAACTTGGCAAGGCGTGCAGACACAGCCGCCTTCTGCCCTTCATTAGTGTCCACTTGATGTTTGTGAGCCAAACAACCAACCAAATAAAGACTTTCTACCAAGACAAGAGAGCCAATTAAAAACATTGACAGTGAGGGCTAAATCTAGGGCATTCCTCAACGTGTGAGAATCATATAAAATGTCATTCACCCCCATATTAGGGTAGTGCAGATGAATCAGATGCAGATAATCGCTAAATCACAAAGAATAAAATGAATATTTTTTTGTTCCTTCGACCTTTCTCAAAGTCAGAGTAGATCTTGTGTTGTTGTTGCTGTTTTCTTGGAACTCGTGAACATTTAAAGGTGTTATACTGCATCATTAAAGCATCTTCAAAGTAGGGAGGGGTCAAGGGAACCAATACAAACGGAGAAACTATACTTGCTATTTCTCTTTTATTATCGACTGCCATAGTTCAGCCGTTCCCTCGGGTGTTATTGATAAAATGTCATCTTAGTGCAATAAGTCACAAATCTAATGGTGCCAAAATAGCAGTTAAAGGGGCAGCGAGGGACCACAATGTGTTAGAGCTATTCTTAGTTTTCCTGCTCATCATTTATATTGACTTATTTTCTTGGCTTTTTCTTTCTCTCATTACTGGACACATCTGTCAAATGTGGACCCATCAGGGTCCGCAGAGAGGAGCGCTGTTACACTGATGTTATTGATTCCTTGAGCGGACAGATCCATGTAGTCCATTATTATTCACCTGACCTGAGAGCAACGCTCTTCAGTCAGCGTGGAGCAGAGAAAAATGCTGGGTGCAACATTTTCTACATGGATGTGATGGACACTTTTAGGTGCAGAAAAGAGCAGAGTGAACAACTCCGGTTTAGACCACAGATACATAGATTTGTTTTTATCCAAACTCAATAGAGAAGTTACTCAGTCAGTCTCTGAAACCTATTTTCTCAATCAGCTTGTCACTATGAGAGTTCAGTGTTGTTGGAAGTGTTGTGAATTTCCTGAACAGGCGGATGAGCCGGGGCTGTGCTCCTCCAGCTCCAGCACCCGGGGCCCTGGGCCAGGATTAGCAGGGCGAAATGATTGCATTAACCCAGACAGAGATCATCCCAACAGACTGAGGAACTGTGATTTAGATAACTGCTACAACTTTGAAATTGATTTCCATGTCCACCCCAACAGTTGCTTAATCTCAGCTATCTCTGTAATGAATCTGAAAGTCTTATCTCCGCCAGTGGTTGTGTGGTGATTGATTGAAGAGACGGCTGCAGTCGGCCAGCGTTTACAAGAGTTATATAAGCACACCAGGACTAATGCATTTCTAATGGGCAGCGGGGAAGAGTGGTCGGCCAAGATGCTTTCACTCTGAAAAACTGTTGGAGATTAAAGGAAGTTGATTTGTATCACCAATAGCCTAATAGACACAAGGTCTTCTTTTCTCATTCCTGACCTAACAGCAAAAAAAAAACAAAAAAAACATCTGCTCATCTATTTAGTTCTGGAGCTTTTAATCAAATAACTGGGAGAACTTTAGCCCTTCTCTTCCAAAGTCCATTTTTGACATTGGAAACCAAACTCCTGATTTATGATGTTACATAATTCTCTCCTCATTTGAATAAGATGTTGAAAAACTGCTTGTCATGAACTGTAATCTGGGAAAATACTTCTTCCAGAACTTGTATTAGTGTATTTTAATTATAGGAGCTTGAGAACAATGGTGTCTGTATTTCTAAAATGCCTCTTTCTTTTCTTTTCTTTTTTTGCACCTTTTGTCACATTCCTTCAGGAAACACCTGTCAAGAAGAAACAAAAACCAGTCATCTCGGTCTCTCACTTTTTGTTACATTTTCATTTTATTCCAAATCCCATCACTGCTTTGTCTTTTTATATCCTCTTTATATCACTTATGCACCTTTATCTCTCTTCTGTTTCTATACACACACACACACACACACACACATAAATGCTGACAAACCCTTTTGTTCTATTTTTGGTGAAAAGCAGTCACAGCAAGTGAACATGTCATATGTGAATCTTTTGTTCGGTGTCGCTCAGGATAAAATTCTGGTGAAGGTTGACTCCACTTGATGTTGTGAAAATGGACGGGTGCTTTATTGTAAGGCGTCACCCCCTGAATCGCTGTGGGTCTGAAGAGCAATAGCACCACTGAGGAGGGGGACATGATGAAGAGAAGACAATAAATGAGCTGAAGTTGGACTGTGAAGTTTGCTCCTCTAATTGAGTTTTTCCAAAGTCGCCATATGTTGGGCCTTTGATAAAGAGGACGCATGGGGGAAATGAGAGACGGATGGTGATGTACTGAAGAACGCGGGGGATTTCTGTTTGATGCACCAATACATCTTTTAGACTTCCCTCCTGCCAGCTCCACCCAAGGCTGCAGCAAATGAAACAAATGGGTTGTAGAGAAATACTCCCTGACCCTGCTGTCTGAGTTTCATGGGGAGAGTTTCCCTTACAGTAATCAATAAGGTACACAATCAATTAGGTCACACAGTAAAAATCAAGCTTTTTTCTGCCCACCAGACCAGTCCAATGAGATGTCATGTCATTTTTGTTACCTTTCCCCTAAGTCTGTGTTTTAAAAGAGTTTCCTGGTGTGACAGTTCTTCATTTCTGCCTCTGTCTCATCACAGGTGTGTGAGGATGAAGTGAAGGAGAGATCGATAAGGAAGGAGAGAGAAAAATCCCCCGTTGGGCAATTTTTTTTTCAGGCTGCATTGTGTGGGATTGACACAAGACGAGCCAAATGCAACCCCATGCGTCTATATTTAAAGCTGCAGAACCTGCCAGAGCCAGCGTGTGTAGGATGACAGCAGGCTTAGTGCTTCAATAGGAAAACATTGTCAAGATGGCTTGCTGCAGCATCCTAGGAACAGACTGAAGACTGCTGTTGCAATCTCAGGTAAGATTCTCAGCTGTTTAGGATACCCTGGGACCCTTCAATCAATGAAATCTGCAGAAAGTTTATCATCTAAAGGTTTAAAACCATGAAAGATGGGACAGAACTGATGAAGCCAAAGAGCTTTAAAATGTCTTTTGCCTTGTCACTAAATTTCTCCAGTTAATTTGAAAAAGTGAATAATATATTGTATCCAATATAAATATTGTGGCTTGCATTCAGAGCTTTTTATTTGACTTTTTATGACTTTTTTAATGAAATAACACAGCAGGTTTTTGACGTGCTATACGACTTATTAGTACATGTTATACTGTGACTTTTATGATCTTGTGTTTTTGTCTTGATTTTCTCTTTTATTTTGTAGTTACGGTCTCTTGTGTTTGATGTTGTTGGTGTCCTGTTTTACTTTGGAACTTCCTGTTCCCTGTACTAAATTCTCCTCATGTTTTTTAGGTGTCTTGACTTTCCCACTATCATGTGTGTTCCTCACCTCTGCCCTTTGTCTCCCCGCCTCCCCATTATTTTGATATGCTATACTATAACTTTTTTTATAACTTTATTTCAACATACTATACTATGACTTTTTCGACATGCCATACCATGACTTTTTTTGACATGCTATACTATGACTTTTGTTATAATTTTTTTCAACATGCTATACTATGACTTTTTTACAACTTTCTTTCCGACATGCTATACTATGACTTTTTTCGACATGCTATACTATGACTTTTTTTATAACTTTTTTCCCGACATGCTATACAATGACTTTTTCCGACATACTATACTATGACTTTTTACGACATGCTATACAATGACTTTTTCCGACATGCTTTACAAAAAAGTCATAGTATAGCATGTCGAAAAAAAAGTTATAAAAAATCATAGTATAGCATGTCAAAAAAGTCTAGTATAGCATGTCAAAAAAAGTTATAAAAAAGTCATAGTATAGCATGTCGAAAAATGTTACAAAAAATTCATAGTATAGCATGTCGAAAATATTATAAAAAAGTCATAGTATAGCATGTCGAAAGTCATAGTATAGCATGTCGAAAAAATTCATAGTATAGCATGTCGAAAGTCATAGTATAGCATGTCGAAAAAATTCATAGTATAGTATGTTGAAAAAAAAGTTACAAAAAAATCATAGTATAGCATGTCAAAAAAAGTCATAGTATAGCATGTCTAAAAACAGTTATAGTATAGCAATGTTGAAAAAAGTTATAAAAAATAGTCATAGTATAGCATGTCAGAAAATAGTTGTAAAAAATTCATACTAAAGCATGTCGAAAAAAAGTTTTAAAAAAGTCATAGCTATACTATGACTTTTCCGACATGCTATACTATGACTTTTTTATAACTTTCTTTTCAACATGCGATACTATGACTTTTTTACAACTTTTTTTTCAACATAATATACTATGAATTTTTTATAACTTTTTTTCAACATGCTATACTATGACTTTTTTTCCATCACTTTTTTTTATGAAAGTCATAGTATAGCATGTCGAAAAAAACGTTATCAAAAAGTAATAGTATAGCATGTCGAATAAAAGTTATAAAAAATTCATAGTATAGCATGTCAAAAAAGTTATAAAAAAAGTCATAGTATAGCATGTTGAAAAAGATTATAACAAAAGTAATAGTATAGCATGTCGAATAAAAAAGTTAAAAAAATAAGAGTATAGCATGTCAAAAAAGTCATAGTATAGCATGTTGAAAAAAATGATAACAAAAGTCATAGTATAACATGTCGAAAAAAAAGTTGTAAAAAAGTAATAGTATAGCATGTCGAAAAAAGTAATAAAAAAAGTCATACTAAAGCAAGTCGAAAAAAGGTTATAAAAAAGTCATAGTATAGCATGTCGGAAAAAAAAGTTGTAAAAAAGTCATACTATGACTTTTTTCTAACTTTTTTCCCGACATGCTATACAATTACTTTTTCCAGCATGCTATACTATGACTTTTTTCGACATGCTATACAATGACTTTTTTGACATGCTATACTATGACTATTTTATAACTTTTTTTTTCGACATACTATACTATGACCTTTTTATTACTTTTTTTACATGCTATACTATGACTTTCATTAAAAAAAAGTGATGGAAAAAAAGTCACAGTATAGCATGTTGAAAAAAGTTATAAAAAATTCATAGTATATATGTCAAAAAGAAAGTTATAAAAAAGTCATAGTATAGCATGTCTAAACATTTTTTGTAAAAAAGTCATTCTATAGCATGTCTTTTTTTTCGACGTGCTATAGTATGACTTTTTTCAACATGCTATACTATGACTTTTTCCACATGCTATACTGTGACTTTTTATAACTTTTTTTTCGACATGCTATACTATGACTTTTTTTATAACTTTTTTCAACATGCTATACTATGACTTTTTTATAACTTTTTTTTTCAACATGCTATACTATGACTTTTTTTATAACTTTTTTCGACATGCTATACTATGACTTTTTTCGACATGCTATACTATGACTTTTTTGACATGCTATACTATGATTTTTTATAACTTTTTTTTCGACATGCTATACTATGACTTTTTTGTAACTTTTTTTTTCAACATGCTATGCTATGAATTTTTTTATAACTTTTTTCGACATGCTATACTATGACTTTTTTATAACTATTTTTTTCGACATGCTATACTATGACTTTTTTGACATGCTATACTATGATTTTTTATAACTTTTTTTTCGACATGCTATACTATGACTTTTTTGTAACTTTTTTTTCAACATGCTATGCTATGAATTTTTTCGACATGCTATACTATGACTTTCGACATGCTATACTATGAAGTTTTTCGACATGCTATACTATGACTTTCGACATGCTATACTATGACTTTTTTATAATTTTCATGTGGAAAAAGTCATAGTATAGCATGTTGAAAAAAGTCATACTATAGCACCTAGAAAAAAAAGTTGTAAAAAAGTCATAGTATAGCATGTCGAAAGTCATAGTATAGTATGTCGAAAAAAAAGTTGTCAAAAAGTAATAGTATAGTATGTTGAAAAAATTCATAGTAGAGCATGTTGAAAAAAAAGTTACAAAAAAGTCATTGTATAGCATGTCGAAAAAGTTATAAAAAAGTCATAGTATAGCATGTCGAAAGTCATAGTATAGCTTGTCGAAAAAAATCATAGTATAGCATGTCGAAAGTCATAGTATAGCATGTCGAAAAAATTCAAAGTATAGCATGTTGAAAAAAAAGTAACAAAAAAGTCATAGTATAGGATGTTGAAAAAAAAGTTATAAACAATTCATAGTAAAGCATGTAAAAAAAAGTTACAAAAAAGTCATAGTATAGCATGTCGAAAGTCATAGTATAGCATGTCAAAAGTCATAGTATAGCATGTCGAAGAAATTCTTAATAAAGCATGTTGAAAAAACAGTTACAAAAAGTCATAGTATAGCATGTCGAAAAAAAAGCTATAAAAAATCATAGTATAGCATGTCAAAAAAGTCATAGTATAGCATGTCGAAAAAAGTCATAGTATAGCATGTCGAAAAAAGTTATAAAAAAAGTCATAGTATAGCATGTCGAAAAAAAAGTTATAAAAAAGTCATAGTATAGCATGTCAAAAAGAAAGTTGTAAAAAAGTCATAGTATAGCATGTCTACACATTTTTTGTAAAAAAGTCATTCTATAGCATGTCTTTTTTTTCGACTTTTTTATTACTTTTTTGACATGCTATACTATGACTTTCATAAAAAAAAGTGATGGAAAAAAGTCACAGTATAGCATGTTGAAAAAAAGTTATAAAAAATTCATAGTATATATGTTGAAAAAAAAGTTATAAAAAAGTAATAGTATAGCATGTCGAAAAAAAAGTTGTAAAAAAGTCATACGACTTTTTTATAAAAAAAATTTGACATGCCAGAGTATAGCATGTCGAAAAGAAAGTTGTAAAAAAGTCATAGTATAGCATGTCTAAACATTTTTTGTAAAAAAGTCATACTATAGCATGTCTTTTTTTCGACGTGCTATAGTATGACTTTTTTCAACATGCTATACTATGACTTTTTCCACATGCTATACTGTGACTTTTTATAACTTTTTTCCGACATGCTATACTATGATTTTTTATAACTTTTTTTTCTACATGCTATACTATGACTTTTTTGTAACTTTTTTTTCAACATGCTATACTATGAATTTTTTCGACATGCTATACTATGACTTTCGACATGCTATACTATGAAGTTTTTCGACATGCTATACTATGACTTTCGACATGCTATACTATGACTTTTTTTTATAATTTTCATGTGGAAAAAGTCATAGTATAGCATGTTGAAAAAAGTCATACTATAGCACGTAGAAAAAAAAGTTGTAAAAAAGTCACAGTATAGCATGTGGAAAAAGTCATAGTATAGCATGTTGAAAGTCATAGTATAGTATGTCGAAAAAAAAGTTGTCAAAAAGTAATAGTATAGCATGTCGAAAAAATTCATAGTAGAGCATGTTGAAAAAAAAGTTACAAAAAAGTCATAGTATAGCATGTCGAAAAAATTATAAAAAAGTCATAGTATAGCATGTCGAAAGTCATATTATAGCTTGTCGAAAAAAAAGTTATAAACAATTCATAGTAAAGCATGTAAAAAAAGTTACAAAAAAGTCATAGTATAGCATGTCGAAAAAATTATAAAAAGGTCATAGTATAGCATTTCGAAAGTCATAGTATAGCATGTCGAAAAAATTCATAGTAAAGCATGTTGAAAAAACAGTTACAAAAAAGTCATAGTATAGCATGTCGAAAAAAAAGCTATAAAAAATCATAGTATAGCATGTCAAAAAAGTCATAGTATAGCATGTCGAAAAAAGTTATAAAAAAAGTCATAGTATAGCATGTCGAAAAAATAAATTAATAAAAAAGTCATAGTATAGCATGTCGAAAGAAAAGTTGTAAAAAAGTCATACTAAAGCATGTCGAAAAAAAGTTACAAAAAAGTCATAGGATAGCATGTCGAAAAGAAAGTTGTAAAAAAGTCATAGTATAGCATGTCGAAAGTCATAGTATAGCATGTCGAAAAGAAAGTTGTAAAAAAGTAATAGTATAGCATGTCGAAAAAATTCATAGTAGAGCATGTTGAAAAAAAGTTACAAAAAAGTTATAGTATAGCATGTTGAAAAAATTAAAAAAAAGTCATAATATAGCATGTCGAAAGTCATAGTATAGCTTGTCGAAAAAAATCATAGTAAAGCATGTCGAAAGTCATAGTATAGCATGTCGAAAAAATTCAAAGTATAGCATGTTGAAAAAAAACGAACAAAAAAGTCATAGTATAGCATGTCGAAAAAAAAGTTATAAACAATTCATAGTATAGCATGTCAAAAAAAGTTACAAAAAAGTCATAGTATAGCATGTCGAAAAAATTATAAAAAAGTCATAGTATAGCATGTCGAAAGTCATAGTATAGCATGTCGAAAAAAATCATAGTATAGCATGTCGAAAAAATTCATAGTAAAGCATGTTGAAAAAAGTTACAAAAAAGTCATAGTATAGCATGTCGAAAAAAAAGCTATAAAAAATCATAGTATAGCATGTCAAAAAAGTCATAGTATAGCATGTCGAAAAAAGTCATAGTATAGCATGTCGAAAAAAGTTATAAAAAAAGTCATAGTATAGCATGTCGGAAAAAAAAGTTGTAAAAAAGTCATAGTGTAGCATGTCGAAAAAAAAGTTGTAAAAAAGTCATACTAAAGCATGTCGAAAAAAAGTTATAAAAAAGTCATAGTATAGCATGTCGGAAAAAAAAGTTGTAAAAAAGTCATAGTATAGCATGTCGAAAAGAAAGTTATAAAAAAGTCATAGTATAGCATGTTGAAAAAAGTTGTAAAAAAGTCATACTAAAGCATGTCGAAAAAAATTATAACAAAAGTCATTGTACAGCATGTCGAAATAAAGTGATAAAAAAAGTCATAGTATAGCATGTCGAAAAAAAAAGTTATAAAAAAGCCCAGTGTGGTTTCTGACATAAAAGCTCACCATCCTCCACGGAGTCCTTCACGCTTACCTTACAGGTGCAGCTGTCGATCTGCTTTGTTTGCTGCAAATATTTCACACATACATACATACACACGACTGATGATTCCTGCATACTATGACTCTATTGAGTCTAGTGACTTTATGACATTCTATACTATGAGATAATATAGAGACTTTTAATAGCATACTATACTCTTATTTTTCTTTCATGGCATTTTCAACTGACTGTGTAATATCAAAAAAGTCAGTAGTACATCCGAAAAACAATCACTTTTTATTGCATGCCATACTATAACTTTTTTTAATTCAATAAATGTCATTCATTTTCATGACATCTTTTAAGACATACATTTTATTGCATTTCTATGACTAACTATACAATAACTTTTTCAATTACATAATAAACTTATCTTATCTATTACTTTTTAAAATATTTATATAAAGTTTTTTATACACTAGTCTAAAAAACTATATATGATTTGTATGCATGACATTCAAAAGGACAAAGAAATTGTGAATATCATTCACAATCAGTGTTCATTCAATAATACAAGAAACATTTGGACGACAATTTCGTCTTTAATTCTCACAATTATATAATTTAACCTCTGACATTATACATATCATTACATAATATTTATACAATAATTACATTTTAAGTCCCACTCAAAATCAATTCAGTAGGAAACCTATTTACTTAACTGTTAAACTACATGGATTGCTTAATGACTAATACATTGCTGCATTACCATCAAAATAGCAAATTCAATGTGCCAAACTAGCATGTGTGATCACGCTAAAGTTACACGTTGTCCAGGTTTAAATGCGACTGAGTTGAGAGATTTTCCATCTCCTGCACCGCCAAAAGTGTCATACCTAAAAAAAATAAATAAAAAAAGATTCAGTAACACAGTGCAATTTGTCTGATCAGTTATAATTCCAGTGAATCCACAAAATAACCAAAAGTAATTTGACTTGATGGACATGCTGAATTTCTGTATCATATGAGAAGGATTAATGATTCATATTCCTCTGTTGCTGCTACTTGGTACACATTTTTCCATTTCCCACCGTAGGAAAGAATATTATTGGCTTATTACATGCTTGATAAATTTCATAGCCACATGAACATACAGTGGTTTCAAATATCAATATTAGTGATTAGTAATTTGTATTGTTGTGACTGTTACAGTGCAGTTCAGTCTGGTGTTCTCATACTTACAGCTTTGTATATCTGTTCCAGTCGGCTTTGCTGAGAGACTGTCTGGTCACAGCTAGGGCAGAGTTCACATGAGCCCGACACAGCAGCAGGCCTGACTGGCTGGAGGCTGAACGCACCCTGACACATGCCTCCTACACACAAAGTACAAGTAATCATTCACACAGAAGCACCACTGGTTATAATCAACCAGTTATAAATCAATGGAAGAGGTATATGGAATGTAACTGAGATCTAAAGACTGCAGCACAGAAACCATATTAACAATACATAGCATAAAACATCAGTTTTCAGATACTTTCTTGTGCATTGTTGTCACTTACATTGGCTCTCCTGTAGTTGTTCTTTATATTGTTAACGTCTTGTTGTAGGCGCTCCAGCTGCTCCGGGCCGAGCTCTTCATACCCACCCTGGAGGGAGGACATGTAGGCAGGCGGGAGTGAGCCTCCAGGTTCCCGACATGATGCCCTTGTTACGTCATGGTTCATAGAGTTCGGCCCAGAGACACACTGGCTGTTCTGTCAAGAGAACAATGAACAAACATTTTTAAAATGTTCACTACTTTGACCAGATGTGTTCAATCTCTTAGATGGCAACATCACCCATCTCTATAGTGTAAATATAATAACATTTTCATTGGGATTGCTGTAGTATTATGACATATTTGGAAGTTCATCAGTTCAAATGGTTTGTTCCTTATCATGCTTAGTTAACTCGCCTAATGTGTATTTGCTGCAAATTGAATCCAAACTTCTTTTTTTTTACATAAACATGGGATTTTAGACGATGTAGCGTGTTTCGATTACTTGTATGGATTAAATAAAGCTAAAACAGTGAGTTTCAGAAGTGTTGAAGGGTATTTCTTTCACATTGGACTGAGTCTGCCGTTTTCTACAGCCTCTACTCTTTATGCTACGCAAGGCTAACCATGTCCTGATTGCATTACTATGATTAATGTGCAAACACAATATCAGGATCAAATAGAATCAAGCAAATAAGCAGTTACCAAAAGTGTTGAACTATTCTACATCTGATACTGAAAGAATACGTTTCACGATGAAATCTGTGATCTTATTGAATAATTAAATGGAAATAAAATAAAATACTTTTCCCATTACTGCTCACCAGTCCTGAAATCGGTGAATTCCCCATCTCTGACTCGTAGGAGCTTCCGAAGTATAGTCTCCAAACGTTGCCACGATGTTGTTCGTCTTCTGCTTGAAGCTCACTGGGCTCCAGGAGAACCATGGACTGGTCCAGCCCCACACCTGGGTCCCCCTCCCCTACCGAATCATCTGAGCCAATGCTGTTGTTTGGGAAGATCATGGAGGACAGGCTCATATCGCTGTCTGAGGCACAGGTCAGATCCTGGTCATCACCCAGAAAGAGAGGGCCAAAGGTTAGATACAAAAGAACATGAGGCTTTGTAGTGTTAAAAAAAACAACAACATATAGACGAGGCTTCAATGTGTTATTGAAGCTTTAGATTTAGGCTCATTCTGCCTTTGGCCACACTTATTTAACTTATTCAATCATATACTTGGTTGGGGATCATTTAAATTATGTCGTAAATTTATAATGAAATAACAAGTAGAGCAACTCACATATGCTGAGATGCATACAAAGCTCATTTAATTAGCCTTAGGAGGGGAAAAAAACTGAGCTTGGCAGCTTCAACACGAACCATAAATAATTTGAAAATGGTCTGGGCAACAGTTCCCAGCCTTCTTGCTCTATTAGTCCAAGGCAACCCCATTTCAACAAAATGAGCTTTTCAGTGACTCGTCTCTTAAGTACAATAGATTTACTTGCGGCGTGCCCGAGTCAATGCTGTTATGGACGGCCTCCAGCTGGGCGTTGTAGAGCAGGGCCTTCAGGTCTGCTCCGGTGAAGTGCTCCGTTCCTGCAGCCAGCTGCTCAAGATCCACATCAGCAGCCAAGGTGATGCCAGCGCTCAGAGCCTTCAGGATCTCCACACGAGACTCCTGGAAATGTAAGCTGTAGTGTTATTAAAAGTGTAAAATGACAATTATAAGTAGTTTACTTTAATGCAACAGACCAGGTCAGGAGGGGGGCAGTAGAGGCACTTGTCCAATCGTCCAGGTCTCAGCAGGGCCGGGTCAATCAGGTCTGGACGGCTGGTGGCTGCAAGCACATATACACCTACAAATGCAAACATCAAGGATTCTTATTTATTTCAATTTAAGGAATAGTTTCTCATTTTGGTAATATCTGGACACTAGTGTGTCACAACATGGCGGTATACGATATGAAAAATGGGGGATTAAATACATATTTTTGTAAATGATACAGCACTTCTCAAATAATGTATAAAATTGTGGTTAAGTAATTAACTTGCCAAAAGAGAAAAAAAAAACGCACCATAAACCAATTAATATTGTTAATAAATGTAATTATTTTGGCCATCATGACAGCCCTTCTGAACACATTAATGCTGTTGCCGAGAGGACAGATACTACTCCCATGCCTGCAAGAGTTATTAACTTAAGCAGGAGCTTAAATTAGGAAATGTCTACTACGCTGGCTCTATCCGAAAGCAACTTAATCTGCCTTACAACACCTCTAAAGCTCACTAATTACCCATAGACAGAGACCACTGGTATTGATCTTCTCATCTTACTCTTGACAAGAACACGCTTTCCCAAAATCTCTTGCCTGCAGAAACTGATTAGTTAAATATGCCAATAGAATCCGTGCTCCTGGCACTTTAAAGCAGGTCGTCAATATAGGGAGCTCACAATACGTAGCATGACCTACCCTGCAGTCCCTCCACCCCGTCCAGCTGGGTGAGGAGCTGGTTGACCACACGGTCGGTTACACCTGTGCTGTCATGACCCCTCCTGGGTGCTAGAGAGTCAAACTCATCGAAGAACAGAATGCATGGCTTGGCAGCTTGAGCCCTGCAGTAAACAGAGGAATCTCCATGAATAATTGTTTGTGGAGCTCACAATTAACCATAACTGTCTGATGTTACTGATGTTCTAACTAGCAACAATAAAATGTCTGCTGGAGTCATAAGAAGGTGAGTGTGTGTTGACTAACCTCTGGAAGACATCACGGACTCCCTGCTCACTAGCTCCAATGTACTTACTCAGAAGTTCAGGTCCCTAGAGGGAGGTAAATATCCAGTGTCACTGAAGATAAAAGTACCTCTGATTAAGAAAGACTTCCAGAGCCAAAGCCCAGCCTACCTTGATGCTGATGAAGTTCATACCACTGTCTTTGGCCACGGCCCTGGCCAGCAGGGTCTTCCCTGTACCAGGAGCTCCATACAGCAATATTCCTGAACGATGGCGGATAGGGAGATTGGAGAACAGGATGGGATACTGCAACACAACAAAGACCCACAAACTATTATCAAGATTTTTTGGTATTTTACACCTCAACAATTATTGCCCTTGATCTGTATTTTCAAAAAAAGGTCCTTACATGGACCATGATTTCATTTTAAACTAGAATTACCGCCTCATACTTGTATGCCACCACATTTTTACATCCACGTCTGTCCAAAATGTATCACTTCCGTTGCTCCTGAAAGGTACAGTGGTGCTTCCATCTGACTGAAAGCACAGCTGGTTGTCTTATGATTAGTCACACTGACCTTAGCGGGGAGCATTATGGTATCCATTAGTTGCTGTCGCACATCCCTCAGCCCCCCCACCCTCTCCAGCCCAACTCCACTTGGGGTGTTGAGGTCTACACCCCACAGTGAGGGAGGGGTGAATCCCGCAAGAGCCTGCACGAAGTCCCTCCACGACAGACAAACAACTGAGAGAAACGGAGCACAAGCAAAAAAAAATGTAAACACAATTATCTAGCATTAGAAAACTAGAATTTTAATGTAACCCAAATCTTTTGGTACCCTGGCCATTTTGTCCTCTTTGTGCGGTGTTGGCATGGACAGCCCGCTCCAACAGCAGTACAAGGTCTTGGGGTGTGTATCCCTCAGTCTCCTTGGAAACAGCTGCCAGGTCTAGAGTCAGCAAGGTCTCCTCGGATAAGCTGACTTTTCTGAGTATCAGACGGCGCAGGATTTCAGCCCTTTGAGCCTAAAAACAATAGCAAACAAGATAGCTGTTGGTTTCTGCTTTTTACCTTTACCTTTTCTGTGTGTGTGTGTGTTTGTGTGTGAGTGTGTGTGTGTGTGTGTGTGTGTGTGTGTGTGTGTGTGTGTGTTTTGACCTGATCTGGTGGTTGAATGTGCACAAAGCCCTGGATGAAGTGGGACCCCTGCACCTCGGTCAGGGAGGGGTGGAGAGAATGCTCACTCTGGCTGGTGATGATCAGACACACCAGGCTGGAGTGAATCAGCACCTCATCCACCACATCCGTTAGACCTGAAGACGCAAACACACAAGAGGAATCAGTGTCGAGGCCTGTGCAATAATCGATCCCGCCTGTGAACATACATGACCACAGACATCCCACATAAAATAAAGACTACATGGTTTACTTTGTGCAATGTGCTGTTGCAGCAGCGCCTCAGCACCATGCTCATGTTCTGGTGAGCTTGGTGCACCAGTAATTTGGTCGAGGTCATCAAGTAGAACAACTGACGGCTGCCTCCACTCTGCCTCTTCAAAAATATCCTGCAGCATCTGTCTCACGGTTTCTGCCCTTTTGCCTGAATAGAAGAAAAAAAATAATAATTCTATGATCAATACATTCAAATACAATTCAAAGTATCTCCGTGGAGTTTCTGTTAACCTTGTAATTTTTTGCAGTCCACCAGTTCCACGTGTGCATCTAGATCTTCTCTAGCTTTTCTACAGAGGGCTCGGGACAGAGCACTCTTTCCACTTCCCTGTAAGGATACATAACAACACAGAATATGTTGTCAAGTATAGTTACTTTACCGGCTGACAAAATCAGCACTCTACATCAGTTCTTCAAAATCATTGTAGATGCTTTACCTTAGCACCAGAGATGAGTAAAGCTCCTCCTTGGAGTCCCTGTCCAGTGGCACCAAGCTCTCTTGAGAGGGGACTAGCCAGAAGGCTGTGGGACATGAAGTCGTACGCAGCCCGACCAAGCTCATCGATCCCACTGGGGAAAGACAAAGTGAATGGAGTGAGGGATGAAGAGAGAAATTATCGCTGAAAATGATCTTGTTTTAATCACACACGGACTCACAAACAGCTACAATTACCCAAGAATACTGAGGGAGGGAAGCTCTGGGTTGGGTGTCTCAGCTATGGATTTCACATCTGGAAATGTCACTGGCTCTCTGTCTACCTGTGGGTGATAGGTAGTGTGGGATTTTTGAAACCAGGGCAGCTTCACGAAGACTCTGAGATATTCCATTTTATCACTCAAATTATTCACAGAAAAACTGCATGCACTGATGCGTTTTTATTAAAGAATATGAATGGGCAATAATACATGACATGGTCACTTGTACCTGTATGTTTTCCTTCTGGATAACAGCAGATGCTAGGGAAAACAGCTGGTCTGGTGGGTCACTCTCTGGTTCCGGTTTCAGTACAGTTAAAGCAAACTCTAACTTTGCTGTAAATAAGAAAAAATGGTCTGAGAACAGCGAAAGCAGCTAAATTTGAATGTGTACATTATGTGATTTTTAGCCTTTTGTATATTCAGTAGAGTAGTAATGTTTTATCAAAGTGCCATCAGTGGATTTACAATAACATGTTAAAAGGGAGAACAAATGAATCACCATCAGTTCCATGTAGGCGGATGGTGCCAGACCGTGCAGTCAGGCAGGCTAACGGTTCATGACTCTGAGTGTGCAGCCAATCAAGGAAAGCTGTCTGGATCTCCTCGTCACTCTCCTCGAGCTAGAGGAAAATGTCAAATATCACACGGAAGACAAAAGAGGTAGATTAAATCATAGGCAACTTTGACAATTTACCAATTTGATGAACAATAGCTGACACCACAGTGTAGGCACATATGGCTACTTCGTCACTCACCAGTGGCATTAGGGGCTGTAGGCGAATAGAGGACGCTACTTTGATAGTTGAATTGACTGGCTTAATTCTAACTGTTGAATGTGGGATGATATTCAACCTGATGGCCAGGGGATGTGGGATCTGAAAATCACAATTATGATGGGAGATATGACAGTATATAAAGAAGCCCAGGACGGGGCTACGGTAAAAGCACCATAGTTAATCTTTCATTAAAGTGTATTAATGAACGGCAAGCACACTCACCCATGCTCTTCCACTATGGAGCTCTCCCTTGCTGTGACGTCTTTCTTTCCATGCTAGCTTCTCTGTACCATGACACACCACTCTGACCACCATGGCATCCTCCTCTTTCATCTCCTCTCCTCCAGCAACTTTAGTAACTCCTGCATTCTTCTTCTTCTCCATAGCCTGCTTGGCTCTGTTCCTCGATTGTTTGGGAGAGAGAACTTTGGAGAGCAGCCCATAAGTCACAGGTGGCTGACCCCCAGTTGGTCCAACATTCAACTCGTGGCACCAAGGAAGCAAATGAATTACGGCAGTTGCAACATGGCTTAAAGTGCAAAGAGAGTGTGGAGGGGCCCCGCACACTCTGTAGATCGAGTCAGTGAGGAGGGCAGGGACGTCGGGTACAGGTGGTAGCTCTTTGACCCGGTCATAAGTACCCTTTATCATGTAACGTAGCAGGCTCTTCACGTCAGCTATGCCACCCCACTGGTGGTTTTGACTGACAGGGGAGGTACTTTCTAATGATGGTCCCGAGGGGGAAGAAAGATCCACATTTTGCCATCTGTGAAGATGCTGCTTCTCGCCGTTTCTCACAGGAGAACCATTGAGGTTTCCAATTCCAGTACGGCTCTTAGGAGACACAACTAGTTCTGTGAACTGCTCCAAGCGACCATAGGGCACAGATGGCGAGAGCGATGCTGCACAGAGTTAAGAACAGATCATCATACTGTGTTCATAAATACTGTCCCTGGATATGATCAATACATATCATTGTAACCAAAAGCTTTAGCAAGTAGGTTTATTTAGGTTTACTAGTAAATCACAGAAACACACAACATTTAGAATTATTACATTATGGACTAATGTCTGCGTTTTCGATGAAAACAGGGCAGATTTAACAGACTATCTACCGACAAAAGATAGACATTATTGGATTAACTCTGACCTATTTGGATGTAGATGGCTGTGTGGCTGTCCACCCACACAGGAAACACTGCATCTTGGAAGACAATTCTGATCTGATCCAACAGCTGCTGCTCCAGCGCAGCACTGTGGAGCTCCTGGCAGTGTCAGTCAGCGAAAACAGACAATAAATTATTGTTTGATGTGAATTTAGGTCATAAACCTATCCCTGGTCTATTCTTTTGGGATGATGGCCAGAAAATAAATCTACATTTACAGTATATTTTGGTCACCATTTAACATTGGGTTACTAATGTAACTAATTAAGCTTCTTCACCCACCAAGATTTCCCAGTCATCAGATGACAGAGGCTCCGCAAACACTTGATGCACTGAAGAGACCTGGTGACATGATCTCAGGAAGCCCTGAGGGAAACCACATAAGCAGTCAGTCAAAAACACCTAGTAAGGCTAGAGAGCTCTGGAAATTAAATGACTGCCAGTATGTGTCATGGAGAGATTATGAATGATTCCATTGGTAAACGGAGCACAGGACAAATTGCTCATTGTGGAAAAGTACCTGCTCTCCATCTTTCAGGCCAAGCTTTTCTCCCAGTTGTCGACTCAGCTCCACTTTATGGCTGTCCAGACCGGAGGAGGTTCTGTTTTGTGTCCAGCTGAGGAACACTGGAGATCCATGGCCCCAGGACAACTCCAAAGCCTGGTTCTGAAAACAGAAGCACACAGTGTTTGCTGTTGTACTTTCTGATTTCCATGGCACTCCATAAATTAGACATCTGCCTTTTAACCATCCTCCCTTTGTGCTCATTTAAGCAATTTTACACAACTTCAATGATGAAGCTAACACACTTTTGATTCCTGTGTAAAGATGTCAAACAGAAAAGGAGGAAGGCTTGAACAAGTGTCATGCAAATCATCTCCTTCACATTATATCACAATACATCATCTGAAAGATAGTGTTTTTGTGGATTTATAAAGATGCTAATGGACTACTGTGAAACATGCATCCATTCATAATCCTCCTGATCCATCTGAAATGTTGAGATTTGTCCCCACCAAGTGATATTGCAAGGTAAGTACTACTAAAATGGCTTGGTCAAAATGGAATAGTAAAAATACTAAGACAAATTTGTTATCTAAATCGTTTCCTCCACTCCAACAACTTCACTTGCAGAAGGATGCCAGAGAATTCACAGAGACGCTGGGGAAGTTTGTGATATTTTCATCCCGGATTTTTGAGATGAAGGAATTAAACGCCTGTCCCAAATAAATGCCTTGTCTGTTAAGTGATTGAAACAAATTATTATTTGGTAATTTACGGTATGCTAACTCCCGGCCTGGGAGAGAGACACACATCACAGTGCTCAGCTGCAGACACAGCAGAGAGGTGACGAGACGCGACTCATCATGACCGACAGGCATCAAGGCCACTCAGATTACCTGACCGACCCGCCCCCAGATACACAAAAACAGGGCCTGTGGAAATAAGGGATGAGTCTCATAAATTCACTTGCTCACCTGTCTTGCCAAATGCATTGCTTGTCTTTTTTTTTTTTTTGTTGTTGAACAGATTGCAAAGTGGCACTTTTATTTTCTCTATTTTTGAACTTGATACAAGTTATGACACAGCTGCACTTTTATTTTCTCTATTTATTTATTTTATTTTAAATAAATCACCGCGACTGTCAGGCCTCCCGACGTCAGGGAACTTTCCCCCAGCCTCCTTCCCGAGTGACAGAGTCAGACAGCGACCGGATGCCGATTATGTAATAATGTGTTTTAGTGAGAAAACCTCACTTTATCACTTTCCAGGATGTTTGCTGAGGGAACACCAACATCATTATAATGACGTGTACCACTGCGCATCATTAGGAGCCTGACTTTCTGTGGGAATCACAGGCGATCGGCGGAGATGCTTCGCACTGTGTGAATCACCATCTGCGGAGAATTGCCGAAACACCGCTCCTGAGATAATGCGGAGACGCTGTATAAAAGGGCTAGCCTACAGTTTCACCACAAGTTTCATTTATTCACTCTTTTTTTTTTTGGATCGGCCATCCCATCATTTTTGCCCCCTGCCAATATATTAAAATATTTAACTGTGTTTCCAATCCTCTGATTGGTCTCTCAAACCACGTCCTGTCTGACTCAATAGTGAGCACATTCATTCTTTTCAAACTGCAGGTAGCTAGCAACACACAGTCACAAGCACGAGAAATACGTTTTGCTTCAAGGTTTTTTTTTAACAAACTAAACTTCTACTAAAGTAAGTTGACATAGACAGCTGGTTAGCTAACTGTAACGTTAGCTTACTTACCTCGTTCAGTGAAAGGTGCGATATCAACTTCGAGGACAGATGAAGAAAGCAGTTTTTTGCGTTGTTAAAAACAACAGTTACGGGTTGAATGCCCTGACTGCTAAACATTTTATTCACTAAGCTCTGTAAATACAAGGCGGGTTACCTTGCTAACGTTAAATGTGCAACAAACTCATAGCCGATCGATGCACTCTGACTACTCTGCCTTGCTAGGCCAAAGTAGCTGACATCGAGCAAAACCACGTTTCAAAATAAGATATTACACACGGAAACGCAATCGCTGGATCCGTATTAGAGAGAGAATGAACTTTTATTTTGAAGTGTGCCAACCGGTAAATTCTCTCTATAAACATTAAACATGGCGTCAACTGGTAACAACAGTTCAGGCTGTTGGGGCGTCCCAGATGTTTATAAACACCACGAACAGCGAAGGATATGCATTTCTCGGCCGAAATATCGAGAAGGGAGGAGAGCGAAAGCTGTTAAGGTAAGCGTATGCTAAATATAAGAAAGTAAATCACGATATATATTAGCTATTAGACATTGCGACTGCTAGCTAGAGGAGTAACGTCACTTGTAATATCGTTAGAGGAACAATACAAGTTAAACTAATAATACTAATATAATTTAGTGTGCCCAACGCATTGTAGAGCGTTTCATGATTATTTGTGTTGTCCGTCATTAGGTGTACACCATCAATTTAGAGTCTCTGTACCTGATGGTCCAAGGGGTCCCAGCCATAGGAGTGATGGCAGAGCTGATCCAGCTGTGCGCCCTGTATGGTGTCGTGGAGGAGTACAGGCCTCTGGACGAGTACCCTGCAGAGGAGTTCACGGAAGTCTACCTCGTCAAGTTCCAGAAACTCACCAGCGCCAGGTACAGGGTGTAAGATACCCTGTTTATTACATTGCACACGCAGAGTCGAATATAGCGGCTAAAACGTTGTGTTTCAGGGCAGCCAAACGACACATGGATGAGAAGAGTTTTTATGGCGGTGTGCTGCATGTGTGCTACGTCCCGGAATATGAGACTGTGGAAGACACCAGGCTAAAGCTGCAGGACAGGAGGAGATATGTAGCCAGGACTGTACAGAATAAAGGTACACTTTCACATGAAATATAAACTTGCACTTAGAGAATACACGATATGAATACACTTTTTAATAAGCATATGATATATTGTTTATTCCACTTTCAGTTCTGTTACTGGCCTCTTGTTTTTCAAATGCTGTAGATGTGTCATTTCATCTTCGTAGTTGGAATGACAAGTAAACATGAACGTTTTATTGAAACTGTGTTTATTTTCTAATATTGTTTCAAAGCAAGAGAAAGCAAACAGAAGGAGGCTGGAAACGAGGCGCCCACGTCATCAGACACGGCCACATCAGAGACCGTCATCACCAGACGCGATAAAGCCCCTCACAATGATAATACAGCGAAGACTTCAAACATCAGCCACTATTCAGGCTTTCCTCTACTGCCATTGCCTCCCCAGGAATATCGTTACTACGGACATAAAAGTCAACATGGGACGACACCAACAGAGGATAAAATGGGGACATTACATAATGCCATCATGGACACGGAAAAGCAGAAAGCGCAGAGGTCAAGCTCGAGCCAATCCTCTTCAGACAGAGACACAGAACACAGACTGACCTCAAATCAGTCTTCGGCCGCAGTCAGATTTGTCCCTAGATGTGCAAACTTGGAGAACAGGAAACGCAAGACGGAAGAGGCTGAGGAGCACTCACTGAGTGACGTTATGAGAAACAGTGAGCCACTTATTGGGCCAAAGCTACCAGAACCTCCTAAACTGGACATGGAGGATGTGTCACTGAACACAACTGTAAGCCTGATCAGGAACACAATGAAGCAGGTATCCTAGAATCAGGTTTTTTTTAATGGAAATTCAGAATTAAACAATCTTAATTGTAGCTCTAATGCTTTTATTCGTGTCAGTAAAATCAGTTTCGTTATCGTTTTCAGGTGGAATCTGTTCCTGACCTCAAACCAGGGGAGAAAAAGATGAAACCGCGTCGACGGATTTGATCAAGCCAGCTTACCTTGATGCTTGAGAACTTCTGCAAATTAGTGCCACTACTTCTAATGGTCATTTCCCCAAAACAGCTTCTCTTGGCAGATAGTTTTTATTTTCAAATTCTGCACCACAAACCAAATGGTTGTAAACATTTTTTATTAAAGACTATATTTAATCAGGTTGTGATTTATTCGTTTCAGTTCTTGAAATACATGCTGCTCAAATGTCTCGATACCCTGAAAACAGAGAAAAAATGAGTGTAAAATTAACAATTTGATACTTATAAATTTAAATTATTCCAGTTTTTCAAAACCCTTTGATTTATGATTACCGTTGTGTCAGGGAGGCAGATTCCGAACGCCTCAAGTAAGAGATTCTCCTCTCTCACAGCCTTCTCAAAGTCGGTGAGAGACAGTCTGCCGTCGTGGTCATGGTCCTACAAAAATAAACAACAATGTGCTTGGAGCCAGTTATATAAATGAATGCGATATGCACTGATCTGAGAATGTTTGGACTTATTGTCTTCTGAAATGCAAACATTTGACATTATCTTTGGAGACTTAAGGGATGGTAAAGACATTTCTCCCCTCACCATCTTCTTGAGTGTGATCTCCACCAGGTCTTTGATTCCTTCATCGGGGTCTTCCTCCACTGGCTGTCGGAAAAGGCTGTTCCTCAGCATGTGCAACATCTCCTCTCTGGAGATGTACTGGTCGCCGTTCAAGTCGTACACGTGAAAGCAGTCTGAGCCATGCAAAGAGGGAGAACAGCTCTTAATGTAGATCATACTTTGTTTTTTTGTGAGCTTGTATGTCTGAGCACCGAGGTAAGCTTACATTTTATTCTTTCATCCAAGGTCCCTCGGAGGAAAACAGACAGTCCCTCAATCCATTCTTTCATACTGATGGAGCCGTCATTGTCTTTGTCAAATGTCCTGAAGACTGAGGAACATTCAAGAACATGGGCAGGTGAACAAACCATCACAGTAAATCCAAACTGTTGCTGTTTCACAATATGAAATATTTGTCCTTACACTTGTAATATGCGTACATATAATATCGATGTGAATTACCTCCATCCATGATCGTGTCGTCGGTCATTCCAAACATGTTGTGCAGTATGCTCCTGAACTTCCCTCGGTCCAGCCCGGTCGCTGCAACTCTCCCGGGGACACTCGGCTCTCCCACAAGCACGTTAAACTCCCGGATGAGGCACTCCACCTCCGCTTTGTTGACTGCGATCATTTCAATGGTCGTTGACATTTCACATATTGGTTAGGCTATAGTAACAATGGCGGGCATTTCTTTCCAGAAGGTCTCTGCAGAACAGACTCATTTAGCACTGCGGTCAAGTGAGCCGGCATTCGTTTTTCTGAAGTCAAGCCAGCCGCCCGTATATTTGTAGTGCGCCCGTATTAATTATGTATAAGTATGGTAAATTAATTGAAACTGCTCAGAGGAGCTGACATGAAGGAAGTTTTCAGAATAAAGTGTTGCACAACCAGGCTCATATACAGGATAAATACAGAAATAAGAGAAATTGCATATTATTTCCTGTGTAGTAAAATATTACTCGTTTCCAACGACTAATTTAGCTTCAGGTGCATTCTAAATTACGTTAGGTATCTTCTCACAAACTTACAGAATTTTTCACTGTGGGATGTTTGAATAAAAAACCCTTGGATATTTCTTGTACAGTTAAATATTACATCAAGTAAAAAATTAATTCAAATTAAACCGTCTGTTTCCAATGACTAATTTCACTTCAGGTGCATTCTAGATGACTTCTAGACGACTTCAGGTATCTTCAGTCTACAGTATCTACACTTTGGATATACAGTGTATATATACAGTGTATATCCAAAGGCGTTTAATTAAAAAATTCCAGTGAAAAATTCTGTAATTTTTGGAGAAGATACCCGAGGTCGCCTAGAATGCACCTGAAGTGAAATTAGTGATTGGAAACAGACAATTTAATGGTAATTGTTTTTCAGATAATGTAATACTTTACTGCACGGAAATATGTAAAGACATTTATTCTGATATTCCACAGTGAAAAGTTATATGGATATTATGCAATTAATCTTATTTCCGTATTTATCCTGTAAATGAGCCTGGCTGTGCAACACTTAAGAAAACTTCCTTCATGTCAGCTCCTCAGCAGTTTCAATGAATTTACCGTAATTATCACAATAAAGGCGCACTGCAAATATACGGGCGGCTGGTTTGACTCCGGAAAAACGAATGACGCTCACTTGACCGCATTTAGCGACAAGACAGCGTGTTAGCTGTGTACTCACAGTGCTCCACTTGTTTAGCGATGGTTTCAGCCAGATTTTTCATCAACTTTCTGTTTAAAGCAGACATGTTTTTTCAAAAAAGGTGGGACGCGGCACTCGTAAACATCACTAGTCCTCCTTCATCGGCGGTGTTGATATTTCGTCGCCGTGGCAACCGGGCGGCATAGCGTTTGAGCCCGAAGCGTGAAATGGGTTTGTTAAAATTCAACACGGGGAGAATTTTTTTTATTATTACTATTAAATTGGCATAGCAGGGGTACATTTTTTTATGAATTTTTCTAAAGAGAAAATAGAAAATATTAAAATAATAAATATTATACAATATTTTAAAACTTGAGTTGATTGGTGTTTCTACTGAAAATGTCAAGTTAATAAAAAGCTTGGCTGAATTTGGCTGAGGCTGTCTGTCAGTTTGGGGGGGGGGGGGGCAGTATGGTAGATTCACCATTGTCAGAATGTGGAAAATAAACTAAATTCAAAATTCAAAATAGAAATCAAGTTCACATGTTAATCAAAGTTAAAAGTCTATTAACAAGATCTGCTGATGTACATCTCAGTACTGATCTTTCGACTGCAGGAACCAGGATGTTTCAATTTTACATACAGAAAGGTAATTTGATGCTTAATCAATTAACAATATATATATATATATATATATATATATATATATATATATAATATATATATATATATATATATATGAATCACAGCTTTAAATTGTAATATATCAATTGGATTCGTCCTCCAATCAATCCAAAGTGGTTCGATCGGTGGCTCTGAACCCCAAATTGCAGCTGTACTGTAAAGCGGGTTGAGTGGTCAGAAAGAGTAGAAAAGCACTATATGAAAAGCAGGTACATTTACCTATTGCATGTTATGCTACCATTATATACAGTAAGGGCAGATTTGTCATTTGTCCTGCAGCAAACTGTATCCTCCATCACAGCAGCACTCATGAAGTCATGCCAATAAAGCCTCTTCTTAACACACCCTCCATGCCCGGACTCGTTTGGCCGGTGTGCACAGCCATGTGTTTTGTCATCAAATTATTTCGACTGAACTTCTTCCCGCACACCGTGCACGTGTAGGGTTTCTCTCCCGTGTGGATCCTCGTATGGACGTTCAAGTTGCCCACGTGGCGGAACTCTTTCCCGCAGATCCTGCAGCGGTACGGCTTCTCCTCCGTGTGAATCCTCATGTGCACGGTCACGCTGTTGCCATGTCGAAACTCTTTGCCACACACCTCGCACATGAAGAGTTTCTCGCCGGTGTGGATCTGACTGTGCGTGGCCAGATGTGCGCTGTGGCTGAATTCTTTCTTTTTCTCCTTATCCGGTGTCGATGTGCTGTGCCGTTCACAACTCTGCGCGTGGTATTTACCAATGTTGCCTGTCAGCATTGGTAAACCCAACTCAGGCCCCATGTTATTCAGAGTGACAGAGCAATCGGGCAAAATAGTCCAACATCCACTGCTCGACTGAACATTGTCCTCAACCTTTCTGTGATCGGCTGAGGTGTTTGAATCAGGCTTTCTGTCTTCATTTCCTGTGTCATGAGTTTGTAACTCACTGGTGTCGGGGTAAATGCAACTCTTTTTGGAGGCAGGTGTCACTTTCATAGTGTTGGTATCAATGTCTTCCATATCAGGTAGCTGTTGTCCCTCTGGACTGCCCCACGGCGGTTCCTGTTTGATAGCTGGAGGCGCCAGGACCAGCGGCTCACAGTCCTCCTGGTCCACACTGGCGTTGTCGTGGCAGCTCTCAGGACTCCACTCCCGCCTGAAGCGTTTCTGCTCATGTGCAAAGACCAAGAGCTGCGGTGTGTCTGTGGAAGTGGAAAAGGTGAGAAGTTAACTTAAACGCTGTTTTTCTTTGTGGATAACAAATCAATTTCAGCATTTGTATTATCCAGTCTGGTGACAGAATGATCAGCTGTAGAGGGCGTCCCCTTCTGAACCTCTATTCCTCTATAGGAGGGGTTTAAGATGCTGACCGTGTGACCGCAATGGCCCCATTTGAGGTCATCTCTGGGCCTTTGTTGCATGTCATCCCCAAGCTCTCATCGTATCGTCAGCTTTCTACCGTTTTCTGTCTCATAATGACATAGTTGAAATATGACTTTTCTAGTTAGGGCTTCCTTTCTGCCAGCATCAGCCAGCTTCTATTGGAATCAGAGGCAGGGGCAGAGAGGATGTTCTTGTCTCATCACGCACTGTATACCGTATCCTGACAGATCTTATTCAGCACGTTTTCCTGGATAAAAAAGAAAATTCAAAAGCTGCAACAGAACTGAGAGAAGATCTGGCTGGTCGGTCTCTGGCAGCAGTTTTGTCAGGTCATGCACACTGGACGCACACCCAGGTGGGCTGCACTGCTGTCAGGAGTGGCATCAGTGATCATGTACCTTTGGAGAGTGTATCACTACAGCACGGATCTGTCTTGAGCTGTTCAGGTAAAGAAAGAATCACTCTTTTAGAGTCCTGCTGGCGTTGCCTCCACTGATCTCTTTGAATGTGTATATCTACCTGCAGTTTGCTATATATATACACTGTAAGGCTACGAGGTATAATACACATTGTTTTGCATGGGTTCCAATTATGAGTGTTTCTGTATTTGTCTGATAAAAAGGAACATGTTTTGTTGATTTTGGACATGTTTAGCTTCAGGAAACCTTCATAAGTTGGCCATAACAGACTTTTTCCGTTACAACGTTGTTGGATAACGCCTTCACTCCGTTACCGGTTTATTAGGTAAAACGAGCTCAAAAATAAATATGCAGTAAACTCCCCGAGGTCTGTAAATAGACAGTGGAGTCTGCGTTAGGACGTTAAACGGAAGCCAGAAAACATAAACAAACCTCGGCCGTGTGAATGCGCTTCTTGTTTAAGTCCGTGTTGGTCGCTGTCTCGTTGTGCGCGAGCGGCTTCCTGCTCCTCGCGCTCCTTCATCGTGCTCTGCACCGCCGCGAAGATCTCCTCCGCGGCCGCGCTCAGCCGCTCGCTGATGAACAGCCTCAACAGCTGCATCTGGGACATCTTGACCAAGTTTCAACCCTCACCTACCACACGCACACACGGCCCATCGGCGGCTGTGCGTCAAGCTCAAGCTGCACGGAATTGTGAGGCGACTACATCCGGCTACGGGCTTCAAAATAAAAGTATTATCGCACAAGCGAGTTTGTTTACAAACATGCATGATGTGAAAATGTCATGTCGCGATAATCCTTGCTATTATCCCGATAATTGTACAAATATCCTTAAAAATATTAAATGTGTATTTTTTTTTACGTAACAGATAGGACGCATCTTTTTTTTTTTTTTTTTTTTTTACTGAACATGCTTTTAAGTGAAAAACAATCAAGCATTCAAATAAAATGATCCTAAATCATAAGGTTTTCAAAGCAGAAATAAAAAACTCAATGGTTACATGTTAGCTTTCGTTTCATAACAATGGTTAAAGCGAAACCCAAAAGACTTTATTTTCAAAAGGCTCAAGTTCCGGTCTCACTCCGGCTTGAAGCAGTGAATGTTAAGATTGCCATCTGCTGGACGGGAGTTCTCCTGCTCCACTGCCGGTTAATAAAATAAAAGGATGGGTTTGTATAACAGTTTGTTTTGATATTAAATGGATGAAGGCGGCGAGGAAGAGACGCGAGGAGAGAGGAGTCAAGGTAGCAGGCATTTAAGGAAATTATCCCACAGGGCCTCATTTTAATGTGACGTCAACTTAACATGAGATGATGCTCAGCTGTCTAGTTCTCTCAAATGAACAGTGTTGATGACAACTTAACATTTACTTTTAATTCCACGCAAAAAGTGCTTTAATATGACAAGAATTTTCGGATGTTTACCTCATTTTCAGTGTCCCCTCTGCAGATGGCCTGAAAAGTATCAAATATAATGTCTGACCACAAGGTGGCAGTCAGGTAATCCATCAAAACTGGAGTTCTATCAAATCACTAATTATAAATATTCGAAGGAATACAAATAAATGTTTCGTCTGGGTGAAAGTGATAAGCTCTCTTTTTTTTTAAACATGCTCCAAAGAGTTTAAGAAGTCTGCAAAATAACGAAACAATTAGGTGGTGACTCATTTCTAAAAATAATCTCTCCATCATGGTGTCCTTGAAGCAATATTTTTAATTTAGAAAGTAAGGAAGATCACTGGGTGATTCATCAGTTCAGGTTTCATATTTAATTAATAACCTACCATGGATTACAACACTTTAGTCAGATAAGACTAAACTAAAAACATAAAAATAAAACATGAAATGCAGACACATTTGGATTCAAAACTAAACATTTCTTATCTACGCTATTAAATCACAATATTGCACCACTACTGACTCCTGTGTGTGTGTTTGTGTGTATGAAAAGCAGGAATTGTGACAGAGAGGTTAAATGTGCTGAGGGTTTCCTTTCAGTCCAATGATTATTTGAACGTGTTTGTTTGCCAGGTCTGGGTCACTCGGACCGGTCTGCAAGGTTAGTTCTGATTGAGAGTGTTGCGTCAACCCAGTGGTTTGGGTTTTCGATCATGGAGGTCCACACAGCGACCTCCTCTTCTGTGGAGTCCATCCAGCTGACAGCCTCCCCATAACTCAGACCTGCCATTAAAAAGAAACACCATTATTTATTCTATATATTCTGGACATCGCCACGGAAAACCTCACTGCAGTGCGCAAACCGAGGAACAATGCTTTTCTGAATGAGGCCATGGAAATCCCAACAACTGACCCGTTCTTGTATGTTCATGCACATAAGAACTTCACAATCCCCAACTTGAAAGCATGAACCACAATCCCAAGTCTACAGAATACAAGAACTTTATGTTGAAAGTCTGTTTATTACAAGCAACACCTCATCAAATTAGTAAAACAAGAGGCTGCTGCTGTATCAGTGGTTTACCAATTTTACCAACGCACAGTAACACTGGCAACCTAGAAATGACCTTGCTCTGATGACAAGACCATCTGAAATGCCTGAAATTCCAACGGGACAAAATGCAACGATATGTGAAGCACTAGATGGAAATACTGTCACCACCACGACACTCCAAAACACCACCGTGGATGAAGCATAGAACTGCTTTAATGGGTACCATCTACAGAACTGCCCATGAAGTAAACCAACAACCAAACAACTCCTTTAATGTCTCACTCCCTGACACAGAAACGGTGTGGAGCCCAAGAAATGGCAAAGGGGCCCATGAGATGGTATTGAATCTCTAATCAAAGCTCGGAAAAGCTGGATTTTAGGAGATGCTGGAGCTTTATTCATCACCTTAAAAACAGTTTGTCATACTGAGCCTACAACACCTACTGACTTATAGAAGACAGCCTGAGATAAACATCCATCGTCTACCGCTTATCCTGTATTCGGGGCCGCGGCGGGCTGGAGCCGTTCCCAGCTAACATTGGGCGAAGGCAGGATACACCCTGGACAGGTCGCCAATCCGAGATAAACATGAGTGAGCTAATTTCAAAAGCACACAACACCCGGAACGGAGAGTGACTTGATAAGAGATAAGATATGATCCTCTGTGCAGAACTGCAGCAAAGGAGAACGCTGTACATAATTACCAACTCTGACAACTGCTTAGAACAAGTTAAGGATAGGAACATTAGTCCATCTGTTGCAGAAGGCTTCACTGAGTCACACAGGCACATGGCATTAATATCTGCATTAAAATACATGAGAGTGTGTGTGTGTGTGTGTGTGTGTGTGTGATGTGTTTGTGTGATTTTGAGTCTGGGTTTCCTTGACTGTGGAGTCACCCACCGGTTCCACAGCTCAGACGAGTCCCTCCGAGGACGTGCGGCTTGAACCCTTCGCGATGCCAGACAGTCAGCTCGGCGCAGGCCTCTTTCATGTCGCTGGACTGGAAGCCATCGTAGACCATGGTGTGGTTGTAGGTGGGGCTGAAGGAGCGCTTCACCAGCCGAGTCTTCTGACCACTCTGCCGACTGGCGTCTGGGAGTATGTAGCTTGAGGGGTGTAGATTATATTTTTTAAACAATCAAATTCAGTTTCGACGACCGTATGTGCACATGTTTTTTACACAGCAAATAAATGTTCATAGATATGTATGTGAAGGTGGCGACTTTTAACTTGTTACTTATTCCTTCTTTAGTTTACAGGTCCTACTCCACCCAGAAATATTCTACAAATAAACCTGTCAGGATAGAAAACTGATTATCAAAACATTAGGAAACGTGTTGCAGAGCTGACACACCTTCTGACAAAGGAGTCTATGCCCCCCCCTTTGTTGGTCAGGAGACCCTGAGCCTCCCGCACCCAGATGTGAAGCTCTCCTGTCAGAGGCAGACCACCACCTTAACACACACACACACACACACACACACACGATGTATGAGACACACAGGATTAATGTGAGTCATGACGTGAACCTGTGGTATGAGTGTTCTGCTCACCCTCAAATCCATCTGGGATGAACTTAACAGAGAGGAAGATGATCCCGCGGCTGCTAATGGAGTCTGGATTCAAATGAACCTGTGAAGGATGGGTGAAGGTGGGATGGAAAAAAAGAAAGAAAAGGAGAAAAGGCAGAGAAACAGACAAAGGAAGCAAGAGAAAGAAAAAGCAAGGGAGAGGGAGGCAGAAGGGTGGAAGCACGAAGAAAAGATTAAGCTTATATAAAACCTTCGTTGAAATTCACAGCATGTCTTCTTCTCCCTTCAGCTCTCCCAGACACAAGAGACCCAACCCCCCTACTCTGTCTCCAACAAAGCTACCAAACTGAACACACACACACACACTACTAAACAACTGCAGATGAATAAATATTGTAGATGATAAATATTGGGATATATTATTCAGACTTGCATGTCAGTGTAAATTACATGACTGCTCCTCCTTACCCGTGGCTGCAGCTCCCGCCACATTGGCAGAGTGCACGTCCAGTCCCAGAGGCTCAGAGACACCTCCACCTCTCCCAGGAACACGTTCCTGCTCAGAGGCTCGGCGTGCCACACCGACAGGTTCAGGGTCCGGCTCCGCAGCTCTCCGATCCGCACTTTATACTAGAACACAAGAACCAAAATCAGGTGGGAAGGGATGGGAAAGGAAGCCGCAGGGCAAAGCATAACACGTGCCACCACGAGCTACAAATCTGGTAATTTATTGATAGCATGTCTGGGAGACTGGAGAAATAAGTGGCTACGTTGCACACTGCAGGACACGTGGAGGAGAGCTGAGAGACACATTCTGTGAACCACTTTATGTAATATGTAAATGAGGAGAGCGTCTCACTCGAAGCGTCTGATCATAAACTGGGTTGACTGTCTTCTTCCTCACTGCGGTTTTCTTCTTACTGTGATTCGACTTGTCCGGCAAGAGATAGGTTTTGACGTATCTGTGAAAAACACACACACGTGTGAAAAAAAAATGTTTTGTGATGACCGCGTTTGTACGTGACGTTGTCGCTGCGAGATGCACACTCACACAACTGCACTGTCACTTACGGGTCAGAGCGATCCTTGCGTGCTGAGGCGATGTCCTCGCAGCAGTACACTTTGATTTGCAGCTCCTCCTTCTGGCTGTCGTAAACCAATGAGAATTGGATACGGCCCCTCACTTCCACCAGGCCAAAATCCCCTGAGCTGAACAGACTCATCATGCTTCCACTGAGCTGTAATACACAAAGAAGATACGTCATTGTCCAGAGCTGAGTCATCTTGCGTCGCTGGATGGCCAATTAATCAAACGCATGGTGTGTGTGTGTGTGTGTGTGTGTGTGTGTGTGTGTGTGTGTGTACCGTGTAGACTGATTGAAGGCTGCCGGTGGAGCTGCTGCTCTTCAGAGAAGCTGTCATGCAGCTGCTCAGAGACTCGGTGTCCCCATTGTGATCGCAGAAGTCTTCCTAATGTACATGCACACACACAACAGTTATTCAAATATTCTCTCTCTCATCAATCAGTGTGTATATATACACTGTCGCCTCAGTTGGAGTATTTGGTTTTCAGACATAATCCTCTGTTTATTCCATTTTAAATGCATCAGTGATCACTTTTGACCGGGTGCAATGATTATGTGTCCCGATTACCCAGGGGAAATTCATTCATACATAACATATGTATTTAGACATTTATATATTTCTTCACCTCAGGTTCCTCTGTGTGGCCATTACTTCTGATTTCGGAGTCTAAGAGCAAAATTGAGATTGAGTCAGTGAAACACTAAGAGATAGCAAGTGAGGTACGGAAGCATTGAGAGGGAAACTTTCTTACCTTTGGATGATGAAGAACTACTTCTATGCTTGAGACTCTGGAATTGAAGATGGTTATTCATGTTAAGATAACTTGTTTTTGAAGCATGCATACACACACACACACACACACACACACACACACACACACACGCACGCACGCACGCACACACACATGCACGCATGCACACACACACACACACACACACCTGTGCTGCAGGACTTTTTGTTCTGGGTGTCGGTTCTGGGTGTCCTTGACCCCTGAAACACAATAAGATGTGAAAATAAAGACCCACATGAATGTTCCAAAAGTAAAACGATGTTTCTGTCACTTACCTTCCACTCTCTTCTTCTTTGCCATCCTTCAGCCGTCTCTCCGCCTCAGGAGAGGTAATGTTGTCGGAGGTTTCCTCTCCCTCTCCATTGAACAGTCCAGGCAGGGACACATCTGTTACCATGGCAACACATACAGAACCATCACTGGGATTTCCCTATCGAGAACACAGCCCACAGGCCTGTAATAGTAGTACTGCATTCAGTGAGAACGGACCTCTGGTCTTGGTCTTCCTGTGGCGTATTGTGGCGTTGACAAGTGTGCAGGCGCACTTCTGGTTGCGGTGGCGTTTGCTGCGCTCCTCGCTGAACCATGCTCCGGACAGGAAGCGCAAACGTGTCGGATCTGTCTCCGTCTCTGCGAGGACCCTAAGGTGTTGAAATGAGGCCAAGTTAAATAGCAAACAAACACCACCGACCGTCTTCAAACGTCAGCTGATGTCAGCTTACAACACAAACTAAACAGTCAATGATGTAACTTCTGTCACGCAACACAAAGACCTCTCAATTCTGCTCTAAAACATCACAAAATAGGTTTCCTTTCACATTAACAAGACGTACACGACACTTTGAAACATTCGCTACCCTGAAACGGTGAGTTGATTATTGATAAGTGATTCAGTGTTTAAGTGTTGGGCTCTCTGGACGTTTCACTGTGTAGATATTTGACTTCCCCCACGGAAGAAAGGCTAAATTACCAACTGGGCTAAGCAATCAACCGCCCCAAAGCCCCAGGTTCACAGTGAAACAACTGATTTGTGGTAATCTGACATATTTAAGTTTGTTTGGAAGGGTGCATGAGGCTGGGTCCTGCTTTATTCCCTAATTTTGAGATACCTGACTCATTGATATTGTATCTTTTTATGTAATCTTTGTTATTTAAGCTGACGGCCGTCATTCAATGATGAAACATTTCTATCCAGATGGGAGTTTTAACCTGCAGGATGACAATAGTCCCCATTCACAGGCCATTCAAGTGGTCACTCAACAGTTTCATGAGAATGAAAATGACCAGTCACCACATCTCAATGACCAATAACAAATGAGTTATTATAGACCAATGAGTCAGACAGCTCTCCACCACCATCATTAAAACACCAAAATGAAGGAACAACTTTTATAGCAATGGTGTCGATACTAATCTATCTACGCCACCTCGCTGGACATTTAATGTCATTTTATTTACCCGTAAACTGTCACCTGTCTGTATGTTAATGTAAATCAATGGAAAAACTGGCACCTAAAAAGGATAAACAGTCACCTCTGACCTTACACGCCCTTCATCAAGACGGCGCAAATCCAAGTCACGCTCTAAGACCTGCAGGATGGTGGACTGCTCGTCTTCTGTCAGGTGGGTCAAGTCCAGAGAAGAGTCAACCTGCTCCTCCTCCATCCCTGAGTGAGAAAGGAAACCACAAACCTTCAAACAAGCAGGCATTCATCTCTAATTGCATTTAAAGATGATATAAATCATATGATGTCAATATATGTCTAGTGTGAGATTGCTCTTTTGCAGAGACTTAGATTTTGTATATCTCAATAGAAAGTATATGATACACTATAGCACAGGAACATTTTGGCTTGCTCAACCTTTTGCTCTATGACCTCTTAAAATGAAGCATTATCTACTAGTTCTGAGAATATTTTCCGTTTTAATCTTATTCAGTTAATTATATTGACATCCCTTATCTTTTGCTTCCATGTTGTTCGATCATTCAATACACTTTGAAATCAATAACTCTGGTTCCTCAGTGTGCAAACTACATGTTGTGTCAGGTATATTATTCCTGCCTGCTTCATCTGCTCCTGCTCTAAATGCTTCCTACTGTAGATTTCAAAGTACTTTATGTACAAATGATGCAATTAACCTACCTGCTGCACCACAATATGATCATTTCTGTGTGTGTGTGTGTGTGTGTGTGTGTGTGTGTGTGTGTGTGTGTGTGTGGCCACTGCCTTGCGGCTAGTTACCTTCAACAATTAGCGCATGCGCAACGCGATCCTCCCGGGGTAAGGAGTTTGTCAAACAGGACTTATATCATGCAAGCGCACCGCAGCTTTCAAAGCATGACGCCTAAACCAACACAAAGTTAATACAATTAGAATACCATCGTGCGTAGTCGGCATATGTTTTCCTCATAATAATAATAACAATAACATGTTCTAATCTACACAGATTAAACAGTAGTAATGTTTAATTCTGACAGATTAATGACGTAGTACAAGAAAAACAGGCTAGCAGCACTTTGCTCGTCTCGAACAGCGCGTGAGAGAGGACACCTGTCGCCACTTTCCCCCTTTTTTTGGATCAAAGGTTGGAAGTTTCCTCTCTCACGTAAAGTAAATACACACAGCCAAACGTAAGCCAAAACTATGTTACCTTACTTGAACGCTCCCGACACTTCCATCTGTGAAAAAGTTTAGTGAAAAGTCGTCCGGAGTGAGTGAGTGTGTGTTTGTGTGTATGTGTGTGTGTGCGCGCGTGTCGAGCTCTGTGTGTGCAGAGTAAACGGCGTAAACACGCCCTCTTGGTTTCGTCCGCACAGAGGCTGGAGTCAGCTGCTGCATGGAGGCGGTGTCTGCGTGTGTGTGTGTGTGTGTGTGTGTGTGTGTGTGTGTCAGATTGATACGGTGCGTTTGTTTGACTGTGTGTGTGCATGTGTGTGATGTGACTCACACATACACACACACACATGCACACGGATGTGTTACCATTGGCAGGGTGGAGGAGGGATGTAACTTTCCTCCTTGTCGCTGTCCCCACCTGCTAAACACACATTTGGCCCCACACCGGGCTGCTGCTGCTGCTGCTGCACCTAGACCTGCTGTTAGTGTTGCCTGCTGCACACATATGCAAACATGACACATATCTATGCTTGTTTTAAAGAAGGGAGTATAGCCGGTAGCACATGAGGCCTGCCTCAACTTTGGTGTGGGGGCCCCTGTGTGTGTGTGTGTGTGTGTGTGTGTGTGTGTGTGTTGGGGGAGGTGCTTTCAGAGTGAAAAGACCTGTATTCAGTCTTGTCCTTTGTCAACAGACTTGGATGACAGCCACGCTCGGCCCAGTTGGAGAAACTTTTTTTGTGTGGGTTTATTCAAGCCTGTGTGGGTCCTGGCTCAGAGAGCGTCTGGCGCATCCAACCAGTCATCCCGCTGCCCTCCTAAACGCCTCCATCAGCGCTCTGTCCCCCTACTGCATGCTGGGATCCCCTGCTGACACCCGCTTATAAGCAAGGATTGGTGGAGATTTCTTATCTGCAGATACCGGGAGCATGCTTCTGGTCCCGCCCAGATTACAGTAGTATTAGTGCACTCATTATGCTGGTATGGGCAAATATGCACCTAGAACATACTGTTTAATCTCTGTGACTAGCGGTTACCAACTCCTTATTTGCATGCAAGAAAACACACACACAGAAACAGGTGTTTAGTTATTCAGGCTGCCAGCCTTTTAAGCATTTTTCATTCCAATGGCATCACAAAACAATTTAGTTCTTGTTGAACTTAACCAGCATAACAATGAGTAAACAGGATCACATCACATATATTTGAACTGTTAATTAAAGGGTTAAAGTTGATATGTATAATATAAATATGAGCAGTCAAAACAGAAATGACATGAAGTTTAAATGACTACTACTATTTCTTGTAGATTATATATTTAAATGATGCCAAAGGTGGGGTCGAGGGACCTCCAGGAGTTATAACGGCTTCTTAGATGGTTGATTCATTTAACTCACTGCAAGTAAATAGATATTTGAAATGGTTGGTTTCAATAAAACACCGGAAAGTGCAGCTCCACATGAAACAAAGATGCCCACTGAGATGACAGACATCCATTCAGAGTCTCATTCCGGTCTATTTTAGGGTTTGTTGGGGAAAAAAAGATTAAATACCTGTAATGACCTTGACTGACCTTCTGTCTACATCAGTATTGTATCACCCTTTCCCACAACCACACTGTACTATGTACACAGTTGAAACCGCTAATTTGATACAGCTAGTTCCTTGTTGTTTGTAAGAGGAAGTGCTGAGAGTTTTTGTTCGTCTGTCATTTGTCAGATTGTATACGAATACTAACGCCCAAAATGTCTGTGGAATATAAATACTATACAAACACATGCACAGAAACTTGTTACGCAATGCGATATTATGAGAAAAAAAAACTGTCCTCTTGTAAACACACCCAGCCCCCAAGGGTACACATGGGGACCAAACCAAAAATGACAGGGGCTCAGGAAAAAAAAAAAAACACTCGGTCGATGAGTCACTGCTCTACTCTCCTCCATCCTCGTCCGTTTGTCCTTCATGCATCTCGTCTTCACTGTGGCTGCTCTCTGTGTGAAGACAGGCATCGTTTTGATTTGGACAGGTGGGAGTTTGTGATCAGAATTTTAAAAAACACAATCTAGAAGGATGTTAAAGGCGAATCAGTGCTGTTGATCACTCCCGCCACCAGAGGCCGCTGTTTCACCAACCAGACCACCAGCCAGTAACTCGGTGAACACGCACGTACTTGGTCACGCTAAATTCTCTGTCCTCTAACACCTACACGCACGAACTCACATGGGGTCGTAGCTGCTCTGCTCCTTGGATTTTAGGAAGCGCATGGCCAGGAGGCCGCCCGCCTGCACACACAGCACCAGTATGATGCCTCCGATGAAGCTGGACATGTCAAACTTGGCCTGGGAGAACTCTGGGGATGAGTTACTCCCATCACCTGGAGGGAAAGGAAAGGAAGAGTGTGATGGGTTAACAGTTATTCAAGCTGTACGTGAATGCAAAGTGAGAAGTGAGGTTGGAAAAAACGAGAACGTCAGGTTTTTCTTTTTTTTTTCTGGTGGAACTGACTGAGTGGCATTGTGGGAAATTTGACTCAGCTATAATGGGAAGAATGAACGTCTGACGCAAGAGGAGAAGGGGGGGAAGGGGGGGGGGAGAAGCTGGATTGGATCCATTTTACCTGAGTCGCCCCCTTCAGCTACAGTCTCTACAACTGGGAAATAAAAAAAAGAAAATGCAAAAGCAATGAGTTACTGAGGCTGCAGATGAATAATTTTGACTTATTCTGTAGTGCATCGTACCTGAGCACAATTCAGACACTCTAGTCCAGCTACAGTTCATGGTGGAGTTTCCCTCGTCTGGCACACACAGGCCTGTATCATTACCTGAGACAGAGAGAACAAGCATTTGTGTGTGTGTGTGTGTGTGTGTGTGTGTGTGTGTGTGTATCATGTGTGTGTTCCTGGCATACTAAATAATTCAGTCATCTCGTACAAACCAGGGGAGCTTATGTTACAGCAGCTTTGATGATAGAATTACTATCAGAGGTCAGGGTGCGTCTGCATATGGTGTGTGTGTGTGTGTGTGCGTGTGCGTGTGTGTGTGTGTGTCTCACCATTTGGACAAAGCCTCCAGACACAGCCTGTCAGGTTGAGCATGGATTCGCCAACACACAGGTCACATGACTCAGCTTGAGAACAATCTGTAGGAGGGACAAAACTGGCCATTGGAAGTGTCACTCAAACCAGTTAAATGTTATCTTCCCATTGGATCATCTATTATTGCAGAATAGATAAAAGTGAGGAAGCAAACTGGGCACGTAATGCCAAAGAAAACAGCTTCTCATTCAACTCTCATTTTGACTTGATTGTCAGCTTGTGAGAAATACTGGAGAATAAGTCATCATCACTGTTAATAAGAGGAGACGAAACCAGCGAAAGACTCTAGGAAAACACACCAACCGGTTTCTTACAAGACTATAATACACAGAGATGGTCACACAATGTGAAAATACATGTAAGGCACATGGATGGACCCATACCTGGATCTGAGGACACAGAGGCCACCGCTGCTAGAAGCAGCAGGGTGGAGAGGAGGACCTTCGACACCAACTGTTGCATCCTAACACCTGCAAATGACAGCTACAGAGTTTGGTGCTGAGAAAGGAATTATTATTATTATTGACACAAAAGTGTCATAAAAATATTCCCTGTGAGTCTTCAAAAGGGTATCCAATAGGTGCAAACAGAGATATGGCTCCTGGCTGGGACACACGGAGAAAGACAGGAGGCACAGAGATCTGTGTAACATGAGCAACACCCAAACTTTGTTCCCTGGCAACCAACTGGCCCATCTCAACCCTCCTGAAATACACACCTGTTTGGACGGGATGACGGAGGTTTACTTCAACAGGCAGTGCACGCACACACATTTTTCCTTACACACACACACAACAAGCTTTTAGAGCCTTTAGGTGCATCTTTACCACTTTTTTGTATCCTCTTTTCACACTACTCTCTACTACTCTATATACTCAAACAGGTTGTGGTCCAAAGTCATATCAAGCTTCATTTGAATCACTCACAAATGGCATTCAATTTGTCTCTGATTTCCTCTGACGTCTTAACATGGTCATTCATCAGCACTATGGAGGGGGGGGGGGGGGGGGGGGGGGTCTGACACAGAAGTTAACAATATGTCTTGAGTGATTCACTGGTGCCAATGCTTTTACAGACAGCCTGAATATATATATATAGCATCAACTCAAATGTGTCACCGACTGTGAGGAAGTATTGCAATGGTCACTTGTCATTCATTCATTCAACCAATCAATCAATCAATAATTGACCTGACAAACAACTACGACATGGTACTCAATAATTACTGCAATACCTTCCACTAACTGTATCTCAATCTCAACATACAGCATGTGGACATACGGTTTGGACAATATTGATATTGATTGGCGTCTTATTAATAACTGTGTGAAATTATGATTTGCAAATAAGACAAAAGGTGGCTCACACAAATGTGGAAATGCGCCATCACAAAAAGTGCACGCGCTCTGACCTCCGACGTGTTGCTTTTCTGATGCAGACGCACTGAGTCATATGCCCTGAAAATCTGATGCATTGAGTGCAGAATCACGACTCTTTCAGTTATATGAAGCAATGAAATCCACCACCTCCTCCACTCACACCGACGTGGCTCACGTACTCCCACATCGTATATGCGCTCTCACGCACTGTCTGGTGCATCTTGTTAAAAACACACACACACAAAGGGATACTCCGCAGTCCTCTCGGATACGATCCCCCACTGATGGCAAAATAAATCGATATACCAGCGACAAAATAATACAATTTACAGCAACGGTGGCGAGAGGACCTGCAGTAAAGGAGAAATAACTGAATAAAAGAGATTCGTGCAAGGACACGAACCAGGAATCCACCACAGTGTGATTTAGACGAGAAACTCATGGACATTGCGCACATAGTATTCCCTACAATATCCCCTATTATATGACTCAGGCTACATATCATGTTTTTTATTAGCCTATTATCAAATTTGTCGAACTGGGACATGCTGAAAAGTAGGTCTTCGGGTAAGATAAACAGCTGAATGAATTAGGCAGAGGCGATAATTCCAAGGTGACAAGTGTGATTACACTTCAGACCCTGAAGAAGTGACGTAGGAGGGTTGTACTGGCAGGAAGTATGTCCTTATATGGCTCGAGCAGGACGAGATCCCACCACACACACACACACACAGACACACACACACAGTTAACGCATTGATATGCGCGACCACGCAGACAACGGTCCTGCAGCACCCACGCTCACCATCAAACCGGGGAAGCCTTGAATTCCCTGCTGCTGTCAAGGTGCTATAGATAGACAGGGGGTCTGTCTATGTTAGGATGCTCAAATCAAAGACAAATCGACACAACAAGCCGAATAATAGCTATCTTTATAGTTGCTATCATTATTATTGCTCTCATAATCTTAATCATTAATGAAGGAGGCGTTTGTTCAAGTCTGGGATCAGATTTGACGTTAATTATTCCAATGTGCTATCACCATTATTAATAATAATAATAATATTAATAATGCATATGTCGTGGCATGTTTTTGGCCATGGAAAGGGACTATTATGTCCCTGTCCGTCCAATTAGATGGATAGTTTTCACTTGAAGCGTCAGTTTCTTGCAGATGATCGTCGCTCTGCAAGATCTCCCCGTGACTCATCCTGATGCGCTTCAGCACCACGGACAGCGCCAGGCCCGCAGCCCGAGCCCTGCCCAACTCCCAACAACACGGTCTCATTCAACCCGGGCCCCCAGGGTCTGATTGAGAAAAATGTGTTCGTGCTGGAGGGAAGTTCGTCTATTGGTGGTCATTATTTACAAGAAATGAGAGCAAGAGTGAACCGCAGTGGGAGGGGCGACGAGAGTTGCCGCATTTTTCTGAATGAAATTACTCCCCGCGCCTCTCCTCCTCACTCTCCCCGCATCCTCAACGCCGGCGCCTCATTGGTCGAGCCTCCCAGTCACTGACGTCAGACAGGCTCTCTTGTGGACGAGTCCGCGCGCAGGAGCACCCCATTCCGCCTCCCGTAAGCGCCTCGGAGAGATTGAAGAAAAGGAGATGCCGAGTGAGAGTTCGGCGCGACTTTGATGAAGACAGCAGCACGGAGCGCCGTCACGCGCAGGGACTCTCCTGGTTCGGACCGCATCGCTGCAGACGGCATCACCCCATCTCCATCGCCTGGCTCGGATCTGATAAAGAGGAGAGAGACAATCTGTTTCACGTTTGCGAAAGGAGCACGGAGCCGCGTCGATAAGGTATGGTGAATAATCTTTGATATGCATGTAGCCTACAGCACGTGTCTATGCGATGTGTGTGCACGTGCGCGCGTGTCGGGGGACATCCTCTGTGGTGCAATGAACCTGCACTTGGATTATACAACGGAGGCCTCAGCACCAGGGGGTGGGATGTACCTCCTGGTACCCCTGGTGTCTCCAAAAACCCTCTCCAGTATAAGCATACGAATAATGGTACAATATAAATAGTGTATTACAGTAGCGGTGTGGTATCTCCTGTGAGCGGGGGAGCGGTACAGTTCGGCATGTGCAAAAGAACAAGGACATAACGTTACCAGGGAACAGGGGCATCCTAACCTTGTAACAGGCGATTAAATAGCCCAAAGAACAGCACGGCTTTTCTCATTAATGAAGCATCTGTCCGAGGTTTACACACACAGAGGGACACTAAGTGTTGTCGGATTGGAAGCGAGTTTGACAGATGCAACCTTTTAACCACATCATATGTGATTTCTGGAAACGTGTGCAGTTTTTAAAAAAAAAATCAAGGGGTGGCAGCCAGTAATGGTGACGTGCTTAAAAAACAACCTAATGATGCATTCCTGTTGTAGTAACTCTGTGTGTCAAGTTAAAGTGAGCCTACATATTGATTGATGGTGACGTCAGTGGCATTTCAGGGGCAGCAGCTTCTATAACAATATTTATTAGAGACCATTAAAAATATAAGCAATCTATATTGAGAAGAAACAAACTAAATTGTTCTGTAGCTCAACTGATTAAGATTACAAAAGTATAACATCTTAAATTCTTACCACATTAAGTCCTCTGCTCTGCCTGATGCCACATCCGGCCTCCGGCAGCTCCACAGGCTCAAACCGCAGCTTCTGGTCAAACAAAGGCTGTTTAATGGACAGAAGAAGACACTAAATGACCCATTAGAGCGACTGTTAACATCTTTCTCCTTTATTCTCTTCTCTTAGGTTGTTTGTGTGACTGCTGAAAAGCCATGACCATGAACGCTTCTGACCTGGGCTGGGATGAGTCCTCAGGTGCAGACCCCTTCTTCCCTCTGGACCACCTGGATAGCTCATCGACATATGAGGTCCCACCCCTCACAGTGTGGGGCGTGGCCCTGTGTGTTTCAGGAACTCTCATCGCCACTGAAAATGCAATAGTTGTCACCACCATCTTGGCCACCCCGTCCCTCCGCGCGCCAGTTTTCCTGCTGCTGGCTAGCCTCGGATTGGCCGATCTCCTGGCAGGCGTTGCTTTGATCTTGCACTTCCTCTTCCTGTTCTGCGTGGAGCCCAGTGATTGGTCAGAATTGTTGACCTCGGGACTGCTGGTGACGTCGCTGACTGCCTCGCTGTGTAGCCTGATGGGTGTTGCTTTGGACCGATACCTGTCGCTAAGCCACGCCCTCACCTATGGTTCAAGCGAATCCCGTCACAGAGCCGGCATCCTCCTGCTGCTGGTCTGGTTGGGTGCGTGTCTCATCGGGGCGGGACCCGCGATGGGATGGCACTGCCTGGGAGAGCCGAACACCTGCTCTGTAGCACGACCTCTGACCCGGACATACCTGTCGCTGCTGTGCGGCGGCTTCCTGGTGGTTGTCATGGTAACCCTTCAATTGTACGCTGGGATCTGCCGGGTGGCAAGGCGCCACGCCCACGCCATCGCTACCCAGAGGCACTTCCTTCCCACCAACGAATCATATGCAAGCAAACACAGCAGTGGAAGGGGCTTCTCTCGGCTGATCGTGGTCCTCAGTGTGTTTGTGGGCTGCTGGATGCCCTTTTCCCTCTGGGGGCTGCTGGGAGACGCATCCAGCCCTCCTCTGTACACCTACGCCACCTTGGTGCCGGCAGCAGGCAGCTCGCTGCTGAACCCCATACTCTACAGTCTGAGAAACAAAGACATCCGGAAGGTGCTGCTCCAGGCCTGCTGCCCGCACAAATACACCCAAAACACACACGAACACTACCCTGTTGACGTGTAGACTGCCAAACCTCGCCAGGCTCAAACCACCACACAATCTATGCCAGACATATCACTGTTTGTGTGCCAAGATACACACATAGCTGCATTGACTATCATCAGACAAACACACACACACACACACATGCACACTCACACTCCCACACATGCAAGCAGCACTTCTGAGAGATGAAGTCCTTCTGCAAATCAGAATGTTTTGCACTGTCCTGGCTGGCGGCCATTTTAGGACTAAATGTACTGTCTTGTGTGTACTTTGTGCCTCATCCTCAGTCAATTGTAGCTCCACTGGATTCCCAGACTGAAACAATCACAGGGACGCTATATATACCCCCACTCATAGAAAGTGGATTTAATCACCATTGGCACTTTAAGATGAAGGGATAGGATGCATTTTAAATGTTAAGCCTGTCACAGCGTACTGTGATCCAAAGCCCAATTTTATGTACTTGAATGTCTAGAAAACACAATGTTCTAGATCTTCGAGATTCTATTTTGCACATGCTGTCAAAAGGGCCGTTTGAAAGGTACTGACCATATGTTCGTGTTGCACAGCCTTTTTGAAATGAATGAATATTTTATACAGATGAATAATAAATATACTTTTTTTCGCTACTGGGCGTCAGCACTCTTCTCTTTACTGCAGCCAAGGCTTTTAGTGCGTTTGTCTCTCCATCTCTCACTCTTTAACTCAATTAAGCACAGACTCAATTGCTGTATCCTAAATTATTTGGTGGCTAAAGGAATCCTCAACGTCATCACCATCACTTTGCATCCTTTTAAACATACAAAGCTGCCTTGGTATGATGACATAGTGATTATGCAAGAGGTTTTCTCTCCTCCCACTCAAATTCTGAACTTTCTGCTCAATTGATTCATTTTCTCACTCCCTACACAGTCCCAATGTGAAAAGGTGTAAAAAAGATGAGTCACGGATAAAGCTTGAGGATTGTTATATCAAGGCTTCACACTCTTGAGAACTTTGTTATTCAACACATCCCAGCATACATTCATCCTCACAAATAAGAAATCTAAACAAATCACTATAATTCATTTACTTTATTGAAAGAACTATAATCATTTGGAAATTTAAGGCAGAAGCTTTGGCAAAGCATGCTGTGTGATTGTGCTTAAAATAAGCAGATTTAACATAAAAGGCACTTGAGAAATATGTGGTCCACACTAAACATCAGTCAGTTCTACATTTGACTCATCAATGGCAGCTGATAATATTTGTGAAAGAAGCTGATTAGTGATCAGTGTGGATAAAAAAAACCTGCAGTGACACTGAAACGCAGTATAAAAAAGGCACTTATCAGGCGGCAGAGCCTAGTTGATCTCCAGAAACGTTCAAAAAGAAAAAGTGCAGGAAGAAATGCATAACCGAGCGGAAACGATACAAAATGAATGGTATTTGTGTTAACTGTCTGCACATGTTCAGTATGGTGATATCTCCCCAGGTGTCTGCCACGAGTCAATGCCTCCCCATCACACTGAATAATTAATTCATGAATTTGTTTATAAACTACAACCGTGTCTCATCCACAAGTGAATTGTTCCCATGACAACCACAGAAAGAAAGATAACCCAATACAAAAGCGAGAAAAGGAAAAGTGATAATAAAAAAATGGCTTTAAAAAGGGATATAAAAGGATTGTATTAATAATCTTTAGATATGATTCAATATGTTATATAAACTTTACATCTATAGCAGTTAACCTATGAGTGAGCATCTCTGACGTCAACATTTTGTGCCTCTCCACTGACTGAATACAGAAACTGTACTCTGTTTCTATTGTCCTTTGCCATAATGTACTAAAGCAGATAAAATCAGACATTTAGCTTTCTGTAGAGGGCATCTGACTCTAATTTATACCAAGATGAAGACAGAGGTGATGAGTTCACGCACGTCATACAGCACTCAGATTAGTAACAGCGCTGCGTCATTCAATGAAAGCAGTGGCAAACGGGGACACAACCAGGAACACTAACACTCAGTCTTTGGACATTGCACCTCTGATCGTTTTCGATAAATAGAAATAAATGCTTCAAGGAATGTGATTTGTAAAAAGGTACATACTATGTGCACATGATGCACTTAAAAAAATCTGATAGAACAGGGACCTCTGCGTCACTGGGACTTAAGAATGTACTTTGAATAGAAATACAAGGATGTCGTTGAAGAGGAAAAGATACAGAGGTGGTAGTGAAGGTGAAAAGGGAACGACTATCATTCAGACCACTCTTCATCGTCAAACTCCGAGGAGTCATCCTCGCTATCGCTGCACTCTACAGCGATACGACGAGACAGGATGGCAGCCACGTCATTGCCAAAGTGATCCCTCTTCTCCTGCTCCCGCTGTGCCTCCGTCTTACGCAGGTTGAAACCTTAAAGGGTGCAGGGAGGACAGTTACAGTGAGTGTGTGCTCAATAGACAACAGCAGATTGGTGATCCCACATAATTAATGTATGTATGCCATTTTGAGGAACAATTTGCTTGCAATACAAGTTGTTCCCGTGTATTTAGGTAAAAGTAGTACTAGGCAAAAAGAGATAATTATTATTATAGCAAAATGTGTTTAAATCTCCTCTGAGGAGCTTTAATTCTGTGTTGATTTTGGCATTCCTTGTGGACAAAGGCGGGAGGGTTTCTGAGCACCAGAGTCATATTAAAAAAACCTCATATTTTACTGCATAACAGGCAGACTGTCTGTTCCACTCAGTCCTGGTTCTCCTGTGCCTCCTTTTTCCTCCAGCAGATCCAGCAATAGAGACTGGGCCTCGAGCGGCGTGGTGTCAGTGCTGGCTACCAGCTACCAGACTGGCAGATCAGCAAGGTGAAGCTCAGCTCCTCGCCACTACTACAGGCCGTGGAGCTTACCCCCTCCTGCTGGAGGGCTAGTGATGCTGGACCGAGGTCTGTCTGTGACAGGCTGGCTGCTGCCAGAGGCCCTGCTGCACACTGAGCTGGAGGAGTCTCTGGTGAACCTGCCTAACTGTCTGATTTAAATCGGACCTGATGGCATCAATGACAAGCACCACGAATGGAAACAGCCAATCGTCTGGCTAATGGTCTTGTTTAAGTAACTTAAAAAAAGAAAGAAAAGGTATTGGTCTTTAGTAGCACTATGGATATAACGTTTTTACGAGGGGGTTCCTTCTTTTTTTTTTTTTTTTTACATCGTTCACGTCCAACACACAGCATATTGCTGACAGGAAGGAGAACATGTAAACCATGCAGGTGGCAACCTCTGCATCTGAAAAGTGAAGCCAATGCTTTGACCCGACTTCTCACTTGATTTATTACCTTGTAAACAGGATTTTATGGTCACCATCACGATAAACATGACAGTGGCTGCCAAAATCAACGCAAAACGCAGGTACCCGTTGTTAATGTGTGAGTAGGAATTTAACATTCTATCTGGCCTAAGTAGAGCCGACCTTTTTTTTTACTTCATAAATATTAATTTATTATTACATAATACACAGACATAACATAGGACATGTGGACATAATGACATGAGACGTTGTGAATTTGAATAAGGTGCTGGTTTTGTTGTTTTTGTTAGAGAGAGTATTATTTGTTTGTGTGCATGTAAGTGAATTATTTTGGCATATATTAATACAGTGTGTGAATAGAGATGTGTAAATAGATGGTCATTTTATTTTAATCATCACATACATTACACACATTAAATCTGACCTCTGCATTTATTTATATCTATATATATGTACTTAGGAGCAGTGGGTTGCTGTAAGTGCCCTGGGAGCAGTTTGGGGTTCACTTCAACATGCATTAACTATATTTGATATGCACATTTGGGGTTTTGAAAATCACGATGATAGGAAAAGTATCTTCATCTGTCAAATAAATTATATTTATCTGTTAGTGTCTTACCTTGTCGGATGGCCTGCAGCAGGTCACTGCGAGCGTCCTCGGCCGGATCTGGAGGAGGTTTGGGAGCAGAGGTGGGTTGTGCCCCACCACCAGATGGAGGGGGAGCAGAGTGGTCAAAAGATGAGGGAGGAGGACCAGGAGGAGGTGGTGGAGGAGGAGGAGGTGGTGGTGGACCACCACCACCACCTGCAGGCATAGGTGGTGGAGGAGGAGGGGAAGTGGTGGACATAGCAGGAGGAGGAGGAGGAGCAGGTGGGGAATGATAGGCGGTGGGAGAGGAGGAGAGCGGAGGAGGGGGAGGTGGGGAGTCAAAGCCAGGGGGAGGTGGGGGTACCCCAAAGCCAGAAGCTGGAGGAGGGGGAGGAGGTGCAGGGGGAGGGGCGAGGTTGGGGCGAGAGTTGGGAGTGGGAGAGGTCATGGGGGGAGCAGGAGGTGGGTGGTTTGGACTCTTCGGGGTTGGTGCTCCGTAGCCTCCGTCATTATACCTGCAAGTGACAGAGTTGACATTAGAGATAAGGAGAACTTGAATCAACCTTTACTTTCTTTGCAGCTGCAAATCTCAGCAGCTCAGGCTCATTAGAACGAGGCTGAACATGAACAGTAGGCTTATAATCTCTGTTGCTACATCAGCACATGTTGGCAGGGGCTGCAGCATGTGTGGCCTCATATGCAAGATGCTACTTACGCCATGTCTGGAGGTGGAGGAGGCAAGAAGTCATCCGTGCCAGGCGGAGAGAGAGGGGAGCCAGGCTCATAAGCATAGGAGCTGGTACTCAGCTCTAAGCCTTCAGAATTGAAGCCATCTCCAGATCCAATACTGCCATTTAGACCCTCGGAAGAATTCCTTTAAACAAATTGAAGACATCACTACAGTGACATGGATTTTCAATTGATTTGTGGTGTCTGGTCCACAGCATTTTAAATAGCTCAAATTGCAGTCACTTACACAGTCGTACGAGTTTGGCTTGGTATAAAATATAACAGAAAACACTACCCTCTGGTTGAGTTTGACTCATGCATTTGTTTACTGCCATTTACCACCAACAGCCAGCTCTACACCCAACCCCCTGAGAACATTTCAGACAGGACATACCAACCATATCACAGTGTACAGATTGGTTGATAAGACATGGGAGAGCGGAATTTACCATAACAGTGGCCAGTTACTGTGTCAAAGAAAGAAAAAGATACTCATATAACAATTATCGTTTACTTCCCTTACTGTAACGACTTTCCCCTCACTACAAACACACACACAGAGACACACAGACTTACATCAAATCGTTCTTTGGCACCACAAACTCCTCCCCCATCTTACGGCGTTCCCATTCATCCTTCCTGGTCTTGATCTTTCGCGGATTGAGTGTCCGTTGGTTCAGATGGTCTTTCTTCTCCTTCTACTCAGAAAGGAAAGGTGAAAACAGTAATTTAGGGTGGGATCCGCATTATTTAATTTGATGTGATCAACAATGTCCATTTGTTCCAACCCAGCGGCTGTCATGTTACTTGTTTTGTGTGTAGATGATAAAGCAAAGACACTTTATCGCCATTGTAGGCGTACAACGGAATTATGTGTCGTAACTTTGAGTGATCAGCAAAAAGCGAATGAGACGACACGTTTAAATACTAAAAAGGTAATGCACAACAAGATGTATATATGAGCATGTGTCTCACTCTGTGCTTGCGTCTCTCCTTCATGATGTCCTTGGTGTCCTGCAGCATCTTCTCCTTCCACAGATCAAAGAAGTAGGAGGGATCAGTGTAAAACTTCAGGGCCTCCTTCCCGTCGTCCCTGCAGACAACCGTTTTACAAACATTAGAATTACATTTTGGTCTCAGTCACACTTTGTTATCTTAACACTTGTCATTAAAACACATAAAAAACATAATGAGTCGTGACAGAACTTTATCTGCCTTATGTGTCAATATATTAACAAGCCATAATAACAGTTCCACCCCTTTTAGCAAAAAAAAAAAACTATTTTCTGTTGCCACTTTTTTCATAATATAGAGAAAAGTAAAACATTTTTTTTTTAAATGTCAAGATCTGTCAAATTAACACAGAAACCAGTCACAGAGAGAGAGTCTTCATATCATAATTGGGCAAGTTTACACTCTCACTCTGCTAATCACTGATGCCACTGCTGTGGTTACTGAATATACAGACTTCACCCTCTACCACCCTTCTGTTCATGTTTCTAATTAATCACACTTCCAATGACACATGACGCCTCCTGCTCAATTCATATTCAAGACCTTGTGTCAGCTGGGTTGTGACATATATGGTAGCTTTCCCCCATGGAATTTCTTCAGTGCTGCTTTGATTTAACAAAGACATTTATATTAGATTGAAAAAAATAATGCAGTCCCTTTTGCCATTAATTCTATCTGCGTTTAGTGGGAATTGTCAATATGTTTGGTTGTTGGTTATAAAGAAATTGTCAACAAAATAAATCTCTGAAGATAAGCGTCAAAATGCATTTCCATTTCAAATGTTGACACAGTAATTAACAATAACAGAGAACTGCATCAGCATAGCGAATCTCAAGGATCTTGCAAAGGAGGGCTGCATGTCTACTGAAGGACAGGATAAATATACCAGCAAATTAGACACATAAAATATGTATATAATTTAATAATATTGACAAAAATATAGCATACATGTGTGTGTGCACATGTGCATGCATGTGTTCTTAATATGCATGTTATGCTTCAATGAAGGAATAGTGCCATGGAAGTGCATCTGTGTGTATGCTGAGCCCTACCGGTATTGGCTGAGGTAATTGAGTGGTGGGGGCGGATTACAGGTTACATAGGTGTCCTGCACAGGCATTGGCAGAGATGGCCTGGTGAACAGCTGCTGGTCCTGGGTCAGACTGCTGCGGAAAGCTTTACGGGTAGTAATGGCCTGCAGAGAGACTGAGAGAGAAACAGACGGATGACAGACTTATGAAATAAGTTATTTTAATCAGAAAGTTGTGAAAAAGCTTATGTTACGTTAAGACTTATTAAAAATAATGAACTACTCTTTAACTACAATTAGTAGTAATAGAGAGACGTGGGAGTACTTACCTTCCTCTTCTTTGGGGTCCAACTGGGTGACTTTAACCTGCAGACGATCCACTCGTTCTCCCAGTGTATTAACTCTCAGCGCAAATGCTCCAGCCTGGATGAACAACTCCCCAAACACATCCTCTGCATATTTGCCTATGCGCACACACAGACACACACACTGGTTTATAATTTCCCTTGTATAAAGTATTCCCCATTTATAATATTCACAACTACGTTCAAATCATACTTTGCATGAATACACACAGGTCATTCACACTTGCCATGTGTTATTAACCAGTCACATCATATTTTAAGACATAATGACACCCAACCAGGCGCAGCAGACACTCACTGAGGCTGCCGAGCTGACGGATGATGTTGGCAAGGCTGATATTGGTGACACATTCCAGCTCACTGCGGATGTTGGTAGGGATGGTCTGGCGACACACATGCCGCGGTTCTATATTCCTCGTAACCAGAGGCATGGTCGGATCTTATGGGAAGGGGGGGCCCAACCCTGATGGGGAAGAAGAGGTGAGACATTTGGGGCAAATAAATACAACATAAAAGGGATTAAAAGACAACACTGGCATACTACAATGTATTACATACAGCTGTGATATTTATAAGTCTATTGGCAAATATTTAACCAACAACCATAATAAATTGAATCATTTGAAGCAATTTGTCTAGCAAAAAAAAAAAAAAAAAAATCATTATGTATCATTATGAATTGAATCTCTTTGTTTTTTTGACTACTGGCTGGAGAAATCACCCTGGGCTTTACAGCAATTTCATTAGTAGACAAAACAATTGATAAATAGATCATAAACAGGCTTTATAGTGAAAATAATTGTTATTTTCATCACTATAAAAGTCCCATGATCATTTGACCAACACACGCATGTATAAATAAACCCCGAGCCAGACAGAGCTAAAGCAGAAGCAAAACTGAACCCTCGTCACTGAGAAAACACCCAGTTTGTGTGAAACCGGAAAATGCAACTTAAAAAGAGATATACATATACACACGAAAGATAATGATGTCTGCACCACGATGCTTAATAAAGTGTAAATATTTAAAACGATATATGGCACTGGGTTAGAAAGGAGCAACTCCCATAGGTGCTCGGAGACATGCAGTGACTGCAGGCCGTCTCTGCTACCAAGACAGTGGGGGCTCACTGTTAACTACACCCCGGCTCGGTTGCCTAATTACAAGTGTTTCATGCTAACGTCGGCGCTTCAGAGACCTCTGAGGTCGTGATACAAAAAGCATTTACAAGGCGCTTTCCTCTGGGTGGACAAGCACATTGTTATGCGTGTTTTCATAGTGTAACCTCCCAAGAAGTGGAGCTTCTTGGAGCTTGTCACCGCTGTGACCGGCTGAAACTCAGCCTCACGGCGTGCGGTTAGTGGCAGTTGGCAGTAAAGTACAGTCAAACGTTCTCAAATGGACACACTGAAATGATAAACGTTTTACTAATACGCTGAATATCTCGGATGAAGTCTAAACGTTTTACCTATAAAGGGAACTATCAGTCGGAAACGCTACATTTTTTACGCCCACAACATTAGCTAAAACGGGCTAAAAATGTAACTTAGGATCTCGGCCTTGTCATAGCAGGAAGTAACTTGTAGACGCCGCTTATCTCGAAGAAACAGCCAAACAAACGTGTATTCACGTCCTTCGCTTTACGAAAACAATACCGACTAAACATACTTTTCTTACCGGGTAAATTGACAACTTCAAACCCTCTCTATGTCTGGTTGTTATCCTGTTTCAAGACTCCCACAAGAAACGTTCGGCAGTACAGTACACGGACGAGCTCAACATATCCCTGACGCCACGGGCGGGATTGGGAACTTGTGATTGGTCGAGCGACTGAAATCCTCACAGCTTATTGGCTACTGCGCCTGTCATCTGTTTTTGCCGAGAACAGGATGTGGAAGTTTCAACGTAAAAAGCGCAACTCCACCCTGACTAGTGGAAAACATCTGTCCGCAATTTGCGTAGCGCAGGGTGGAGACAGAAGCACATTCCTAGGTGCGCTCCAGCGAGTTGGAACGCGACCGAGGAATGACTGGCATTGGCCTTTATGCGTAAGAGCTCATTGTGGAGAAAAGCACTTACGAAGATAAATAACTATCGTGAGCCTTGCTTGGTTAGTGTTAAGTGCATCCTTCACCAAACTGGAAGCACATAGGCTTTTAATAATAATAATAATAATAATAATAATAATAATAATAAAATAATAATAACATAGAATAAGTCACAAAGTGCTAGAAAAAAACATAATGAAAGAATTACTCAGAACAGAGAAATCTTGATGGCTTCTTTAAAAGGTTGTAAACTTTGGCATGTCTAAAATAGGAGGGGAAAATACCAGTAGAGAGGGATCCGTTAATAATGGCTAAAATATCAGGACCAACCAGCTTTTAACAACCATGTAGGCAGTCTGAAGGGCAGGTGGATGATATTGTTAGTGCAACAGAGCGTTCCAGGGTTGACAAAGAGATTTCATTTAAGGTGGGCAGGCATCTGCGCCAAGCTCTTTGAGTTGAGTTGAAGTGCCGCTGTATCACCACTGCTTTGTTTTAAAAGTAATGAGCTATTCCTTCACACTTCTCTGGGGTGACCTTAAGCAATTAATGGGAGGACAGGCAAACCAGTCTCCAGAAAAGGTAAAATAATAAAGTGAAATATAGGAATATGTTGTAAATGGTAGCATTGAGACAACCTGTTTTTTTCAGTGTTGCAATAAGGTAGCAATTATCCTTAAAGCCTATATATTAGACATATTTGTGCTGTAATAAACAGCCACTGTTGCAGACACTTTCTCTTAATGGATTAAGCGCAAATATGTTGAAAGTAAAATGCAAACTCTATAATTGAATTACCAGCTTTAACATTTATTGTAAATGCACACATACTTAAACTTAAAATCAGCTTAGTTATCACATAAATCACAGTTGATATACACATATGTCCATCTTTGTTTTGTTCTCCTATAAAACAAAATAAACTTCTATATGAAGTCATAAGTTGTAATTGTATACTCCATATACACCATCAAAGGCTGGTTTGTCAGGTTTGCATGTGGGTGCAAGGCCTATCTATCTGCTGCTTTAAATGTGCAAAGTGAGACAAAATAAAAGGTGCAGATCTACTTATTATATTTAAACAGTTAAATCAGCAAGCCCACGTTCTGCTCCATATTTGGTCAGTTTCTCTACAGTCTCTACAGCACTTCCTCTTAGTGGAATGAGTCATACAAAGGCAGATCCTTTCATCTCCACTAGAGGGAGATGTCATATTAAGAACCACATTTGCCTGAAATGGCAGGGAACAAAGTGAATTGCAAGAAAAGTGTGACACCTATTATTTCTAATTTGACATTCTTCATCTTGTTCACCACAATGCTTGGTCATTTGTGTACACCTGTGTTCGTTCATGTGTAAATGTCATCGCCTTGTGTTGGCCCAACTGAGGGTGTAGGAGCTGTGACCATTTGATACTGTCTGTTTTAGGACAATGTGCTCCTCCCCTGCAAAGCTGTGGACCAGCTTGAGTCCAGAAGCTTGAAGACCCTGTAAGACACCGAACCAGTAGCGGAGCACTTCCTCATTGGTCCCGCCCACCTCGAACCCTGCCCATTGCAGGTGAACCGTGGCGACCAGATGATGGACACTCTGCAGAGTTCCTGATTCAATCCAGTTCTGGAAAACTCGCCACTCAGCACTCAGCAGGTCCGCGTACAGGAAGTGAACCTAAAGAAAATATAGAGAAGAGACTAGACATTCAATATGGTCCTGTAGGACTGCCAATCATATATTAACAATAAAAAAGAATTAACATTTGACAAATGACTTTGCCCACTTTTTATAATGTCAAACCCACACATTCTTAAACTGTAGGTATGCAGTTCCCTCTTGTGGCTGCAGGATGTAACTGGACCAGTGTGTGATTCACTTTAAATTGTTGCCATGGCAGCCAGGGATGGCGCAGAGCCCTGTTGCTATGGGAACATACAAGTAAGGGAGCTTTCTGGGTATGTAGGGGTGAAAAGACTCCAAGGTATGTTTATTCGGCACTCTTTCTCCCAGTGTGTGTGTGTGTGTGTGTGTTTGTGTGTGTGTGTGTGTGTGTCTTACTGTGTGATGTCCCAGAGCTGCCATGATGCCTGCCAGTGTTTGAGAAACTCTACCCAGGTTGCCTTTTGTCTTCTGCTTGCGCTTCCTTGGAGCTCGCCACTCCAGCCACATCTTGTGCTGCCTGACCACGCCTCCATCACCATGGTTGCTGGCCAATCCGTTGCCAAGGTGACCACCAGATGCATTGGAGCTACTGGGATCAAAACTGTGAACTTCACATCCCAGCCCTGACACAGTCTTTAGAAAATCTGCATCCAGCCCATCCATACTAGAGAGACAAAGAAAAAAGGCAGATATAGAGAAGGCAAAGGAGAACAAAGGTTGGTTTGAAGATTAGTGCACGCATGATTAAATATGCATTGCATTGTTTATTCCAACTCTGCCAGTGATATGAATGTCTAAGCATCGCTGCATATGCACAGACACATGGACATACCGTGCAGACATATGAGCTCACCTAAAGGAGTATGCAACACATGGCCTATCTGCAGCTGGAAGGAGCCAGTCCTCGGCACACAGCAGCCATTGAGGTGAATCAGCAGTTGTCTGTGACGCCTGAGCTCGACCTGGAGACAAGACCCTGGAGCAGTTCAGCTGGAGACGGACAGCAGAGCAGAGGGTCACGTTAGACGGGCTGGATAGAGGAACAGTCTCATTCAGAATTAGCATACAACTAACCCCGAGAAGAGAGGAAGTTAGAGAGGAAGTTGTGTGAATGCCTGTCTTGGGAAATTTGTGAGAACATTTCAGACAGCGTGGGACGTCTCAAAGTATTAATTAAAGCAAATTATTTTGTGATCGGTTTTACATGAGCAACTTTGACGGACATCTTAATTTCTTGCAGTTATTGAATAAATACATGGCGATATCAACCCATTATACTTGGTTTAATAAGTTCCCCTCCCAGTTCCCAAACACTAGATATTACATAACCCTTAACTCTTTTATGGGAGTTTGGAACTCAAAGTTCTAGCTGGCTTCAGATTTCGCAGAATTCTGCTGCCAGGATACTGACAGCGCCTGACTGATCATATTACTGCTATGTTAACCTCCGCACTAGAAGTCTGCAGCTGAAGTAGTCGAAAAAAGTTTTTATTGATTACGCTGAAGGCTTGGCAAGATCTGACTCCTGGCTACAGTATCTGCAGATCCCTTGTGAGTCGGAGTGTATCCTTCACACCTTCAGGGAGGGCCTGAAATATTGTGACCCATTTACATTTTAACAAAATGTATCATACCATAAAAACGTGCCACGCATAGTGAATGAGAATTAGAATGGTCCACATTGTGTTCGGCAACGTTTCGGATATTGAGGGCCTTTAAAATGTGCATTCAGACATACTGTATGTTCTGTGTAGACTACCTGCGGCCTGGTGACGTATGTGACGATACGATTGAGCTCTGCTGTGAAGGACGGCTCGCCTGGTGCCCACGGCTGCACCTCCAGTGTTCTGGGTCCCATCTGGGAAAATGCACACAACACACATCAATATATTGATACTTCCGTTCGAGGAATGCCATCAGATTTATGGGACTTTGGAAGGGTTTAACACCAGAAATAGGAATGACTGTAACGTGCGTGAGTGTATCAGTGCCCCCAGGTCACGGCCTCTGACCTCAGTCCTGCTGGTAACATATTTGCCTTAGGTACTGTAACCCTGTGGTCACCATGACGACCTCGGCTGGGAATGTGTGTGTGTGTGTTTGTGTGTGTGTGTGTGGGGGGGGGGGGGATGATTCACTAGAATGAGTCAGAGTTTAGCCTTGGGCAGAAGAAGAGTGAGAGAAAAAGAGAATGAAAGAGAGAGGGGGTGAAGAGTGAGGGAAAGGAGTTTGAGGTAAAGAGAGGACAGACGCACTCGCTCACCCACACACACACACACACACACACACACACACACACAAACACAGATAAAGGATGGAGCTCTGTGCAACTGAAGGGCAAAGAGAGAACAGCTGTCACCTCTCTCTGATCTGGGGTCAGTGTTCACCCACCGCCCTCACCTGTTCAGTGGAGCTATGCACAAACTGATCCAGCATAATGAATCAACTGCATGAGGAAACCACAGCAATCTTTTTAAAATTACTAAACTGAGCTTAGAGTACATTAGAAGTTATAAATACGGCGTAATTGGCGTTAAGGTACGCAATAAAGTATCCATATTAACTGTGGTGAGTAGATAGTTTCACCTAATATTAAATATGTAGGCGAAGATGAAAGATTGATGGTCATTTCCCCTCCAAAAAGTCTAGTTGGTTGAATTCAATACATAGTCTATGTTCTTTGGCAATCGGCCTAATATAACCTTTCAATTACATTTTATCTCTGGTTTTGTTCTATTACCTGGCGCGAGAGCATCTCGTTCTCATCCTCGTACGCTCGTGCCAGCTCCCTTCTCTCCCCATCCCCAACTTCGACCTCCTCCTCCTCCTCCTCCTCCGGGCCTGGACGCCGTGACGGAGATCCCCGATTGGCCCGAGCTCCTCGTCGGTTCGATGCTGATCACGGAAAACGCCACCTCCTGCTCCGCCCCCGCCCGTGCTGTTCGAGGTAACCGGGGCCCGATGACGAGGAGCTGCAGCGCCAGGAGAATCGGCGGGATCAGAAGCAGCAGTATTCCCGAGCGGAGGGGGAGAGCACCGCGGCCCCACCACCGCGCACAGGCCCGCATACCTCCTCCGCGGCGACACCGGGGAACATCTCCGGCGCCGTGGCCCGTGATTCAACTTTTTCTGGAGGGCAAGTGAGGAAAGTCCCTGCTGAGAACACCCCTCCTCCGCTCCCCTCCCTCGTCTCCTTCTTGCCCCCAGGGTAAACTTGTGATGACGAAGCGCATTCCTCGGTCAGCGGTGGCCTTATTGACACAGTGACTGCCGCTTTATTTAGCCCATGGCACATTGTAAACTGTATGAGCTATGGAGAACTACCTCATACAGTTTAAAATGCAATACATTTTTGTTTAATATCACGCAGCCGGTCATATATTGAGAAAACAGGCCTAAAACTACTAAATATTTATCATTTTTATTCCTTTCACAAATATTTGAATTTGGGATTTTGTTGGCGAAGCAAAAACTGAGTTCAGTCACTGCATGTGGCCTTTTTTACTCAAGGAGACTACTGTACTTTGAGCACAATGCTGACGTCATTACTCCTCTGCATATCAGAGGAAAGGGAACATGTCCGGGAAATGTTGCTACATCTAGTTTCCAAGGAGATTCACATTTTACATAAACCTATGATACGTTTATAAAATAGCATGCATCTTAATATGAGGGTATACAACTCAACAGAACATTATACGTTATTAAAATGTGCTGCCTCTTGACTGGCTATACATGAAACTATCTGGATCAGTAATCAAATCATGTACAATATAAAACTGACGGGGGCATTCTGCTGTAAACGGAAACCTTTACTTTGCTTTAAGCAGCTACATTTTGGTGATAATGCATACTTTTATTCCAATTCATTCTGAACACAGTATTTTCACTTGTGATGGAGTATGCCTATTGGGGTTTCTACTTTTGCTTACTCGTGTAAAATATCTAAATACTGCTTCCGCCGATTGTTTGGAAATGACATTACAGCTTATGGCAGCATATAACAATGCTGAGAGTATGGATTTTAGTTGGCTGTAATTAAGTTTAGATCCGGCACAGAAAATAATCATTTGTATTTATGCTGTTTTTTTCTTCTTTTTATAGCAGCATACAAAAGAAATGTCTCAAACAGAGTTGTTGCTCTGCACCCTCTGCCCCTCTGTCTGTCATGTAGCGTTGACAGCACATGTTCCCTTCCACCATACAGTGGAATGTCACAGCAAACACATTTCCTCCAGCCATGTCTAAGTCTATTTAGTCAGCCTGTTGACAAACTGTACACAATATGCAGCTAGTAAACTACCCCCATCTGCTTTCTCTCTCCCACTCTCTTTGTCTGTCTGGCACGCACACGCTTACACACGAGCTGCAGATGTACAATATTTGCTTTATTCTAGCAAGTTTCCCCCCTGTGAGGACATAGAATGAGCACGGGGTCCCGTCCTGTCAGCACTCTGGTGCCACCAGTCTTTATGCCATTGTGCCATGTCCTTATTTGGTAGAGGAATTTTGAAACAGTGCATTTTTGTACATTTTGTTTTGTTGGCTTTAGAGCCTCTGTGACACTATTTTCTGATTTCCTCAGTCTGGTTTCTTTTATTTCCCCTCCAACACATCCTCCCCTCCCCACCATCCATTCCTCTCCTCCCCTTTCTTTCACTCCCTGTCGAATTGTGTCCTTGACTGAACTCTCTCGCTCACACTCCCAGACAGCCTGGGCAAAGCCCAATGCTCAGGGAGGCTCTAACACACACATGCACACACACACACACACACACACACACACACACACACACACGCACACCTCCCATAATCCCTTAAAGAAGCAGTATGCTATAGACAAGATTACCAATGGCAAGAACAGAATGTGTATTTAAATATTTTGCACCTCAGATACGTACATGATATGTAACAGACAGATATACAATTTTTTTTCATCACAAAAACCACCAAACAACACAAGACCACAGAAAAAAGAAGGGAGAGAGTGAAAGAAAGAATGAGACTCCGCCAAGACTTCGGCGTCTGGGGAGCGTCACTCCTTTTGACCCCACAGGCGCGCACGCACGCTCACACGAACATAAATGCACACATACACACAAATACATGCATTACTGCAGTCACGCAAGCACACCCTCCTCGCTCTCTCCCATTCGCACACAGAAAACAAGAGTCTCTTTGGGGCCATTGTGTGATTTCAATGTCTCTTTCCCTTGTAGTTAAAACAGCAAAACACAGGATGTTGGGTCTCCATGCTGCAGTCCACCCCCCCCCAATCCCAAACCCCACCCCCCAGAGCAGAGAAACCATGGCAGAACGCTGAGGAGGGCATGTCGATGACGGACCCTCCGAGTGAAGAGGGGGCCTCTGGCTTGGAGCTGGAGTCGTATGTACAGATGCTGGTATTTCAAGAGCAGAAACTGGTTTAGTCCACTTTTTCTCTTATGGGACACAACACAAGGAGTGCACAGAGCGGGACATTTGCGAGGCTCGTGGTATTTAAAAAGTTGATCTGGGCTCAGTTGCGGTTCACATTAGGACACAAGACAGAAATGCAGGGTTATAGGTTTGAGTGCAGAACACAGTTGCTGGTTTAGCATAGGAGGGGGGATTAGGAGAGAACAGAGGAGAGAAACGGAAAGCGAGAATGTCGTGTGATCGTCCATATTGCAGATTGCAGATGTACAGAACAGGACCAGAAAAGGTTGGCGTGATACAGACTTCTGGGAAACGGAGTCCTCTATGTATCACAGCAGGACTTGAAGGGGTGAGGAAAAAGGTTTGTCTCTGTCCATCAGCGTCTGGTTTGTCATCTGTCAGCTCCTCTTGGCCATCCCTCCTTCCAGCATAGAGTCAGAGTGAGTGTACACGTATGGATTCATGTGTCCATGTATAGGTAGTGAATTAATCTGCACATGCGTGTCTGTGTGTGCGAGTGTGTCAGTGTGTGTGTGTCTGCAGGGTGTGTGTGTGTGTGTGTGTGCATGCTTGAGTGTTTAAATTGCAGTTGATCTTGATTGTCAGTGCTGGAGAATTAAAGCTCTACTGTCCAAAGCTGGCAGCTAAATTCTCACCCTTCATTTCAAAGTCTCACAAAGAAGTCTCCTAAACATAAAAGAACAAAAACAAAAAACGTTTGCAAATCTGTAAAAGCTTGGATTGAATGCACCTGAAAGAAAAACAGAGGGAGACAGAGAGAGAAAGAGGTGAAGAGAGGTAAAGTAATATAGCACTATGATATTAAATAAAAAATGTTTTTAAAAAGCATGCAATGAATTGCACCTTCATATTATTTTAAACGTTTTTTCCAAACATACTATTTACTGTAAGTGACGCCATTTTTCCATTGTTTGAAAAGTTATGCGTTGTTGCATTTTCATTGGTTGAAATATTTGCACTTCAACTTAAGAGTTTACTTTCACCTGAACATGTTTTGAGACGCATGATCCCATAAAAGACATTCCAATCCACCTATAAGCTCCATTCATATGAACAAAAATGTGCAAACATGGACCCAGAGTCCCTAACCTTGCAAAAGCAATTCATAAATTGTTAATTAACCAGACTTCAATACCAGTGAGATACAGCTGTTTAGATAACTACTAATGATCAGCTTTGCAATGCGGCCTATGGATATGATGGATACATTAATTCATATGTGAAGTACATTTGTTCCACTTTAATGGTCAACCATTAATGAACCGCTTTGAAAACAAAAGTACGGTCAACCTCAGTAATCGGACGCTTTAGAGTCCCAGTGGTGGTTCCTAGTACTAGGATGGCGTCATTAAGGGTCAATAAACTCACCTGCTGTTACAGGCTGGTGACGCTGAAGCTGTCATCGTTGGCTGTGTCCAGGAGCTGGCACAGCACCCCACCTCCCTGAGCTGCTTGGGAGGGGTAGCGGTGTCCTATGCCCTGGTAGGAATGGTGGGACAATGAGAAGCCGCCAGTGTCCTCCTGATGGGGCGAGGAGTCCAGGGAAGGTTTGGGGTATGGGGAGTGAGGCAGGAGGCCCTGGCGGTGGCCTGTACTCATAGCATGGGGGGTCAGATCCCGCTTGTGGGGGGGCACCGTTGACGGAGGGCTGCACTCCTCATAAAGCACAGGTGTGGAGTGGGAGTGGAGGCTGGTACTGGGGTTGGAGTGTGCATGGGAGGCTAGGTGAGAGTTGGGGTTGGTGTGTGTGTTGTGGTGGGGCTGATTGTTGGTGTGGGAGAGGGGGCTGCTCTGCAGGAGTGAGGTGGGATGGGTGTTGCTGTGGGGCTGTGTACTGTGATGGTGTGCGTCGTGGACAGTCGCGTTCAGATGCGTGTGTGTGTTCGCGTTCGGGCTGGCGAGCGGATTGCCGTGTGTGTTTCCGTGCGGACTCGTGTGCGGGTTGCTGTGTGTGTGCGCGGCCGTATTTGAGTGCGCGCTGTGGGAGTGCGGGCTGGGGCTGCTGCTGTGCGATGTCTGTCCGTACCAAAAGGGGGAGCTGCAGTAGCTGGGAGAGTCATACTGTGAGAACTGTGGGTCTTTCGGAGGGGGGCGGTGTGAGGGACTCAGTGCGGTGGCGCAGAGTGGTGTCATCCGTGGTGAGGGTGAGCAGGAGGGGGAGAATGTCCTGGAGGGGACGGGGTGGTAGGACTGGGGTGGAGGAGGGGTAGGCTTGGGGGGGTAAGGGGGAGATGAGACATTGGGTGAGAGAGAGGAGGAGGACTCTCCAGGGTATAAGGCTGGATATCTCTCCTCAGAGGAAGGTGTGGAAGGGTGGGCAGAATAAGGGGAGGGGTACTCACAGGGGTCCTGGAGGTAGCTGGAAGGTGGTGCAGGATTGGGAGTGGCCAGGGGAGAGAGGCTACTACTGTCTCCACTGTAATAGTCTAGCCCCTCCTGGAACAATCCGGACCCCTCTGGACCTCCAGCAGTCACGGCTCCAGATGCAGATGCAGCCTTGCCCCTGCCTTTGGCCCCCGATGGCCGCTCTCTTTGACATGGTGACAAACCACCTCTGCCTCCTCTAGACCCTCTGCCCCGTCCTCCAACCCCTCCCCGCTTAGGTCCAGGAGTAGGCGTTGGGGAGGGACTGGATGGCGAATCAGAGTGTAAAGCAGAACCTCCTTCTTTTTCTGATTGTGGTTCAGTCCGTTTCCTTCGACCGCGACCAGGTTTGCTGGTTCCCCCACCCTGGAAGAGGACATTCTGGCTCCAGTTATACGAGGGCCCCGAAGCACTCTCGTGCCAATCCATCATCAACTTCTCCAGGCTGGACAGACTTGATTGACACCCCTCTCCACGGACAGAAGCAGCCTCACTCAGTTTGTACGTGCCACATGTGGAGCTCGGTCCACTACCGGTGGCTGCAGAGCCAAGATGTGAAGAGTCAGATGAAGATTCAGATAGACTCTCAGGAAAAGGTTGTCGCTTGGCCTTCTGGGGGGTGTAGTTGGAGATATCCAAGATGTCTTTGGACTCACTGGAGCAATATTCGCTGTAGCTGTGATACTGAGGCCCAAAGCTGTCAGTTGACCAGCCACCATAACCTTGTCTGAAAAAGAAACACAAATATAGCAACACAAATTATAAAAAGCACTTCAGAAATATATGTGCACTGAAGAGAGCAAATATTGTAATATTCAGTGCTCTTTGTTGCAGTTCCACCAATTAGTATGAAGAACTTGAGCAGAAAACTGTTAATGCATGTTCTGACTATAGATTCCTCGCTGGATAAGTACATGTTTTAGCCCCGAGTCAACTAATGCTGTGAGCCCGGCAGATGGTGGACATGGTATAATTGGAAATGATGTGTTGGAATGAAACATTTATATTAAGCAATTCATATCTCTTTGATTCCGCTGTGGTCAAACTTTTATTAATTTGTAAAAATGTATATTAATTATATATATTATATTAATAAAACATTCAATCCCTTATTCATTAAAACATACCAAGTCAGATTATGTGCAGACATGTTCAACATGTTTTTTATGATGAGAGGCCACACAAGTGATTTACCTGTAACTCCACTGATTGGTGTTGAACTGCTTGAAACCTTCTGGAGAAGAGGAGGAGCCGAACAGGCTACTTTTGGCCACAGACATGTACCCTCCTCCCGGTGATGTGGGTCCTGTTGACTCCCCCCGCACCATGGAGGAATGACCTGCTGCAGGATATCCACTAAAGCCTCGCTTGGCTGCTGCCTGGTAGCCAGAGAAACCCATTTGACCAACTGTGGTGAGCTTGCCACTGCTGTGTCCAGATCCATATGCAAAGCTGCAATCTGAGGATCTCTGTGGCACTGCAGGAGAGGAGGAAGAGAAGCCAGGGGAGTAATGGCCAAAAGTGGCAGGATGGGGGGAGCTAGGAGAGTGTGAGAGGGATGGAGGAGTGGATTTGGGAAAGGTGGAGGTGGTGGGGGATGTTTGGGCCAGGCTGCTATAGCTGTATGGAGGCCTGACTGAAGAGCAATGCGTCTGGGATGAACCCTCCACCCCAGAACTTGCACCCTTGGAGCTCCACTTGGGGAATGCGGGGGACCAGCTGTGGACCGTAGCTGGACTGGATGACTCATATCCAGGGGTGGATGAAGCTTTTCGGGGATCTGACTGCGAGGAGCCGATGTCCAACAGGTCTGAAGAATCATCTGAGTCGAGGAGTGACCGGAAATACCCAGCAAACAGGCCCTGTGAGTCCTCCCCGGCGGGCCCAACCCCTCTGCTTCCTCCCGAACTGTTGTAGGCACCTCCCCTTCCAACTTCACAGGAGGAAAAGCCTCCCCTTGGAGATCCACAGAGCTGATACCCACCCAAACTTTTCTCCTTGTCCATACCCCCCTCCCCCCATCCACCTGCCCCATTCGGCCAGTCTTGGCCCATGGACACCTCCCCCTTAAATGCACCATTTTTTCTCACACGTCTCTTCTTGGCTGTTTTCTCTCCCCGAGGCTCAGTCCCTACAATACCCCCTCCCCTACCACCCGCACCTTTCCCCCTTTTCCTAGGTAATCCATGATCAGACATAGGGCTTGGTTTCTGCTTCTTGCCAATAGATTCAAAGAAGTCACTGAATGTGCTCTTATTGCGTTCACTGCCCCCAACCCCCCCTGCTCCTCCTCCACCTCTTCCACCGCCCCCTCCCCTGCCACCTCGGGGGCGTCTAAACCCAGTGAGCCGGTGGAGCAGGGTGGATATTCCAGGGTTTTCCAAGGGTGTATGAAAGCTTTCCGGCTCACTGGGTGTCCAGCAACGCGGTGGAGAGCAGCGGCCAGTGGCAGGGGGCTGACGGTTTAAAAAGGCCAGTTTGGACAGAACATCCCCATACTCTGTTTTCACATCATTAGTATCATTAACATAGGATGGATAAGGGGAAGGGAGTTTAGTCCGTCGCCGCCTCTGGGGCTTCTTGGGCTGGTCGCCGCTACCACCAGCATTCCCGACATTCGGAAGCTCTCCCGGTATTACCGGCACATGCTGTTTAGGTGGCCGTCCACGCCTGCGTTTGAGAATAACAGGTAGCTCTCCGGGAGGGAACATCACCATAACACTCTTTCCATTGTTCTTCATTCGGAGAAGTGCAGTAGGCTCTCGAACCACCTCTGAGCCCTCCAGACCACCATCATTGCCTTTTTCTGTCCCTGTAACTGTCTCCAAATTGGAGATCTTGTAGCTCTTCTGTCGGCGGCTAAGACTCACAGGAATGCGAGCCACCTTGACAACAATCTTCCTCACCTGTAAAGTAGAGACCAATATCAAACATATGTCGCTGCCAATGGTATAAACATTTCTTTCAAACATGCTATGAAATAGTGTGTTATGTCAAGGGAGTAATTACAATAATTAACTCTAAATTAACTTACACCCACAAAACGCCCACGTCTTCGGTTTTTGGGAGTAGATCCCCCCAACTCTGCAACAGGTCCCTGCTCCTCAGTTAGAGGTGCAGCAGTGGCAGACGTGTTGGCAAATGGGAGATGAGCGGTAGCAGAACGGGCCATGGACTGGGCTGCCTGGCGCTGTTTCACACTTTTAGGAGCTGCTTTATGGACAGATTTCGGTCCAGGCCTAGACCTGGATTTAGGTCCAGGTTTATGTCCAAGTCTGGGCCCAGGTTTAGGTGTAGCTTTAGGAGCAGGTTTTGGTATAGTAAGAGCAATAGCGATGTCTGTAGGGCAGGGAGCCATGGGGAGAAATGCCTCCACAGAGGAATGCTCTTGCTTCTCACCAACGGCCACCTCCTCTTCTTTAACCCTCCAAATCTTCTCCTCTAATACTTCATCCTCCTCCTCTCCTCCCCTCTCCCTCCCCGCTCTCTTATCCCCATCCTCTATGCTTCGGCGGAGACGGGAGGATTTGCGCAGGTGACAAGGGAAGCGGGGGCGTCCAGAGCTGCGGAGTGCATACTTCTTCTCTGCCTCCACGGGAAGAGGAGAGGAGTCTGTGTTTGGGTTTGGACCGATAGGGACTGGACAAAAGGTTGAGGGGTTGTCTGCCTCAGCAGTGAGGACTGGGGCTGCCCGCTGATTGGTGGAGGCAGGGTGATTGCCGAGTACCAACGACAGGGGCTGAGGTGAGGTTGTGTGTATGGCCTCTGGTGTGTGAGTTCTGGTGTGGCCGAGTCCTACAGGACCCGTAGGTGGGTTGATATCCATGTGCCCACAACTATCCATGTGTGCGTGTGAAACAGCCTGTGCTTGCACATCTTGGTCTATGTGCGTTTGCATGTTCCTAAGTGTCTCTGCAAATGTATGCGCCTCAGCGTTAGCGTGAGTCTCCGTTTGCCTGCGCCGGCAGGTGCTGTGCCCCAGCCTTCTCTGCAGATGGAGGCCGTTGGCCAGGCCTGAAGGAGAGGAGGGAAAGTGGTCGGAGGTCACCAGTGCCAGTCCATCATTAGAGGGATCCTGGGACCCCTCTTGGAGCCCAAGTTCCCTGGTCCAGAGCTCAGGCCCTGCCAGACCCTCCAGCCCCTCCACACACGCTTTCTCCTCTGCTTGAGTCCCACCACAGCCCACTGGAGCCCCAGTTTGGCCTGAATGTAGGTGATCCGATAAGCCACTCATTCAGTGGACAGTCTTGCTGGTATTGTGGGAGGAAAAGTGGGATTTTTTTCTGCTGTATGAAAAGTGTTTCTTCTTTGTAGCTGTTTTCCACTAAAAATGGGCAAGAAAATTCAATGACCTGAGGACAGAAATAAAAAACAATATTATCAAAAATATAATATAATCATATATTACAAAAACAATATCATCAACTGTATAGGAAGTCCACAAATATGTGAACGTTTCCTTGTTGCATTAAAGAAATTCCATCAGAAGCAGCATCATTGCTGCTAAATGTATAGACCAGTGAAAGGCATCAAACAATGCACATATAAAAAACATTTTATATGTATATTTGCAGCAAATTGCGGTTATGTGATAGATTTGTTGGCAACAGGCCATACACCTAATTAGTATCACACTCTATTCTATTAACTGTGCCACCCACACAGCAGCATTACACCAATAGATCATATTTACCATTCATACCCTGCTCAATTGGTTGCTTTTACCGAACAGTTGTGGCCCTGATTCTGATTTTGATTCTGAGTTGAGCCTCACTCTGTCTGCCTGACTGGCTCTGTTCTGCAGGGGATCATTGGGTCATCAATACTGCAGTGGAGAGCTCACATACTTCTCTCTCTCCCCCTCTGCTCCTGTCTTTTGCCCATAGTTGCTAGAGTGAGAGACAGACAGACATACAGACAGACAGACAGACAGACAAACAGACAGACGAACAGATGAGGAGACAGGGAGTTGAAGAAAGTCTGAGGAATGGGGGGGCAGAAAAAGTAAGGAGAGAGGAGGAGGGTGGAGCAGAAAGAAAAAGAGAATAAGAGATTAGTTTGTGATGTCACAGCATGCATCATCAGACCAGACTATAATCAGTATTTTGGTGAGGGCTGCACCATCTCACATCAGACACTATTATTTTGGAGGATGACTTGCAATATACAATTTAAACTCTAATTGTAGTGAGCATTTCATTGCGATTGCGTCCCAGCAGATTGTGGGTACACATGTAAGCCAGGGCTACTTTATCTATTCTATTGGAATTTTAAATGTGCTCACTAACAGACTCTGGGGATCATGAAGACCAGACAGAATTGTTTATTGTGTGTGGGAATGGGTGTGCGGAGCCACCTTTGTTTTTTAATCGCACAATATTGGAGTGAGACGATGTTCGTGTTGGAAAAATCCACAAATTATAATAAGCAAATGAGTCATGGTGAAAAACACAGACGCCACATCTCGCCAAAACTACTGAAATGCATTACAAAGCACTAGACTTGGGAGGTGCAACAAGACTGAGAATTTGTGAATAATCGCAGCCACCAGGGGGAAGCAGAGAGGTGATGAATAGAGGTGTTGAGAGGATGGAGAGATGAAGGTGACAGAAAGACAGAACCCATAGAGGGATTATGGAAACCCAGAGCAGAGGGGAAATGGAAGTACAGACTGCCAGAACACACACAAATCCGCTATCAGACTCACACATGACTGCATGCATGCAGACATTCAAACACAAACACAAGCGTGCGTGCCTCACTTGCACGCACATACACGCACAGCTGGCTCCGACACTGTACCACACGCTGCATATACAACACAGTCTTGTCCATCCTCAGATCTCTGCCTCCCTCTCCAACATATGGCTCCGATTAGGAGGGAGGGGGAGAGAGAAAGGAAGAGGGGGGCGGGGAGGGGAGGGAGTGAAAGACACAAATGAGTGCACGAAAGTGCTGAAAGACATGATTGAGACAGGAAAAGAATGGTAAGTGAGGCAGAGGCAGACAGATTTAAGGAGAGCAAAAGGAGGGAGAGAGGAGATAGAGGAGAGGAGAGGAGAGGAGAGGAGGAAACGGTAGAAGAAAAGAGGAGGAGAGTGTTTTGCTGTAGCAGAGTTTAGGGCTGCACACATGGAGCAGACCAACCTCAAAATTTTGCTGCTCTGAGGAATGACACAACTAGGACCAACACACATGGAGACAAACACACAAACACACAAACACACACACACACACACACACACAACACATACTTTCTTTAACCCCCCCCTCACTCACCCACCCCCTCCCGTGCCCTGTGCTGTCTCCCTGCCTCTCCTCTCTACCCAATCTCACTTTCTCTCTTGTCTAATTAACAGCATTCCTTAATTAAGGCTCCATCTGACCGCTGTATGAGAGGAGAAGAACACATGCTTTAATTAAACATTGCTGCACATACATACACACACTGTCACACACACTCACATGCAAATATGCTCCCACAGCTTCATCCTCCCACACACTCACACATCGATTTCAACATAAAGACATTCATGTCATACACACATGCACATTCACACACAAAACAAAGACACACATGCAAATATCCCTCTACTGTGCTTCTCGGCGGGGGGGATTCTGACTGAGCTTAGATGCCAGCCAATCAAACGCTCCCACTATGATTCATTGTTTAAGCAAACACCAGTGGCATCCATCAGCTGCCATTCCGATAAATTCATCGTCATACGCGGCAAATGCGTTTTTTTGGTGCAATTTTGTTTTTTGCCGTGAACGGCTCTGGGGCTTTGGAACACGCAGCCGACGGCGTGCGCTGCTCCCACATGATGATCTGTTGAATCTGTTTCACAAAAGAGCTCTCACGCGACAATTGTTTGAGAATGTTTAATCTTGTACATTTCTAATGTGAATGTAAAAAAGTTTTTGCTGCTATTATGTGCTTATGGGAAAAGGCAACACAACACAGGGTACGTACGGGCACATGCCAGTGTGAAAGCCGAGATGAGAACTTGTCATTCTGCAGTTTGGGCAGTTGCCCTATTGTGCATAGTTTGAGGGGAACAATCATCCTGTACATGGTAGCTGTACAGCATATCTATTCTCTCCCCATCTATCTCACTGCCACAAAGGCTTGCAGACTCACAGGCCTGCCAGCAGCAACCCTCAATGAGGAACTAGACCCTGTGCATGAGAGTGTGGATGTGTTTGTGCTCGCACAACTGTGAGTGTGTGTGTTTGTGTGTGCGTGTGTCTGTGAGTGTGCACGTGTGTGTGTGTGTGTCTTCCTGGGTGTGTTTGTAAAAGCACTCACTGAGCTCTAACGGGTGTGCAGTTGTTGCTAAGAGACAGGCAGCAGCACCGAAACAAGCATGGGGGGTGTAAGGGGGGGGGGGGGGGGCATGGAGGGGAGAGAAAAAGAGAGCGAGAGGTAGTGAGAGAGAGAGGTGGTGAGGGGAGGAGGGGGAAGCTCCACAGAGAGGTTTAGACAGATAAGAAGAAGAGGGGATAAAACAGAGAGAGCTGGAGAAAGTGTATGTGAGGCCAGGAGAGAAAAAGAGGTGGGGGTAGGGGGGGAGGAGGGGAGGGTCCACAGAGACTGAGTGACACCGTGCACAAACTACCATCAGCCTCTCGACCTGCAGCCCCGACAGCCCCAGACCTACATTAAACACAACAATGCACAACTTTTTCCTCCCCAAAATTAATTGAGAGAACAATAAAGCAAAAGAGGATCAACATCGTTCTCAAGGTGTTTCAGGGGAAATAATTACAGCTTCTAAACGCCCGTCATGACATTGTCAGTGGAACATTACACATTACATACACAGCGTCACTTTAAAGTGGCTGCTGGACTGAGAACCCTCACTGCATGTCGTAATCAAATCCAATATTTAACCGTAACTTCTAAGCCTGTGAGTGTGGAGCTATATACATTTTTAAATGTATTTCTCAATGCATTTTGAAGTGATCGGTTTCATGAAAAAAAACAAAGTTTATTCAACTTCAGCAATATCGCAGAACACAAAAAAGAAAGCTAACACAAGGACATCAGTGTTTAAGTGAAGAATACCTAAACCAAGTCACGACCAAGACCAGAGCGTCAATACCCGGACCAAGGTAGGACGAGACTGAATCAAGGCCAACAACGGTGTCTGGAAAGTAAAGCGTTTTGTTACATAGTGCCAACATCGACTATATTTGCTGGCTAGCTTACTTTTCTTAACGTTTCCTTTACGTATAAAAGTTTGACGAAGTCCCAGACGTCTCATTCAGTGAGTGTGTGTGTGTGTGTGTTGGGGGGGGGTTCCAAAGTCAAAAGGTCTCAACACCAAGATCTTGAATAGGCCTACAAGACCATCTTAAACTGATGGTTGGCATGTTGGATTTAAAGTCGTTGTCTTTCTTAAGGGTTCCCACTGTGGGATAAAAGTTTTACATTTTGACTCAAAATTCAGCCAAAGTTTTAGTTCAACTAAATGAAAAAACCGGCAACTTGCCTTGCAACGCCTGAGTGCAGAGCACTGTGGCCCAACAGGCAGTAACAGTGAACAGCTAGAATTTAAATACATCCAAATTCAACAAACCTGTTTTTTTTTTAGTGCTTGAGGTGTGTGTTAGTGTGCCAAAGGCGGCGAGGAATGTTATATGGATATATCGCACTACTGGGGCCGACATGCTCGCACACACAAATGACCAGCAGCAACCTCCGGAAACAGACCTGAACTTTGGGCTTTGGTGGGCAGCAGCTCCATGCACACTCACGTCAGTCAAACAGAGACAGTCCGACTAACACACTTACATATAGACCCCCACCCACCCACCCATACACTCACACTCTCCTTCACTCTGACCTTTCCTTTCTTTCTTACCCACTCACACCCCCCCACCCAAAAAAAGCCCCATTCCCACCTCTCCAGCTGCAGGAAATTCCTAATGATCTCCATCATCAGTGTGCGTGCTGTATCTCCTGCCAAGAGAGCAGGAGCACACGCACGCGCAACAAACACGCACATGCAAAAAAAACCACGCACACACGCAACAAACACGCACACAGCGCGTGCAAATGAACCGAGAGCAACACATAAACCATATGTGCAGACAAACAAAAAGGCAGACGTTCAGACAGACAGCCACACATCTAACGTAAACAGACTTCACACAGACCAGATACAGTGGTGGCTCAGCCAAGGGATGCACGCGAAGAAGTAGCTCGAAACACTAGTCAACTCAACACCAGGACCCCCCCCCCCCCCCCCCCCCATGTGACTGTCTCACAATCTGACTGTCTCTCTCCTGTTGTTTCTGCATGAACCGAACTGCTGTAGTTATTTAAAGATGACTGTATTACCCCTTCCTCTTCCTCCTTCACCCCCTCCTCACTTCTCTTTCTCACTACTCCCTCTCTCATCTCACTAGCACCCCCCCCCCCACACACACACACACACTTACACACCTCCCGCCCCCAGTTTCTCTCCCACAACACACGCTCCCACTCCCCAACTCATCTTCAACTCAGCCTGACACTTTCTCATCTCTCTCTCTCTCTCTCTCTCTCTCTCGCTCTCTCTCTCCTGCAGGCAGTTTCCTGGCACTGCTGATGGCCGCCCCTCAGTCAGGTCATGTGACTAACCGCGCCAGCTGGGAAAAGTAGCTAGCGAGTGTGCACATGTGTGCACTCAAAAAACACATACTGGATTTACGCGCAAACAAGGATACGCAGTGATACGTCTGGAAACACACACACACACACACACACACACACACACACACAAATGTACAGAGATGAAACTGACCAGATAGGTGCAAACACAGAAACACTCCCAGTTCCAGGAGAAAAATCACACAAGTGCAAGCAGAGACGCACGCTTATACTGACGCACTCCACGTAGTCGCGCTGGCGAGAACTCACACACGCACAGTCACACATATCTACCTCACACGCAGAGGACACACAAACCAGATGCTTGGACCCCGAAACACACTCAGACCTTGAGGCCAGCGTTTTGGAGAGGGGCCTCTGTGCTGCGGCCCTGACTTCCTGACTCCTCCTCCTCCTCCCTCCATACTCCTGTTCCACAGTTGCTGTGGGAGACGCTGCTGCAGCGCCCGTTGCCAAGGAGAAGGCTGCTGGCTGTTTGAACAACAATGGCCGCCTTGTGAACATTCCAACTGTAGGTACTGACAGCTCATCAGCCACAGCTTCAACATACACACCGCTCAGAGAGCACACGTTGACACACACACACACATGCCGCTCACGATACACACCGACGCCGCGCCACTGTACTGTACATCTCGGATTCTTGGCCTCAAGCCTGAACGAGGTAACACTCTCTCACACACACACACACACACACACACACACAATTGGGCATGCACACAGACACACACATACACATCTGTGCACGCACTAAGAAATTATGACTTCTGCTGAAGGGATAAGAAACCCTTCCTTCCCTCTGTGTCTACCTGCATCTCTCGACCATCTCTCTCTCTCTCTCTCTCACACACACACACACACACATACACACACGCACACACAGTGCGCAGTACATTCATCCATCTTCCCCCTTCTCCCCGACTACTCTCTGTCTTTCTCTCTTATCTCTTTCTCTCTCCTCCCCCTCCACAGCCTCCTGCTTTCACTCTCTCACTCGCTCTTCACTCGCTCATCCCTGCCTCTCTCTCCCTTTCTGTCTCAGGAAGTGTGTGTTCTCACTCTCACGCACGTACACACCATCATCCCGGCACACACACACACACATGTGGAGGACACACATTCACACACACACACACACACAGAGAGAGGCACACACAATCTTTCTCTCCTGGAAGGTAGCGAATCTTTTTCGTCCCTTGGGGGCATACACTTCCTCAGAGAAGGAGGGAAAAGGGAAAGAAGAAAGAGAACTAAAAACATAGGGTGGAACGGGCAAGAGAGGAAGAGGTGGAGGAGGAGGAGGAGGAGGGGGGAGAAGGAGAGAAGATAGGAAGGGAAGAGGGTGAAAACTACATTCACGGCGGGGATTTATAGACAGACCCCTTAGTGCTCTGATGATCTGTTCATATTGACGGGACGACATTGAAGCCACGCTGGTGGAACGTTGAGACGGTGCTGAAGCCAAATTGGGTAGAGTGTGTGTGTGTGTGTGTGTGTGTGTGTGTGGTGGTGGTGGGGGGGGGTGTTGAGGAGAATCACTAACAAGTCTCTGCTTATCCTCTGACTCACTGTTTTAACACACATACCCAGACACATGTAGATGCACACTCACGGCCCGCTAAAAAACAAAGATAACGCTGACGCACACGCGTAAGGAATCAGACACACAGTACATGTGTTAGTATGTCGATCTGCAGATAGGAGTGTGTGTGTGTGTGTGTGTGTTAGAGAGACAGCGAGGTTGTGTTGTGTGCCAGACACCGAGAGATGCTTTTGTGTGTGTGTGTGCGTGTACGTCTGTGTGTCTGCGTGTTTTCCCCATCTCTCGCTCCTCTTTAATAATTGAGCTGATTCTGTCCAGCTTGTTAGGGAGGTACACAGCAGCTTCACACTCTGTCTTTCTCTCCTTCTCATCCTCTCCCTCTTTCTCTCCTGGTCCTTCCATCTTGCCACTCTCCCTTCATTCATCACTCCTTTTCCTTCCTGACCCCTCCGTCCTCTCTCTCTCTCTGTCTCTCTGTCCCTTCCCCCAGCTCTTCTCCTCTTTCTTCGTGAATCCCTCCTGTTCTTTGACCTCTCCCTCGCCTCTTGCAGTTTCACCCCCCCCCCCTCCAACTCCCCTCGTCACCACCCTCCCCCCCACTCCAACCACCCTCCACCCCGCTGCCCTCCATCATCCCTCTCCTCTTGTCTCTCTTTCTCCATCCTCTGGAGGTGAGAGGTCGAAGCTTCCTCTCCACTGTCAGACTCAAACCGGCTGCAACCAGCCCTGTGGAAGGGGGGGGGGGGTGAGGATAATGAAGAGGTAGGTGAGGGGGGACACAGGAAAGGTGGCAAGGTAGGGGAGAGGGAGATGAGTCTAAAAATAAGAAGATATGGAATAAAGGGCAGATCCAGGGGAGGGGGTAGGGGGTTAAAAAGGGGAAGGGGGGGCGACGGCAGAGAGAAGGGGAGATGTTTTCTATTGAGTCAGTGCCTTTGACGCGGAGGAGTCGTTTTATGAATGCATCATGTGGGAGGTGACAGAATGGAGCATACAAACACTGCTTACACTAATGCTAAATGGTTGCTGCGTGTGTGTGTGGGTGCATCTGTGTGTGTGTGTGTGTGTGTGTGTGAGTGTGTGTGTGTGTGTGTGTGTGGGAGGTGAACCACGTTTACCTGCCTGTGGCGAAAGCTATTTCACTTCAGGTGACGATTAGATTAATAGGAGTCGTAAAAGACAGGACCCTTCGCTCCAAGGACAAACTAATTCTTTATTCTTGTTGGCAGTAGCTTGTTGCATAGAGGAAAATATTAAAAGTTATACAAATATTCCTGAAGTGTCCAATGACTTAATATACAAATAAGAGCTTTTATAGGATAAAAATATGTTTTTAACAGCATGCAATGGGAACCTTGCACTACATTATACTGTCTCTGATTTGGCAACAACAGCGATATCAACTGCATCTAAATATTAAGCTAAAGACACATCTTCTGATATTTTATCACTATGAATAGACTGTTTATGTGAATCTGTGCCCTAAAATCAATGTTTCGTGTATTTTTGGGAGGCATTTCAAGTGCTGAGTAATAATAGCCTGACTCATACACAATACTGGTGTGAATTTCCTTTTTCTAAATGGAAGTAATAAATCTGCTGTAAAGAGTTCAAAGGGGAGTGCCACAATGATCTTCAGATGACTTTGACAAAAAAAAATCTGTTAAAAAAAAGGTCTCTTTGTTGCATTTGACAAATCTTGTGCACAGCTAGAGGCCAGATTCCTGAAATGAGATGCGTTGTAGTGGTAAGGAGAAGCCCAAGATTGTTTTTGGAGGAATCAGCGTTTGAACACTCTCAGTCTCTGGTAGGATATTCTTTCTGATTTAGATGACTGAAGCTTCTGTCTGGTGGCACGATTTTGTATTCTTATAAGACCACAAAGTACTTCAGTGAGTGATTTTGGTCATTCAGCTATACTTTGTGTTTAGACCTGATGCATCAATAGCCTGCATCTAAACCACTATTCCCCCGTTCAACAGGTTGCACCATCCTTTACATCACTCACAACTTCCCAAAACACCAGGACATCAGCGGGGGTCAATAGATATACTGTGCCTATCGATATTTCACGTGTTAATGTGTGAGCACACATGAATGTGCCTGTCCATTCTGTCTTCTCCATCTCCATGACGACCTCCATATCAATAGGACACCTGACTACAGCAACCTCACATGCTGATAGGCAGAGAGAGAAAACAGGTGATTGGTTGAGCTGTCGGCTGTCATATCAGCAGGGTATATCTTTGTGACAATGCACACACACACACACACACAGACACACAAACTGGTTTGTCACTGCCATCAACCCACACGCCTACGAACTGCAGCAAGGCGCAAACAAAAGGTACTTCCACAGCACACACACACACACACACACACACACACACACACACACACACACACACACATACACACACATGGAAGTACATAAATGCTTACACAAACAATACACACACAGCTTGGAGACGAGATGTGGAGTGTTAGGTGCGCTGACCCTGCCAATGAGGACAGGAGGAACATCAACGGAGCTACAAGGCCGTTGCTATGACAACTAGCCCCACTCACACAGGTAGGAAGCACAATAGGCCAAAGCTGTTATATGTTCACATTCTCTGTTTCTCACAGACACAGACACACACACACACACACACACACACACACAGGGCCATGCACTCAAGACAAGTCTGACAGACAGCGGCTGCATGCCAAAGTAAGGCCATTTCCTTTTCATTCCAGCATTCAGAGGGATGAAATTATTCATTACGTCCAAGTGGACCTGCCAATAAGAGAACTCACTCTTTAACCAGCTGGGAGTGAGACTGGCTGAGTGTGAGACAGACAGACGGACAGACAGACAGTCAGACAGACAGAGCATCACTCTGCATACTAACGGCACCTGCACTAGGGCAGCCTGTGCACGTCTCTGAGGGGCCCTTAAATAACGAACTGTCACTGCCCAGACATCGACATTGACTTCTCCCTCTCCCTCTCATCCTCTCCTCTCCTTCAGTTTTCTCATGCACTCGTTCTTCCTTTGTCACCCCCCTCACAGACAAGAGCTGATAATCACCACCATGAGCACGCCTTGTCTCTCCAGCACACTGGCCCTGTTGCCACTGCAGGATGTGCTGCTGCTGTGTCCTGCCTAACTGCCCTGACAACTCAGGGGGCTGCCGGCATGGAAACCCCCGGGAGGGGTAAATACAGTATAAGAAAGGAAAAAGTCAAGCAAAGAGGTACAGTAGCAAATAAACAAGACGAACACAAAGTGTGTGTTTGCGTGTGCGTGTGTGTGTGCAAGGCACTGTTGCCTTGCCTACACTGTGTATAAATTCAGTGATAATGAGGGTGATAGGTGAGAAGATTGTAAATGCTCAGGAAAAAAAACAGGTGGGGGTACACAGGGTTCATCACGCGCACATTTAACCACATTACGGGTGCGTGCGTGTGTGGTTGTGTATGCGTGTGTTTGAACATCATCATACACGCTGCATGCCCACAGTAAAGCCCAGATGACCCAGCAGCACGACCAGCGCGAACGAAGAGCTCCGTCACTTAGCGGCATCGATGAGGTTAATGTTAAAAAAAAAAAAAAAAACTCAAAAGGAAACGTAGCCAGATGTGCGTCGCACAACTGGCTGACAGGACAGTAAGCAATATTTTTTGGTGTTGTGTACACAAGACGCTGCACGCGCACTCACCAAGGGAGAGGGAGAGAGAGAGAGAGAGAGTCTGGGGCTCGCGCTGGCTGCTGGAGCTGTTGCGGTGTCAACGCTGGCATGCGGGGCTGTGGGCTCGCGCCGCTGTCGTTGACGGTCCTTCGCGTCTCTCCTCTCCCGGGTCACGGAGCCTTCACTGCCGCAGCCGTCAGCGAGCAGCATGTCCCCTTCATTTGGGCTCCCCGCGTCGGAGGGAGACAGCCCTCCCACATCAATGTAAACGTTGTCTCCTGCTGCCGTCGCGCGCCACCGTCTCGTGAGGCTCAATGGAAAAACCGCTCCTCTGGCTCACATCAATATCTGCACCCTCAAAGATGGGAAAGGAAAAACACAAAAGGAGGGGGAAATTTTAACAAAAAATGGTCAGCAAGGACGTTGGTTCACAGTCTTGTCCCCAATTAAGGTGCTGACATAATCGCGCTCGAGCCGTGTGTTCCGGTTTCGTGACAGGCACGGGACTCCCCAGTATGCGGGAGGCAAAAATCGACCGTGCGCCCGTGCGTCTCTGCCTCTGCAATTCCAGCTCTCTGTCTCTCGTGCGCCCCAGTCTCCGCTGTGCCTCTCCAACGTGCCTGGCTGTCAAAACCATCCGGGTACCCGTAGCTGGCCTCACTTTACGCCTGCGGAACTATGGGAATAGTAGTTCGCTGAAGACAGAAAGAGCGTGAGCATGAATGGGGGAGCCAGCGAAGAGAGCGAGATGCACAGACAAGAGTGGGAGTGGGAGGAAATTTTGCAGGATTGCTTATAGTTTGGGTGCCAATGATGGCCATAACACTAGCAATATCCTATGATATTTTATAATAAAAACTATTAATTATGCGGGAAAACTCCAGGCCTGCTCCAAAGGAATTACTATTTAGGTGAATTTATTAAGTAAATATTGCTCACATAGCTATACTTAAAGGACAAAGATTCATTTTTCTGCTGCACCTGTGAGGAAGCATCGAATAAAATAGCACATTTGTCAAAATACAAATAATAAGAGCCATGTCTTTACTCGGAAAAGATATTCTTTTTTTATTACAATAACATGACAGGGGAATCTCGTAAAATCTTGTAAAGGTTATACTGGTCCAAAAAAACACAGATTCAATACACTGTCCTTCCAAAGTCACCTGACATTGATCATTTCCCTTCATTCAGTCATTCCCATCATTCACCCTGCCCTCCCAATGGATGCAAACTGTATACATGCTAATATATAAGTCTTTGTGATGCACAGATATATCGGAGTTAAATTAAAACAGCAAAAGAGATAGTTCATACAAAATTGTCATTCAAACGATGGGACAAACAAAGAGCATTCCTCACCATCTCTCCTCTCAGAATTTGCTGACATAGTATTAAAGGAATTAAAAAAAAATCTAAAACAGCCCTTCATTTGACCACTCTAAGACTGAAATCAGTTCCTCCGTTCAGATGATGGACATTGATCAGTTCAACAGCCTTTTAATACGTCTGTATGATTAATGTAAGAGGAGGCGTTTTAATAAACCTTACAGTGTCTGTGTATATAACCTACCACACAAGTTCACAAGGTTTATTTTAATGCTGTCTGAACCTGTTGCACCTTCTATCATTTCTGTGTCAACATATTTTTCATTGGCAAACCGCCGCCCTATGAAATCTCTCAGAAACAGAAATCAGAAGGACCTGAACATATATGGCAGCTGAACAAATCACCAAGTCGACGTCCCCCCACCCATCTCAACACAACCATCTACATCTTCCTTCAGTTCCTTGTTGTCATGGTTACAGAGTAAAGCAACATTACAGCAAGGCCTGATCAGCAGAGCTCCGACTGCTCTTCAACACGGTTGACTGATCCGTCCTGAATGGGCTACGCTGCAGTGATCAATAACCGAAAGGAGGAAGTTGTCTTTAAACAATGTAACAAGCAATGATATGTATTAACGTGTGTGTTTGTGTGTGTGTGCGCATGTACAGTAAGAATACAAACACAATGAAGAGATATCAGTGTATCTGCATGTGTACATCCATGTCTGTCTGTCATTCTCTTTGTGTTTGTCCATTTATTGCTCCACATCTGTCCCACACATGTGCGGTCACAGGTTTTCTCCGGGCTGGTACTGCGGCTCTGTGGCAGTGAAGTAATCCTCCAGGAAGGACTGCAGGTACTCAAAAGTGTGCCTCTCATCGGCCTCTCGCCTCCAGCACTGCAGCATCAGTTCATGGAGCGAGGCGGGGGAGCCGGGGGCACAGGGCATCCTGTAGCCCCTCTCCACCTGCTCCAACACCTCACGGTTGTTCATGCCTAAAGGGATGGAGGAAGGAGGGGGATCGTGAACTCAGTAGAGGGATCAGAGAATTGGATTAAAACATCAAAGAAAAACAACACATATTGGATATGGAGAACGTTCAAACAGGGCAAAGAAAATCCTTAGAAATCATGATTCCAGCTGAAGATTAATACATACCTCCACACTTTCATAATAATCAATAACAGGAATCATTTATATGCACTTTATGTGTTTATTTATGAATGCAGCAACATGTTAATATGTGGTTGGATTGAATATATATATTTCATGTATTTATATTTTTAAGGATTTTAACCTATTTAGTATATTATTTGTTATGCTATATTGAACACTATTTCATCAGTCTCACATTACTGATTTTGTGATCCATTATTGTTCTCGAATTACTGCTAAAAATAATTTTTAAAAAGTGTTAATCAAAAATATTTTGTAAAACTAAAGGTCTATTTACTTTTAAAGCATTTACCAGCAGGGACCAACCAATTGCCTAGCTGTAGTTCGGTCTGGTTGAAAATGTACAGAAGGTCAACTCGCTGGAAAACCCGTCCAGGTTGTTGCTGTTTTGACAGCAAATAGCTGAAAAATGACTAATCCTGCAGAATTGTCAGTGCTATGGATGATACTACGTGAGAATAAGAAATACTTGAACAAGCAGGTATCATCCAGTAGCCTACCTGGGTATGGCACACGTCCCTTTGTGATGAGTTCAGTTAGTAGGATGCCGAAGCTCCAGACATCTGATTTGATGGTAAAGCGTCCATACAATGCAGCTTCTGGAGCTGTCCACTTGATGGGGAACTTTGCCCCTGAAACCATGGCAACACAGCAAAGAAGCATTATCATAAAATTAAGATGTTATGTATGAAAAATATATGCACAGAGGCAGTGACACTCTTAATCATTGAATGGTGTGGCCCTCCACGTGCACACTTATCTAATGTCTTATGCTGTTACCTTGTCTCGCTGTGTACTCGTTGTCCTCGATGAGTCTAGCCAGGCCAAAGTCAGCGATCTTGCACACCAAGTTGTCTCCGACAAGGATGTTAGCTGCTCTCAGATCACGGTGGATGTAGTTCATCCTCTCGATGTACGCCATTCCAGCTGCAATCTGTAAACACGAGGAGGCAAAAGGAGCTCAGACAGACAGTGGAAGTATGTGTTTCCTTTAAGTCTGTCATTGTGTTAAACTCACCTGTGCAGCCATGTCCACCAGCTGAGGCAGCTTAAGACTCTGGCCCTCCCCATCTTTTAAGAAGTCCAACAAACTGCCTGAAAAATCAATATTGTAGAATCATTACTGGCTAGTGCCTATGCTTCCTGCAATTATCTCATATTAGCTGTGTATCATTGCGGGTACAAAATAAATGATTCTATATTATATAAATGAAGTCCAATTCGCATTAGTTAGATGCTTGTAAATTCATGGTGACATATTTTAGTCAATATTGTAGTTTATTTTGCACAAATAAAATGCTAACTTATGTTTCTTTCATTTTTAGTTTTTAGTGAATATTGAAGTATTGGATGAATTTTTAAGGTTTTCAATGCAGGATAAATATTCCTGAGAATCTTCTCTATATATTCATGAACTACTGCACATAATATTAACACTCAGAGGAGCTCACTGAGATTTCCAACCGATGCCATGGATTCGTACTGTATCTACAGTACATCACAGGCGTGCCAGTTTACTCAGCCTCCTACCTTGGCTCATAAACTCGGTGATAATGTAGATGGGCTCCTCGGAAACGACGGCGTAGAGCTGCACCAGCTTGTCGTGGCGGAGTCTCTTCATAATCTGAGCCTCCTCCAGGAAGGCCTCGGGGGACATGGTTCCTGGTTTTAGAGTCTTCACCGCTACCTTGGTGGTACCATTCCACATGCCTGGCATAGAGACACGGAGATGTTGATGCACACAAAGACATACGGCGCAGGCATATTGACAAGATGAGGCCCTATGTACATACTTATAATTGGACACAAACGCCCACACATTTAGGTATAAAAAAACAGAACTGAAAAACAAGGCACACAACATGCAGGCTGTAACTACAAGGTCATACTGGTGCATGCAAATGACTGTTTTTAGAGCATGCATGACATGAGACAGGATGATGAGAGGAGGGAGGGAGGTTTTCTGGTTCTGCATCCACACACAGCAGTGACATGGACAGGCACAAGGCTTGGCTGACTACATGGAGAAACTCTGCACAGCTCAACACACACTTGGATTTAGGCAGTGAGAGTGTACGGCGTTTTCAAAAGAAACTGGTCAGACATGTAATTGGAAAAAAATCACATGGGGATATTGGGAGAAACATCAAACTTCACTAACAACAGTGACATAAATGACATTAAGCATGACCAACAATCTTTGCTGCAGGACAGTAACGGACACTACGGAGGACAACGCTGGACAGACAGTTCTCCCTCTGCGCCTGTAGAGGGCGTCAGAGGTTGGCGGTGTCAGTCTCACCCATCCAAACGTCCCCGAAACAGCCCTGTCCCAGCTTCCTTTGCATGGACAGCGCTTGCCTGGACACCTCCCAAGCGTCCCGCCCCAGGCCCATGGTGAGCGGGGTGGAGTTAATACAGGCCTTGGTCAGGTAATAACACAGCCCGTCATTAGTGCCTATTAGGGGAAGGAGGTGAGACGAAGGGGAGTGAAGACGCAGAGAAAGGGGAGAGTGGAAGTGGGTCGTGAAGAATGGGATAGAAGGGTGTTGTGATGGGTGGAAAAATGGAAGAAAGATGGATGGGTGGGGGGGGGGTGACAAAGAGGTGAGGTGAGATGATGAAACATGCACATGCAACAACAGAGGAGGAGGGGAACAACTCTGCACACCTGGATGTAAAACAAAGCCCCATTTCTATTCATTAACTGCTGCCTCTGTGCAATTGTTATCACACACAGGGATTTATTAGGGATTTGTCTCACTGCTGCAGTTTTTATTCAACACACACACATTTAAAAACTACTCCAGACTACCTCTAACAACTGTGTGTGTGTGTATTGTCTGTGTTTGTGTGGTCCAGTCTACGGGTTTATTTGTTGCACGTGAACAGACTCTGAACAACACAGACAGATAAACAAGGCTTTACCGTGTATGTTTGTGAGTGCAGGTGTCTTTACACCAGAAGCGTTTGCTGATGTTCTTGTCAACTCAACCAGGACTCAAATACATTACGTGTACCTGTTTGTCTTTTAAAACTTTGTTTTATCCAGGTGTGCTCCTGCTGTCACCTTCCCCCACTGCAACACAGTCCCACCATTCCTACCCATCCAGACTTCTCCAAACTGGCCGTTGCCCAGTTTCTTAATCAGCTGGAGGGATTCACGGGGAATCTCCCACATATCCTTGGTCTTCACCGATAAATCGGCCAGCTTAGGCATGCCCCGCTTGCAGCTGCCAATCAAACGGCAGCACAGTCCCGCTGCTCTCTCTGAGAGAGAGAGAGTGGGGAGAGACAAACAAGCAGGCGAAGGGAAAAGGAAACATAGGGAAAGAAAACAAAGGGAAAAAAGCCGCAAATACAGAGATTTAAAAAAAAAGGGTTTGCTTATGCACACAAAGTAAAAGTACAAAGGCACGAGGAAAACCCAACTAAAGAGAAATAAACACACATTCTGAGCAACATCAAGTACAGAAATGAAATAGACACACAGGAATAATAGAGTGAATAAGAAAGACACACAAATTATATAGGATATATATTATCAAATCTCTTGATGGCATGGTCATTAAGAGATTTGATGACCATATCAGGTAAAGTCACAAAGTTGCAGACTCTTTGCTATATTGACACACGCCACTAGGAGGCAGATTTACACTGACAGAGAGCAGAGGAAGTGGAGGGTGTGAACCCTGCTTGTTGACGACTGAGTCAAGCTTCAAAAGTTAGTCAGAGAAGTATTTAAATCCTTTCCAAGTAACAGTTCTGTATTCAAATGTTTTCATGTGAGAAAGTTAAATTAGAAAATGAAAATGAAAAAGAGGATCATTGCTATCAGAGTTTTGTATTATTATACATATTATATAAGTATATTGCTGCTTCCAATACATTGACATTAAGCCTTTTTATAATGTTGTTGTAATGACTTCCTGTACTGTGGAAATGTAGAGGAGTAAATCACAGTTCACTTCTGAAATGAAGCAGAAATTAGCAAACAGATGCATCAAATGGAAATACCTCAAAATGATCCTCATGTCCAGCAAAAGTTAGTTGAGAGTGTAACATAACAGAATTAAAGTATCTGGGCAGAGAACGCTTGTAGATGAAATGCAGGACCTTTAGGGCATGAAGGTGCATCATCACGGTGTTTATGTGTGTTACCTGTGTAGTGCACCACCAGCTCCTGCACCGTGTCAAACTGGGATCTTGTGGTGATGTAGTAGCCACCGTTGTCCAGTTTGCGGATCTTATAATGTTTGACGTGGTCTCCCTTGTTGTCGTCCCAGTCGCGGATGGACAGAGAGTAAGCACCTGTGGGGCAGAGCGAGGAGCCCGAAGGAGGGGAGAGATAGAATGAGAAAACGAAATTAAAAGCAGTGTGTGCGTGTGTGGGCGTGTGTGGGCGTGTGCATGTGTGTGTGTGTGTGTGCCCGTGGCCTCTTTACCCTTGGTGGTCTCGCTCTCTCGTATGAGGAAAGTTCCCCTCTGGTTGCCATGGCCCAGCAGCTGTCTCTCCGCATCCTTCCTCCCCATCTTCCCAAAATACCACCTGTCACCATGACAACAACACACATGTCACTGCAGCAACAGCACAACTCCTATGACCTCCGCCCTCAGACTACTATGTCATTGTTGTTATATGTTCATTGAGAAAATCTATCAACGATATATTGCAGCAGATGTGTGTGTGTGTGTGTGTGTGTGTGTGTGTGTGTGTGTGTCTGCTCACTCTTCGGCCTGTATGGAGTCGACCGGAGCTACGTAGTTTGAGGGGATGTAACCTGAGCGGCCTGTGTCCAAAGAGCGAGCCTCCCACCAGTCACCCTCTCTGCAAAAAAAAACAAACAAAACAAAGAAAAAACATCAATTTGCCTGAAAACAAATGAGGGATAATCTCATTATTTTCAATGTTACTTTGAGAGTTCAGTTTAATAACCTAAAGAGACTTTTAAAATGATGGAATTAAAAGGAACAATGACAATGGCAAAACTGAACTTCACTCACAAAAAAGTCTTATAGGTTCAAGCGTAAAATGCACTTTATCAACATTAAGACAAACAGAAGAATAAAAGTTGTCTGGATGAAGATGAAGTGCAAATGTTTGAACAGTAACTCCAAATGTCATCATACAAATTGATTTTAGATTTCCTGAGTAGGACAAGAACATTGTTCAAGAACACCAGCTTGTCAACATCACCAGAAGCAGCTGACACACCTGACAGTTAACGGATGGAAATGACCTCCTGCAAGTCATAACTGACCGCATAAATCACATTTGGTAAGCGTTCATCTTCCAGCATCTTCCAATTGTATTATTAATATGTGTGTGTGTGTGTGTGTGTGTGTGTGTGCTTACGTGTTGTTGATGATCTGGAATTTCTCTCCTTTTTGAAAACTGAGGTCATCTTCAGTGCGAGCGTCATAGTCATACAAAGCTATGAAGAGAGTGACTCCACCACCTGCACATGTGTTCACACAAAGAAAAACACACACACACACACACACACACAAAAAGATTAGTTATGGGAGTGATGATTTTTCCTGATTTATACCGGCTGAAATCAAATCAAATGGGCATCTTCCAAAGTTTCCTCTTTATATTACTATTTTTGTATATCAGTAAGGAAACACAGACAACTAAATGTAAGTAAGTAAATGTACTAAATAAGATTGCCTAAACCTCATACTGACTTATTGAATTATAAAAAGGCATTTTTGCAGAAACAGGCTGTGAATTTGTCCCCCATCTCTTACAGTGAAATTATGAGATCATTTCAGGGCTAGTAGGACAGCCATCAATGACTCTTTCAATGTACACACACACACACACACACACACACACACACACACACACACACAAACACACACACACACACAAACACACACACACAACACACACACACACACACACACACACAGTCCTACTTGTTAAGCCTCCAGACCGCTGGTGTGTGTTGGTGTTGGGGAAGATGTTGGTAGATGAGAAGCCCTTGTTGAAATCCGGGATGGTTTGAGTGGGGTCGGGACAGTAACGGCCCTGAGTCAAGGCAGCAGACAACCCTCCATCTGTGTTGCTAGGAGACAGATCTGCAACGTCTACTGTTGCTGATGTTGCTGCTGCTGCTGCTGCTTTGGCTGACTTCTTCTGCTTGCAACAGGCACACCCCATAATAACCAGCACGGAGACGGCGTCTGTGAACACAAGCAGAGTTAAAGAAAAATGCCAGAATCATGCTATCAATGTAGTTTTACCTGGTATAAGTACAATATAATATTCGTTTACAAACATAACAGTAAAAGGTTTGTTTCTTTAGCATTTTAAAGTCAAGATTAACCCTTTTAGATCATATCTCCAGGTATTATTGTGCATCTTTGTAACAATAACTGCAAAAGAATCTTTGTATTTCTTTATTAAAATACAATTATCTTTTCTTCCTGTAAAACAAAATATGAAATGTGATTATGCCAGCAAGTACAAACCCATTTCAACCAATAATATCATGACATCCATCTATCAATCTGCAACTTTTAGTCACAATAGAGGTGTGTGTGGAGCACGATCCTGAGCCCGCCCACTTTTTCGCAGCCCAATTAAATGTAAAGGATTTGATTCGGATCCCTGTTGTACACCGTTTCACTGGGGACAACATCATCGTTGAGACACTAAAGACGATCTAACTTCCGTTTCACCTCAAAGTTTAACTTTGAGGCCAAGTCACATGACCCTGATGACATTATGACATCATCAGGATTCTTTTGTTAAAACTTTGGAAATCTCCTTCAAACACAGAGTACATTCTATAACCATCTTCAGGATGAACAGCACTGCTCATAACAAGCAAACGGGACTTCATGTGTAAAATGGTGCGGAGTGTCCCTTTAATTCATCACTAATGAACAAAATAAAAGAATCTAGTGGGTCATCAGAATCAAAAGTTTACTTTAATTATTGCCTTTCCTCTTATGTCGACATGACCTGAGACTTGCTGAGAGATAGCAAAACATATGAACCGCATACATGTGGTCACTAAACTGTAGAGAAAAGAAGGAACAAACTTAAAATAAAAAAAACTTTACTTCCCTCGAGTGGGAGGAGTGCGAGTAGAAGTGGGGTTGGAGGCTGGGGGAAGAAGTTAACTTTTTTTACTCACCTGATGTCTTCCTCTGTCAGATCATCTGTCAATCACCATCGCCACTGGATGAAAAAAAAAGAGGGGAGGAAGTGTTGAGTGACAGTAGGCGGAATGAGAGAGCAGGGAGAGAGGAGGATGAGTGGCAGAGAACGGGAGAGGGAAGAGGTTCTGAGAAAGTGAGCGAAAGGCTCAAGAGCGTTAAAGCGTGAATAAAAAGATGTGTGAAGGGGAGACATGAGGTGACAGAGAAGTTCTAAAAAAATATACAGAGACAGCTCTAGATAACGAAAGACAGAGAGAGAGCGATGTGAGGTTAGCCACTTCCCTTTTTGCTTTTGCAGTTTCGAGAAAGGGGCACTGTCATTCTCTCTGGTCAACAGCTGTCTGTCTGTCTGTCTGTCTGTCTGTGTGTGTGTGTTGTGTGTGTGTGTGTGTGTGTGTGTGTGTGTGAGTGCAAGTGGTGAAACAGACCTGTAAATGTCATCACTGGACAGAGATAACTGACACAAAGTGACATTTATTTCACAAATGTTGTGTAGAATAGATGTGCACACACACAAATGCAACCCTGACTTCCAGTTTTGAGAAAACTGCCGTTGCTTCAATAAGACTTGTGTCGACAAAGCAAAAAGCTCTAGAGGAAATAACACAGATCAACCTCCTCCTGATGTATGTGTTTTTTAATCTTTTTTTTGTATTTTTCGCTTTTTTTCTGACATCATATCTACATTTTAATTGACTGGCAGATAAACGATGATGATTATAAGCAGTGATAATATTCATTCGCAGCACTAGTTTCAACTCATGCTCATTGTTTCTGCTGTCGACACTCTAAACCAAGAACATTTTAACTTTATGAAGGTAAAACATTATCAGTCCTAGTATTCAAACTGGCAACCGTTCAAGCTGACTGAACTGGCTGCAGCCTCCCCACCTACTAAGGAATGTGAGGGAAGTCACACACAGGAAGAACAATACAGGTTATGGCAGGGAGCGACAAAGAAGCCAAAAGTGATTCACTTTCATTATGAAAGAGCACCGGAGCTCCCAGGGTCTGTAACGGCGTCAGATTCGTCCCACGCTGAAATTCCTCTCAATCTTTAAAGCAACACAGGCTATTATGGGCTACATCCAGGAGTCTACAGAAATATATGCAAAAATGTAACACACACACACACACACACCAATTCACTATCAGACCGGCCATTAGGAGACAGGAAGTTAGCCCTGTTAGAGTTTCCTGTCCACCCTTCTGATCGCTCCCCCCCTTTCCTGGAAACTGTGGACAGAGTCCATCCATCCATCCACACACACACACATATAGACACACACACACACACATATAGACACACACACACACACACACACACACGCACACACACACACACACTTTCCTCTGTTGCTGTTTTTCTTCCTCTCCGTGCCCACACCCCTCCAACAGTAACCTTTCATATTCTCTCTGTCCACCCTTCCACTGGAGCAGTTTCTCTTTCTGATGGACTTCAGAAAGGAGCAGAGGCCTCCTCTCTCATCGTTTATCTCACGCCCTTTCTCTCGTCTCGGCTTTTTCTGCTTTTCTAATATTGGCACACGACCGCAGACAGGATCAGGAGCACAATAACATGTGCAGTGACACACACACACACACACACACACACACACACACACAGGACTGTTTGTGGGACATTGTTCTCCGTTGGGTTCCTGTTGATCAAATTCTTCCTCTCTGCACACAGAAGCTGTACGAGCACCTGATGATTCAGTGAACCTGAGGCGTTTATATGTAAAGGAAACAAACACTGAAGTCGGAAATGCAGCAGAGTACACGGCCGACTGGACAAAGGCTTCACCAATCAAGCATGCACAGAGAGACAACACTGTTACTGATAATAAAAATAAGCCACACGATGTACATGTACGTGTGTCTCCTACTTCTCTCTATCAGCCACAAGGTAGATATGAGGTGTTGTGTGTGTGTGTGTGTGTGTGTGTGTGTGTGTGTGTGTGTGTGTGTGTGTGTGGTGGTGATGGGTGGTATGTTGGGGTTGTACATTCTTTTTTTAGGTGTTTAAGACGAGTTACTGGAACGATTATCCCGGCCAAAAATAATTGCAATTCACGATATATTAAAATGGCGCTAACACATACTAGTAATCACTTTAGATTTATTAAGGAACAAATATGTATACTGCATCAGAGATAAGACACACAACTTTCCTTAGTGGACATCCTTTTTTGTGAAAAACAACAATCAAATCATCTTAAATAAGCTGATCACGAATCATATCATGTGCTTGCATCTTTCACTTCTCTACCTTGATAGTGAGCTAGGCATCTTTTTCAGGTCACGTGTGTCGACATTCACAGAAATTTACCACAGTTGATTATTCGGGTAAAATCCTACATTGTCCCATAGTTGAGTTCCTCTTTTGCCTCTTTAAATAAAGTAAGGTAGTATGCAGTACAGTACACAACAAACAAGGAGTTTCGCTGTGTCAGGATATACTTGTAGTTTAATGTTAAATTTGATCTACAAACTGACTACAGTGTTGCATGAAAAAAGGCCCTTTCATCGCATACACACACTGCCTTTCACCTTATCTAAAATAAGTTAGCCTCTTGCTAGTTGCAGGAGAGGCACAATGATTATTTCTCAACTGTCATTGCCTCTTAAACCCAAAACCAACGTTCTTCCAATCATACTCATTTCATTTCACAGAAAACGTCCCTTCTATTGTTATTGTCACAGCATTATTAATAATAATAATAATAAGAGCACAGAAGCAGCTTCCACCGAAAGGGAAGGAGTGTGGTATTGGTATGTGCAACAACAGCACTTCCACGTCCATCTTTATCAGATAATAAGCATCAATGTCTCAATGCCGTGAGCTCTATGGACTCAATTAAATGTGCCTCCATTGTGTTGGGTCAAAAATCTTGCAGAGCAAAGTTTACTTAAAGTACCCAAAGTAGAAGTTCAGTGTTGTATTATTAGATTATTGGACCATTCTTACCGATGCAAGGTGGAGCTTTAATCTAGAACAGTGCATCATGGTTTTATTTACATTAACATGAACATCAAATATATTTTGATCAAAACATCCATCCATTTTCTACCGCTTATCCAGTATTCAGGGTCGTGGGGGGCTGGAGCCGATCCCAGCTGTCATTGGGCGAAAGGCAGGGTTCACCCTGGACAGGACGCCAGTCTATCACAGGGCCGACATGTAGAGACAGACAACCATTCACGCTCCCATTCACACCTACGGGCAATTTAGAGTCATCCAATTAACCTATCCCCTGTCTTTGGACTGTGGGAGGAAGCCGGAGAACCCGGAGAGAACCCACGCTTACACGGGGAGAACATGCAAACTCCACACAGAAGGAGCCCGGGGCCGACGCTGGGATCGAACCCGGGACCCTCTTGCTGTGAGGCGAGAGTGCTACCCATACACCACCGTGCAGCCCCAAAACATATTTGTGGAATAAAATTAGCGGAGTAACATGCACAACATCTAGCTAATGTAGTGCAGAAAGGTTTTTAAAGTAGTATAAAAATGTAAATACTCAAATAGCACCTTGAAATTGGACTCAAGTACAGCCCCTTGATTAAATATACTTTCCACGACTGCTGAGCTGTATATTTATATACTCTAACACAACGTAAGCAAAGCATCAGTACGCACTCGGAGCCCTGTTATAAAATCATAATAACATCACCCTCCGTCGTCACACTCGCAAACATCCAAATCCAAAAATGACACACCCTTTCCTGCACAGTGGTCTCCAGATAAGCTGCTCCCAGTGGGACATTCACTGCAACACACACACACACACACACACACACACACACACACACACAAACACGATTGTTCAGATCTGTTGAGTTTCTGCACTTTGACACCAGTTCTCTCCAGACTTTCTCCAATCCTCCTCTTTTCTTACCTTTTCTTCTCTCTCTGACTCTCTCCCTCGCTGGCAGGAAGCCCCACAGGATGCAGAGGCTGAGTGGAGCAGGAATGATAGTACAATGGTGGAAGCAAGCTGTCACCGAACCCTCACACACATTGTAACACACATATACACACACACTCATGTAGAAGAACATACACACACTCAGAAAGGAGCGGGAGACAAACTGGAGGGGGGGGGTGGGGGTGGGCCAATGGAAAAGTAAGGTGTCTCGGTCATCGGGACGTCCTGTTTCCACATGAAGTCATCATATCCTCCAGATACAGAGGACTGAGGTGGCTTGTTCGAAGGCTCGCATAAATGAGGATACTTAAGTTAAACAGTCTAATCCTGTTTTTAAGCATTAGGGATTTGGGGCCTCCTCCTAATGGGCAGACCAGAGGAAGAGTCTTCCTCAGGTTGCACCAGTGGCAACCATGACAACAGCAGAGTCACATGGGGTGACCGATCCAGCTGACAGCCTTGCAGATGTCTGACATCAACCTGTAGGGCTCATCTTTGATGAGAACTTTACTGTCACAGCCCTCAGATGCTTGGTGGGGAAAGCTGCGTGACCCCCTCCACCCCCAAACTAAAAAACGTATCCACGCCTCCTTCCTTCCTGCCTGGCCCAGAGGCTAAAGACAGGAACTGACCCCGTAAGGAAACAGGAAGTGATGACGTCCGGCCTTGGACAGCCAAAATTGCGTTTTTCCCTCATCCTACCGTCAAAAAGTCGACGACGAGTCCTTCACACAGACACACAAACGCCGCCTTGCCATCAACAGAATGATTCATGTTGATTAAAGGGGAGCGATCATGCAACCTTCCCTGCATCGCAATGAAGAGACAAACAGCCCCACTCCTAGTTTGACCTCGCTGAAACTACAGCACCACCTCAGAGAGATGGACATGTTTAGGAAACCGGCTCTGCCTTTTCCTCAAGGTGGTTTCCGGGAGATCCATGCCAAAATAAATCAAACATATAGGCTCATTTAAAGGAATATTCTGCAAGTGGAGCAAATGTAATAAAGTCTGACTGACAAAAGACCTTCAGCCTAAATTACTTTCAGAACGCATCCATCAAAAAGTTTAACAAATGCGCAGTAAAACATAAAACAAAAAAAATAACCTGTTGATCTCAGATGATAACGCCAAGTGATTAGGTATTGTTCGACTCTTTGACCTTTTCAACTGAACAGCCTAATAACCCTTATAACTGGCCATCATTGCCTTTAAAGGAAAGGGTTTGTGGGAGGAATACTTTATGGCACTTGTGACCAAACATTCTGGTGAATTCCGCTCTTTCAATATTGCAAAGTCGGCCGTTTGATTTCTAAATATCACCCTATGTGGCATCCGTCCAGCACGGAGAGTGGAAGTACTGATACTTTATTAACTTCTCACAGTCAAACTAACCACACTTCCTTTTATCTATCATTAAACACTCCGGAATTACCCAATTTTTAACCCTAACCCTAACCAAACTCTGAACATTCGGACTTTATTTTGAAAAGGGACAGAGGGGCTTGGTGCTGAAAACAATATCTAAATTTGTTTGCTACTTTCGGTGTCCTTTTACCTCGGTTACAGTCACACTTGAATGTCTCACTTTCACAGAGATGTGAACTTCAGGTTACTTCCTCCATTCATTTAAAACTACCAACACGTTCTAAAAAACTAAAAACTAAACAAAATCGATTTTACAGGCAAAGTAGGAACATCTGTCTGTATCATCAAAGCATCGGCATTTCTTCAAAATAAAACCGCAAACCGCTCATTCATTACAATGATTAGAAAACTAGACACTCGATTCTGTTGTTCCAGACGTTATGTGATTAAACGGAGAAAACGTACCTGACAAAAGGCGTCGATATCCCGGGGATTCCTGGTGTCCCGAGGTGAGCGTCAGCGGCGTCCGGTGACTCGCGGGGCGCGCGGAGAAAAGCCGCGAGCCACTGCACTGAGCAAGTGAAAAAGAAGTGAGCGCGCGCCTCGTCCGGAAGGCTTTGGGAACGGACTTCGGGCACGCGGTGAAGTCCACCCTAAAAGGAGCGCGCGCGTAGTAGACAGTTCGAAAAAAAAAAAAAAAAAGCAATATTGAAATTAAATAATGTAATAAATACGAAAATTATTATAGAATCCAGACTATACATTAACTATGTTTCAAACTATTACAATAATCCAAATAAAGTGATAACACAGCAGGATACATTGATAAAGCAGGTTAAACTAAGACGACATTGATATAAAAGTTCTTTCTCCAAACACACTAAAAAACACTAATTTGAAGTAATAATGGAAGTGAGTGAGAACAAACAGCCACAGTACGTGGAGCCCCGTGCAGCCTGGGCGCGTTTTCACAGGTTGAGATGCGACACTTGCACTCCCGAGGTGTGAACTACAGGAAGACTGAATGAAATGTGCGATATCCGCGTACAAACACGACGGGGCAACTTTTCCTTCTCGTGCTGATGTTACTTTGGATCGACCCCAGGTCACACACGTTCAGGGGTTTACTGTGGGGAGAGGGAGAGTCACATACACACTATTACAAGTCACCTTGAAGAGTGACTTGGCGAAGTGGACCGCGGCGACACGTCACATTTCTTTCCAGCCTTTGTCTCCACTTTGTGGCGCGACAACGCAACTGCTACTGCAACACAACCAGATGTCTGGGCTCGTGTCAAACAGCTTCTTGGATGAGAAATCGCAAAAACATACATATCAGAATACAAAAATAAAAGAGCAGATGCCAAAGTAATGTTTTGTTGGATTGTTTTTGCCAGATTATGATGTCTGTATATAACACACCGTTTAGATTTTGATAAGCAACTTTTTATTGTATATAAAAATACACATTTTTTTTTAAATCTCAGCCTCTGCGTGCCGCAGGCAGAGAGGACCGAGGCATGAGTAGTCATGGTGTGGGTGATAGATTATTGGCCTGAACAGATATGTCAAAACACTTAAATCATGATGATTTAGTCATACCAGCTGCATACCTGGCATGTACGATATGTCTGCGTGGGACAGAAACATGTGCAAGATATTCACAACACTTGAGGCTCGATCGGGGGAAACTAAAACCTGGTACATTTCAGTGCAAAATAAGTAACAAATCTTAAATATCGCGAAGCAGCATCAAAACATTAACACTGAAACACAAGATATGCATGTACAAAACATTCACTATGGTTGGTGTGTGTGTGTGTGTGTGTGTGTGTGTGTGTGTCTGTCCATGTTGTTATGCATTGGGCTGTGGTATGTCACAGCTGGCTCAGCATCTGCAAAAAATGTGAGTATGAGGGTGTCATCTCATGTAATGTGTGATGGCTCGTAAGGTGTAGAGGAGGGCTGCTTGTAGCCGGGCTTCCATCACTATTAGGTTTGCATGAACCTGCAAAAAAAAAAAAAAAAAAATTAGAAGAAATATGTAATTTCAGGTTCTTAGATGACACACATTCAAGCCCCATCTGTAATTAAAATTATTCTCTTGTCATATATATATTTAAAAAAAAAAAGGAAAATGGGAATATACGCCGAAATGTCAAATGAGTAATACCTTAATTGTGTGTGTGTGTGTGTGTTTTAAGCACGTTCATACCTTTTCCGAGTGTCTGAAGTGCCTCCAGAAGGAGTGGTAATCGCGTGCCGTGGTCTGCTCGGGATGACATGCCATGGTTTTAACAAACACCTTCAGAGAGCGCTCCAACAGCACGTTCACACTGCCGTAGTCGTAATCATCATAGCTGCACAGGTACAAAGATGGAAAAAGTGAGTGACACAGCAGAGGCAAAATAAATAATGGAAAAAAAAACTTTAAAGCCTTGTTGTTTCCAAGATTATTAACAGGGCGTGGTACTGACCGTATCCCGTATAGACAGTGGATGTAGTTCCACAGAGCTTTTCTCAGAGTGTGAGTGTCCACACCTTCATGCATGGCCATCCTGTGGTAGGTCAGGTTACTCACAACCTGCAGAGACAGCGTTGCATCTCTCATCATATGCTCCATCAATTGGGATCAATTAATGTCTAACGCATCCTCAAGCCTACCCCTGCATCTACCAACTAAAATAAATAAAGTGCATTTCTGTATTATTTCTGTCTTCAATATAGTGAATTTTCAAAATAGGATACCTTTAACATACAGACATACTGAACTTGTATGGGACTTATATGAAGCACATCTAGCCACCTCTATTATGTATAAAATTAGTCTAATGAACCTTTCTATTAAAAATGAAACAAGAAAAAAAAAATAATAATTTAAAGTCCCACTTTTCTTTTTTGGGGGGATTCCATTTCTCTTAAAAAAAATGTTTATATTTTTTTTCTACTTTGGTTCCCCTTCTTGGCTGACTCACAGCTGTAAGTTGATCCAAACATGGTCATGGCGTGTAAGACCAGGGACCACAGTCTGTATGCAGGAAGTAGGAAGTAGTAGGTCAGTTGCTTCATGCTGTCATCTCTCTCTTTTATGCTGTTTTATGCAAATTACTATCTTTTAAGTGGATTCACTTATTCTATTTTTTATAACTTTCATTTTTTTAGCGTTTTTTTTTTTTTTTAAATATATGCATAAACTTTAAAATACGCTCAACTTTTCAGTGCAATGAGAATGTGGGGAGTCACGTGATCAGCTGGAGGAGATGGCGGCTTAGGTCGAATACGCTCAACCCAGCATTGCTATTTTTATTGATTTTTACCGTTGTGACAACTATTACTTTTTTCATTTGAGTGCACCGCTGACTGTAAATACGCCATGACGGATTCGAGCAAGAAATTTGAGCCAGGCCTTGCTGTAAAGACCAGAGGGAAGTCCGACATGGAGGCTATTGCGGAAGCTGTACTTGAAAAACAACGTGGCTACCTGGAGACACGCTTTGACAAACTTCAGCAGATGGGAGAAGACACGGAGGCAAAATTAGGAGCCATTCAAGCTGATTTATTTTCTCTAAACGACAGTATCGGCTCCGTCAATGTGGAACTCGGCAAAATACGGACGGATGTTGAAAGTAACCGTGGGAAGCTAACCAGCCATGAGGCCACGTTGGAGACCATGCAACTTAAGCTAGCGGACCTGGAGGACCGGAGCAGGCGCTGCAACGTCCGCGCCATCGGGCTACCAGAAGGGATCGAAGGGTCCAACGCGGTCCAGTTCCTCACGAAATCGCTGCCGAAGTGGTTTCCCACCCTGGGCAATCTAGAAGGCGAAATCATGCGTGCTCACCGAGTGTACAGTGATAACAGCAGAAAGAGATCCGGGTCCCGTACCCTAATCTTTAACACGCTCAGATACACAACACGGCAACTCATCCTTCGTGCCGCAAAGAAGTCCCCGCTTGTAATGAATGGGCGGCCGGTTCGCTTCTCACCTGACTACAGCAGCTACACTGTCAAAAGGCGACAAGCTTTTACCCAAGCCATGAACATGGCCCGAGCCAAAGGAGTGGAGTTTTTTCTACTCTACCCCGCTACACTGAAAGTCAAAGCGGCCGGCAAAACGGAGGCTTTCCAGTCCGCGGAGGAGGCCGAGGATTTCATCGGCTCCCTCCCGGCGTCGAGAGTCCCACCTGTGGCTGGGAATGACGACTCGGTGCCTGGCCGACTAGACGAAGCTGCGGGCTAACCACAACGGAACTGAATCATCCTACACGGTGCCTGGATTAAAGCGCTGACCATCACTCGGAGCTTCTGCCGCAGGATGGTTTGTTAATCGGAGTCTGTGACAGGTTTCCATTTTTTCTTTTCTTTTTATGATCAGCGAGATGTGACACCTTTTATATTTTGATGCTTAAGCAACCAGGCTCGTGTCTTCCTTCTCAAAGAACAGCACTGAGCACACACCCCCTTTATTTCTGTGTTTTGTTTCGGACACAGACTTTGTTTGCTGTTCATATGCTTGGTTAGTCATGGTCACTGCCAGCAGGAATGATGAGGACAATCGTAAGCTAACCTTTGCACTTGGTCACCTCTAACTTTGTTTACTATGGACTCAGTTAATCTTATTACTCAGGTGTCCCTGCCTTTTTTTTTTTTTTTTTTTTTTTTTTATGCTGCGTCCCGGCCTCTCTGTTCCATGCTCTCTAATTTAAGGTGCATGTAAGTGTGTCGGGGCATGAAAGTAACACTAACATAAGACACTACCTGGAATCCTGTTGCTATTGTTTCCTTTTCTTTCCTGTTTGTTTCCAACATAAAGTAAGAAAAAGTAAATCAGCTATCTCTGCTGGAGGCAGCTCATTCTGGCCTGATATCAACGGTTCTGTTTATTAACTGCTGGGTTTGAGGTTGAAGTTTGAACCTTTGCGGCCCCATATCCATACTAGATCACGGATAAACATATGAGGGTTTTATTATTTTTTGGCTTATTTATTTTGAGCCTTAATGTTCATGGGGTTTCATATATTATGTTGTTTTTCGGGCACCATCAAGGGGTATTTTGGGGTAAGTTGATGTCTTTGCTATTATCATATTTTGGGAAACAGGAGTTGAACTTGAAACTGCTAATCAAGGATGAGGTACACACATGGTCGATTACTTTGAGTTCAGCATGCAGTAATGGGTGATTTATCTGTTTTGGTTTGGAATTGCGATGGGTTAAATACGCCACACAAGAGGACCAGCGTCCTTACTTTTTTGCGCCGGCGGAAAATTGACCTGGCTCTCCTACAGGAGACGCACCTGTTAAGCAGAGACTCTGGTCGCATGGCCAACAGATTTTACCATACAATTGCTTCCTCTTCAGCTGAGACAAAAAGTAAAGGAGTAGCTATTGTTTGTAAACGTAATCTAAAAATTAAGGTGTTGGATGTATGGGCGGACACAGCAGGAAGGATAGCAGTGGCCAAGGTGGAATTGTATGGGAGGAAGGTAGCTGTTGTCTCTGCTTATGCTCCAAACAAATTTGACAAGACTTTTTATGACATACTTACACAGAAGATGTTAGAACTATCTGAATATTCTCTCATCGTGGGGGCAGATATGAATGCTGTGTGGCATACAGACGATCGATCTAGCTTGAGCGCCTCCAAAGATCAACAGCTAGCAACTGCAGCTTTACAGTCATGGGCTAAGACCCTCGGTCTAATAGATGTATGGCGTTCCTTTAACCCAACCATGAAAGATTACTCCTTTTTTTCAGCCAGACATAAATCATTTTCACGGATAGACTTTCTTTTCACTTCACCACAATTTTTTCAAAAAATTAATGATGCTGCCTTGCTATCTATTGCTTTATCAGACCATAAAGGAGTATTTTGCGGTGCAACCTTGGGCTGCTTATCCAAACGTGCTGCTAGGTGGCGCTTTAATACCACTTTGTTAAAAAATGATGATTATAAATCTCAGTTTCTGTCCCATCTAAAGGAATTTCTGGACTTTAATGTAGACTCAGTCAGTGACCCCAGGATTTTATGGAATGCAGTCAAAGGGTTCATACGAAGCAACGCCATCCGTTTTGCCTCAAATATGCGTAGGGATAGATCAGCTAAATTGCAGGCCTTGGAAGCTGACTTGGCTAGAATAGAACTGACCTTACAAAATAACTATTCCCAACAGGTTGAACTACAACGGGAAATAATTAAAAAAGAGATTAATAATATTTTAAAACAGCAATCAGAATTCCTGATACATAGGACTAGACAGCGTTACTATTTTCAGGGGTCTAGACCCAGCCATCTTCTCGCCTCCAAAATAAGGAACAACGAGTACTTTGCTGACATTCCTTCTATCAGGTCAACAACGGGCCAAATTCTGACTGATCCTAAGCAGGTGAATGAGACCTTTTGCACATATTATTCTAATTTATACCAGTCGGAGATACAGTTGGATAGAGATAAGTGTCAGAACTTCCTTGGCCAATTAGATCTACCACAATTGGCAGTGGCTGACTCAGCGCATCTAGACGCACCCATTTCACTGGAAGAACTTAAAGCAGCAGCTCTCGACATGCAAAGAAACAAATCTCCAGGGTTTGATGGAATACCTCCAGAGGTATATGTGGAATTCTGGGATGTGCTGAGTCCGTTACTTCTAGACATGATAATGACATCTATAGACAAAGGAAGTTTTTCAAGAGATGTCAATATAGCTCTAATATCCTTGCTCATAAAGAAAGACAAGGATCCGGTAGACTGCAGTAGTTATAGACCTCTCAGTTTATTAAATGCAGATCTTAAAATATATGCAAAGGTGCTGGCCAGACGCATTCAGAATCACATGCCGACATTAGTTAGCTGTGATCAGACTGGATTCATAAAGTCTAGGCTAGCTGCAGACAATGTCAGACGACTTCTCCATATAGTCGATGCAGCAGTGGACAAAACAGTACCAGCTGTAGTGCTATCCCTTGACGCTATGAAAGCCTTCGATAGGCTGGAATGGTCATTTTTGTGGGCGGTTTTGGGAAAAATGGGTTTCGGAAATAACTTTATTCATATGATAAAGGTCCTGTATTCAAATCCCTCAGCTCTGGTACTCACCGGCCAACTCTCCTCTGCGCTGTTCCCTGTCACCAGATCATCCCGACAGGGCTGTCCCCTATCGCCAGCACTTTTTGCTCTTTCTCTTGAGCCACTTGCTCAGATGATTCGTCAGTCCCCCATTGTGCATCCTATTTCAGTTCATGATTCTAATCACCACCTGTCATTGTATGCTGATGACGTGTTGGTCTTCATGGAGAAGCCTCTGCAATCTATACCTAACTTACTGTCCATTTGTGAAGAATTTAGCTGCCTCTCAGGTTTTAAGATCAACTGGACCAAATCTGCGTTACTCCCCCTTAATGATTCAGCTAAAGGGTTGCAATTTCCAGCTGGCATCCCAGTTGTCCAGGATTTTAAGTACCTCGGAATACAAATTTTCCCGTCCTTGAACCGTATTGTTACGCATAACTACTCAAAAACATTTAATAAAGTTAAGGCAGACCTGGATAGGTGGATTAGTCTCCCTAACTCTCTTAGAGCACGTGTCTCTATAGTCAAAATGAACATTTTACCCAGGATTAATTTTATCAGCTCAATGATTCCCCTCTCTCCTCCTGTCAATTATTGGAACAAACTACATTCTAGTGTGTCTCGATTTATCTGGAACAGAAAGCGCCCGCGCCTTAAACTGTCCATCACACAAAGAAGTGTGGCCAGTGGTGGCTTATCTGTACCAAACTTTAAGTTTTATTTCTGGTCATTTGTACTTAGACCATTACTTGTGTGGCATGACTCTGATGCCTTGGTTTCCTGGCGCAGGCTAGAAGGAAACTGTGTGAGACCCTGGAACTTGCAGGATGTTCTTTTTGCTAACATATCCAATAAACAATGCAGATTACGCTTTGGCCCAATAGTTTCACAGCTCATCCAGACATGGCGTGCGGCTGAGCTTCAGTGTAAGATCTCCTGCAAGTGGCATACACTTACACCGATTTTTAACAACCACGGCCTACTGATCGGAGGGAGACCTATTTCCTGTGCTGCCTGGAGTAACAGTAATATTCGCACTTTAGACAAAGTATATAGTGACATTGGGCTGCGCACCTTTCAAGATATTAGAGACAGGTATAATTTGCCAGCAAACTCGTTCTTTTTTTATCTGCAACTTAGATCATCTTTACAGGCACATGGTGCTCCGGCACAACAACCGCTACACATTCACCCACTACACAAATTACTTGCCACTCGAATTAAAAAGAGAGGTGTAGTATCTGCACTTTATCATTTTTTCTTGAAGGCCTCCTATAATGAACTACCACTTGACAGAATATGGAGGTATGACTGCCCCAATTTGAACTCTGATTTTGATTGGTCTCAGGTCTGGGCAAATATTAGAGAGGCTTCCCGCAACCCAGACCACCAGCAGATCCACTTTAACTATGTACACAGAACATATTTAACCCCTCGCAAACTCCACTGTATGAAGTTGATAACTGATCCTTTGTGTAGCCTATGTTCTATGAAGGCCTCTGGCACTTTTTTGCATATGATGTGGAATTGCCCTCCAGTTTCACAGTTCTGGTCCAAGGTGGCAGCCAAGCTTTCTGATTTAGTATCAGTGACCATACCAGTGACTATACCTGTCCTTTTGCTAATTGATTTGTCAGAAGTTAATATTACTAAAATCAAAAAGCGCACTGTACTGGCTGGCTTGACAGCTGCCAAGAAGTTGATAGCCTTAAGATGGAAACCTCCCCACTCTCTCACCATCAGACACTGGGCACTTACTTTCCTAGATGTAATTTATCTAGAATTATCAACTGCTAGAATTAATGGTGCTAATGAGGCTACCATAAACAACTGGCGTGCAGCAGCTGACTCACTGAAAGAACTTATAAGATGAGCTCTTCCCTTACTTGATATCTTGTTGTGAGACTCTATCCTCCTTGTTTCTCCTGATTGGGTTTGTGTGTGGGTGTTGGGGTGGGGCGGGTGGGGGGTTGGTGCCTCCTTTTCTTTTCTTTTTTTTTTTTTTTTTTTTTTTTTTTACTTATTTTTATGTACTTTTGGTTTGATTTTGCTTGCACCTATGAAGCGCAAGGTTAACACCAATATCTTTATTATTTTTCAATATAGTTTTTACAGTCAATTTTGTACTGTTTTCTATTAATGTCAATTAATGAGTCATGTTCTTTGGCTGTAACTTGTATTCTTGTTAAATAAACATTTGATCACAAAAACTTTTCAGTGCAAGCTGCAGACTTGGACTGACTTTTGTTTCTGTTAATCACATTTGACGGCCCGGGTGGTGTGCATGCAGCTCCACTCCACAGGCACCATGCTGTTTCGCCTGACGTTTTGAAGCGGTTGTGCCTGTAGCAGCCCGTTTCTGTCTGATTGGGGCTCATCGCGTTCAATGTCCCGCACGAAGCGGAAAACAGGGTTACTAATGAGTAGAATAGTAACTTTTCCTCTAAAGACAAAAGCCAGATGTAAGTGTGGACTTCTTTTCCAGTGGGAATTGGGCTTTAATGGAAGGTACCTGGAACTTTTCATCCAGGAGCTGGCCCATGTCTGGCAGGAGTCTGTTGACCAGAGAGAAGCCGTGGTCCTCCCATGAATAGTCCTGCACACATCAGACACCAACATCAACTAACACAGGTCGAAGAAACGTAAAACAATCAATCAGCAGCCACTGTGTGTTGTCGAAAGTGGGAATAAATAACTCCGACATGTGTGTTGTAATCTGGACCAGCAGAAATGCTCCAAACTACCTGCGCTCTCATGGTGGGCGGCGACTGCTCTCCTCTGGGGGCAAAGTCCTCGTATCTGAACTCTGGCTCCTCCACCAGACACCGCACCAAGTCAGGTGGTGCTCCTCGCACAACCGCTAAACAAACCAAAAGGGAGGAAACGGTGAGTAAACAAATACCAAACCAAAGGGAATGACTCCCCGGGATGAAGAGGCATGTTTGTACCGGTTGGTATGCTCTCGCTCCTCTCCCTCTCGAAGCGAGTAACCATCTCCTCCTGGGTGCACTCTTCTTCCTGCTGCTGCAGCTCCGCCATCCTCTGCATCAACACCTCCACCTCGACCGCCCCGTCAACCAACTGGAGTGGATGAAAAGAGAGTAGGGCTTTACTTAGTTTGTTTGTTTTTCAACAGTGAATAAACTGTATGAAGTGACTTTTTACTAAACCGGCACGACTGGTGAAACGACATTGATATTCTGTTGACATTGTTAAGTTTTGTCAGATCTCTTGCTTGGCTCACCTCCTGTCTCCCATCCTCATGAGCAGGGCTATGAGGGCTTCGGGGGCTACGAGGCAGGTGACCCGGCGATGGAAGCTGGAAGGTATAACCTCCGATGTGGTCGGGTTCAGGGTTTAAGCCGCATCCCCACACGAACGAGCAGAGTGAGTGAGCATGTGCCATCAGGATCACAGCATGGATGAGTTCAGCAAACGACCAGCGAGGCTCTGCACCGGGACACACCAGCTCCTGGAGGGCAGAGGGGCAGGTGATGGGTAAGTCAAGCTGCATATAGCGAGTCTGGCAACGTCAGGGCCATCACAAGAAGCGTTGCCATGACGTTTTGCACAGACATTCATGTTCCCCCTCAGGACAAAGTGTAATGCCGTCGGATTAACTTTTTATCGTCATGCAGTCAAAATGTGTCCAATACTTTCTTGGTTCTTAAACAAATACCTGCAAAACTAATGACATTCAAATCAGCTTAAGCTGCACTTTGTGTTTACCGCTACAACGGTTATCATGCTCACACACTAAACGAAGGAAATAAACTTATATACCCCTGAAATGGACAGAATGTAGGATTAGTGGCGTGGTTTTAGATTAGAGTCAGCTGAGTACCTCTCAGGTCACTCCTCGCTTTCCGAGACTGCAGCCAGTAACACAGGAGACCAAGTTAGCACGCTGACTTTAGCACAAAAAAAAGCTCCAGGCTTATAAGAGGAATGTCGCCTCAATGAACATTATAAGCAAATACAAAACTCAAATAGTCAACGTAATCCAATAAGCAAACATTGAAAAAGCAACCATAAAGTAAGCAACGTGTATCAAACATAAATTCTATAATGATGTAAGAGTGTCCTGCGATGGACTGGCGACCTGTCCAGGGTGAACCTGCCTTCGCCCAGTGACAGCTGGGATCGGCTCCAGCGCCACCGCGACCCTGAATACAGGATAAGCAGTAGACGGTGGATGGATGGAGTAAGAGTTAGCATATGTGTGCAATACACTTGTGGTCCGTCCAAATAAATAATCAGTGCAAATACTTTGGTTTGTCAGACAACACAAATCTATATTTAAAATGCTTGCACAAGGTAAACTGAAATGCAGTGTGAATGTTACTGTTCCTGTTACTTCAAAATTAAGTTTGAAGTATATCTCTGTAAAAGAAAACTGTTAGGCCTCGATATCCTGAGTGTCCTAAATGTGGCAATGCGGCAGAACATTTTCCGTAAAGGATAAATCTTACCAAAGGTGAGTGAGATACGTAGCTCCCTAAATGATATTGCTGTGTATTAGGTAAGGATAAACCAAGCTGTTCTGACGAACAAAACTTTAAACTTTAAAGATTTAGATTAACCAAACCAAACCAAATATGACTTTTCCAGCGTAGAGTTACATCGATCAGGAGTCCAAGGAAACTATTGGATGAGGGCTTGATTTGGGGGTTATTTCCAATATAGGGACAACACTTTTTTTTTTTTATGTAAATCTGCTCAAATTTGAGAGAGACAGACAGACAGACAGACAGACAGACAGACAGACAGAGTAGATAGAGTGAAAATGGGGCCAAGCCATTTCAGATGCAGCCCAGTCAGAATGTTTATATTATATAGAACTAATATTAGAACTATTATATGATGGCACACAGTGTTATTGAATCTGTAATGTTCCATATTGTCGCTTGCTGTGGGAACAACAAAAACAGGCTCAGTAAGGTTTCAGGGAGGAGTCACACTCAGCTAATAGACCTGCATAACAAGCAGATATTTCCCTTCTGGAGTGCCAAGACCAGCCCCCTTCAGACTCCTTGAACTGTTACCCACCGGTCATCGTTTAAGTGCCTTTTATGAGGACCAAGATTGATACACTGCCCTTCATTCCTGCTACCATTCCTGTGTTTAAACAGCAGGCAGTATGACACTGATTTCTCATTTGCAAAGATTGCCTAGATTGTTTACTTGTACTTTAGAATCTCATCCTGAACTGGACTGTAAACCATGTCCCATCATTTATATGAATCCTTGCTGCTAAATTTCCCTGCAAGTCTAGAAGCAAGAGCGCGAACAGGAGAGACAGGGAGGGAGGCAGACAGTGAGCGATTGAGATGGTGGGCGGGTGGGTGTCTGACCTGGATGTGCTGCTGTGTGATGAGCCAGGGCCTGTGTGCCAGCAGCTTGTTGAGTGTTTGCAGGCTGCGGAGTTTGGTGGGAGCGTGCTCGGTGCCACTCAGCCAGCTCTCTTCGCCTCCAGCCTCGAGGAAGCCGGCGCTGTGCTGCTGCACGGCGTACGAGCAGTGGTGTCGAGCTGCAGCCTGTGAAACATCATCCCCGCCATCCATTAAAAACAAAGCTCAACCACTGGCTTGTCTATCACAACATCATAACGCATAAGAAACCTCTCAATGCTCATAAATGCAAAAAGGGCTCAGAGGCTAAAGCATCACAAGTACATTTCTCCAACGAATGGATCATTTTGAGTCTAATGACTGGCATTTCTGAAGTGAAAGGGCAGCTAATGTGATGAATATATGAGCCATGAGAGTTATTAAATGTTTATGAGAGGATTGCAGTCTTGGCAGATCCTGTTAGTAGCTGCACAACCCTCAAGCAGAGAATGACCTGCCAAGTCCATTTTGCATCTGTCATCTTTATACTAAGTAAAGATCATTCCAGATCTTTCATGATTTCTAGGTTCCTCCAACCTAAAAATACCTTTGGATTTCTATTGCTTTTGAAATGTGCTTTTTTTTTTATTCACTGTAGTCCCTTAAATGAGTGGTTCCCAAAGTGGATGCTGTGGCAACTCAGGGCAGCTTGAGAACGGGCCACGGATTCCATTATTAAGAATTTTTAATTATATGCACCCATATTTTAAAAAGGAAATCTGCAACATTTACATTCACCACATTGTTGCATGTCAAACATCAAATAAGCACATCCCAGTTAGCCGTTTAAATAGCGACACAACAACAGGCTGAGCAGCTTGGACGTTTTTCAGGAGCTCAGCAGTCGGAAAAATTGTGACTGAAATAAACCTAAATTGACCTCATAGTTTCAGAAGTGCCGTGGTCACGCTAAAGAAAAAGGCTGGCTGCACATTTTATCATTGCTCGTTTATATTTCTTTCAACTAATCACAGTGATATAGCGACGGTTCCATTGCAAAATAGATGCAGATTGCAGAAGGGAAGGAGAGCGCGGCTGAAATATGCGGCCACAGTCCGTTACCGGTGAGTCAGACTATTGGCACACATAAATACATCGACAGTAAATAATGCTTAATGTCAAGGAACAATATGAAGAGTATTTAACATGTTATGCTTGTTGTTTTTGATGTGGGAGTTGAGTATATGAGGAAATCAAAATATAAAGAGACTAGTAATAAAACACGCCTTTATTGAAATCTCAAGCTATCAATGACAACATTCTCCTTGCAAGGAAGTGTTTGCAAACTGCTGACTTTATTTTATAATCAGTTGATTGCAAAATAGTCACCAGCACTTTGCAGATGTTCATTTGAAGGGATTTTTTTTTATTTTTAAGATATATATAACGTTTTACAGCCAGGAATTCACATGAGGCCCTTACTGCAGTCATTGGCGTTGATCTGAAAGCTGTGATTGGTGTCACTAGTTAGCAGTCATATACGGTGTTTTTCTTACCATAACAGCAATGTAATGTCTCCAGTGACGGGGCAAGGGGCCGTCCATCTCCAACAAAGCATGCTGGGTCCTCAGGAAGCAGCTGAGGTATGCGGGGTGCATCGTCATCACCATGGTGACGTGGTCCACGCGACCCAATGAAAGGAAAGATTCAATAAGGATGTCGTCGTCCAACCCGTCTTTCAACATCTGAAGAAAAAAAAGACAAAACTCACGTTCAACGTTGCTAAATGATTCCCTGACAAATAAACTTACATTACATTGTTATGATGCTTGAGGACACATCAAAGAGGATTCACTTAAAAACGGTTCTCCTCCAGCCTACAGCGAATACTACACTCCCACATTCTCCAGTAGAAAGGTTGGTGTGAGTCACATATGGAATAAGCATTTTTTAGTCATCAGCTTTTGCAACACATGTCTAGTGTTGCTTCTCTTTAAGACATGAAGCAACAGGATTTGGGGCAGAATAGTCAGCGACACTGCTTATACTGATTTTTCAAGACAAAATCTCAAAATTAGACATGGAGGCCGACTGTGCGCCAACGTGGGGCAATGATGAACCCTGGGATTTACTATTGAAAAAAAAAAAAAACACTGCAATATAATTAAATATTAAAAACATGTATCTGGATGACAATTTTAAACCAGTGTTTTTATTTGGACATCGAACATAAAACTTGATCTATAACAATGAGGCAAACAGACCACTTTTGCAGGAATAAAGGCGCTTGGGCCGGAAGCCAGAGCCCGAGGTACTTCAACTCCTTGTTCCTGAAAAGAGAGACACAGAGAGATAAATGACTAATTTTGTCTCTGATTAATCCAACTGATTTATCTCACGCAGTCGGTTGACCTACTGCATTAAATGCCATAAAACAGTGAAAAATGCTTGTCACACTTCACTGAAGCCAAGGATAAATTAACTTATTTAGTCTGAATAACACTCCTAAACATAAGAGATACGATCACATAAGACAAAGAAAATCAGTTCACAACTGAGAAACTGAAACATTTTTTGCATTTATGTTTGAAAACTGAATACCAATAAATCAATCATAATTGCTGATTAGAGTTTGTTTTCGACAAAGGTGTTCAAAGTACTTGTAGACATTCAAAACTCAAGTAGAAGTACAAATACCTGAGTTCAAAAAGACGGGAAAAGTAAAAGTACTGATTCAACTTCTTTACTCAATAAAAGTAAAAGTGAAGTACAGGCTCTGAAATGTACTCAGAATATAATATCACTATTAAGGACATCTCTACTGGCTGTTTTTGGAATCTCCCGTTAATCATTTTTAAAAATCGATTATGCCTCTAAAATGAAATAAAACTAAATGAACGAAACTATTTCGAAAATGTAAGGAGTAGAAAGTATAGATATTTGTTTGAAAATATAGGGCGTAAAAGTAAAAAGTTGTCAGAAAAATAAATACTCAAGTAAAGTAGTACATGAATAAAGGGTATTTCTCACACAGCGTTTTAAACCCCTCAAAGTATACCAGACTTTACTTTAAACTGTAGCAAACCATGCGTTACAGTAAACTCACCGACATCATCGAAAGACCGTCGGTCAGCGTGTTACTTCCAACGGAGAAGACGCATAAAGGGACTGTTTATTCCCAGCAGCTATACTGGGCTGTGACTGGGGGAGGGGGTGTGTGTCTGATGTGTTTATCGGGACTGGAGGGGGCGTGTCCGGCCTGCTTGTTTGTGCACACACCGCAGCAGTCTTGCATCACCTCCGCACAGTTCAACGTCTGATGAAATGTGCAGCAATCTGACAGAAAGTGGTAATCAGCTGATAGCTGCGACCGATCGGCTACAAAAGCTACCACCGCTTCTAATCAATCATTCACCCGAACCACGGAATTTCATATTAACGAGCGAAAGTTTTTAGTTAAGGAGAATATGCCCCGTTTGGTGTTACATATAGGATTGTGTGTCCCAGCTAGCATGCAGCGATTATGACGCAGAAAAGAGTGAAATAGTACCCCAACATTACCTGTGCGGCTTGTAGCAGCTCCTTAGCTCTCCCCCGGACCTCCGGCAGCGGACACGACTGGGAAAGCCGAAGCAGCTGCAGAAGCGTTTGTTTACTCAGCCGTGCCGAACCGGGCCGGTCCAGTCCCAAACACACCTGCACCCCTTGACTGAGCTCCTCCAGAGCCGCCGCTCGCGCCTCCTCGTCCCTGCTGCACAGCCGGGCGAAACTTTTGACAGTCGGTTCGACATCGGACTCCGACGCGAGCCGGGGGCGGTGTGTGCGGCTAGACCCGGACCCTCGCCCCCCTGCGTTTTCTCCGTTAGCCTGGCAGGTGACGCCTGTCGCGGGGTTACCGGCCATCTCTCTCCGCGGGTCCCAAAGCAACTCCGAGCGAGTCCCCGAAGCACTCTGCTTACAGCAGCCGCTAGCTACTGTTAGCCGAAGTACCGACCTAACTGTTAACGTTAGCTTGAGACAAACGTCGCCTTTGGTGCCTAATACTTTGAGGTGCGCGTGTCCGGTTCACCGCACCACCATCTGCTCCATCGATCATTAACGCCGACCGGCCTTCCTCAAAAGCTCTTGTATCCAGCTCCCTAACCGTGAGAACAAGCCTGCCGGTTAGCTCGCTAAGCTAGCCTAGCTGCCGTTAGCAGACGCTGCAAACTGCTCGGCGTTAACCGCCGCCTCGCTAACAAAGATGCGGGTGTGAGTTTGGACTGGACTCCCAGACTAGAGCACAGTTTAAAGTTTAACATCAGCTTTCATGAAACACAAACACTGACAGGTTTCACTCGCTGCTTTCGTTCAGCTGTCCTTCTGAGTTGGAAAGCTTTTTTTTTTTTCCTCTTATGCAACGTCATTGTGACGTAGCGAAACTTTTTTTTTTTAGTTTTGAAGGGATTGTGTATTGTGAGGGATGTGCGGGGTTTTGCCATACATTTTGTATACTGTTTTTATTGTTTAAATTGACTGTTATACTAAAACGAATAGAAAATTGTCAAATAATATAATAAAATATAAAAACTGTTGTACACCTGTGTTTGCAACACATTTACATGACTGTGGCAACAGTAGTATTGCCCAATAGCTAATTCACTCATCAATGAATAATGTGTGAAATGTGTACACCATACTTATCGGAGCCTAAGGCAAGTTTTAAACGTCTGCCATTGTGAAAATGAATTGGCACATTCACCATTTTTGCTGGGATACACCTGTCAAGCCCTTGTGGTCCTTGGGGGCCATGTTTTGAAGCCATAGGGTTATTTGTTGTACCTTTTATAATGACTTGATATTTAAATAACTAAAACTGTGTAAAAGTAATAACTGCTTTGAGTCTGTGTGTATACAATAGTTTCACAATGTATAATATGTACTTCCTGAATCACCTTTATTTAGGGAAATAAAAAACATCAAGGGTGTACTCTTATTATCAGACATATATCTTATATTAATTTACCTGTGTGTGTGTATATATATATATATATATATTTATATATGATTTACCATATATAATATTAAATAGGTGTAGGGCTAAGAGAAAAAAGTGTAAGCCTCCAGATACAAGAGGGGAGAGGCGGAAAGATGACGTTTGACATGACAACACACAGAAAAACCCTTCGGTGTACCGTCACTGTTTCCCTATGAGGGAAGACTTTTATTAACAAACACACAGGCTGGCTATGGAGGTTGACCTTCGGAGCACACACAAAGGCATGGTCCCCATGGCAACCGGCGCTTCGTGTCCCAGGAGACCCAAGGGTGGAGGAGGACCAAGAGAGGAGAGGGCAGAGCTCAGGATACAAGCAGAGGTCAGGGTTCACACACACGCAGGTTCCTCTTCAGTATTTTACAGGAAGTAAAAGTTGTTTGTGTGTTTCTGTGTGTGTTTCTGTGTGTGTACGTGAGTGGGTGTGCAGATGTATAGGAAAGAGTGGGAGGCGAGTCCTCAGACGATTTTGTTCTCCAGCATGGCGATCCTCTTCGACATGCTCTCTAGTAAGGTTTTGTCAAGAACAGCAACGATGAAGATGTGCAAGACAGAAAATATGACAACAGCATGGAAAACGTCCCTCTCAACATCACATCCCTTCACCCGTTGTAAAGGATATATTTTTTTGTCAGTGCCTGTAGAGCGTCTTCTACTTTCTTTTGGAACTTTACGAGTGAGTCACATTCGCAAGGGTCCTCCTCTGTTGGAACAGAAAGCACAGGTTCAAGTCATTGGACTGGTATGTATGCTGCAATGATCAGTAATAACACAAGTATTTTAAACGTTTCACCTTGACAGATATTAATCTGCAGCTTCTTGGCGATCTGGGTCATGGCTTTGAAGTCGGCAGTGTAGAAGTAGTGCTCTCCGGTCGGCTCAGAGGCGATCTCTTTCAGCTCATCCTCCACTGCGTTGCCGACTCCAACGGCGTACATCTTGAAACCTGGAACATAAACACACACAGGTTTGTTCCCTCATCTGTCTGATTGTATCTACTGATGCTACAGCCGTGCATTCAGAAGTGATCCACCCTCTCACCGTGCTCCTTGGCCTTCTTGGCAGCATCTCCGATGTAGTCCTGGCTGCGTCCGTCGGTGAAGACGATGCCCACCTTGGTGACTCCGGGCCGGGCGCCCTGACCGGGGCTGAAGCTGCTGTCTGTCAGGTAGCGGAGAGCCTGGCCCGTCATGGTTCCCCTCTCCATGTAGGCCATCTTCTTCACCGCGTCCTTCAGGTCTTTCTTGTTGTTGAAGCGACCCAGGGGGAACTCCTGCAGGAGGGAGGAGAAAACACATGATGTCGATGCGGAAGAGAAGGAGGCTGGTTATCAGGTGGCACTGAAATGGCGAACACGTGCCTGTCTGACTGAGCTGGAGTACTGAACCAGGCCCACGTGGGCCTTGCTGTCGGACACATCCAGTTTGTCGACGATCTGGTTGATCCACTTCTTGACCAGCTCAAAGTTTTCGGGACGCACGCTCTTGGAGCCATCGATCAGGAACACCACGTCGGTGGCCGAGTTGCTGCAAGCTGGTGATGTCAGACAACACGACACGGGCATGTCACTCTGACAGCACGGTGGTCGCACTTGGACAAATAACTTCACACAGACACACACAATCTAACACATACACACTCACCACTGCAGCTGCGACCATTGTCCATGAGGGTAAAGCCATCTTTGCAGGCACACTTGTATGATCCGGGGGAGCTGATGCATACCTGCTCACAGTCATGATCCCCGGTGGCACACAGGTCCGACACTGTGTGTGTGTGTGTGCATGTGTGTGCAGAACACACGTACACACAGCGGAATATTTGTTGAGGCACAAACACACACAGAAGGAGGGGGAGGGGGGGGTGGTTGGACGTTAGAAGGAGAGAATGAAACTATGTCAGTTTGAAAATAGGGAAAAATCTAGCATTGATTTTTAATGATCCACTGAGACCAGCAGCCAGCAGTTTTTGCACACGTGCGTGAATCTCAGTGGATCCTTAAAACAAAACAGGTGGAAAAGATTGGAGTGTCCTCAAATAAGCGAGTTCCGCTCATCTGTGAGACACAGACTCGTCCAATAACAGTCCAACGCTGTGAACATGCAGCTCTGCCTTTGGGACGAAACGTCTGCGGAGAGATTGGCTGCTGCGTCGCGAGTGGCGGGCAGCAGTCAAAGCCACCGCAGACTGGAAGAGCCAAAGGGTGTCACTAATTAGAGGTTTAATGATTGTCACTAATGGATCGGCAATTACAGAGAGATCGGTCTCGCCTCTCGGTTATGTGAGCTTTGACTGAAGAACAGGAGCGATTTTCGTTCCTTGGGGTTGTTCCTGCCCTAATGCCCTCGTGCACCAGGAGTATTTAACGAGTTTGAGTGCTTGTAAATCAACTGTAGCCTTGTTGAGGGAGAACAGGGCAAAATGGGGAGAGAACAACATGGAGGAATGAAAAGATGACAGTCCTAACACCTTACCATCAGTATAGGAGGACAGCTCTCTCCACGGTGATAAAGGATAATGATGATGACCCACCCTTCCTTTCAAACATGTTTGTCTATTTCCAACACTAAGACTACGTTTTCTGCATCTACAATTAAGCTCCCTTCTTCTTCTTCTTCGTCTTTCCTCTATCTCTACCCATCTTACCACAGAAGGCCTCCTGGAACTTCTTGGTGAGCTTCTCGATGACGCTGTAGCTCTCCACGTAGTCCACGTGGTCATCCAGAGGATCACTGGCCATCTGCTTCAGGGTGCTCATGTCCACACGGCCCACGCCGATGGCAAAAATCTCAATACCGGCATCCCGCGCACGCTGAGCCACATCCTTCACGCTGTCCTGGGGGCGCCCATCTGTCACAATGATGGCCACCTGGGAACGAAGAGGAACAAAGTGATGATCATAATGATGGAATGAGTTCAATACACATGCGAATGCATAGAAACGTGTGTCCAACCTTGCTGATATCAGGAGATTTGACACGAGCGCCCTCGGACTCGCTGAAGGCCACATTCAGGGCAAACTGGATGGACAGGCCGGTCATCGTTCCAGTGGACAAGGGCTCGATCTTGGTCACAGCTTTAATCAGCCCGGCTTTGGTTCGGTGTGTCTTCAGAGACACCTATAGTTGCATTATAGTAAGGTCAGCCATGTTAAATAGTTTGGCAAATAAATAAAAACTTTGCTCAGCGAAGGCTAGCAGAGCACCATACCTCATTCTTGACGCGGCTGGCATAGTTGACCACTCCCACACGGGTGGCGTTGGGTCCGACATCCAGCCCCTCGATGACCTTAGCCAGGAAGACCTTGACCTGCTCAAACTCCGAGGGGCGAACGCTCCGACTGCTGTCGATGATGAACACAATGTCTGTGGGACGGGTTTTGCACAAACCTGCCGCTACACATGAAGAAAGGATGACAGAGAGAATCGTTATCATGGATTCACATATTAATAGTTTGCATCACAACTGTACATCCACAAAAATATCCAGAAATGGAGATGGATTTGAAAAAAAAAATGTATGAAGAAGGGTGAAAAGTGGGCAGGGTGGGAGGAGCATGGGGAGAACAAAGGTATTGATAGGAGAAGGGAGGGTGGAGGGGATGGAGGCTGGTGAGAAAGTGGAAGGAAATGGGAAAAACAGGATGCAGGGAGGCAACAAGGGTGGAGAAAGGTTTGGGTGGATTGAGAGATGGAGAAATGCGTGGCAAAAAAAAAAGGACAGGAAGGGAAGGACAGTTTTTTTTTAACTCTTAGACAATAATATTAATTCATTATTATTATTATTATTAAAATGAAAAACAATCCAAATCAGAAAGAAGGTGAAATGTGGTCGAAAGCTCAGGAAAAAGCTCGAGTTAATATTTTCATTATATTGATGCAAGCTTTTTTTGCTGAAAAACTGTTCAGCTGGAAACGCACAATGGAGCTACGTAATGTGTTTGACAGAGTAATAAAGTAATAAATAATAATAAAACGTTCTGCATCAAACAGATGTGTTGGGTTTTCAGTGAGGGTCCAGGCATTTGAGATCTTGCTAAATTATTTTGTTAAAACGTCCAGTGTCTGTTTAACATCACTGATCTCCCTTCTCACCCTTCACCTCTCTCCCTCCCTTCAGTGTTTCTCCCATCACACACACTCACACACACACACACACACACAGACAAACTGTTGAAATCCATCATTCAAACTGTGCAACTGTGCACGTACACCATCCAAACACCAGCAACGACACAAAAACACTGCTGTCTTTAATATTGGTTCGCTTAAAAAACGCTGTAAATAAGTTCTATTCTTTCACAATTATCCAAACCAATTTTGACATAAAACAAGATGAAACTTCACTTTTTCTGTAACGCTCTTTCAATTCTGTTACCTCTGGGAATTCATACAACTTCACAGCAATGCAGCTAGCTCACACACTGAACTGAACTTAAACCAGAGGGTTAGTCCTCTAAAATGCTGTTACATCTGTTTAAAGCCAACTATTAACTTAGCTTTATCATGTCTGAGGTCTACTGTCCTCACAATATTATATACATTTTTTAGTATAAGTAAAACCAGAGCTAGATGTGAGGTATGACACCATCAGAGTCTGTCCTCAACTGTAATCAGAATCAACTTTAAGGGTTAAAGGTCATCTGTCTTACCCATGGCGGCGGCCGTGCGGAGGTCCACGGTGGCCTGAGCCCCCGTGAGGCCGAGCAGCAGCAGGAACAACAGCGGCGTAGGAGTCATGGCGACAGCGTCAGAGGGGTGACGAGGGGGTCCGAGTGTGTCCGCAGACAGTCCTAGAGTGAGGAGCCAGAAAGGAGACAGTGCAGGGCGAAGGGAGCTCCAGGCGAGGGGAACGGCCACAAAGTGAGACTGAGTGACTCTGAGCTCCAGGTTATCAATGCAAGTGCTTCACACACTTGGCCCACAGACACCCCCCCCCCCCCCCCCCATCCCCATAGCGTGCGTGTGTGTGTGTGTGTGTGTGTGTGTGTAATAAGAAATAAGAGAGGGAAATACCTGCTCTGGGAGGACCTTAAATGGTGGGCAAGGAAAGACAAACACACCTTGATATGGCTAGGATGGACAGGTATGCATGTGTGTGCGAAAGAGAGAAAGTAGTAAAATCCGTGTTGTATGTGTGCTCGTGTACCTGAGTGTGTACAGTATGTGTGTGTGTGTGTGTGTGTGTGTGTGTGGGGCTGGGGGTACAGGAGCGGCTGGGGTTTGGCGCAGGGTGCGCGCCAACGCAGTCGCCCCAGGTTGGATTTGGCCAAAGCTCAAATAAACACCAACATGAATTCCTCTTTTCTCCCCGCGTTCCCTCGTATAGCAAACACACATTTATGGTGCGGAAGTGGAAGGAGAGCCACCGTACACAGCCCACAGTGTTCCCGCTGTTTGGCCACGTTGGGAGGTGTGTATTTGCATTTTTTTTTTTTTTTTTTTTTTGCATAAGCATGCATTTTTGTATAACTTGAAGTATACAAGCCAATTCCTGCATCCCGAAGTTCAGCTCAGTTCAGCTCCTGAATTCTACGTAACATTTTGTGTTCTCTATCACCCATCTCTTCTCCCATCCTTCCCGCTTTTTTTTTGTTGGATATTTTTAAAGCCTTGACTTTCATATGGATTTTGAGATCACATTTACCACAGAACAGCACAACAAACATAAATAGGAGGTAAAGATTCCCGAGAAAACAACCTTCACCTTCCCTCCTATTTCCCCATCACTCTCCTTTCCACTGTCAGGTCGGCGGCGGGCCCCAGCGGAGTAAACACAGTAGGAAAACACACTTTCATCAATACTCACATACACACCTTTAATCTCTCCATAGACTCAACATACACACTAAACAGAGAGCCTTCATTCCCTCCAACATCCCGCTCCACCCGACCCAACCCTGCATTCCTCCGCACCTCCTCCTCCTCAACACACACACCTCCACCCACATGCACAACCCGAACAAGCCGCAATTGAGGGGTTAGTCTGGGGGTGGGGGGGGTGGGTAGTTTGGGCTCAGGCTGTACAGTAACTAGCCAGACAGATTTTCTGCTGAACAGAACAAGCTGTGATATCAGAGTGTGTGTGTGTGTGTGTGTGTGTGTGTGTGTGTGTGTGTTATGGTGATTGGCGATTGGTTGAACATTAAATACTCTAGATGTTATCCCTGTGTCATCTCTGGGAATGGGCTTTTTGGCTATTCATGCAACACAAACTTCAAAATTCACACACACACACACACACACACACACACACACACACACACACACACACACACACACACACAGTCAGGTTATGTAACTCCCCGTCTGCTTGGCAGGACAAACACAAACATGAGCTGGATGAGCTTTACATCCATCAACATACCTGAACTTTTTTATGGTGTCATGAAGTTCAATCATCTTTCATTCGGTGTTTCCACATGATTAGAGTTATAAAGGTGGACTGTTGAGACATGGATGTTAAAAAAAAAGGTGAAATGATGAAACGGCTATCTGCTCTGTGTGATACAGGCTTTTATAACGCTAGAAGATCAGTTCCAATAAAACTGACAAATTTGGGATCCTAACTACAGATTTTTTGTTTTGTTTTGCATTATCATGTTTCAATTTCAATTTCAATCATTTAGTCTCTCAAAGGTCAGAAAGTTTGACCCCTTTATGGAGTGGCCAGGGTTCGAGTCCGGCCCAGGGTCCTTTGCTGCATGTTGACCCCCCTCCCTGTCTCTCTCATATAAAACCCACCCTAAAAAAAAAAAGAATATTTTGCATTTTTGACTTTTAATGGCACTGACAAATTACCTGAAACAGTCAATCAACAGAAAAGTAATCATCAATTTTGATTTATGGTTATTTCAGTACATTTTAAAGCCAGAAAAATAGCCCAAATGTACTGGTTACCACTTCTCAAATGTGTTTACTGGGGTTGTTTAGTGTTCTGGTGATAAATGGAAAGGGTTTGGACTGTTGGATGGAGAAAAGCAATTTAAAGATCACGGCCATGAGTTCTGACAATTTATAGACCAATTCGTCGCTTCTTAAAATTGTTGATTAATCTTGTTTTCAGCACTAATGGCTTTCCCGCTCAGTACCCATTCAAGTTGAGTGACATTCGCAAACAAGTTCAGAACATTTACCGTAAACCCAAAAAGTGCATTTTGTATTTCCCATTTCCTCATGGGCTCATCTTCTTCCCAGCAGCAAACCAGAAATCTAATATTAAGACAAAAACATATTTGCTTCCTATTAAAGAAAACCTTCCTGGAAGTCTTCTTTCACTGTCACCAGCCAATCCACCACAGAGAGTTCAATTTAGAGAATATTCATCACAATAGTGCTGCCAGAACCACCGAGTAAATGGAAACAAGTCTAAGACAAACACGTTCCTTCGTTGGCCGCGCTGCATGCTGTTAGACATTTTTACACAAGACCACATTCAAATAAGTGAGTGAACATATTTACTATCAATGAGGTGAGGTGAGATATTTTATCTTTGTCAAATCTTTGCCTTCCACTGTTTGTCTACACGGCATTTGAACAGGGAAGTCTGTTCATTCTATCCCAGCTGTTTGTGTTTTCCCCCGGCCACTCTCCCTCGTGTCCCCTGTTCCTCCTAATCTAACACAAGTATATTTGTCGTGTCTTTTCAAAACAAACTCAAAATCAACACCCTAATGCCAACGAAACCAAGGAACCAAAAACACTGGAGGATCTCCAAACCACGTCTCAGCTTTGTCCCACAACCGATATTATTACTTTCAAAGAGTAATATCAATAAATATGTTGCCCACTAGTATCAATAAACTTCATTACTTGACCGTATCAAAGCGGCATGTGTGTGTGTGTGTGCATGCGTTCACACAGCCACAGAGTTTTGGAATGACTGTGATGATTTTTTTTTTTTTTTACCACATCCATAAATATTGAAACAAGTTCCCGTTCTTCAAATCTCAGAATACTGAGTAAATATTGACACAGTGGACTCAAGGTGGAAAGAAGCATCCCATACCTGTACTTACACACTCTCACACATGCACATATACACACACGCAGACACACGTGCCTTCCAGTTGTGCTCTGAGCGCTCTCTGTTCACACCAGGGAAGCCCTGGAAAAATTAATTGCAAAGTTTAACCTACATGAAACCCTCCTCAGTCACACATGCAAGCTCACCGACACATGAAAGCGAAGAAAGGCGAAACTGTGCACAAGAGGCGAATAAACACAGCGATGGGCTTCACCCATGCACAAATAAAACCCAAATCCAGAGTAGAAAATTTGCTACAGTGCAGTTTGAATAGAGCTCTCACACTCGGGGGTTTCATTCCTGAAATGAATGTGTTGTGTGTTTCTTTAAGAGAGTTTGAGAAATGAACTTTGTGTGTGCATGTGTGTGTGTGTGTGTGTTTATGCTGCGCTTCTCCTGCCAACAGTAACAGCTCAGTAGCCAGTGAACAGGAAGAGAGAGGTTCATTAAAACCCAAATACAGCAGTTACATAACCAGCAGTTCTGTTCATCCCAGAACCCCCTGTGCTACAAACACACTCCTCCCTCATCCCCATCTTCTTCTCCCTCCCACGCCTGCTGGCAGAGCCCACCCATCATCCTCTTCTCCTCCCATGGCAACAGCTCATCTCAGCTCTCCTCCCTTGTTCCCCAGACTAACACAATGCCTCACTCCCCCCCCCTTATCTGCTCCCCTGGTCCCTGCCACCTCCTCCTCGCTCTCATCAAACAGTTCCTTCTCTTCCTCCCACATCATCACCATCCAAGCTTCACTTCAAACTTTAGCTAACATACAGCAGGACTACGCACCAGGAATATTAACTAGAGATAAAACAGGAAACTTTTTTTGTTTTACTTTCACCACATGGAGCAAAAATGACACAGTGGTCCCAAATGTCTTCTATAGTCTCAGAAAAATGCCTTCAGCTGTTTCAAAGGCGGAGTTTGATATAAGGATTTGAGTCTTTCCAACAGGCACAGCTGACTTGCCTGCTAAGAATAAACAGAGCAGAAAGTGCATTAGTCAGTGAACACAGCAGGCGGCAGCACAGTTAAGGATTTGGACTGTGATTGTCTGGGATACCTCCACCCCAGACTGGACTCGGTCCCGTTACCCCGATGTTGGATTTATGACTGTCGCACATCCCACAATGGAGGGATGTGTGAGAAAGGAACACGCTGTTCAAATCTCAGCATGCGGTCGTCCCACATGAAGGAACAGTGCCCTCCTGTGGACTGATCTGAAGGACTGTGGACAATTACTTTTGAAACCTGGCACATTTTATACAGGGCTACAATGAAACCATGATTAAAAAAGCAACCACAGCTGAATACCAATTATATAACTTCGGGGGTTATTATAGTCTGTACATGAATTTCCTCAGGTTTAATAACGTATCTACCTATCCATCTAGCTCTCCTGAACATTCTCCTCATCACCGATTGTCTTATATGACCTTCTATTATTGTCTTACTATATTGTTTTCAATCTACCTATAGTACAGCAGCCGTGCATGGGGTAGTTGTAGACAAAAACATAAGCACAATAACTCATATCTGCCTACAATGAAGTGTTTTAAACCATTTTGATATATTTACATACTACTATTTAAATGCTTTGAATTAGGTTAAGTAAAATTAGTATTGCCAGTTTCCATTGAGTACATTTTTCACTTTGTATCAAGGTTTATTTGTGTGTTGGGAAATCAACACTTAATCACAACACTCATGATTTGTGAACATGCATGATGGGGATGTGGAGAACAATTATGCTAGGCAATAAAACCACCTCCTACGCCTTTCCCCCAGTCTGCAACTAAATTGTCTCAATAAACAACAGTCCTCGGAGCAATACCATATAAAATAGTAATAATAACAATAATAATATTTTGAAAATGCTTTAAATCAAAGCAATGATAGTTAAATGCACAACAATAAAGGATTAACAGAGAAATTAACATTTATTGCAGCCAAGCTAAATGCAGCAACCAAACCAGCTTACAATAATATTTCTACTGAGAACATCCCAACAGCAATACAAATGGAAAATACGGAAATACTCACATTAACACAATATATATATATATATATTTACACAGATACCTGAACTACACTCTCTCACACACAAGCATGCAGTCAAAAGTGTATGGGGGAGAATTCGCAGTGGAAGTGGCTGTGAATCTCTCGAGGACTGTCATACTCAATCTTGACACAAGGGGGCACTGGAGAGCTGTCTGGAGAAGCAGGGCTGACCTGAGCTTTGCTTGGGGTGATCTCCACTCTGAGGTGAGATGGCCGCAGGGTGGACACAGGAGGGAGGACGGCGGTGGTGGTGGTGCCGTTGATGCTGCTGGCGGTGGTGTACGTGTGGGTGTGTGATGAGCGCTGTGAGTTTGCATGCGAGGGCCCGTGGTCCCCCCGTGCGAAGAAAGAAGTGGAAGGCAAGGTGCTGGAGGAGGGTGGCTGGTGATCCCGAGCACCTTCCAAGCTGCCGGGGTAAGTTGGAGGGCAATGAGTGCGCTGGTGGATGGCTGGTTGACTGTACATGCTACCCCACGGGTACGACTGGTACGCTGCGATCCCACCTGCAAGGAAACGACAACTGAGCTTCACTGGATGTAATGCAGCTCAAGTTCAGGAGCAGGATCACTCCTTAAAGGCCTCTCTTCCTGTCATATGCCTCTAAATGCCTACTCATGCATACCTGTTCGTTCTCATTTTTGTGACTCCCCCTTCCTCTCTCTCTCATATCGGTCCCCTGGGCGTCTGCTGAAGCCAGGAGGACTGTGGCTCTTCTCCTGCCACTCTTTACTCTCACGTTCATATTCAATAAACACTTATACTTGGGTGTCTTGATGTATGAGTGGCTATCATGTAACTACAACTTTCCATGGTTGACATTGGCTGTTTGTTTTGCAGGTCTTCTCTCTCTCTCCCCATGTTTACTATCTAGCTCTAGAGTCACTGTCAATAAAAAGGTGAAAACCAACTACAACAGCTAGTAGAGTGGGTAGAGTATTACTGGGGGCATTCAGGAGTCCAGAAGTTTTAAATAGACAATGTTTGGTGAGTGTGTTTTTTGGTGGCTGGGCTCTTCCAAGACTTGGATGGGTATGAAACTCCTCCAATTAAAAATTAGTGTAAAGAGGAAAAGCTATTTTTAGAAAATATCACACCACAGTACCTAAAATAAAAATAAAATCTGATCTTGGAGACTTACCATGATGGCCAGCCGACTGCAGCAGGATTTGTCCTGTATTCTGGGACTGGAAGTAGGTGTGACCTCCATTGGAGTAGGTCACCATCCCAGTGGAGTTTCCTCCAGGGCCAAAGGTCAAGTAAGAGGTAGGGTTGGACTCTGGAGGGTTGGGGGTGAGGTAAGGAGAGGGGGTGAGGTAGGCCATGCAGGGCAGAGATGCTTGAGGTTGGTGCTGGGGTTGGCTGGGGGGGAAGGAGGTCTGGAGCTGGTAGGAGAGAGGGTTGTTCTGCTGGCCTGAGGTCAGGAAGTCGAGCTTCTCCCCAAAGTCAAATAGAGAACTGGGGAAGGTCATAAAAACACAATCAAGAAAAATAAATATACTACTATTTTTGTTGATAGTAGTTCTCATTTGGGTGAACTGACCCCTTAAATCTCCTAACAGAAGGACTGAAACAATTATTGATTCATTCATTACATTTTCTTGATAAAGTGCTGTAATACATAATAGTAATTTAGTACAAAGCAATTGCTAAGTGAGACATCTCCTGGCAGGGTTTTTCAAATATTTCATGCCAGCTGAAACGGACTCCCCACTATTACAGGGGCTGTCTGAGGTGTCACTATATCAGTATTTCACAGGATCCCTGCTCCTGTCTGCAGCCTCTGTCCCCCTGTCATCTCCAGTACTCGTTGCCCCTGTTCAAATCATCGTCTAGTATTCATGTCACAGTCTGCTGTGAATCAAGCTGACCTGGTGTCACTCTGCAGAGACTGGGTGTCGCGATGTGCCAAGGCTGAGCCCCCCTCCAGAGCATCATAGAACAGAGGTGGGGTGTGAGCCAGGGTGTTAAGGACAGGCAGAGGAGGAGTTGGGTTGGTGGCGTTGTAAGTTGTTGTGAAAAGGGGGAGACTGGCTCGCCGCAGGGGGGGAGGGCTGTGCATGGGACGTGGGTGGTACTCTGCCAACCCCTCCTGAGATGAAAGCTGGTGCTGGCCCACATCTCTCACTCTGGATTGACCTTGGTGATAACACAGAGATTAAACATTGGTTTGGTTTCTGGGGAATTTTACCATCTCCACTGGTCCACTGAGCACAGAGTCAAAGCTACATCAACACTGCTACGTTTCCATTTTAAAACGATGCTTTGAATCAAAAACGATCCCCGTCCAGGAAAGTGTTTTAGTGCCGTTTCAGAAATAACCTCTATCCATACAACCACGCCTGAGAACGCATATCACATGACCATTCACATACACTGGGCATGCTAATTATAGCTCCTCCACATGTAGCTACACTAGAAAACGCATTAAACAACAGTTGCCTGCATAGACAACAATGTCAGCAACTGAAAATAATTAATTATCCATATTGCAATTAACCACTGGTAGTCAAGGCGGTGGTTTTCTGCCAGGAAAAGGATCATACAATAGGAGTGTGACAAATCATAAAGGGACATGCTGCAACTGATTAAATCCATTTCAAAGGTCTCAGTTTCCTCTCGTCAAACTAAAACGTAACTCTAGAGCTTTCAAACTAAACGTTTTAGGGGTTCTAAAGCGCTGGAGAAGTGCTGAGTCTAGGCATTAACTAAACATAAAGCAATTTATGCATTAAAAACTGCAATTAAAACCATTACGTAGTACTGTAGAAGCCTAAACCTACCTCAACTCTGACAAGATAACAGATTCTTACAGCATCAAGGTAGCTTCTCTTAAAGAAAGTGCTGAACTGCTGAAGACTGATGGTTGTTCTGACTACAATAACATCAAACTCCCCACAACTTCAGATTCATTGTGCAAAAAGAGAGATGACAACTGCTAAAAGCAACAACAAAATCCTTCATCTCAGCATACCTATCACACAATATTTTCTACCTTTTGTAATGTACATTTTTTTATTTTTTAACATTGTTTCCAAGACAAAGATTATTAAACCTTCAGCTGTGGAGAAGGCAGCATCACTACTTGATCACATTTCATGATTTAGCAAACCCTGACTCTGGTTAAAACTGCACTAAAAACCTGTTGTGGCGATATAGCAGAGGTTTGTGCGGTGGTGTCAGAGTGTCACTGATAGCCAATTAACATCAAGCGAATGCACTGCGATTCCCGTCTTTCATCCCTCGTTGCTGGGTTGTACAGCTCTGGCTCGTCGGTGTCGTGATTGGCCACAGCAGTGTGACATCGGGCTGATTCAGTTTCAACCTTTAGCAACAGGCCGCTGCAGAATTTTTCAGCATCCCCCCGCGACCCCCGCCACCTCAGGCATTACCTAAAAGAGCATTTCTAATCCTGGCATTTTCACTGCAACGACTGATTGGATGTGAATGCAGAAGTCAGGGAAACTGGATGGCTCCTCAGAAACCAAACTTCTTCTGAATAGTAATCATGGAGCACACTAAGCCAATTATAGCAGGTACGTTTTGAATAATATTGTGTAAATGCGTGTGGATCGTAACACCTGGGCTGTTGAGGCTGGCCAGCAGATTGCTGTAAGAGGGCGGAGTCTGGTTGGACAGGGTGGGTAAAGAAGGTGCTGCAGGGGCCAGCTGGGGCAGCTTAGTGGCAAAGTGACTGGAAAAACAGGAAGCGCCCATACTGAAACAAAACAAACTTACAATAAGTCATGACCCAAATTAAGCTAACATTGAATATTTTGCACCATGTGAGGACAAAAAAACCACAAACACACAGAGGGATAATACTGTAATACCTGTTGGGTGCCAGTGTGGGCAGGGTGGGATGGATTTGGTGATGTAGGGGGCTGCTGCTGCATCCAGCTCTACTCTGTCGGTGATCAACCCTTCCTGTGCGCTCCACTTTCCTCCACTTAGCCCTGCGGTTCTGAAACCAGACCTGGTTCACAGAAACATGCAGAGGGATTAAATGGTGAAGAATGGTGGCAAAAAACTGGATAGAAACAGAATGTGAGGGGAAGTGAAAGAAGAGAGACCGAGACAGGAGGGAAACTTAATTTCCTGTTTGCTCATTAGTCTTTCTTCTAGGAGGTACATCACCAATTAAGCAATGTAAAGGAGTCAGGAACACTTCTAACCATAATTCTTTGAGGTGTGACACCAACTGAAGCAGCGATTACTTTCCTCTTCTCTGCATCCGGATAGTGGTCGTCCTGGAACAAGGCCTCTAAATGCTCCAACTGATCTACAAGTATATGCACACACACACACACACAGACACACACACAGACACACACACACACCAAATGAAGGTCAACTATTAGCATATTTGAATCTGAACACACCTCACTGAAGTGACAGTTGGGTTACCGGTACTGTAGAGCGTTCGTGTTTTCTTCTTCCGTGCTGGCGGAAGCAGGCAGCTGTCCAGCTGTAATCCTGGCAGCTGAGGGAAGCTGGGAGCCCGGCCTCGGCCCCTGTTGCTGAAGCGGATGGAGCGTCGGGTGGAGTAGACCTGGGTTATCTCCATCTGCCATGAACCAGACACATCTCAATCAATTCAATATTGTCTGATTTACTATGGATTTCCTTTTAAAAATGTTTCTTACAAGTGTCAATAACTGCATTTCTTTAAAGCTGAACACATTTTTTGAGGATGTCAATTGAATCTATTACCTCCATTGATAGAAGTGAACCTGAACACAGATTATGACTTGATTCTTTTGCTCCATTGTCCCCAATGGTAGCCAAAGAAGAGGAGGAGACGAGATATACAAGAATAATTTGGTTTGACGAAACTAAAACCTCAATTTGAAAATAACAAATTATATTGCAGAAATGTACACTATGTTTTAACTCGTGTGACTTTTGGTTGCATTAAATCCTAGATGGGGGCATCCAAAATGCAGAACGAGGTTTGAAACAACAGTTCACAAACAAATGGGTGATGTCATGGTGACTACGTCCACTTCTTTTATACAGTGTATGGAGCCCACGATTACAATTACACGCATCACTACTGTCCACCATAGTGATGCGTGTAATTGAGCCTGACAATTCAATAGGATTGCAAGTCTCAATCACTGGAATGCTCTTTTAAGGGGGAATTAAGGGGTAAAGTGTGCGTTAAGGGGTTCAAAAAGTTGTGGAAATAAGTGATACAGTGCTGTTCACTACATATGTTCATGTCAGTGATAAACAATGGAAGTCTATCCTCACCTCCAGAGGGCCCTGCTGGGGGAGACCGTGAGGTAGGAGTGGGCTGTGGGGCCTTTTTGTCCCGTGAGGCCGAGGAGGTGCAGGTTGGATCAGGACTGGAGGTTGTGAGGAGCACAGCAGGGGAAGAGGAACCGAAGTGCAATACAGCCCTGTCCCCCCACAACCTTGATAGACAGGATCAGAGAGGTCGCAGCTGTTCATCAGTCCTACGGGAGGCTCCAACAGAGCCGAGCTCTCCTCTGAGCTCATCGCCGAGACCTCCTGGATCTGAGTCTCCTTTTCCTCCCCACACCGCTCACTCACATCTTTCAGAACTCTCCTGTTTCTTACTTTCTCACTTTGCTTCTTACCCCGCCTCTTCCTACTCCTCTTCTTCTCGTCTTTCTCTTCTAGACTTTTTGTTTCTTTGTCCTCTTGCTTATCAGCGCTCGTTTCCATGACATTCTCAACCTTGTCATTGTCCATCTGCACCTCCAGTGCCTTCTCTGCTCCCGGCCTACTCTCCGGCTTCACCTGCTCCTCCTCTTCTCCCTCGGTCGCCATCAATTCATTTTTGGACACTTTCTTTTCTTCCCCCCCTCCTTGTCTTCTCTGTCCGTCTCCTCTTCATCTTCCCTCTGATTAAACACATCCTCCTCCTGTCCTTCCCTCCTCCTCTCTTTGCTGTTTTTTGTTTCCGTATGCTCCAGCTCTTCACACAGAAGGCTTGGACAGTCTGCAACAGAGTGAATTGAGAGGATTTGTATCTAAAAACTCTTACTTTTAGTCAAAACCAGACCTGTAGAAACATCATCATACTCTTGTAACTTATACCAAAATGCTGCTGCCACATCTTTAATATGGACTAAGAGGGAAAAGCACTCACTTACAAGATATGAGCCACTGTCTCTTGTACTTTTGTTGCATTGAGTCTCAATTTCAAAATTTGGTGAGGCTGCCTTTCCTCCTCATGCTCCCAGTTGCTGGAACAGGCTCTCTGAGAACTCTAATTTATTTCAAAAGCATTCTCAAACAGGTTGATTTCAGTTGCCTCTTCAATGAAGAGCATTACATCCATTCTAAAATAATTATTTATGTTTGTGTGTTCCTCTGTGCTTTTTATTAACATCTATTTTCATATTCTTTTAGTAGTAGTAGTATTTTCTTAGTGGTTTTTAGATATATTTGTTCATTTTATTTGTTTCCTTATTAATCTTTATGGGGAGGAAATTGATTTTCTCCAGTGTATAAACTTTGATATATACTATAAATATAAAGCTCATTGATGTGAGTTAAGTGTCTTTGGTTTGTTGTTTTAGTCTCAAATATGTTTGTGTTCTGAAGCTTTGAATATGACGACAAACCAGCTCAGAATGAGTCCCTGTTCAAAATAATAAAATGATATGTATAGCATTTTGATATAGGTAACTTTGACACAGTACTATTCCCATCAAGGACCCTAGCAGCCACTGTGGTCATGTCTAAGCATTAAGAAGTATTTTCTAGGAGGGATCACAGGCAACATGGTGGGTAAATTATAGGCTGATTCCAGCAGTTTTAGATTTAGTGGGTTTTTTGTCTTATTTGGGCCAATCAAAGTAAAGTAAATCACAGATTATTTTATATTAGTTATATCATACCAATTAGGTGATTCATTTGATAAATTGATTCAATTATTTGTTCTACAAAATGTCAGAAAATAGTACTTTTATAGAAATCAAGCAGTTATATAACATTTAAGAAAGTTTTTTTTTTTTTTTACAAACAATTATGCTTTAAAACATATTGGGTCTAAATATACAAAAACAGTTTACAGAAAATATAATTTCTCAATAGACTCCATGTGTCTTGAGGGGGGAAAAAATCACAAAAAGATATATTTTTATTCCATTTTCTTCGACATATCAATGAATACGGTTGACGCTATAAATACGGGTGATTTTAATTTGGAAGAAGTGCCTGTCGTGTAAGAAATGACTTGGTAATGTTGGAGGAGTTTTTCTTTCATTTCATGAGTCATGCGGTGACCTGCGGGTTGAACAAACCCCGATAAACGTCATCCTCACGAGGAGCTGCAGTCTGCGGTGACTTAATTAGTGTCCCAGCTGTGCTTCGCCTCGAGCCACCTCACCTGACCGCTAATTAACACCGAATGGCCGGCTGCAGCTAAACTAGCTAACCTGTCCCCGTGTACAAGCGCCGGGTCGTCGATGTTAATAGCCGAGTTTTAAATTATCAAAGTGTCCCGGTGGAGCGGAGCAGCGCGGGGAGTCCACCTCACAGCGAATGTCCCGAGCTTTAAAGGCACCCCGGAAGTTTTAAAAGACTTCAAAAGTTTACAAAAATGACGCAGGAGTCTTTGGTCGACGGGTGAAGGTCGTTCAAACAAGCCAATGAATCAATAAAACAATTAAATGGCAGTCTAAACACCTTACCAAAATCTCCAGCTACATCACAGTCTTCGTTCATTGCAACAGTCAACAATAAACTTGTGCTAATAATCAATTAAGCGACGCAGGGGCCACGAAGCCGATTGCTCCGAGACCGGAGGCTAATGAGCTTGATTGATTGATTAGCCTTCCTCCCTCAGCAGTGTGTGACGGAGAATTATCGCGTGAAGGGTGAAACTGAAGCAGCCAATCAGTGACCAGAGATACTGCCATAACCCATACAGCCTAAAACTGTTGCACACATGATCAATTTGACCCTCTAGTGTATTGAATATACTGAATATGACACGAAAAGTTATTTTGGCCGAATGTACTACTTATTATAGAAGTATAGGTTTGTTTAAAAATAAATAAGAAGACTTTATGTATCAGTGTTTGAAAGCAGCTATTACGTTTACTCAAGTACTCGTCTTTAAGTACAAATTGGAGCTACTTTAATATTTTATGCTTCATACATCTACTCCACTACATTGGAGGGAAATGTTGTAGGCTATTTAATCCACTTCAAATACTTTACTTTGTTTAGATGATCTTTCATCGCAAACATTTGATAACTTTATAAACATACAACACGTTATTAAAGATTATGCTCATTTAGTGTGGGACCTTCTACAAAAGACCAGTGAGTTCAAGTGTGTATAGTAATTAACATTCCCACTGAAGAAAGATTTCTTCTCTAAGCATCTCTATAAACTTGGATGGTTTCATTTAAATAACAGTTCAAGGTCCAAATAAGTCAAATGATCCAATATATTTCATTAAATAAAGCAAAGAAATGTAAGAATTTAAGTTTATCATCATCCATTACTCATCTGGACCCACCAGGTACATCTTGAGACAAAGGTGCATTCAATTAACTGTATATAAAGGTGTTAAACTCAAATCTATACTTCTACCCTGACCTCAGGAGAGTAAAATGCAGCTTGTGTATTGATGCATCTTATAATGTCAAATGTAAGGTTATATATTCATCACAGGGGCAGGTTATCTGCAGGAGTACTTTTACTTTTGATATTTAAGTCCAATTTTCTTGTAATAAAGTATTTTTTATATTGTGGTATAGTTACCTTTATGAATAAAAAAGGTTTGAGGCCTTCCCTGATTTCTTCACTGCAGAGTTGATGTGCAATAATGATAAAAGATGATGTAAAAACAGCATCTCCGTGAAAATGACAATTATTATTACAGCTATTTTTGGAAGATTGGGAAGCCTATAAAACATAAAAATCAATGAACCACATAATTACCGCTGTGAATCATATCACCATAAAATTATACTGTAGGTTAATAAAAGACCTTGAACGCATTATAATGTGTTTTGGGTTTTCAGTGCAGGTTGACTCAACTATCATCAATAATGGGCTGCAGTTTCAGGTATTTTATTCAGAAATGCCACTGTCCTAAAATCTAAAATCAACACATCACTGAAGCAAAGCATTTGAGGGGCTTTTGTATAAAGACTTTTGGGTTTTGATCCTTCTGTTGTACTCAGTTGTGACCAGAAACACACACACACACACACATACCTACACTCACACATTTTATATATATTCATCAGTTTTATATATATATGGCTCCCAATCCACACATTTCCATGTGGTTGTGAGATTAAAATCTGGTTTTCTTGTTTCCGTTGTTCCACTGTTACCCACCAGATGGGGTAGTGGTTGGACCCCAGGCACTTCAACCTTCTTCTCTCTTCTCCAACTCTACTGGTTGAACTCCTTGCTCTACCCCTCCCAAAACAGAAAATGGCTCACATAAACCCCCCTCATTCTCTGTGAGAGGCACGTTTCAATATCGGCAGCTTTCTTCACAAGGCCAGGACAGCTTGTTATCTTCTCTGGATCCGGGGAAAGGCAATCCTGCAGCATTCCTGATACTCCTCCACATCAGGTGACCTTGGCTTCATCTCGTTTGATGCAACAAAAAAAAACATAAAACTGAAGCCCCATTTAGAATAATTTCTTGCCTGTGTGCGCACACATCCCCGTGGACACTTTATCTAATCACTTCATAAGTACATCTTTATGCAATGACTTAAAACATCGCTGGCTGTCTCTCCCATGGGGGCCTAGTGAGTTCAGCAAGTGTAAATAGGCTATTAAGAGGCTGTGACCACACACACACACACACACACACATATTTATATACATATATATATACATAGGTGTCAGTCATCAAGGCATGCAGGGTTGCGTATAATGTTACTGGATCAGAAATGATATGAAGGCCATACTTCAGAGTGAGACTATATGTCTGCATGCAAATTCTTTTGAATGTATGTAACTGAAAGATACTGCCGTTCTGTGCAGCCATTTTTATCTACTGCTTTAAGTGCTTCATTGCTGAGTCTGAGTTGAGTCACAGGATGGAAAATGTCAGTTCACCCACATTACAAAGAGAAAAGAAACCCAGACTTGTTCACAAACACAGCGGCGTCTAGTGAGGCAGACCTTTCTTCAGTTTGAGTTATCTCTCTCTCTTAAATGTATTCAAAGTGGACAAATGGAATTCAATTTGCAGCGCTCACAGCTTCAATAATCACATTTAAATAATTCAACAGTCGTGTGCTTTTTTCCAGTTGCTCAATGTTCAATTCAAACAATACGCTAACAACAGTTTTCACTGGAACTCCTCTCCACCAAGAGAAGTTGTAACAGTGATGGCCCATTCTCTGGTATAGTAATAATAAGGGTAATAGTAAGGGTAACCAGGACACACTATCTAGAAAGAAATAACTGTTTCTGAAATGTTGTTGCTGTGAGCACTATGTATTAAAGCAGAAATGTCAGAGACAGATATTGAGCAAATTAACAGGGCTAGATGCCAAGAGTGGTTTAGAAAATAAAATGTCCCATTTTTTAAAGTCAGTGAAGTCATGTTAATCTATGTGACATTTTACAAATGACACTTTTAATTAGGGGCCAAGTTGTGCTGAAAAGTTAAAGTATATAAGCAGCTCTTCTGAGGCTACAGATAGTGGTGATAATAAAAAGACTAACAGGGAATTTGGATCTCATTTCATCCCTTTTTAATCCTGTTTGCTGTCCGACACTCAGTGTCCTTCAGTCCTTTCAACCATCATCTACACCCGTTTACCTGAAGCAGGGGTCTGCATGGGTCTGCAGGGGTCCCCAGCTGGCATTGAAGGAGAGGTGGGATACACAAGTCATCATTATATTAATGAACAAAGATAAATCACTTTGAGCGCTAGAGCTTCCACATTCATTAGTTTTGGTAATTTAATTAATTGTGCATTTGTTAGGGAATTAACACAAAACAGTAGCTACAATATCAACTGAGTCAGGAAACATCACCTGATCTTTAAGCCCCGTGTCAAATCCATATTATTTCAGTGTACTCTGAGCTTACATTGTGCACATTCCAAAATCAGGTTGTGTTGCATCAAATTACACAAACTGACCCCCGGAAAGTCTGGAACCAAAAGGTTGGTTTCCAGGTCTCCGGGCAAATAGTGAAGCTGCAATGTGCTGGCTGGTGTGTGCACTGAACTAAAAGAATACATGTTTCAAAATGCCAGGAGTGAGATGACAAGATCACTGCCAGCTGCAGCCTGCAGCCAGTTAGCTTAGCTTAGCATAAAGATTGGAAACAAGGGTCGAAAGTATGTATCGTCATGTATTGTTGAGATTTAATTGGACACACGACAGCAGAATGTCTTAATTCATCCACTCAAATAAAATTATTAAAAAAGACAACAGAGGAGAGATTTACCCAACCAGGTTTTTTATTTGGAACAGAGTGGCAGATTAGTGACAGGGCGGTGGCGTGGAGGGTCCGCCTCCTCTCGCTCACTCAGCCAATGACAGAAACTCAGCCTTAAAAAAATGCAAATGTATAAAAACAGGAATGGGAACAGCAAACATAGAGTAGTGTAGCCTCCATTGGGCTTCACACACACACACACACACACACACACACACACACACACACACTTACAAATTCACCCTCTCACTCACACACACACACGTCTTATTTGGCTACGCAGGCTAAGATGAGTACAAACACACATGTTTACGGTTTTGACGGTCACTTTAAAAAAGACAGTACGTGTTAAGATCATTCCTGCCTGTGAGAAAAGTGTTGTGTCGTCTGTCTGTCTGTCCTGCGGCAGAGAGACAGACAGGCAGACAGTCAGACAGTGAAAAGACACAGTCAGTGTGTGTGAAAGCCACCATGAGGGACCAGCTGCCCCTCGTTCAGCGGTGAACAGACGATACACTCGCGAACACACACGCACGCACACACACACACACACACACACACACACACACACACACACACACACACACACACACACACACACACACACACACACACACACACACGTCGACAGGCTAGTCAGTGTACACAAGAGTCTGCTGTGAAATACCGAGGTGAAGCACTCAAGCATACACACAGGTGGCATGTTTAGATGAGGTGAAGACACACACATATTCTCACACTGGGGAGGGGGCAGGCGACACACACACACACACACACACACACACACACACGCAGGAGTGGAAGAGGTGTGTTACCTGTCTGTGGAAGAGCGTGAGAACGGCTGGAGTAGGTAAACACACACTCGACCACAGTACATTCTAACTTTTACTCTCCCCGCTTTTCTTTTCAAACGCACAGAAAACAGATGCAGGCATCCACACACACACAACACATACACACACACACACACACACACACACACACACACACACACACACACACCCAGACTAGTATAGTTTTGACTCCCATGCATTTTTGTTCTACAGTACTGAGTATAATAGAAGCTACTAGTCCAGTCGCACTGGTGTGGTTATTGTTACAATCTCTTAGATAGAAGCACAGCCCTCCTCCTCACAGTCCCCTTCCCCAAACCGAACCCCTTGCACCCCCCCCCCCCCCCAAAAAAAGGAGTCCAACAGCAGGTTCCTGACCCCATGAACACTAATTCAAAGTCTCTTTCTTCTCATAACCACCGCTCTAATGACAGAAGGTTTCCGACTGAATTAGCGTGTGTGGGAGCAACTTCCCGCGTGGATCCATACTTTCCCCCCCGCGCTCCTCAGAGGCCCCTCCCATCCCCAAACAGAGAGCCGATGGTGGAAGAAAAAGAAAGGTGAGGCATGCTAGAAGGTGCGTGTGGGGTTATCGGATGATGTGATGACACGTAGTTGTGCTTTTACGCAAACAGACCAAACGCTAAACCAACCGGCAACTGATCGATAACTAATCAATAACATATTGAAACCACCCGATCTTGCTCATATCACAAGTGATGAGGATCACGATGACGATGATGATGAGGGCGATGATGATGAAGACGATGGTGGGTTTGATATGTGTTTGAATGATATGAGATGACGGTATACTTAAAAGTCTGTGTGGCGCATTTTAACCCACAGCAAGTTATATATCTGCACTGTGTGTGTGTGTGTGTGTGTGTGTGTGTGTGTGTGTGGCTGACGAGAGCACAGCTCATCTAAAGTGATGATGGATGTGAAGAATAAAAACTCTTCATGATCATGCAGATGACTAGTGATGCCAGAAAGGATACGCTGATATTTACATATAAACTTCTTTTTTTTTAAACTGCTAAATACACATCCTCCTGTTTAAGTATTATTATTATTATTACGGCATTATTATTATTATTATTCACCATCCAGCCCAAAACATTGATATATTATTGGTTATTATTACTATCCGTAACTAGTCTTTGTACAGCTTAAGAGGAGCAGATCGGCCGAGTGAGCACACTTCCTGTTCGGCCAGCCAATGTTTTCCACGGCGGCTCCTCGGCGTTGTGAACACACACCGAGGCTCGAGCGCCGGTTTCTGGTTGGCCGAGCACAGAGAGGGAGGTCAGAGCCACCTTCCAGCAGACACAGTTGCGTGTGAATGAGCGTGCACGTGTGTAAACATGCGTTTGTGTGGCGGCTGCGTGGATGTGCGTCTTTGAGCACCAGAGGAATGGAAGGCACACAAGAGACCTTTCCTCTCACCTTTGACCTTGGGCTCTGTGCGGCCAACCAGACGCACTGTGTGTTTTGGCGAGGGGGTTGAAGGGCAGAGTCGAGCCCACATCCCTCTTTTTCTTTTGTGTCTCGCTCGCCCCTCTCCTCTTTCTTTTTAGCCTTTTCTTTTGCACCATAAAAACAGAGGAGGAACCTTTTTTTGTGTGCTGAAAAACACAGGTTGAAGAGCTTGTGTTTTGTTTTTGTTTTTCTTACAAAATAATCGTATCATTACATACAGAACAAGAGAATCTGTAGAATATTAATAACAACATTTACTTTAAAAACATCTTGTGTGTATGTGTTATTTTTTTCAGAATATATTTGGATTTTTTTTTTTTTTGTCTTTTTTTTTTTTCGTCCCCTTTTTTCGTTTTCATTGAAAAGAAAGTTCCAAGTCTGCAGAGAGAGTGGCGCTCTCAAGTATTTCAGAGACGAGAGGAGAGAGGGATGAAGGAGAGGCGGAACAGACGAAGAAGAGGAGGAAGAGGAGGAGGGGAGGAGGAGGACGGGAGTTTAGAGTATCTTTCTCTCTCTCGCTCGTTCTCTCTCCCTCAGTGTGCGGTGCGTCTCTCTGGCATACAAGCGTTATGCGTAAAACTCCTCCTGCTTGTCCGGTTTCTGGTAGGTGACGGTGGCTTGTTTGGGTTCCTCCAGCGTGTAGCTGCCCTCGTCCTTCTTCTTCATCCTGTACACCAGCAGCATCACCAGGAAGGCGGCAAACAGGGCGCCCACCACTCCTCCCACTATCACCGCTGAAGGAAGACAGAAAGAGAGGGTGGATGTCTTAAAAAAATCTTTCCAGAACATTATTCCTCAACAAAAAACGAACACTTAAGCAAACACAAAAATACCATTAGAGCCACGGCAGCCTACATCACTACTACACCCAAGACTGAAAGCAGAACAAAGCTACCACAGCGTCACTATCACCGAGCTGCTAAGTGAAGACTGATGAGCCTGAATGTGCCAACATACGTACAACAGCTTCGTGCTAAATTGCAGCCCTGCAGTGCTACACAGTCGTTTAGCCCGGTGGGGCTGGAGTAACCAATCCGCCGCAGCTGCATTTTACCACCGTCGTCTGCACGCAACGCTAATGAACTGAATAGATTTATGTGTGGTTATCAAATGGGGGGGAAAAACAAATATTTTCCTCTTTAAACGAATTGCTATCGATGCCAGAATGGAGAACAAACCGTTTATTTTTCCAAAATGCTCCAGGAACACTTTGTTTCTATTCATTGTGTGGGAGGTGTTTACTTTGTTTATTCTGTTACTGCCAATATCAGAGTGCACAGACGGGCGATTGAATAATACCAAAACTTTTCACCGTGCACCGTCACCGCAAACATATTCACCACTCTTGACTTTTTACATCATGTTAAAATCTCATTTCAAATTCTTAGTCCGATCGTTTTTGTGTTACATTACTTTCAAGTGCATCATTTGTAGTTTTTCATTCAAAAAAAGAGATATGATGAACTATTTGTCTGTAAATCGATAATACAACAGCCTCATAGCACAAGTCCAACATGTACAGCTGTGATTTGGATCTATAATCCAGACTAGTCTAGTCTACGGTCTGTTGCCTCCTGCTCTTTACCGATGACCAGGAAATCAGCGAAAACCACCGCCAGCAGTCCTCCAATCAGAACAGCTGAAGGAGAGACAGAGAGCCAGTCAGGTCAGGCAAGTTGGCTGCTCCCTCACTTCTACAACAGCTCTTTGGGATGTAGAGAGGGGGGCACTTGAAAGGAAATTGGATTTACCCAGAGGGAAAATGATGGGAAAAAGAGGGAAGAAAGGAGGGGTTGGATAAACCAAGAAGAGGATTGCTTGTTCTCAACGGGTCAAATGGGGCTAAGTAGCACATTCACTTATCGTGATGAATCTGCACTACGTGAACGCGAGGTGATGCCAGTTTATCTCAGCAGCACCCGGAAATCAGGGAAAGAATACAGGAGGCAACAGGGTTGTTGATCTAAGAGGTGGCTACCAAGTGGTTTATTTGACAGACGGAGAACTGGGTGAGGAAAACGACTTTACTGACAGACGTTCCTACCTATCAAGACCTCTTTTCTCTCCAGGATGTTCTTCTGTGGCAGCTGGGCGGCAGAGCTCCCCCCGTCCACCGTGTTGCCGATCAGATCAGGACTCACTGGTATTACACCGCGACCAAGGTTATTACGCTGATCATCGTGGATCTCGAAATCTCCACTCGGCCCTGCAGCGCCCGCCTCGTTGTTACCCTCCTGAGAGAGAGAGAGAGAGAGAAGGGGGGGGGAGTGAGACTAATGATGGGAAATGTACATTGGATGTAATCACGTTTGTTCCATGGAGCTGCTACACGGAAACGTATCCAAACCAACGCAGAGAGCTTTCCATGGCGCATGTTGGCCTTTTCAAACAATGAGCCTCTGTACGTTCTGATTGATGGAAAGTTGCATATTGTCCAACGCATATACACACTTCATAAAATCTGGCAGCTTAATTACAATGTGGAAAGCCAAACAAATCTAAATGCACGGTGCTTTAATGCAGGAACGGGTGCCAATAAAACAGAAGTACACCAATCACAGAAATGACTGTGGTCTGTAAATAATTAAGCTGTCAGTGTAAAAGAAGTTGGGTATCAAACTAGAACAATTTATTGGTACCGACTGAAATGAGTGCATTACAGCAGCGTGTGGAAATGGGATTGTAAAATACTTGGTTATATTTCACCTTAATCTTTGATTTAAATCGTCATCGCATCATCAGACGATGAAGCACCGGACAAAATCTCACCTGTGTAGTTGTGGGCTGCTGTGGGCGGCTTGTCCTCTCTGTTGGCACTGCCTGAGTGGTCGTCGTCATGGGAACCCTGGGCCTGAAGGGGACCCTGGTCTTGACAGTGGTGGCAGCGGTGGTGGTGGTGGCGGCGGCCGTCGTGGGCTCGGGGGTGCTCTCTGCTGTGGTGGATGTGTACTCCTCCGTGGTCGTCTCCTCCGTGTCGAAGCCTGGGAAGAACACTGAGGGTTCAGGTGACAGGTAGACGTCCTCTTCTTCTGTGGTGCTCAGGTCATCCGAACCAGCAGACGGCGCCGCGCTCTCTGTAGGGCTGGTTGCCGGGATGCTGGTCACCACGGGGACGGCTGCAGAGGATCGCGGGGTGGCGGTGGTCTGGGCGGCGGCCCTGATTCGCTCCAGCTCTCTCTGCCGCTCAACCTCACGCTCTCTCTGCCTCTCTCTCTCCTTCTCCCGCTCTCTCTCGCGCTCCTTCTCTCGCTCGCGCTCCCTCTCCCTCTCCATCTCTCGAACCCGCTCCCTCTCCCTTTCCCTCTCTTTCTCCCTCTCCAGCTGTTTCTCCATCTCTCTCTGCTTCTCTAGCTCCCTCTGCCTCTCTTGCTCCTTCTCTCTCTCCCTCTCCAGCTCCCTCTCCTTCTCCAGCTCTCTCTCCTTCTCCAGCTCTCTCTCTCTTTCCCAGAATGCACCGCTCTCTCCGTCGGCCTCGGTGGGCAGCATGGTGGTGGCGGCGTCCTCGGGGCTGGGGCTCGGCTCGGCTGCAGGTGAGGCGGAGGGGGCGGGGCCTGTGGCCTGGGTGGTGGAGAGGAGGAGGGGCTCTTCGGTGGTGAAGGCCACACCCGCCGACGTCGGCCTCTTACTGATCTCGGGAACTGGAGGGGAGAATATTTAGAATTTTAAAATGACATCAATGAACAGCAGCTTGTGTGAACAGGGGCTTTTTTTAAAGGGGCAGTCAGTAACTTTATTAAATATCAGTGCAGTGCTCCTTTAAGAAGACTCTCACCTTCAACGTCAGTCTAACAGATCACACAACACAGCTCTGTTTGTTTTGTCAAATTGACTTCAGAATCACAAAATACTGCCGTGATTTTATTGACGACTCGACACAGCAATCACCGCCGCAATCAGCTTGCTATTTCCTGCTCGTTTAGCCGCCTGACAACACAAACAGACACATATGTAAATGAGAACGAGGGTAGATTGTGAGTTTGGTCTGTATTAAAAGACGGAGAGCAGAACGCAGGTTTAACCAACTAAGACGAGGCTGTCTGTCCGTCTCCTCGCCAGATGTTTCGTCGTTGCTGACTGGAGATGAGAAACTGTTTTCCTTTGTTTAATTTAGAATGCAGATATTTGTGCAAATGACCTAGAAAAATTGAAGTGGATGCATTTAAACAGTGCAGCTAGCTTAGTGACATAGTCTGAGAAGGGAAGAGAACAAAGGAGAGAAGGTATTGACGACGGTGCAGACTAATCCTTTTTTCCTCTTAAATCTCATAATAGTCTTATACCACCTTTCATTTTGTTATGGCAGCGGAGCCCCCTGGGCTGAGAGAGAAACAAATTGAATTTACAGGCACGGAGGCGTGTAGGCTGACGGAGGGATATCGAAATATGGACTCGAATAATGCAGCTTCAGTTAAACTTCCCAGACGCCTCCAAATGCCACAATCTGACGCAGCAGCGACACAAAGTGCACATCTGTTGGTTATAAATGAGCTTTAGAGATAAAGCAATTTACTCGGCTGCTGTAACCACGGGAGGTGCCTCCGCTACACTTTCTTATGTATTTGTGTGTGTGTGTGTGTGTGTGTGTGTGTGTGTGTGTGTGCATCTCTGTGTTTACATCGATGATGCTTGGTGCTCCAACATCCAGAAACTATTCTTGATTGTCGGCAGGGGCGTGGCCACGGCTACCCATGTGATCTGGAGTTTCAAAACTTGAACCCTCTTGAACTACTACACCAACAATTAGCAAGACGACCTGTCTATTTGTGTTCAGGGTGCCTCAGATTTTGTGTTATAACATAGTTATTACTGCTACAGTGTACAGTTCATTACAATCCAAGACTGAAGGGCATTTTAAAAAATACTTTACTTTCAGTGTGCCATCCTTCTACAGTCTAGACACGCCCCCGTCGGTGAACGAGGACCCCAGCTAGCTGTTAGGAGCTGGTGTATTTGCAGCGGAGCGCTACACTATACCGAGTGGATTTTACAAGTTTATTTTGAGCGAGCTCAACACTAGCGCAGCGCCTGAACTGAGGGTAGCCCTCGATGAGTCATGCTTAATAAGGAAATCCGTGCTCAGGTTCACCAGCCGCAGAAAATCAGACTGAATTACACCAACGTTATTTAAGTTAAGTAGGTAATTCCTGCCACTGAAATGCAGACGCATGCCTGATAAGTGCACAGAACTGCCTAATCTGTGTGGTGTGTAATCTGATTAGAGCAAGGAAGATGTGGAGGCCGGCTTGCTGTATGTATGTAAAGGGGGGTGTCCGTGTTTAAAAGGTGCAATAAATCTGTACCAAAACCTGTCTGTGGAAACAAACGGTTTGTATTGTGTGACTGCGTGTGCGTGGCCTCGCTGCATGGGAGTCTGGCAGCCGGAGCGTCCATAACTCGAGGACACAAAGAGGGGGGTGGGGGGGCTTCAGGGTCAGCAGATTAAAACCCAGCAGCTGTCGAGTTTGAAAGATCCAGAGCGTGAGGGAGTAACCTCACACACACACACACACACACACTTACATCCAGAGCCGGATCCCGAGTAGAGGTCCTCGTCGTCATAGAACTCATCCCTCGTCGAGCCTTCGTCATCGATAGACGGCGACCACGTCTGTCCCTGTGAGAAACACAGAGGTGATAGAAGATTGAAGATCACGAATGACTGAGCTGTTTGTCATTTTCCTATGAATAGAGAAACCACTTTGGCAGATTACATGCATAGAGGAGGTGCAGGGAGCATTACGGTGGACAGGGGAACATCTGTCTGTCTGTGGCTCCGTGGAGGAGCATGTTTAATGAGTCGATCTAAAGCTGGGATTTTGGCAGAGGAACATCAAAGCTTTTAAGGAGAGAGGGGTTTCGTTCAGTCTCTGCTTACGTGTCAGTTACAAGTCATGTTCGGCCTGTAAAGTAGCAGAGTAGGGCGAAGTTTAGCTCAGTTAGCTTTCGGACTAAGGCTGGAGCTCACAATTTATCTTTTCGCTTCATTGATTAATTGGAAGCCAAATGTGACGTCCTCAATGTCTTATTTTGTTCGACCAACAGCATAAAACCCAATTTCCAAGTTTGTATAAAACAGAGAAAAACAAAAGTCCACACATCTTGTTTGAACAAGAGGGCAACAGAACGGTCATTAAAGTCGTAAACTTGGACAAGATTTGTGGAGCCCGAGTTTGCTGACATGAACACACACGGCGTCATGGCAACATGGTGGTGCACAGTGGGTAAGCTCATAGTGTTTTAGATGTGAAAAGTGCTGCAATGACATTGGAGCTGCCGTTTCCATTGAGTGGATTTGTGCTTCTTTGGGAGCATGCTCCTCCCGTCTCTTTTAGTAGGGCTCTGTGGGTCGTTGAAATGTCTTAAATTAAAAGCTAAAACATCAATTTGGGGACACGTGCACAGCCTTATGTAAAACCGCCGCAATAGAGTCGCAACACAACGGCAAATGTTTCCAGGGGGACGGTAAAAAGTGATGCATAGGGTTGGGACACGCTTGTGTTGTTGCTGTTTGGGGATTCTCTTCTACACCACGACTACTGCTTTGCATTTCACCGATACACTCAGCTCTCTGACTGTAATGGATAATAAAAACACAGTCCCTGCTCCTCACTGCACCTTAATCCAGGCCCGCGTTCACGTACGACTGTGAGGGGAAAACTCCTCCGCCGTCCGGGTCAAGTAAGAGCGAGATTAATCGCGGATCGTTCAGGGGGGTTTGAACCTCTGAAGTGAGTGACCTCAGCCTACGGTCACTTTGAGGTTGATCCCTCCTCTCTCTTGTCATTCATCTCTTTCATCTCTCTCTCTCGCTCTCTCTCGCTCTTGACCTCAATCCCACATCCCTGCGATGCTTAAACAGACACTTAAGCACTCATCCGTCACACAGGGTCAATTAACACTGCTGTTAAATGGATGCACTTTAGAGACACCACCCATAAGGTAACGCTATACAATACAACAACACATACAATACAACAACACATACAATACAACAACACATACAATACAACAACACATACAATACAACAACACATACAATACAATACAACAACACAACAATACAACAGTACATACAATACAATACAACAACACATACAATACAACAACACATACAATACAACAACACATACAATACAATACAACAACACATACAATACAATACAACAGCACATACAATAGAGCAGCACATACATTGTCTCTCGATTGATCTCTGCTGATATGTTATATATTTTTTCCACTTTTATTTTGTCCTTGGTAGATTGTATTTCAGTACATTTACTGAAGTGGAGCTACTGTACAATTTACTTCTACTTTTATAATATTTTATTTACTGTTTTTTACATAATATACAATTTATGATACATTGTTCAAGATTGAAATTACCCAACAGTAGATAAAGTAGTTGAAATTATTGTCCCCACTGCCAGTTTCAACAATAATCTTATTTAACACACTACAGAATTAGTAGAGTATTAAATATGAAGTTAATATATCAATATTATAGATATTGTGATATAAGACTAGATATTGCCAAAGATTTTGGATATCGTGATAGTGTAATATGGCATAAGTGTAGTCTGTCACAATATAGATTATTGATCATTGTGTAAAAGTTTTAGATGCAGAACTTTGTAACATCTAACATCACAGTGTGGTGTTGCCACTTTTATCTCAGACAGCACAATACATCTCCCATCACTGCAGCTTGTGCCTGGATTCGGTTCAGTACACACTAAGTAGTTCAACGTTGCGGTGCCAAGAAGAAAAGGGCTCATTCTTGCTCCAGGTATTGGAAAACAGTCAGTCCACTGCTGAAAATGTGACCAAAACAAACTTATCTCCTCAGCAATCTAAAGCCCATCCTGAGGCCCTACAGAGCTGTCTTTGCTAGCTTCTGTGATGCTAATTGTACACACACACACACACACACACACACACACACACACAAGCAGAGGCTCCTCCCCGGCTCCAGACGGAAGAAACCTGATGCCTTTAAAAGCCAATAAAAGCATAATGGAATCTAGAAACCCGAGCATCTCAGTCCATCAAATCTCAGCGTGAAGTGGAGTTGAAACGCTATATGTACCTCCTGAAAATGAAATTGACTTGAAGTTGCTTGGAGCCTCGACACACAGACGATATGGACTTCACAAAAGCGGAAGGATGAGAGTGTTACCACGTCGCACTTTGAGCGTGAATGTGTGTGTGAGAGAGAGAGCGTGTGTGTGTGTGTGTGTGTGTGAAGGCCGGGCGATGAAACCCAGAAACTGCTTAAAAGTACTGAAAAGACGATTCAGTGCAAGTGGTGCGAATGTGTGTGTGTGTGTGGTTGTCGTATTCCATGGATCAGTTTTACAATGAAGGCCGTTGCTATGGGCAACCTTTGCCTTTCACAGAAATTCCCATCTCCCAGTGAGAAGCACACACTCTCTCACATACGTAAGAGCTCTAGCAACATAAGCGAAGGTGTTATGTAACGTTGAATAAACAACCCTAAAAACCAACATCAAAACAGTCTGCCCCCCCATTTCTGTCCCCCCCTCCCTTTCTGCCTCCCTCCGTCTCCCCCCTCTGGATCCACAAACTCTGCCAGTATATCCCCGTCCTCGCCCTATTTTCCTTTCATCTTAAACTCCCATTTCTTATCTCGAGGCTAGCCCTCTAAGTTCAGCGTGACCCCAAAAAAAAAACACACACACACACACACACACACACACACTTAAATAAACACACACCCCACCCCCAAGCCCACCCCAGGGGCCCCCTTTTACAAATCCCGAGAGGCGCAACAACCTCCAGGACGTACCGAGGCTGCAGAGGCCGTTATCACATTTTATGTGTGCTTGAATGTGCGTCATGTTTATCCTAACCTTCATCCAACAGTTATATGTAATCACCCTCTGTGCCTCCACATGTTTCATTTATGAGACGATATTATAAGTGTGAATTCACGCTATGGCAGGCTGTAGTGCGTCACTGCATGTAATTACAGCGTGTGTGTGAATGGGTATAATCACAGGTTTTGTTTGTGGTGTTTGTGTGCACACATGCCCCTCAGATGTGTGTGTGTGTTTTACATGATTTTGGGAGCACCAAATAGGGCCAGCTCTGCATTTTGCTTCTGTTTCAGGAGCTATAAACAGCCCGAGCCACATAGCTAACAAACCACAACGAGACACAACGAGCTCTCCTCCACCGCGCACATAACCCGGGGCCAAAATCGTCTGTACGTTGCCCTCAATTTCCCTCCACCGCTGCATTTTGCGCCCATTCGTTATAAAAGGAAACCGTAAGACGACAGCCATATTCCACTGGATCCGCGGATTGAATGCTCTCCTGGTTTTTGGCAGCGTATGAAGCACTGCCATTGTAAGACATGCGGTGCCAGTTGGAGGCATTTTAAAACAATCTGGGAGCGTAATATATCATTATGGTGGAAGGAGATGGAGGGGACATACATTTGAAGCAGAAGCTGAAAGAGAATCCGTGTTTATTGGGGTAATTTCATGCTCTTACAGAGCAAACACAGGTGCGTCCTCTGAGGGGCGTTGCATCATTCGGAGTGACTCAGGTAGAAACCCGATCTAAAGCTGACAATGGCTTTGTGCTTTATATTTGATCCTGCACTATAGCGGCTTTGTCAGCGTGTGTGTGTGTGTGTGTGTGTGGAGAGCTTGTTTTACAGCTACAACAATGTGATTTTATACCTGTGCTAAAAATGCTGCGGCGTTGCAGATAATTAACATTCCAGAGGAGCTCAATTGTTTCAGATTCTAATTAAGGATCAAAATGAAGAAACACAAGATTCTAAAGTGTGAATGTGTGATATTAAAGTGGCAACACTGCAGTGGCAACCTGACAATGAGATGGGGTGTGTGTGTGTGTGTGTGTGTAGCTTAGTTGACAATTACCAGCCTGAGTGTGGGAGAAGACTATGGTGTGTGTGTTTGGTCTGTAGGAACAGTCGGCGTCTGCAGCTCAGCTAACACTGAGATACAGGAAGCCAGATAACAATAGGAGGGAGAGATAGTTATATAGACACACACACACACACACACACACACACACACACACACACAGCTGGTGGTAGATGTGTGCAACCCAAAGATGATTTTTTTTCGGGGGGGTGATTTTCTTACTGGTGCAGTTCAGTTCAGATATCCCCCTTCAGGGCAAGCTGAGCAGATAGAGAGCTTCATTGTGATCGACTTCAAATGCATTCCTCAGTAACCCGAGAGGCTGCGGCTGCACAATGCCTGGCGCACATACAAGCATTTTGAGCTCCTGGTACAGTAGACGATGCTTCTCAGTTCAGAGAAATAATCGTTAAGTGGGCTTTTTAATATGTAAGGTTTTATTGGAGGGGACGTTCTCGACCGTTGCTGTGTGTCTCGGCCTGGAATCATCTGAACGCTCCCTCAGCTTTCTGGCACCATCTTCCTAAGAGTCCCACTCCTCGAGCCGGCCCTCCTTTTACTGCATCCACAGCATTGAAGGACAAGAGGGAGAAGAAATACAATGAAAGACATTGAGGTCACGTCCATTGTATTCCTTTTTTTCATGCCCATTGTTTGTTTTTGACACATAACTATTCATGTAGGAGGGGAATAAATCAATGTCCACATTTTCTCAAGGGGCATTGCCGATATTATTGCGCCACTGACGACCAAACCTTTGTTTATCAACCACTCAAAATGAAACCAAAACGAATTGTGTAATACATGTTTACTAGTCATAAACTGCTTCCTGGACAACGCCTGTTATAAGGAAGGATTTGATGCCCGGTCCACATAATCCATTTCACTTACTCTAGCTGTGACTTTAATAATTGTCAATGACCAGGAAAAATTATTTCACATATAAAAAAAAAGTCAAAGAATGGATACAAACAATGTGGAAGAAATAGAGTTGCTTCTTCTCTCCTGATCCATTAAGCATCCTGGGACTCCTCAGAAGAATCCTGTGACCCTCTGGAGCTGTCGGGTTGACGACCTCTGGACTAGTAGAGTGTCAAATACTGGAGCTTGGGACGCAGTGAAGACAGGCAGTGAAGACATCATGTCATCTTAATGTTACAGCACATGTTGCAACGGATGGCTCAAACCTCGATGACTGTGAAACGTAACAAGCGTTCACTTGAACACATCATGACAGCTTGGGCTAAAAAAAAATAAACAACAATCATCCGGCAGAAATTTGAGACCCAGATCAGTCCTAAAATGAGGGAGAACTATCTTTATGGGCCACATTTCTAACCTCCCAGCAGTTTAATTCACTAGGTGAAGTGCCCCCGCTCCATGAAGCAGCTGCTGATTCATGGCCGTCTCTGTGTCTGCCTCTCTCCGGAGCAGACTTGAGCTGATAAGAGGTGGAGAGCAACGCTGCTCGCTGACAGGAGCGGACCGTTGACAACTGTTTATCTGGAAACGAGCAGATTTCTTGGCACATGACCTCCAACTATCTGCACACTTACAGGAAAAACTGTAGCCCGTTTACTGTTTTCTGTTGGTTCCACGCCCGTCTTTCTTTCCGGAGTGGATCCTCGGACCTGTCGATAGTGACCTCTAATCTCCCTCCATCTTTTTTGCTTTTCCACCTCACTCACGCTCCTCGTCTCCTACCAGCTGGGCAGGTTGGACGGCAGCCAGCCTGGACGCTAACGCACTTACAGTCGAGACAAGGAGATGTGAGAGGAATAGAGGGCAGGCAGTGTGTGTGTGTGAGTGTGTGTGTGTGTGTGTGAGTAGGTTAGCAGGTGATGGCCTGGTTAAGACACCTGCCACCTTCAGCAGAGATTAGCACAGAAAGCCTCTGTGTAGTCACGCTGCTCACACTTTATACACACACACACACACACACACACACACACACACACACACACACACACACACACACACACCACACTCGGTTGGATGTCGAGACAGTATCTTGTAACGTCTCCTGCAAACCTTAAAACAGCCAACACCTGCGTGCTACAGCCAAGGGGACCAAAGAGAAGCAGTCTGAGTCTATGTAGGTGACTTCAAATCCCAAAATATACTCCCTTATTCACGGACGGATTCCTGGGCATACGCACGAGATGAAGGGAGGCTGTCTCGGTCTTCTCCAAACCTTTCTGCCACACTAGCCAGTTTCTTTCCAAATTTAACTCACATTTGAATAAAATTTCCATTAAAATCAGTCAAATATGATGCAAATTAACGTACGCTTCCATCCACTGCTGTTATGTGAATATTAGGATTTGATCCATTTTGCTACTCAGATACCCGACAGTGAACCCAATAGCTGAGGTATTAATGAACAAAAGTAGAAGGTACATCAGAGCAGACTTTGTATAACAAATAATTGATATAAGGTTTAAAAAAAGTGATCTATACATCCCTCAGCAATAAAAAATGTCACTTCCACTCTAGCTTAGTAATGCATCCATTTTTTAGTGATGTCAAACTGTGCCTCTATTCATAAAATGCTTTGAAAATCAACTATTAACAGTGACGCTATTAGGCAATATTTAATATACTTTGAATGCACACAATAGATTACATATCATAATCCTCACCCTGTGGGTCAAAACCATTCAGCATCCATCAGAGTGATTTTCCAACTCTATTCCTAATGCTGTCATAGTTTTAACGTCTGTGATTAATATCTCCTCCTGTGAAATAGCATTTCAGCAGTAAATCCTGTAAAACAGCTCCAGATTTATCAAATTATCATAAAGTGTCAAGAGATTCTCTGCAGTAACAGCTGCAGCGGGGGGTCATAAGCAGGCAACAGAAGGAAGCAGCTGAGAAACTCAAGATGAGAAGATGGGAAGTGGACATGGGTGTGGATTAAATGAGACTACATGGGGATTAACACAAAAGGCAGTGTCAGCGTTCAGAATCATTTGGGTATTAAAACACAGATAAAGAGGGACATATATCGCTGCTTATGTTATTTTCAAATGTGTAATAATCCAAAAACAGCTATTCAACAGCAAAACGAACCCTGCACACAGAGCTGCCGTGTGTAGCTCTGAATAGGAAGGTAGGAAACGTGTATTTTGTCCTCTACCAAACACGTTCTGATCTTTTCCGGCGTGTTTGTCCCAGTTTTTCACACCTGAGTGATCCCCGTGTCCAATGAATGTGCACCTCCTAGCGAACCTGTAAACACGCTCGCATGCAACAGCCAAGAAAATGAGCAACACTTTTCCCTCCCGCCCACTGTTTCGAGTGTGTCTGCCGATCAAATTCCTGATAGCGCTGCCGTGGCTGATCGAAAATCACGGCCACACTGGCCGTATTAATTCGCCGTACGAAAGCTGTGGGAGGATGACGTCACATTGGCTGGCGTTTGTTATTCCAGCTCGCTGTGGCCTAAAGCTGTCTCAGTGCAGCACCAAAACCAAAGCTGAAACGCATCCAAGCACTAATATTATCTTTCTAATATTATCTTTCTCCACTGAGTTATTAGGACTAAGATGATCTAAGTGATGAATGCCCTCGTGGAAAGCAACGCGTGGCTCGGCCGGAGAGCTGAACAGGTGCACAGTGGAGGGGAAATATAATGTATCTGCATCACCGAAAGGCAATTTAAGACCATTTCCATGCAAAAAGATTTAATATTTATCTCGTTCATAAATTGCAAAACAACAGACTCAAATCCCTTTATGACAATTTACATTGGAGAGAGCTTTAAATCAGTCAAAGGATTTTACATTTGCTTCATTGTTAGCTCGACGATTAATCCCCATTAGGTGGAAGGCTGCCTGCCCGCCCGCTTTTATAAAATTGATTATGGAGGTCATGGTGTCTTCAAATTGAGAAACCAAGGTTCACTTTAAATAAATCACTTGAATAGAATAGACTCTGGTTTCCCTTCATTGATACGGTGGGGAATCTCTCCTCCCTAGCAAATTGATTGCTGATGTCATTCACACATTACATTTTGACCTCTCGCCAACAATATTTAAATGTATCTGCTCCGTTTTTTCTGTATTTACCTCTCTTTATGATGGTTTTTATTGGACGTGGTGGACATTCACAGGGAAAAAACAGAGTTATGTGATCTTACCTCGTATCAGCCTCACTTTCATGCAGCCATATTAAAACCGTGTTAGGCTGCAGCTCATGCAGGCGAAACACAGGGGGGGTTTTATTGTGAAGGAGTCACGGGAAACCCAACGTATTCATTACCAAGGTCAGGGCAAACTGCATTTGTTCATTGTAAAAGCAGCATTTGGGGGATATTTCTGTCACCACGTGCAGCATGAAATCAGATCGTGGTCGAAAATGATTATTGACTAACTTCTTTATTAAAAGCACCTGAGTTTGTTTAGCGGCACTGTAAACAGATACACCAGCTGCTCTCCTGTTGTATTTCTGGCAAAGGAGCTGCTCAAGGAGTGTTTGCTGTGGTATTAAACTGTGCCACGGGAACCACAGGGGATGCCAAATTAACCACAACTGAAATCTGAAGGATTACAACTGTGAATCAGTCAAATTAATACCCTGCGCCCCGGCAGCAGCGTGTTTAACCTGCGACGTCTCAGCATCTCGGAGAGAACGAGCAGCTGATACTGACACTCGCCGCCGACTCAATAGAGGTCACGCGACAGTGTAGTGACACATCAGCTGGCCTGAAACCGTGTAATGGAGCTGTGAGACTGCCCCACACACACACACACACACACACACACACACGCATCTCTTGGTGTATAGGGGAGCCGCATGATGGGAGGAGGGGTGCTGCAGACAGACAGAGGCAGAGCAGATGTATATCTGTATGTAGGACCCAGCTGTTACACTAATCTGACAATCCAACAGGATTAAAGAACACATCTGAAGGGCAGCTCGCACACAATCACACAGCGGAAAACACACACGAGGCCTCGCTGCGTGGAATCCTCCTCCATTATATATGACCTTATGAAACATGCATCTCTGAGTGATAGTGTGTGTGTGTGTGTGTGTGTGTGTGTGTGTGTGTGTGTGTGTGTGTGTGTGACACTGTCCTGCTGCCAAAAATGCCTTGTGATTCTGACACAAATGCTGCTCCCACACTCCACAATACACTGCCGTGTTTTTGTGTGCTTATGAGGATGTGTGTGTTAGAAGATTTGTCCATGGGAGTGCGCGTCTGTGTGTGTGTGTGTGTGTGTGTGTGTGTGTGTTGTGTGTGTGTGTGTGTGTGTGTGTATTGATGTTTGGTTGGAGAAACGTTGCAGTGCTGCTGGTTGGCTGGTGGGTCAATGACTGTGTTTTTGTGCCTGCTTCTATGAAGTGCCGGAGAGAGGAGAAGGAGCGAGGCTGAATGCCGATTTATGTGTGTGTGTGTGTGTGTGTGTGATTACAGCCTGGCTCAATGGGCCTATTTCTGCAGGGCCAGTGGGAGGGCGTGGCGCCTGTGGCTGGAACTTTTCTCGTGTTTCTAAGGAACTTTTCTAAAGGGGCTCAGAAATGTGGCTGCGTGAGAGAGAGAGCACCTCGCGGACCATGATGCCTTTGTGTAGCGGAGAGCGAGAGAGAGGGGGCACTCAGAGTACACTCAGAAAACGGTAATCAATGGTCTCTTCTCAGCCCCAAATCGAAAACCTTAAAGCACACACACACACACACACACACACAGAGATATGGATCACAAGGCAGAATCACATCATTACAGCTTGTGTAATCAGGCTAATGACAGTCATGCGACTCAAACCCTAAGGAAGGAGTGGTGAGGAGAAAGGGAGGAATCAATGCACAGAAGGCAGAGTTTTGGAGAGGAGAAGGTGCAAATGGAGAATACTTGAGAGGGGGAAAAACAGGGCGTGATGATGGGATGGATGGACCCAGAGGCAAGGGGGGGGTTGAGGGAATGAGAGGAGTGTTTTTGTCTTTGATGCAGAGGAGAAAAATCCAATCAGCCCGGTGTAATTCAATCTGAAATTGAAAGATGCACCTTTGCGAGAGTGTGCAGAGGGCATGATGCATATTATTATCATGGCGTACCTCTATTTCTGACACACACACACACACACAGCGGAGGTAAACAAATTGCTGCTCCAGGGACACCCCGAAGAGCTGACCTTGCCATGCTCTGTTGGCTCCTTCCCATTGGTTGACTGACTTTTCGTGAACTGGCAGCCAATCCCCGAGCCCCGGAGCAGCCTCCAGCCGATGGGTGTCACCCCAGGGGGCCGTCGGCGCAGCCGGATCCTCCATTGATTCTTCGTGTCTCATAACAGCTCTCGATATCGAACACTAATTACGCAGGTTGTGAGATCTGGCGGCAAAGTGAGCTCTAAGCATATGGTCTCCGTCTTAATGAGCCACACGGACTGAATGCTTGTGACCTCATCAGATGCTTATCATGAGACACTGATTAACTCTAATGAATTAATGTCAGAAGACCTCGACTCACGAGCCGTCATGAGAAACCAGTAAGGAAATGAGACATTTCAATGAAGGGCTGTGTCCTCTCTGCAGATCATATTTTTTATAGTTTGCATCATCTGATGTTATTGTATAAGGCGGTGGTTCCCAGCCTGTGATCAGCTGTTTAACCCATTTACAGCCACTCCCATAGGGATAACATATTTTTATTTATAGAAGATTTATTTCATATGTTTTTTTGCATTATACTGGAATTATTTATGCTTTTTATTGTAAAATAGGTAATGATTTGTCATCTTTAGGCCAAATTAACCATTTGAGCTCAGATTTGCTTAGCTTGTGCATATGGACCAGATCTGGCAACTCCTGCTGCAGCATCGGTATAAACTGTGGTTCATCAATAAATAACTCAGACACGTAGCTCCCCCTCAGACGGCAAATTGTCAGCGTTACAAATGCAGGAAGCGGGTGGGGGGGAGGGAGGAGATAATGAGGATTAATGGGTAAAATGTGCAGAACAGGAGTTCCCCGTTTCTGCTAACACGGTGTCATCTGCCTTCAGCCTCTTGTCAAATACCCTCGTCTGAAAAAATAAATATCATACCAAGCTTCAGGTGCCGAGCGGGTTCATCCAACTCCGATTTGTGCTTTAAAAGGCACAGTTAAACCTTCATCCTTTGGTGGGCAACATTCCTCACTGACTAACTGATTAAATAAGAGGTGGATTTAAGAAACTAATGGCTGCAGAATGATTGTCTTACACGTGGATTAGCTCCAGAGTGTTTGCTGTAACAACCGGTGATCATTAATTCGTTGATACCGCGTGCCGGCTTTAATTAAAGTGTGATTGTTGAACCTGCGAGGTGGCAAAGTGGTAAAACCAGTGGAAATGTGCGACTGGAGGACTTGGGGGATATATGGGTTATGATACGATCTGCTCTTACGGCCCTCCTGTCTCGGTGTAATCCTGTCCAGGTTGTTCTCCCCATTCAATCTGTCTCAGCTGCTGTAAGCTCTTTACAGGCCGGCCTCAACCGCCAGTCTCTCTCTCTCTCTTTGCTGCTACCAGGACACCAATCCAGCTCATCCATCTCCCTTTCATTTTCCTATTTTTTCTCCCTCGTCAGCGTCTCTGCTCTTTTATCATTTCACTCTACCTGCAGCCAATCCCTCCCCCAATTCGCCTCACACGATTTTCTGATGAGCTATATCCTTTTACCTTTTTTACATATTAACAAATTCTATTCTGTCTCTAGCCCTCCTTTCCTCTCAACGTCTGCAGCATTCAGTTCCTCTTTCCAATCTGCTACTCCTTTTTTTTTTTCTAATCCGTTGCTGCACTTTAGCCACCACCCCTCCTTTAAAAATCACTTTTGTCTGTGATTGCATCTGACCCCGTTCCCCTTTCATTCTCTTCGAATCTCCTCTCTCTCCGTCTCCACACAATATTTAATCACTTTCTAACCTGCCGCCACACCTTTTCTGCTTTGTTCAATTCTTTCCCAAGAGCTGTAGTTAAGAAGCAATTTATGTTCAGCGAGGGACTAAAGCCAAATGTATGTTTTGACAATTAGGGTTGGGTATTGAGCCTCAGTGCCGGGCAGTACAGGGAATGAGGGGATAGAAAGCAGAAACGTTCCAAAAAAAACGACTCAAACTGGGGACATTGTAAACATAGTGTATGGTTTGCATCTTAACCGCTAGATTACCATGAAGCCTAAACCTCACAACTATTTTGGTGCTGATAGAAATCCGTCCGCAGCAGCAAAGTATAGGACAGAAGAGCTTGAACTGCTCTGATTTCACAAGAAAAAGTAAAAGACTGGAGAAAAGTCAGAACAAATAAACCAAATGTTTTTCTTGCTAATCATCTTTATACTTTTTAGTTCAGACTGAATCATAATTATGCCTATTTTAGAGTGTTTTAGTACAGAAACAACTTTAGCGTTAAGGTGTTTGACCATTTGCCATACAAAAAAAGACGATGACGTCATCTTGGACTCTGGGGAACTCATGTGTTTCATTGCTTTCCACTGATGGCTTCATCAAAACAATAATTGGCTGAGTAATCAATTATGAAAATAATCGTTCTGCCCTAAATGTAAACTATAACCCAACTTAATACAGCTCATTTTAGGGCCATTAAGCTGATTTTATTTTAAAAAGTCAGATTAGGAACGTGAAGTCATGCCTTGGAGCACCTCCTCCTGCTGTCTCTAATGTCTCAGTGTTGTGTGACCCGTCATTCTGTCATGTAAATCTGCTTCAGTCACATCATGTTCTGTCAGATAGACGCACCACTCAGTCCGACATGGAAACAATTGTCATGACACGTGAAGGGCTTAATAGACAACACACACACACACGCACACACACACACACACGAACACACACACACTCAGTGTCAGTCAGCCCTTCAGACTTGGGTCTCTGCTGGCTAAGATTAGGGCTAATCCACAACTGTTGGAATGAAAGATTAAGGATGAATCACCTGCCGCCGCAACACCGTGTATGTGTGTGTGTGTGTGTGTGTGTGTGTGCGTGTGTGAGTGTGTGTGAGTGTGTGTGTGCGTGTGTGTGTGTGTGTGGTGGCGTTTATAAAAAGGCCCTATGGGAAAGAGAATCTGCTGCAACCACCAAGCAATATTACAGAATCCCTGCCCTTCCACTCACACACACACACACACACACACACACACACACACACACACACACACACACACACACACACACACACACACGTATGCACAACACTCATTAGCTTCAATGTCTCGTTCAAACTGCAAACGCCTTTGAAAGAGCCCTTTAAAGAACTGGGGTTCAAAGGTTTACTTGAGAGAGTCCACGCAAACACACACACACACGCACACACACACACACGCACACACACACGCACGCACGCACGCACACACACACACACACATACATACACAGTGGGTTTCAGTGTCTGTATTTAATTGGATCGATGTTCTTCCCTCATGACTTGCCCATAATTGAAGGGACATGAGTAACATGTGGGAAGCCTTTTGTTACTAAGTTCCTGTTTATTAAAACAGGCAGAATAAAAGAGGAGCTCTGCAGCGACGACGAAGGAGGAGGAGGAGGGCCGGCGGGTGGAGGGTGTAGAGATGGATTGATGGAGAGAGGAAAAACGTTGCAGCAATGAGCTCCTGACCTCGTTCACTCCTCTGTCGGGACGCCGGGCTAAATAATTCAAACGCACACATACAGTCACATGCCTTCCGCACACAGTATTTCTCGTTGGCACAAGCAACCTCCCCGTGCTCCTTCATCGCCTCCTCTGCCTCTGTTTCGACATGTATACTCACGCATGTAGAACCACGCATCTATATAAAATTCCCCCTTTGTGTACCACTCAGGAAGCCCCCCCTCCCGATTTCAAGCTTGAAGGCCGGATCTATAAATACTCACTTCCTGTGTCCATCCTATAACCAAGTGAGCAACCAGTCTCCACTTAAGCACGCAGACACACAGGCAGCACACATCCATTTGCAAACAGGGAGATCTCTGTCATACTGTAAATCATAATGCAATTTATCAAGACATTTTTCTGCCCCACACAGAAGAGCAACAAATCAAATCAAAAACGGACTAAACCTCTTTATTAGAGAAAGAGATGACACGAAGATGGGGTTTGAAAATAGAAACCAAAATGATGGTAAATTGGATGACCAAACACTGAAATACATGTATTTGTCTGTTGCTGACCTGAGACTCCTCCACTGCAACCAGCAACACCCCAAGAGACACGAGAGCCGTTCAATGAAGTAAAGTATTTTCACAAATGTGTCACCGTACAATGAGCCATTCAAATTTTCACACGTGGAAAATCTCTTCCATCTAGATTTTGGCTCGATATTGTTCTCATCTACGTGATCTTTACCTCTTCCAGCAGGACGTTAGAGACAATCCCCCGGGACGACACACTGGCCGTCTTCCACCGTGTCTTCATTTACCAGCACTCTCTACCGCCATTAAGTGCAAACAAACTTAGTGGGCTTTGAGTGGCCATAGTGGCCATTTTCAAAGACGGGCTCCCAGAGGAGCGCTGACAGCATTTCCAGGGAGGCGGTCAAAAGCATCTCTACCTATGACATGCAGCCAAAGAAACAAGTTCCTTAAACAGAGCTTAGAAAGCAGAAAAGATCTGGCTTCATGACTGGAGCGAAAACTAAAAAAATAACCATCTCAAGTTCCTGGAGCACATTCTCAGATTATTTTAGAAGTAGTATTCAGAGAACGTTTGGCATTTTCTCTTGAAAGATCAAGATCAAGACTATTTAATTGACTAGACGTCTCCGGGCCAACGCGGAAAACCCCATCTCCTGAGGAAGTCCATTTGATATGGCCGAATGCTCCAGAAGAAGCTTTTAAGTGGGCCTTTGTCAAGCACTATTTCCAATACCAAGAATGAACAGTCATGATTAAAGCTAACGTTAAACTAAGAGTTTCACCAACCAGTTAGAATATTCACCTAGACTATAAATAGAGGCTGAAAAATATCCCAAGACAAAAGTTCAAGTGACGAAACTGAGTAAATACAAAGCTGCCGACAAAATTACCATCATCCAAACGGGCCAACAGATGGAGAGGGAGATAGAGGGAGTTGGAGGTCAGATCGGGGCCGGCCTCATAGCAACGACACTGATCAGGAGTGTGAAGGCCAGCCTCATCACGGCCTCAGCTCGCTCTTATCAGACGCCTGCCGGGAAATACACATTCCAGCAGTCCCATTGGACCGCGTTAGGTTTGATCTCGGCATGACTCCGCCCATCCGGCCCTTCGTTAACCAAATAACCCCGTCGTTAGGGAAACGTGCGAGGAAAGTGAGATGTACTACAGGGATGCAAATACACAAATTAATAAAATAAGTGACGAGATCAATTATTTAAAAAAAAAAAATAAGAGCATCTTAGCATAGCCACTGCGCTGGTGGACGGTATGTGATTCTCAGTCACACACACACACACACACACAGGCTTCTTGGTGGGGAGGAGGCACCCTGTTTTTGAGGTTTTCATTTATAGCAAAGGCTCTGACACAGAAATCCCAGAATGCTTTGTGGTTTTGGGAGCCGTTACTGCGTTTATGCTCTCTAATTATGAGTCCTGTAATTGCACAAACGCACACACACAAGCAGGAACACAGTGTACTGTAAAAGTGAAACACAACTGTCGTCTCTCCACTTCTATAGTTTTTTTTTTTTTTTTTTTAAAGTGTATTGCAGTGGAACAGACGGACAAGCCAGAAGGAAAGGGGGAAGTGAAAAGAGTCTGAGGAAGTGGAAAACAGAGAAGGAGATATGAAAAGCTGCGAATGAGAGAAGCAACAGAGGTGACGTGAAGCAAAATGAAAGAGAGGAAGGAGAAAAAGAGGGGATGGAGACGAGAGAAGGGCGATAAAGCTGTGACAGCGGCAGCCATGCTGGTTGTCATGGAGACGGCCGCTGAGAGCAGGTAGAGCCCGGTCTCCCGGGAATGAGCGGCGCACGCCTCCCTCCCCCACCCTCGCCCGCACTCGACATCCCTCCATCCTGGCGCTGCCTCCCTCCCTCCATCTCCATGGCCTCGCTCCAACCCCGTCATCGAACCCCCCTCCCTTCCTCCCCCTTCTTTCTCTCCATCTCCATGTCCCAATATTATCTCTCCCTCTTGCCTCCCACTCATTCTTCCCATCCTTCGTCAGTTTCTGGGCTCTACCCCTCCTTTTTTTCATCCTTTCCAACCACTCGGTCCTCGTTCTGTTCCCCTTTTCTCCCCCTCTTCTGCTATCTAGCATCTCCAACTCACCATTACCCTAACTGTTTTTCCATTCTTACCTCTCCCCATCTCATTTCTCCCACTCCTTCACATTATCCTTGTCCGTGCACCTTTTTTTTTCCATTCCACTCCTCTCCCTCCCTCCTCTTCTCTCTATATTCATCTACACCCCCCCCCCCCCCCTCTCTCCAGAGAATATGTATGTGAGTATGTCTGCACAGTGCTGCCCAATTACTGCAAGGGAGGCTGTGTGTGTGTGTGTATGTGTGTATGTGTGTGTGTGTGTGTGTGTGTGTGTTGTGTGTGTGTGTGTGTGTTGTATCCATACAAGCTGTGTTTCTAGCCCGTTTTGACCTACCTAAAACACCTCCAGCGTTCTCCGTCTCCCTCTGACTCACTGAATCAACAAAAACGGCTGCACACCGTCCCGGCTATCCGCTAGCACTTGCGAGTGTGTGAGGGGTGTGTTTAAGATAATCGGGACTTTAATGTTAATTGTGCATCGGCGCATACAGCAAGCGTGTCGGCACTTGTGTTCATAGTCGTAACGAGAGAGAGCCAAAGCTTCCAGCTGGACGAATTCAGGCGATAAGTGCATTCTTTCTAATTCGTGGGATGACTTGAACACATTCCACTGGGAAAGTTCAATGTTGCACAATGTTGTGGAGCCAATTATTAGAGGGAAACAGGTACTTTTTGAAAACTGTGACTGGCAGTGTGAACAGAGATTCACACAGACGGGAAAGCACAACAATATGGCACCTCAGCCAGGTAAAAAAAGAATGTATGTATTTGAAGATGCAGTCAGATCCTTTATCTGTGTGAAAGCTCCAATCCTGCAGTTTAAAATGACTTATTTGTACAAATAACCTGCATTTAAAGTCATTTCAATGTAAACGTATTATCAGCTGAATGATTTAAACAGTCATGTAAAAGTATTATTTCCCTGGTTTAGCTGGAGGAGCTCGTTTTGACTACTTTGGGGGTTCGGCTCCTCCACACGAAATGATAAATGAGAGAGGAAAGAAGAATAAACAATCTTGCTGTTTTGATGGGAAATGTGAGAGTTCAATGTCCACTGGACTTCGCTGCGTGTGCTCATGGCTTCACCATGTATAGTGAGTTTTAACCTCCACTGTAATGGAGAGAGGCCACACTGGAGTAATGAGCTCCCTGCACCGTGTCGTTGGTAGAAAGACCATTCAATCTTCTGCAAACAAGCAGGGAATATAATGAATAACAATAATGAAGTCTGTAAAAGCATGGATTAATACCGAAACATTCAAAAGATAGACTATGTCTGACCTGATAAATATTTGTGATCCATAAATTATCAGAATGTAGTTTCACATTCGATGTAAAAAGGTCCCAGGGATTGTTGCAATGTCTTTTCAGCTCTCTCTGGGCAAATAATGACCGCCTCTGATTTATCCTCACTCATATTGATAGCTTTCTATAGAGGGCAAGGCTTTTAGTTGGTGCAGAGTCTGAGCTCCCGTTGTTCTCTCAGCTCAGAGGGAGGAAACACAGAAATAACGGCTATTGTGAAGGCGGTTGTCTCCGTCCTCACGCGCCTTTATCGGCCTAATAGTAAATGGGAAATTCCATTCCCTCTGAGTCGAATCAGACTCTAAAAACTTTCTTCACTCCGCGAGAAAAGAAAAACTAATTTCAGTCAAATGCGGCGCCGCGGCGGTCCTTCCCATGTGATAAGAAATTGCTTTTTAGATATGGGTGAGCAGCATGCGTACACATCCGACACACAGGCAAACAGCCAAAAGTGAGGAAATGGGGGGAGGCCGGACAGGAGGAGAGATGTTTTCTCTCACTAAAGACCATCATTAATCTCTCTCTCGCTCTGTGTCCACGCTCACCTCCAGACGTCGGCGGCCCTTTGAACGGAGCTCCGGATATGAACCTAGATCCTTTTCATTTCCTCCATGCACTGTAGGGTGACCCCCATACCCTCACCCATCCGTTCACACACCCACCTGAAATACCTCGTCCACACCAGGAGTTGTCTCTACCTGCCAGCTTGTGTGGATGTGTGTGTGTGTACACATGTATGTGTGTGTGTGTGTGCATGTGTGTGAGGGGACTTTGTCCTCCAGGAGAGTGAGAAGGACCCACTTCCTGTGTCAAATTGCCTCTCACATTCCACACTCTCCCTCAATCCGCCCCGCTGGGGCTATTTTTTCCTCTCTTTCTTGCTCCTTCTCTCTTTCTTCGTCTCTCTATGGGGGGCTTTGTCAGCTATCAGAGGCACAAAACACTGATTCATTCCATGAGTTAAACATGATCCTCAAGTACACGACGCTTTTCCGCCGCACACACACTTTTTTCGAGGACCGAGGGCCCGCGAGAACAAGTTTATGGCAGTGAAGATTACTATTTTTGAGCCCACACAGACAGATGGACAGTCAGCACTCTCATGAAGGCAGATGGATGCACACACACACACACACACACACACACACACACACACACACACACACACACACACACACACACACACACACACACACAGGCTATACATGGTATACAACAGATGTCTGTGGGAAAATTGGTCTCCCGTGTAAAATATAGTCGCCCGGATATGATGTCACAACTCCGATAACAGGAAATACCCACAGAGACACGACACCAGGGATCACTCATCAGAGGAAAGACATGCACACACGCGAGACTTTGATTTCAGGCCAAGAGGCATCTAAAGAAAGATCCTGTCAGCAAACGCATGTGACCGAGGGTCATGTGTGCATGTGGGTTCAAGGCCAGGGTTGCTTGAGGTGAGTCTTGCAATTATTAGACTGTTGACGGGTGTGTGTGTGTGTGTCTGTGTGTGTGTGTGTGTGTGTGTGTGTGTGTAGGTGTCTAACACCTGTCTCCATCTGTATACTTAAAGACAGATTAGGTCAGCTGGATGCCAAGGATCTTTGGCAATGATTGCAACCGACTGACCCAGTAATAATCGCTGTGTGTGTGTGTGTGTGTGTGTGTGTGTGTGTGTGTGTGTGTGTGTGTGTGTGTGTGTGTGTGTGGGTGTTGAAAACCCCTGCCTTAACCAGTGAAGCATCACAGGAGACGCAGGACAAAGGAAGTCCATGATGTTGACAATACAAATATTGTACCCAAGCAAAGAAATGAAGGCAGGCCAGACCAGAGACGGGGATCACACCGGTGCGATGGCGACTCTGACTCGACCTTCATTTTAATCCGACTGTGACACTATCACAGTGACCAAGTCTGTCCACAGACAGACAGACAGACAGACATATAAACACCGGGTAAAGTACTCAGAACCACTGTTGGCTGCAGTAGGTGCCTCCAGGTCCACATTCTGCTACGATGACACACACACAGTCTCACAAGGCGAAAACAATAGCAGACCATGCTGTCACTCGGTAATTAAGAAAGAAAGGCAACCAACGGCCCTCAGGCCTAGAGGGCACCTTGAAAGTCTCAGGTACAGAGCAATTGGTTTCCGATTAAGGCCGATAAATATTACATTTCTCAGGGAATTTGCACCATTAAAATTCAATATCAGCTAAGGTGGGTTCTGCAGTCCAAACATCTTTTTACACTTCTAGTTTCGTATTGTGCTCACATGCTGCACATGTTTGAGAATACAGTTCTGTTTTGGATTCAGTGAGGGGAGAGGAATATAGATTGTATATTATCATAAAGGAGTGGGCTACTGGTTGCAACAGACTTCATGGGGAACTTGAACATCGCACAGAAGGGAGTAGGTGGGCATCAGAAGGCGCACAACATCACATCTTCTCATTAATATTCAAGTTAAGGAGTTAAAACATCGTGTACGGTTATAAACAGTACTATAAACTCACTGGTGAGCATCACCAACACAGACAGGAGGGATATTATGAGGGAAATGTTTTCTGAATTTATGATACATTCAAAATGACATCGTGCATTTGGACTATTTTTGGTGCTCCCTTCCTTTTCTCTCAATGATTCAATAAGCAACCATCCTCCTCCCCCCACCTCCTCTTCCTCATAGGATAAATCTGGATTAATCGGTAACGGAAGGTGTGGGCGTGCAAAGGGGGTGGAGGGGGGGCGCGTGAAGCTCGGCAGGGATGGTTCCGGAGAGGAGGTGTGTGGAGAGAGAGGAGGTGGTGGTGGTGGTGAGGGGGGGGGGAGCTCGCGCATTCCTAATCAGCTTCCCTTCTCGCGATTCCCGATGACATCATTCCACACAAGCCTTCCTTCGCGCACCGCATCGCCGTTAACGTCCCCGTTACCCCACCCACTTTCCACTCCACTGCCTCAAACACGCGCGCACACCCCCTCCGGTTATAACGGCAGGATGCCCCTGGTCGGATTCTGGCATCCCGACACCGGGGCCGCCGTTATCTGCCCGTTAAGGGAGCGCGCACCTCACAGGTTGGAACACACCCCACCCCACCTACCCGCCCGCCCCTACACACACACACACACACACACACACACACCACACACACACACACACACACACACACACACACACACACACACACACACACACACACACACACACACCTACAGCGCGACGAGCCCGCTAATAAAGTCGTTAAACCCGCAGTATGACTGAAGCCCCCCCTAATAAGGGCCGGATGTGAGCAGGAGACACAGACACCACATACCGAGGCAGCGCACAAAGAGCCGTAATCAAGCTCAATTAGAGATTACCCGCTAATTACCGACAAACACACACGCGCACACACATCTCCCGACTCGAGGGGACATAGGCCACAATAAACCCCGACACTGAGACACAAAGGCTGGTGTGTGTGTGTGTGTGTGTGTGTGTGTGTGTGTGTGTGTGTGTGTGTGTGTGTGTGTGTGTGTGTGTGTGTGAGAGAGGGGGGGGGGGGGGACCCGGGAGTCGCCAGCCCCCCTAGCGGGAGTCACGGACGGCCAATAAGGGCTGATAAGTAGGTCGAGTGCAGGATTTCCTACCGATCACCGGCCGTCACTGTCTAATTGATGATAGCGCACAGCACGCGCGCACGCACACACTCATGCACGCACGCACACGCATGTAGCCCAAATGCCCTGGCTCCTGTGTGCACAAGAGCTCCCCCGGTTAACAAAGGATCTGAGGCTGGTGCTTACCGTGGCCGTGTGAGCAAGCAGCGCCGCGAGCGCCAGGAGCCAAGGAAGCTTCATAATATCGGGGTGCGCGGGCACAGCCTCCCGGTGCCGCCGCCGCTGCCTTCACGGGGTTCGGGGAGGAGGAGAGGGGGGGAAAGCTGCCGCCGCTGCCTGCTGGAGGTGTCTCGGTAGTCTGGCCAACTTCAGAGCGCGCAGCCCGTCCGCGCGACCATCCGTCCTTCTAGTCGGGCTTTTTAATCCAAGGCTTCACGCGCTGCTGCTGCTGCTGGTCCGGGTACCAGTAAAGCGAGGAGATTTCCGCGAGGCCGCTTCGCTCTCTCTGTTTCTCCCGAGTTTTTAGCTCGAGACCTGATAGGTTTACTACCGGGAGACGCCAGACCTCGTCTCTCTCTCTCTCTCTCTCTCTCTCTCTTAATACACACACAGTCTGTCTCTCCCTCTCTCTCTCTCTCTCTCTCTGTACACACACTCAGGCTCGCTCTCTCCTCCCCCTCTCCGTTGAGGGCAGGATGTTCCGTATGGCGACGCCGCTCGGCCTGGGAGTCTGGCAGAAGGAGGGGTGCGTGTGAGAGCGCATACACGTGTGTGCAGTGCGTGTTGAGAGAAGTGTGTGTGTGTGTGTGTGTGTGTGGTTTCTCCGCGCGCAAGGGGTGAGGATGCCCCCTGCAGTTCGTTTCGGCACCCGCAGCCCCAAAGTAGCCCTTTAAACACACACGTGAACGCACGCCGCGCGCCGCGGGGCATCCAGAGCTGCTGGCGGGTTGTGCCTTACACGTTTCCGGTTGGCTGCACGTTACGATTACGCACCTTTACGGGTCAGCTCTGGTGCCTCGCTGTGATTGGCTGAGTCACGAAGGCCTATGAGCTCACGGTCACACCTGTGCCGAATGAATATTAACGCGCTACCCGTAGCCTACTTGTGTCATCTCGACACGCTACCCGTTACTGCTCAAGGACGGACGGCCGCATTTCATCAGTATTTAAAATTAAACATTTATTCAACTAATAAGATACAACTGCTTTTTAAATTGAGCTTGAAAGAATAAAATACTCCTCAAGGTCCACGCGACGGAGCTTATTATTGAGTTCGACCTTGCAAAACTAAACCATTAAATGTTTGGTGGCTGCAACACACAAATGAAGCGTTTGATTAATATCTGATCTGTTGGAGAACGACACTAGTGTCCCATCTAAAAACCTGTGTGGCCATTGCCAAGTTAACCCACGAGGCGTCTCTTTTGACCCCACCCTTTGTAACACAAACAAGCTATTCTTGGTAAAAGTCCTACCTAAATAAATGAAAAAAACTACTGAATCCAGCATGTCTGACAAACAAGCCAGGACCCACCTTGAGTTTGTATTTGTCAAACAATTTAGGAATTAATCAAATTACCACAAAACAAAAGCAGATCGTTGGGGGGACAGTTGCTCACCTTTAGCCGGTCATTAATCCATAACATAACAGACTTCAGGCCTAACCAGCCTAAGTTTACAGAACTTATCAAGGTTCAAAATCACTGCAGGTAAAGCACCTTCACTTCCTCTGGGTTTATTGTCTACTATAAACCCTGGGATTACTGCCACCAACATCACACCCTGTCAGACTGGTTTTACCTAGGAACCTCCTGACCGTTTTGGCTTAAGCTCAAAACAAAAGCTGGACAAGTATGGGCAGGGTTGTTTTGTTCCCATGTCTCCTTAGTCACAATTGGAAGCCCAAGAGAGATGGTGTTTTAATAGACGCACTGCAGTGGAGCCTGATAATCTCCTGTTTGAAAGCTTGGGGTCATTACTCATGAAAAAAAGTCTTATAGTGCCATTACATTACTGGCTGCCATGCTAAGATGCCAGCCTTATTAAATCAGTCACATTTATGAAGAAACTAGAGCACGCTCCTTGGAAACCTCCGACTCACGCTGTGTGCATTCACAATCTTATCACTGCAGACACATTCATTCAGATGGCAGGAACTATGGCACGGATCCCGATCCTCTTTTCTAACACTTGAAATAAGGACAAACTCCATCCCTTCCTCCAGTATCAAACATACAATGAAAGCACACATGGAGACAGTTAAATTTTCAAAGTTTTTTTTGTTCAGTTTGGTTTCAAAATAAAGATCACACAATTGTTTAGAGACAATCTACAACAGGAGTTACAAAAAATAGTTGCCCAGGCAATAAGCATACACAGGTTCTGTTAACTATACACATATGGTTACAGGTGTGCTCGTAGTAAATATACACAAGGCTGCTCCAAATGTACACCGCGCTGTGGCGGGCTGCCTCTCTCACCCAAAAGGACATGGACAGTATGATACAGCACTTACAGCACTAGAGAAATGCCAAAAAACACAAGAATCTCCTCTGTACAATCCATGGGTTTACCCCTCTGAAACCAGTCATGAGTAATAGAGGGACTTGGGGGTGGGGGGCGGGGAATCAATGAGTAAAAGCTTTTTCTCCCACCCAGCCAACATCATACCCATACACATGACACATTTCATGGGGTAAAGCATTCCTATAAAAAGATCTTAAAAAAGGTCAAAAACAAAGAAACCTTCAACATAAACCAGAAGACACCACTAAGTCTAACAGAACATGTCCAATTGGGAGTCAGTGGGAGGTCAACGTCTTTAAGTTAAGCAGTGACAAGATAAAGATAAAACCAAGCGTGGCGAATCTTTGTACAAGTACTACGCTGTATAGAAAGGGCTTTTCAAAACAAAAATTTGATATTACAATTTACAATATACAACAACTCATATGTCACAACCAAGGAGGTGAGAATATACACTGAAATGCACAGGGTTTTTTTTTTCCTCTAGTTTTTTTGTTTTTTTTCCAGAGTGAGCTTTTTCTCTTTTTTCTTCTCATACCAAAAAGGGTGGTAAAGCACTTTTACATTACAAGGGTTTACAAATGTACAATTATACAGTCAGAAGTATGTGTTCACTACTAGGATACATTATAGATACAGATTCAACATCAAAAACCAGAAAAACTACAAAGTTTTATATATATATATTTATATATATATATGCAAAGGTCTACACCAAGTATACACGTTATATTTATAGAAGCAAGACCAGAAAACGAATCTCCCATGCTAAATGATCTGTCTGCTGGTTAGCTGATGGCGTGTGTGTGTGTATTTGTCTATGGTTTCTGTGACGTCTGACAAATTAAATACTCATTCCATCTCATAGTGGTAAATAGGATGGGAGGAGGAGGGGACACAAGGATTGTGTGTGCAGCAGTAGCAAAAAAGTGAAATTATTTTTGAGTTTATCAGAAAAGAGGAAATTAAAAAAAAAAAAAAAAAAAAGAACACAAAAAAAGGAGGGAGCGGAGTGATGAACTGAACAGGTCTCACCTCTCTACTCCCCACCCTCCTTCCCTCCCTCCCCTCGTTCAGTTGGTCTGGGCTCAGGTGGGGGAGGGGCAACAAAATCTGACAAAAACTAAGGCTGCCTGTAGCAACAGGCTCCTCCCAAAGGGTTGTCATGGAAACAAGGGTAAGTGGGGTACTCAACGTCCTCGGTGAGCAAGATTTGGAGGGAGAAAGTAGGCATGATGCCCTCTGGAGGGTCAGACAGGGACATTAGGGTGGGGCTGGTAGACATGACAGCTTTAGGAGGATGAGGTGACGGGTGGAGGGAGGGGGAGTCTGATTACATGATGCCATTGGGAGGGCCACAGAGAGGGCCCAGGTCAACGCCATTCTTCATATAGTATTTCTCCAGCTTGGCCAGGATGTGTTTTCCATACGTGTACTTCCTCAGGGTGGAAATGTGAGGCCGGATCTGGACAGAAACAAAAACACACACATGTTGCACATGCTCAGTTTGGATATGGGCAGTGTGCACTTCCAACACACCCGTTTTCCCCTTCATTTGTGCAGGTTTTTCGCACTACCGCAACAGAAAAAAATCCAATATCAACATCCATTTATGTGGAAATCAATTGTGCTTATGTCAGCTTCTGTGTCGTTGCCTAGGGAACCATTGAAGGCAGTGAGTATAAAGATTTATTGATGTGCAGGTAAGGGTTGGGCTGATGAACTGACAATGGACATGTTTCTTTTCCTCCCCCAGGATTTTTCTAAGGCAAGCGGTTGATGCTGGTGTATTTCATGTTGAAACAATTTGTGAATCGAAAAAACAGTGAAATGCAATAGGGATGATCATGTGTCTTGGCCACTGCATCTGTATTTCACACCCAGGCTGATCATGTCAATACAGCATCACCCAGTGTGCCACATCTGCTAGTGCAAGGTTTCTGTTTATATTTCGAAATACATCTAGTAAAAACATTGGCCTTAAGAGTTTTGGAACGACCTTCATTATCCAAGCATTTTGATGGGACACATACACTGACCTCATTCCCACCTACCTTGTGCATTACGATCTTGCGCTGGGTAGGCTCGGCCACGTCGATCATCTTCTGCACCACATAGTTGGCGTACTGGTCTTTCATCATGGTATATAAGGCACTGTGGGGGCCCTCTGTCAGGCTGCACACCTCGTCTATCAGCACTGCCCGTTCTGCCCGTGATGCATGGGTCACACACTTCTCCACCACATTACTAGAGAATAGAAGGCAGGGGAGTGTATTATGGTACATTTACAAGAAGAGAAAAGGTCTTGCTGCAATTGTGGAGAAACGAAACAAACCAGTCATAAAGAAGGAGGGAAGCTAAGAGTGAAACCTTGTTTTAGTCATGGAATTTACCTGGCAAACTTGTGCTGGCTGAGCCCCAGCACATTTCCTCTTATCTCAGCCACTATCTTGCTCTTATCTTCAGCTCGGCCGTGCTCCAAAACGTGCTGGATGACATAGTTGCCGTACTGGTCCTGAATAAAACAAACCACACAGGCACATTAAATAAAACGTGAGGACACCAGCTGGTGCATCCGACGTCACACACACGAAGGCAACTTCAAAAACAGTTCGGAGAGAGGCTTGAGTCGTCACTATCCTATATGCAGCAGCTAGTTTGCATTACCTGCACCAGCTGCTCTGTGTGTTGATGGAGCTCCTCCAGTATAGGGAGCGTCTGTTCAGGAAGGCAGTGTTCGAGGATGCGCTGGATGACTCGGCAGCCATAAGGGTGAGTTGAGAGGGCAAAGACCTGAGAGACGCACATAATCACATGTTTACTTATTCACGGCATACACTCAGTGGTCCTGAAGCTCAGTGAGCTGAACATGACACAAAGTTACCTAGGTTCAAACCATTTTCCCTCAAGGCACTTTATTACAGCACCAAATGATCACAGGCATACTTTCACACACCCTGGCCGCCCCAGCGGTGAAGGCAAATTCCTTACATGTTCTCAGCTACACAAACAAATCTGAACCAGAAAACCTGCAGTTACACAACATGCAAATGTTTGAGGAGCAAGACACTCGCATCGGTGGGATTTACTGTCGTAACATCCTGAGTGACTCAAAAATTGAAACCTTTCATTAGTTTTGAACAAAGGGCCCATGCACGGACACACGTCTTTTTTCCTTTTAACACTTTATGCTAATGTAACATTTAGCTGTCTGATAGAAGATGGCAGTTACCACCGGGCTGAGGTTTCTGTTGCCATGGCAACATACCCTGTCCCTGGAAAGGACTGAGCCAGTGTGCCTATCTACTTTGGCGGCGACAATATGTTTGCCGTCTCAAGGCAGTGACAGTATATGCGTGCAGACAAGTTAATGTATGCGTGCGTGGATGGCACTGACAGGCTTCAGTGACTGAATGTGGAAATATTTTTTGAGAGCGCGCTCACAGAGGGGACCCACCTGTCCCTTAAAGGCGTCTATGATGAAGTGCAGCGCGTGAGGCTGGACACACTCGATGCACTTCTGCACCACGTGGTTACCGTTCTGGTCCTTCACACATTTCAGCACGTGGCCGTCCAGCTCCCGCACCATCTCACTCTGTGGGGGGGAGGAGGAAGAGGAGGAAGAAGAAGAGCAAGAGGCAGAATGTGGAGAGGGACATATAATTGTGAGTAATCAAAAGCACCTGAAAGCATCTTTCAAACCCTCCATTTGTCACAGCGGCACACAGCCCAACAAATAACAGTGGACTTTGAGCAGTTGCCCGAGAGAATCTATTGAGGTCCATTAAGGAGAGATGGATACCTTTTTCTCTCTCTCTCTCTCTCTCTCAAACACACACAAACACACACACACCCCACCACCACCACTGAATTTAAGCACAAATAATCCTGTTGATATTCAGCTAGATTTATCTTAACACCTGCAGTTCAACATTTGCATATAAAATATGGTATCATTAGCCTCATTCATCATTGATGACAGAGGAAGGCCTGCAAGGAACCTGCTGCTAGACTGAGGCAGCACCAACATAAAACCCAGTGTAAATGAAAAATGACATTTCAACTTAAGGAGCATGCTTCTTTATTGATGTGGAATTTTACTATATAAACTGGAATTTGTGATCACTGAGCAATGCGCCCTCATTGATGACTGTGTTTTGAGCACATGGATAGCAGATTTCTTTCCTTTTTTCAAGCCAAAATCACAGCAGGGTTATGACAGGAAAGGCTTAATTAAGGTAGTTTTAGTACAAAACGGTACAGGCTGTTCCCTTGTTTCTACTTTATACGCTGCAAAGAGAACTAGTTTACTTACAATGACCTGCTGATCAGAGGGGATGAACTCCAGAGCTTTCTGAATGACCCTGCAGCCGTACATCTGCAGGGCCAGAGACAGCACATGGCCTCGGATCCTCTCTGCCAGAGCCAGCTTCTGGTCCAGGCTGCCAAACTGGAACGAACACACAACACAGACACAGAAAATAAGCCTGTAAATAATACAAATAAGACAAAACAGCATGTACATTATGCAGCCAAACAGGCTACAAAAGGACACAAAAAAGGGAATCAATGACAGATGTCCCCATTAATTCAACCTCGGTGACTCAAATCAAGTTGGTTTTTTTTACACTACAAGAGTCTGACATTTCACACACCTCAAAGAACTTCTGGATGACGTAATTTCCAAAGACGTCCACCATTAGCTGGTAGGCCGCCTGCAGTATCTCACTGAAGACAAGCTGGCGCTCTGCTGAACTGGCTCGCTCCAATTTTAACTGGATAAACCTGTTAGAGACAGAGGACAAGCAGTCTATTAACCACAATGCATCACATTTTGTTACTAGTCAAGTTCATTTTCAGAGAGAGAGAGAGAGAGAGAGAGAGAAGGAATCAAGCAGCCTATGAGGTGAAGTGATGGTTGCCAATCAAAAAGCAGATGAAAAGGACATTGATGTTGAAGAGACTGAGGAACGAGAACGTCTGGAATGTGCAGACTGGACGTCATGGTGTATTAATAGATAATTTCAGTGAGAAAGTGCATCTGCATCAGAGGCAGGAATGATTCAACCCAAACTCAAGAAGAAACCAGGACCTCAAAGTTGCCTCCACAACCTCCGAATTAGCCTACCTCTGGATTGAATCACATAAAGAAGAGATGGTAACATCCTGGTAACGCATTAAACATTACTTCTCGGTTTTTGAACAATAATGTCAGACATGAGGACAGAATTCCAGACAAATGTTACAGGAATGCGAGTAGAACCGAAACTGAACTGTCAAACTGACCATAATGACGTGCTCGTCGTCCCTCCTTACAGAGCCGTTCTAAACGAAGCAAACCACAAGCCGAGACTGTGTAGGTTTGGACTAGTGACAGCATAGATTCTTTCAAAGGATGTTTCCCCTCTTATGAGTGGAGTCTTTCATGAGATGGATGTGGGCAATGCTAATGAGACTGTTGCTGCTTATATACAACTGTGTGTGCACACAATGTGACACATCAGAAAGGAATCTTTGTATACCCTAACAACAAACCATACATAACATTAGGTTACCATGGGATACACCGGCTCTCTGATTACTGAGTGAGGCATCGAACTACGGAAAGGGCCTTCAGGCGTGACCAATCATGGAGACTCCAGTTACACCGTGTCTATTGGGAGACAGACCAATCATTCCAAGATTCAACTAATAGCATCACACCCAGTTAATAAACACCTGGAAGAGCCCAAGGCTTATGTATGCCTACTGTTGATTGATTTTAGCTCAGCGTTTCATATGCTGCAGCCTCACATGTTGCTGTTGGAGACTGAACCATTATAAACATTCATTCCTGCCTATGTACATCAAGATTCCCCACACCTATAGTTTATGAGGAATATTGCCATGGAGGTTGTGAAATGTTGCAGTCGTCAAGTCTCTATGTGCAAACTGTTAGCTGGAAGCTATGTGTTGTTTTTATCCTCTGTGGATTTGCAGGACAGTGCAAAACTAATTTTTCTAAGTGGACATTAAAAGAATATCTCGTCTTAACATATGAATTACACCATTTGTTACTTTGTAACAAAACAAATTCTTCAACACTGCCTTAAGAGACAAGACAACACAGACCCATCACTCTGGGAAAGGACACCGTGTCTGAAATTCCCCCGTCACATTCACTGCTTTAAATCCTTATTTCTATTCCTGAGTTACAGGAGTCTATACTGAGCCTGCCCCTGAAAATAAGACAGGAAATTCATATATATAACCTGAGGGCCGTAATTTTCTTTTTGAGAAAATCCAGACTGTTCAGACTTTAATCCAGCACTCAACTGTGAACTTGACCAGGGTTGTTTTCCAGAACTGCCTTCAGGCCCCTAAACTGAGAATTTGAGCCGTCACAGATGGAATGAGCAAAATTGTGAGGGAAATGTGGTGAAACCTTTGCTGACACAAAAAGCAGTGGTCCTAGACTGCACTGAGACACATGCACCGATGTCCAATATAAAGATATGGTGAAGAATAGATATTTTTATAATATCAGAAATTGAACGGGGCACTCCAGTGACATTGCCAGGTCATTTTACTTGGGCTTAAACCTTGAATATACTATTAAATGTAAGCCTGCAAAGCTCGACAGTAAACGTAATGTGAGCGGATGAGTGATAGAGATCGTAATATAAGAAACGTAGGTCTCTAAACTAACTGTGTGGGTAGAGCAGATGATGGAGAGAGAAAACTGCGATACATTAAAAAGGAATACTACCCATTTGCATCAAGCTTTCTATCGTTAGAAACCCGGTAGTATATATCCAAAATCCCCTCGCCACTGGATCGGCCCACTCACCGCCAGATTGGCCCAGACCTCTAGCCGGTGGACCGTTCAAATGAACCTATCCAGAGGCCAAGTGTTTACTAGAAATATGTGCAGACGTGACTTCATTGTGGGAGTTGTTGTCTTCAAAGAAGAAAGGCTAGGTAGTCAAATTGTGATCCACTTGCAGGGCACTCATGTTTTAATAGCACTCATGTGTTACTGGTGTGTTTTAGACCTAGGTTATAGTGATATTTGCTTGCGTGTACCTGCTGCCGTGCTGGTCTTGGCTGAACTCCATGATGTGGCCAGCAATGTCTCTGAGCTGCAGGTTTGGGTAGCGGTTGTTCCTGAAGTCCTCCAGCAGGCGGCTCCGACCTGACGGCATCACATCTGACATGCCATAGCGTAGCCGTGACGATGGAAACAGCTGGCTGCTGGGCGAAAAGAGAGAGGAGCCTGAACTGGCAGCGCTGCGGTACTTGGCCTCTGCTCCTGGAGCTGCAGAGATGAAACGTCCACTGCCATTGGTCAGGCCTCCTGTGGGGTCAAGGAGAATGATTGTTAGAACTGGTTTTGTTCAAAACCTGGGTCTAACAGTCCAATACGGCTCAGATTCAAGAAAAACTCTTGGACTAGGAGGAAAATCTCATAAATACAAGGCCTGAACCGAAAAGCCAAGACCATACAAAATACCATACTCTCCTGACCTGAATATAAATTTGATTGTAGCTATGCAGCACAGAAACATTGCACTGGATGGCAGCACTGCCTCAAATATTAAGCTGTCTACACTACCAATGATCATCTCCCATGTATTCAACTGCACAACATTGTGTTGTGTAAGTGTTCAGAGTCTAACCTGTGTGTTTAAAGTCAAAAGTTGTGAACACACGTTTTCTCAAGCAACATCTGCTCCAGGCGGTCGATCAATACTTGCACTAGGGGTTTGTTGGTGGTTGAGAGGCATGATTTGTATCCTGGTAATTTATAATAGTCTGGTTATTATCTGTACATAATGTAGTTGAGGATATCAGAGCTCAATTATTTTCTTTCAAAAGCTACTATTTACTGCAGATCATATCTTTATAGTATGATCTCTCCAAAGACTGGCAACAGTCAAATCCAGGTAATCAGTCGATCATAGTATTTATGAAATCTCCACAAGGCTCTGTCAGTTTTGTTTGTTTTTTTGTTTCATAAGAAGCAAGAGTCACACTTCACTTCAACTGTCAATCATGGAAAACAAAGGAAGTGACAAAAGCCTTATTCAGTAATTAATCCCTCAAAACATGCTGCCTGAAAACATCTGTTGTCACGTTTAAGTCTTTTAGTTTGGGAAATCTTGTTAACTGGAATGCAGTTGTTTTGAGTTAGGTAGGACACATTTCAGTATTTAACACTTTTTAATAATGGTGTGTTAACATTAACATCTAATGACATACATCTGATGTGAACAATACACTCCTTGGCTATGAGACTACACCAGGGCACCTATAAATATGTCCTGTTTAGTACTCAGTTTATGCATGTGGTACATATCAACATCTAATTAAAAACACAAACAGGCCATGTGTTAAGCTTCCATAAACTGTTGCTGCTTAGGGCTTAAGGTTTATGATGTCTTCACAGCTCTGTCCCACACATACTCAACAAGGTTTTTTTTTTTTTTTAAATAATGGGCCCAATGACAGGTGCAGTAGATTATTCTTAGTGGGTTCTGGCACGTAAACATAGCACCTGGTTTGTATTTGGCAAAAGAGCACTAGCACCCTCGCAAAGTAGAAGTAAAAGCACTACTGTGAAACAATACAATCAATGACACTGGTCATACCAATCACTTGAATGAAAGACACTTACCAAGATTGAGGTTGGACGAGGAGCTGTGATTGGACAGGGAAGGTGGGGGTGTGAGGGAATGGGAGGGGCCCTGGTTGGGTAGGGGCATGCCCACGGGGCCAGGGGAAGGACTGAAGCCCAAGGTGCCATTATAGAAGCCTCCATGGCCAATCGGAGTAAGGCTGGAAGGCGTGCGTTTGTACAGCTCACTGTTGCCTGTCAGGGAGTCCCGTCGGGAACCACTGCCACCACTCGAATTGGCCACTAGAGGGAGACAAAGATGTAAATTTGATCAGTGAAATGATGAAGGAACAGTTAAATGTGTATGTATTGTTTTTGGGCAGACCACTTATGTTTAAACTAACACGTATTCTTTTTTTTTTAATAAAAAACAAAACAAACAGCTTACCACACTGATAAAACTCCAGTAATAGACTGCTTGGGAAGGGTGTATTCCTACCTGCAGTGCCAAAGCCTCCCAACGTGGCCCCCAGTGTTGCCCCGAGGGAGGATGAGGCTTGCTGGCTGAAGCCCAAGGAGGCAGAACCTGGTCCGGGCTGGCCAGAGCCTTGTGAGAAAAGAGAAGAACTCTGGGAGGAGGAGCTGAGGGAGGAGGATCCGTAGAAGGAGCTTCCACCCAGAGCGCCACCGGGGCCACCCTGCTGCTGAGGCTGCTGAGACGTCATGGCACGGAACGGACCGTTGGCCCCACCGCCGAGACCACCGTTAGCACCACCTGCAGAGGCTGCTGCTGCCGCAACTGGAGGGAGGGACAACAGGTTGAGTTATTTCACAGGCGTGCTTTCTGTTCTGAAACTGAATAAATAGTCACATAAACCACAAACTCATACTGAATGCATTTTATTTGACCATTAATAATTCTTTGCATCGTCTCATCCATCTCCCCAAGTGTCTAAACTCACATACAATAATGACTCATGGGAACTCTTTGTAAAACTCTATGGCTAGATCTAAAGTGTACAGCCTTGTAATCTTTTAATTTAACAGTTCAGAGCATGTTTTTAAGGACAGCAATGTGCAGTCCATTGTGCGTGCATGACATCCTTTTTTGTCCTGTGGTGGGAGTGAACCGGCCAGACCTTTGAGACTTTATGTGCATTGCCATCTTACCTGCTTGTGCTGCTGAAGGAGATATGATGACCGACGCGGGGGCCATGAGGCGGACAGGGCCACTCCTAGCTCCAGTGTTTACCACGAGGGCCCCTGTCTGATCATAGTAGGCTGCAGGGGCCAGGACTGGGTAGCCTGAGAAAGAGACAACATCATATTTATATTCAATTGTATATAAATGGATTTTAGCATGACCTTTCTTTCATGTAGTGATCCCACCATCTTAACAGGCAGACTGAAATGTTTTATAAAAAAAAAAAAAAGAGGGTCATACTAACCAGGAACTCCTGCTGCTAACCCCTGCCCAAAGGCAAGGGCTGAGTTGACTGCTGCCGCAGCAACCAGCTGGTCATTTTGCTGACTCTGTTGACCTTGACTGGGGGTCAAAGGTCGCTGGTTGCCCCCAGCACGCATCACCTTTACAAAAGGAAAATAAAACAACAGTTATTCGAGTTCATCAACACGCTAATTAAAAACAAAACCGTGCAAAAGCTGCTCCACAGCAGAGAACCTGTGGTGCGTTGTAGACATAACTTTCTATCATGTTCACATGCTCTTCTAGTTAATGTGAAAAACATGCCCACAAACAGAGAAACATATGTTAATTGATAACCAGGATAAGATCACTTTCCTTTTATTAGCATACGAATACATGAGCCAAGCAGGAGTAAATAAACAACAGTTGGATGAAACCTTTCTGGCTGATTGGTTTATAATCTATACAGGCTGCAAAGAGTTTTCTGCTTCTAGGTCCAAATCAGGCAGCAGTAAAACTGAATGCACATTTCAACTGGCACATCGGGAGAGTTCTGACAGAAACATCTTGAGCCAATGAGAATCAGCATGCAAGATTTCTTGGCGAGCATCTGACTGACCTGCTGTTGGTTCTGCTGGCCCTGGTTTGCAGCCTGCTGATTGGCCGAGTTGTTGGCTGCAGCAGCCTGCTGCTGGAAAAGATTGGCAGGGTAGACCCCCCAGGGGGTCACACCGTAGTACTGGGGAGGCATCACTGCCGGACCTAGACAAAAACAGATTCAGAAAATTCAGGTGAGCTAGAATGACTGTCTGTGTTGCGGTGGGAAATTCATTGACATCTTCCCACTACATCTCCATGGAACTCTAAACTAAAAACATATGTCTCACCGAGTGTAGCTGCTGCTGCTAGTCCAGCTGCGTAGGGGTCCGTCCCTGGTGGACCAGCACTGATGATGTAAGGATTGGGCACAAATGCCGGGGCCAGACCTAAGAAAACATGGAGGGTAAAAAAGGTTAACCAGGGCTGAAAAGGTATAAGAAGCTCACGGAATAAATTCATAGAAACTCCTAGAATGAAACTTCAACACACAAGAACCACTCCAGGATACACCACAAACACTGTAATTAAGATTCTAATCCAAATTAAGCAGTCCAGAATGTTTTAGGTTAGCACAGGACTAAAATGTTTCTGAAATAGTCTTAGGCTTGTTAAGCATTACTTGCCTTTGAGTAAATCTTAGAAACATTAACCCAGTATTAATTAGTTACTATGATGTGACAGCAACAAAATGTTTTTTATCTGTTCTTTTGCTAGAAAATGAAAACTAGGAATTACAGCATTCACTGAGTCACAGACCAACAAATGAAGCAAATGACTGCAAATAGAATAATTTGTCATTTTGATCTGACATTTTAGGTGCAGTTTCCTTTGTTTTATTTACCTCCAAAGAAATGGCTGAGATAACATGGAGTCCTGTGTAAAACCATGTGGTTGCACTTTCCATTCTGTTGTGAAGCTGTGTGTAATGATCTATGGTGATATGTAGAGATGCCCCAAAGTGCACCAGCTTGATGCAAATAACATTTGAAATGTACAAAAAAATATTTTGGTTGGGGAGTCAGGCCCCTAAGTACCCTTCAGTGTCCAAAGTCCACCCACCATAGTCGCAAAATCCTGTGGGAAATCATGGCGTTCCACACACACACACACAAACACACACACTTTCTCTTACCAATGTGAGACTGCTGTGCTGCTGCCAAGGCGTACTGCTGTTGCTGGGCTGCTGTTAACTGCTGCACTGCTAGGGCGTTGTTTCTCTGGAACAGCTGCAAACGGCACGACAGCAGATCACTCACATTTTTATTTCATGCAAATTTATGCTGGACAATATATCAACATCGTGATATGAAAATATATATCGTCTTGGATTTTGGATATCGCAATATATCATTAGTGTCTTTAACAGGCTGTTTTATTAATTGCTTTTACCCCTTTAGTCATTATATTCACATTAGTATTCATCAAAAAATGTAAATATTTTGTGGAAAGCACCTATAGTCAAGCCTAGAATATCGCTGCAATATCGGTGGAAAAATATTGTGATATCTGATTTTCTCCATATTGCCCCTATCGGAGCCTAATGACAAATGTTGATAGAATTCTCTCTGCCTGTGGCCCTTACCTGCTGCTGGTTGGCGTAATCAAATAAGCCCACAGTTGGTGCAGAGTCCATGGGCATCTGGGAGTTGTAGTCAAACTGAAGCGGCTCCATCACTGACTCCATGGGATCCATGGTGACACCACCTTGTTCTACACCAGAGAAGTCTTCAGGAGGTTTGGGGCCTCCACCACCTCCCATGGGTGTCATGCCATCAGCCCCTACACCCCCGGGACCTCCAAGCAGGTCACCCTCGGGACCAGGGACCGGCATGTTGCCTGGGGGACGACTGCAGGGGTGAGAAAGGAGATGGAGATTAGTTTACATCTAAAAGGCTGGAAGTATTTCAAGTTGCGAGTGCAAGCGCCTCTGTGGCGGCGAGTCCTACCCAAACTCTTTGACGTCGACGTCAAGGCCATTCTGTACGGGCAGCCCATTGGGGTTGATGACGTCGTTAATTACATCAACTTCAACTTCTGTCAACTCTTTCAGTTTCTCTCCTTCAAATGTTGCCTTTGGCTTCTCCCTCTTCTCCTCGTCGACCTCTCCATCCCTCTGCCCCTGCGTGATAGAAAGTCAGGAAATATGACGGTGAAAAACTGGGATGGTGAGGCTATTGAAGGATGCTGAACGGCTTTAATGAAAAGTAAAGATCGTTACGATTAGATAAGAGATCAGGTGTTGCAGAGGAGAAAGAAAGAAGTGCAAATACGTAACACAGAATAGACTTCAGACTTACATAAGGTCCTTTTCGGAGGCAGGAATCCAGCTTGTCAGCCGGCGAGGAGGAGAGGACATACTCCACCATGCTAACTCCTAGCCCTCCACTCTCAGAGCGTGGTGACATCACCGAGCCCACCCCGACGTCACCGCCACCATGGAAACCTTGCCCTGGCCGACGGGACACCATGATTGGCTGAGACACTGAGTGATCTAACAATCGAGGAAGAGGGAATGTTAAATAACATTCATGCAGAGATACCGTCTAATACATAAGGACCATTGACATAACATTTTACAGCATATATATATATTTAAAAGTTATTACACAGAGCAATAACTGCATATTCCACTCTTGTATTGCTGCAAATGTTCTCATCCAACAAGCCGGACTTCCCAACTACTTAAATTAAATATGTGCTTCCAAAGACATGTCTGACAATAACTTGGAGTGGGGTAGAGACTGTTTGTTTTATATATTAACAGATGTTTCCATTCAAGTCCTATTGGACCAATTTTCTGACTTTTTATTTTACTGGACATCTTTTATTAGACTTTAATTGTATCAGTCTAATTATAATTCATTGATGGGTTATAGTCCCCCTGGGTTTTTAATTTCTTCTGTTACAACCTTCTGTTCATTGGTTTGTGATCGTCTCCCTTGCCTGCAGCTGCATTGGGGGTATCTGAATCGTCTCTAATGGGGTTTCATCATCATCATCATCATCATCATCATCATCATATTATTATTATTATTATTATTATTATTATTATTACTACTATTATTATTATTATTATCACCATCATAATCATTATTCAAAGCCTAATGTCTACCGCAGTATCACAAACAAAAGCAAGACTGGTATTAACCTGAGGCACCCCATGCACTGTCCCTCCACTGGTCCAGAAAGATTCCTTTTGGTCCATCTTTTCCAGAGTCATCCGCCTCCCAGAACTTCTTACCGGTTAACAGCTGCTACAAAGACAGAGAAAACAGAGGAGACGAAAAGACAAGGTAAACACGGTAGCACAGCTATAGTAAGCACATGGCGGAACTGGCAAAATGAGAAAAATCTATGCACAAATTATTCGTTTTTCAACCGGACGTCTGAGCCTAAAAGGTTTCGACCAGGATAACATTTCATTCTTTGTTTTGGTAAAGATTTAGTCAGTGGAAGTCAGATTTACTTTAAGTATACTTTTAGCAAACATGGAGTCAGTTTTCTCAGACAGTGTCATGAAAAGGTAACTGATTTAGCTGAAGGATATTCACCTGGCTATAAAAATTCCAATGAGCAGTAAGCATGCCTTGAGCTATGTGTTTAGTCACCTAGGCAGACAATGCGTTACTGATTTACTTCTTTCATATCACATATCACTACTGGTTATCAGACAATGAAATGTTTATGACCTGACAAAATAGATTATGATGTGTAGCTGATGTCAGTGTGTGCCTCTCTTATGAAAAAAATATGGACTGAAGCACTTTAGATGTAATAATTTCCAAAATTCACAAAGTGTCTGTCCTTCAAAACAAAACAAAAGTTAGTGGTCTGGAGTTATGCGAAATATTTGGATGCTGCATGCTGCAGAATGAATGCAGGGGAAACATTGATTAGAATTTGAATGTCAGTATTATGAATGAAGCTTCAAACTATTCAGCACATCGCTTCTGAAATCAAGCAGTCGGCTGATGCGTCGGCTCCAAATCGAAGGAAACAAAAATATTGAGCGTTCATGCTGATGCCATTCTTCATTTAGCCTGTCCATCAATTGTTTTTAAGCTCGATAAACACAGACAATATTTGACTGGAATTTCTCCTGTTTGTCCGGGACACTGAAATCCAGCACCATCTTTTTTCTGATAGAAAGTCTGAATCAGATGAGCTTCCCAAGGCTGGCCACTCTGCTATCTCTGCATTCCATCTGAGTGGTTTATATTCTCCGCCATGGGTGTCACAGCCAACAGACTGCACACCAGACTAACCCCACAGCAAGTGCTGCTATTTCTGAATATGTCCACTATTAAGAAAAACATTTGTTGTAGTGTTTGTTTGTTTTTTTTTTAAGGCATTTGTCCATTCTAAATAATAGCCTAAATTTTAATCTCGTCGATGATCGGTTAAAAAGGGTTGGCCATCGACCATTTTTGTAACATGGTAATACATCACATTACAGATGTATTATAGTCCATCCTAGCCAAACAATGTTCACCCAATACGAGACAAACTACTGTACATCAGAGCTAAGTTCAATCAGCCAAAAATAATTGTAGGCACTGGTCCAACATGAACAGAATTACTGAGTGTAGATTGTTTTCAGGCCAAAAGCCAGTCCAACCAGCCAACATTAAAAAGACATCATCTTTCAGAGCTTTTCAAGCCACACTACTTTTCCTGCTAGACAAGTTTGACTCCGCAGCAATCAGAGTCAAACTTGTTGTTTGTTGTCCAAGTCACAAAATACAGGGCAGCCATTTGCATGTCAAGTGTCAACATAAAACATTTTACATCTTCAAATCTAATGAATTTAATCCAAAAGTTATACAAACATATTTAAACTGTGCCTACATGCCGTGAGTAACCATAGCCTCCATTATCAGACGAGGTATTGAAGCTACGTGGTTACAGAAGTCACTTCCTTCTAGATCATTCATGATCCTGATTATCAAACCTGATGCCTCACCTCTCCCATGGCGCGTCCCTCGAGAGCCAGAGCCTGGAAGTCATGGTTCAGCTCGTCCATGGATCGCACCTGCAGACACAGCTCAGTTATGCCTCTCATACTCCGCTAATGTATAACCATAAACCCAGCTTTAATTAGCTATGTTAATTAGTAATTGCCTCCATAAATGATTTGCAGAATATTAGTAGGAAGCACTAAAATTATGTTTCTAAAGACTCAAAACCTTTTCAAATAGGCATCAATTAAATATGTACCGTATTCATCGGAAACTTTCCCATGTTAGCAACAACAATGTTTTACGCAGACTCATTTAAAATATATTTAAGTATGCCCTCAGCAAGATGTTATGGTTACATAAGAAGTTTTCTGTGTAGAAAGGTTTGTGTGAACGTTGTACAAGTAAACAGTAGTACATATGACAATACAACGTTTCCACTTGAGCAAAACACACACACACACACACACACACACACACACACACACACACGACACACACACACACACACACACACACACACACACACTACACACAGCACACACATGCTGCACAGCTCGGGACAGCACACACTCACCGTCTACCAAATAGCACCATCATCACTGGGAACGTCCAGCACCCACCACACCCTGGAGACAGACACACAGACATGCACATTATCCTCAAATTACTGGCAACGGTAACAAGCAGACAACTGCTGACATGTACGTTTTAGTTTAGTAGGATTTTAAGTTATTTATCAATGATTTGTAGAAAAAACTCAGACTCAAGCATCATGTGGAATATAAGAATCAACATAATACAATTAAATCTAAGTACAAATACATGTTCCATGTATAGTAGAAGTATCAGGGGTAAGAATGACAATCAATGAAATATCAAAAAAACAAGTCTGTTCTTTAGTCTTTTAGCAGAAAAGAAGGGATTATACGAGTTATTCAATAATTAATTAATCTGGACATTATAAACAGACATTCAAGCCCAGGTGGAAATATTCTGACATTTTTGCACCAGGACATTAAAAAAGGTTCTTTATCATTCGCACTTTCAGGCAGAATTTCTTTTCACTGGCAAACTAAAGACGACTTACTCTCTTACACAATTTGAGGCTAAACACAAAGTTCTCCACAACACGCCACCTTCAAAGGATCGGTCCACATGGTCTACTAACAGCTGGGCGTGGTCTTCTACACACGCAAAGCATGCAGAAGAACAAGTTACCAGGAAATCAGTCAATCAGACTAAAATGCTACTTCTGATGGACTGTACTGTTTTTTTCCAGCATTAGTCATGAAAAATGCCAACCTAGTTATCAAGTAGTAACACTACCAATGGTCCTTCATAGGCACCCTGCAGTACACTGAAGTTGAGGCATGACAACCTGATAGCAGTCTGGTATCTCAGCTGTGGACGGCATTTCAGAGGACACCAGAGAAAATCTATATTACATAGTTTATAACAACACAGCTGGCCAATCCGACTAGCAGCAACTATGAAAGACATGTCATACACATCAATGACCGGATTTGGACTGTGGGCCGACAAATCTGAATCTGAATCATCTAAACCGTTAAATCTGCCATTGGCCGCCTATTTCATGCAGCATTCTCCTCCCCTACCGCTATCAGTGCAGTTTTGCTAGGACACCATCACTACATCCTGTGTCTTGTTACATCCAGGTGATTAGTTTAAAGAAGGATAAACACAGCCAGAGCGTTTTACACCTACACCAGAATGATGAAATAAAAGTGCAGAGCCAGACCTTTCTTCAAGACTGACACACAACGTTGTGTGACTACACTAATACTAATACTACTACTACTACTACTACTACTACTACTAGAGCTGGCAAATTAACATCATAAGTGAACAGAGCCCAGATGGCTTCACAAGCCCAAATTGTCGCCCCCTCTGAATAACTCTAGTGTTATAATTTACTCTGAAGCCATATTGATGCCAAGAGGTTTTTCCAGCCAGAGGTTTCGTTTAGCCAATATTTGCCGTCATTGACAGAATTTTTTTTAAGGATGCCAAATACTCGAGGTTCCCTATGAAGAGATGTTGGTCGATTCATTAATGAAATATGTTAATGTGTCATGGTGGTGGGCTTTACCTGCTGGCTGGGGGGTGTGGCCTGAGGGGTCTGCCCAGTTGGAGGGGCATGTCCTCCGCTGCTCAGCACCACGGGCATGCTGGGAGATGTAGTTCTATGGTGGGGGCTGAATGAATCCTGCCAGAGCACTGCTTTCCTCTTCAACACACACACACTGCTCATTCCACCACAGCCTGTCCAAAGAAAAATACATCTGTCATACAAAGAATGGCATACTGTGTCAATACAGTGAATGAACAAAATGTTTGATAAGCTCTGACCGGTTTAACAAGCAGAGTTGTCAGTTTAGGAAGCACACTTGCCTAAAAACTTCACCCCTGCAATACATCATCCATAAGGATTCTAATATATGTTTTTAAACTTCTACTGGTAAAGTAAGCTAGTTAGCATCAACAGTTCCCTCGACAAAAAGTCAATGGGGTTTTTCCATTGGATTTGGAATAATATCATGATACTGACCAGGTTTGTTCAGCAAAATAATCTTCACAAATGAACACCACTTTTATGTTTTTTGAAGTGGGAATGCAATTGTCAGAAGTAGAAAGCCAACATTAAGCTGTAAACGAACTACAACACAGTTGCATGGATGTGAGTATACACAACAAGGCTGTAAAGGCAGATTAGCCAGCGTTATGAGGTTTTGTAGTCTCATTTAGCCAGTTGTTAGGGACTCACTTTTTTAAAACGCTTAAAAGCATAAAAATGCCCAAAGTGATATTTACTGATGTATTTTATAATGCAGAACAACCGTAAGAAAGCTTGCACAGTCCTTATTTCAGACGTCTAACAAAAAATCCACTTCAAAAAAACCCATCACTTCCGAGACAAGGGAACTGAAGTGCAAAAAGGGTAACTCATTTCCAGGTTTTAGGACTCCTGTAGTGTAGCCAACTAGGATTTCTGCAATGTGGCAAACACAGATGGTATCACAGAATTTCATGATAAAAAAAGGAATCGGCTGTAAAAAGCAGAATATTGTGGAATTTAAATAAATAATACCATTATTGCATTGCTGAGCAAGCTATTTGAATTGACAGGGAACTGCAGCCAATGAGAGCACAAGACGTGTTGAGGGAGATCATGGCAGGGTTTGTTTAACAAAAGGGATGGAATGTTTTTTTTTTTTTTTTTTTTTTTTTTAACTGTATTGAATCACATTCTTTGATAAAAAAAAAAATGTAAAAATTGTGTAATGTATGTTGTGTTAGATTACATAGATTGATTTGGATTGCATTCATTTTAAATATTTTCCTATGAATCGTTGAAACTTTATACATCCACCACATGGTCAGAATCAAATATGCTTAAATCTTGAACAAAAATAAAAAAATATTCAAAAAAATCTAATGGAAAACAAAGGATCTGGGAAAACAGATTTCATGGAGCCCTATATAACAGTTTGAAGGCCACAGTTTAAACAGCATGACTGCTTCATGTATACCACAGAGAAGAGGCAATGTACTAGGAACACCTTTCATTATAACGCAGCACAATTAAACACCGCAGAGCAAAGACTACAAAAAAAGACCATAAGGATGAGTCAACCCTCACTTTCATTATTTCAACAACAAATTGTGAAATTGCATTGTCACCTTTGCAAAAGTAGGATTCACTGCAAAGTTTAAGTGCAAGTTTACCTAATAAACTGGCAAGCGAGTCAAGCTTTAAGCAAGAAAAGTTGTAACCACTTAAATGCAGTTAGAGTAATTCAGCAAGTCAAACTAATCTTTCTAACTATCTCGCAATACCACATGCAGATTACTATTTTGAAGTCATCGAGGCAGCTGCACTACCAAAGACACTATTCGACCACCCGGCATACATAACTATGAGTCAGTCTGACAGAAGACTAACTATGTATGTATGCCTTTATGTATATAATCCAATTGAAACATACATCAGTCCAACATTCATTTTAAAAAGTATGCACAATATCGTCTCATGTAAATGATCCTCCCACCTTTGACAACTCCTAGCTACACAAAAGATAAAAAAAAAAGATCTTACTAATCCTGTACCTTGAGATGGTTTTCATATCAAACTACATTCAGCTGTCAGTTTATCTGCCACACCAAGGTTAAACTAATGAAGCCTATTACAACTGCACTGCAATAAAAACTTATTTTATGAGATTAAAATGCATTTCTAATATGTTGTTCATCCTGCATATATCAGTGATGGTAGAATGAATATTAGAAACACCACTACATTTCAACAGCAAAACAAACTACTTACTTAAAAAATAAATAAATAAAAACGTTGCATCAACTAGTCTCAAAAAATGATACAATCAAAAAGGTGTTTGTTTTCTGCAGTGATGGAGTTTTAGATTGCAGTAAGTTTAGTCAATAGACAGCTTTGTTGCATTCTCAGTTCAGATTGATCACTTACGTCATCCTATGGTCTGTTATTTCTGAATCCCAGGCCGCTGCTAAGAATAACAGACATTAGCTATGGATGCAGTTCTTTAGAGGAATCAATAACATAATCAATATTTTAGGTCAAATAATCCGTTTTTCCTTTAGCAAATGTAATAAGCAGGAAAATGTATAGCGAGCAGGTCATTCTGACATAATTTACCCTTAAAGTTGCGACCAAAAATCACTCATTCACTACTCCCTACTCACTATCCAGGGAGTTCTACGTAGAGGACCACATTGGGGATTATGTAGAGGATCATGTAGAAGACCATGTAGAGGACAATATAATTAGCTCGTTGACAAAATTAAGACATTTTCAGACACTGTGGTCATTTTCTCTGCACAGTTAATTATATCACTGCTGTCGTACAATTAAAATGTGCCAGATCAACTGAGGCTGGCGGACCATCCATAATAAAAACAGACATTTTGGAGGGTAATAAAAACATATAAGCCATTTGGTTGAAATGTCCGTTACTGGAATGCTGTGCATGAATTTTACTTCCCCTGGTAAGCAGTGATGCCATGAATAATTCTACAGCTTTATTGTGAAAGGTAAGAACCAAAAGATTGTAGAAGTTATACGCTACTGTTATCAATGTGGGGGCACTAAGCGTATTTTCCCAAAAATAGTGAATAAATTAATACAAAGAACTTTGTGACTGTTTCTGAGTTGCTGCTCTACTCGCATAAAATATATTATTTTTGCACTAGAACTCATGGACTGGTCTCAATCACACTGAACCCTCTTCTCTAGTCCGTCTGTCATTTTTACCTTCAGTGCAATGCATGATGGTATATAGTGCTCAGTTAGTGACCATTGGTTGAACACAGCAATTAAAGATGAATTGTGGGATACTTTGTGTCTACTATGTAGGGTATAATCATTTTCACTACAATACATTCAGAAAGCACTATTATATAGCAGACTATTAAGTGAGTATTTGGGACAGTCAGCATGATGCAGGACCCCAAAGCCAAGCAGGGTCTTGAATCATTCCTTACATGGGTGTATCTAATGAATCAACAACTGAGCATACGGCACAGTGCAATATACAGAGAGGTGTTGCATGTCAAGCATTGTATCCAACTCTGCCATAGAAGAATACAGATATGTTCACCCCGGCAAAACACTAAGTACATCATAAAGGTTGGAGGTTGCAGCCACATAAGGGACAGCACTAAAATGAGTCATACATTCTTGGGGCAAAGTGGCATCCTCCAATTAAAGCTACTTCATTTCTGTTCATCAAAAGATAGAGCTGGGATCAACAGCTACAAATATAAATGAGGGAATCACTTTACAGGCCAGCCAGGGCAGGTGATTTAACTGCCAACCTGCAGCCACCATGACTTACTGTGAACGTTACTGCAGCATGTGTCTGGAACCAAACGAACCTGGTCTGCATCTGGACCATAGACATTAATGTTTTTTTGCCATCAGTGGCAAAGGTTACAAAAGTCATTCAGTCCCAGGACAAATGACTTTGCAGTAGTCCCAGGTACTGATGGGACGATTTTATCACAGATTTGGATTAAAAAAACAAAGGCTGGCGCAGCAGCGTGTTATAATTGCAATGAGTTTATCGCCTATTCTAAAACCTGACTATAATTGCTTATTTTGGTGGAAAGGGGGTTAATGTTAAGCACTCACAAATACTGCTGAGACATGTATCCCAATGATCTGCATATCTGTCACAATTTTGTTACAGGTCTCTGATTCAAGGTTCTATTCAAAGGTGGTTGTCATGAAAACCTGTGCAAACATGGCTTTAGGTGGGTGGTTGCAAATCACTGCTCAGAGAAGTTCACACAGTTACAACTAGTATGGCATACCACTACAAGAGTACAGTAGCCAATAGATTATTAACATTACTCAGCTTAAACAAATGCAGACAAATTTATCAGTCCAGCTTTTAGAGATGTCTGAGGTGCTGCTGTATTAGAGTGTATTTTACTGAGAGGTGCTGAGATAGTAAACGTCTTAATATTGGAAACACCTGTATGTGTGTGTGATACAATGCAGTTCAACAGCACCACAAACTAAATCCATATCTTCAAATTATCACCTCTATAAAACAATAACTTTTATTAACTGTTATAGACAGCTTAGCTTTAAGTTAGGTGTACTTAATAACGTGTCAGGTGAGTGTATTGAGTAAATGGGAAATATTTATAGTATCCTTAACAAAGGAAAGTAATTAAAACAAATTGGGGCCTTGTCAACAACCTGGTTAAAGGCTGGTGGAAAGATTGTCATTGTGTGAGCAATGATAAACCAAAGAAATATGCAATGTGCATGGGCCACACTGCATGGTGAGCGTGGTCAATATTGGGCAAAATAAGCAAGGTGGTTATAAGCACTCAGAGGGATATAATTTGTATTTTACAACCTGTCTTTATCCAACAAGCTCTAATCTTAACTAGTTTCACATTAGTGTCCCTACATGCATGACGAATTTACAAGCACCTCATTATACACTGAGCCATATACAGTAATTTACTTTACCGGAGACTATCTGACACTGAATCTTCAAACACACTTTCTCTTTATGCCTGCTGAAGCCACTATGCAGCACACCGCCTCCATAAAAGACAAAAAGATGACCGCTAGAGCAGTCCCATAAGATAAAAACAAACCAGCTTACAAAGTGATCATTTCACATGTGCATTCAATTTCTGCCCTTCCACCCTTCGTTGAGCAACAGGGAAATGTATTCTGTATTTCCTTGCTACAGCTCGAGATCAGGTAGAGAAACACCCGGAAATCCACAACACATTGGCCTTTCCCCCCAAAGCGAAACGCACACGGCTTGTTAAGCTACAAGTTAAACTCGGCACACGGAAACACGCACTGTGCTCCAAAATCTAACTGGGTTAATCATTATTCAATACCGGGGATCAAACCACCGCATACCGGGCACAGACAGGGGTGTGACAATGCGAGCAGGCAACCTGCACCAAGCAGGAGATGACATTAGGTGTCTCAGCACAGACCAAACACTTCCCTCCTGACAGACATGACACAACAAAAGGAGAGGCATTATGTAGAAGCTCCGTGAAAGCGGTCGTCACGGTTACCGGGGGGGGGTTCATGCTCGTGCATTTGCGTCCGCTCACGCCAGATATGTTGGACTCAATGCCCCGTGTCTACAACAATAACACGGCCTCCCCGACACAACCTCAGCCCGGTCGCACCGGTGGCCAAACACAGGCTCCACACAGTGTTTTTAACATTGGCACTTGTGCCCCAACATCCCGTTATCAATGAACACTACGGGTCTCTACCTGTCTGCCGAGCCTGCAGCTCCGCAGGTCCCCGTGACGCGGATGCTAACAAAGGCCCGAGAGCTGTCTAGAGCGGAAGACCGACACAACGGGAGGAAGGAGGCAGGCAGCAAAGAGAGGCAGCCGCTTCGGCCGCGCGAAATACTCCCGTCTAGACCGTCTCTGTGCCGCCATAGCATCGATACCTGCCCCGATGCGTGAACACGGAATGTCCCGTGCTACCGCGACAGGGTAAGAGGGGATACTCACCGGCGGAGAGGGAGGATGGACGCGGATTTCAGCCCCAGTTTCTCTCTGACACTCCAGGCTTTCACTCCGACAACATGGCGGCTCAGCGGAGGAGCAGGCAAGAGCGCTGCATGATGGGAAGGGATGAGAGAGAGCGTGCGGTTGATTGCGCCAACCGGGAGAGGAGGGAGGGTCATACCGGACCGATCCCTTTGTTATGTAGTATGGTGGGGTGTATTTAGCCTACAATGTTTTTTGGTTTGACTTCATTCACTTTATTTCTCAATGTATTGAAAAAATAGCTTCCTTTGTAAATCAAACAGAGACATTTGCTCTACAGACCTCACTAAAATAAACTACAAAAATAAAACATGCAGTAAATGGCAATACAAATATGTATTTATACGTGTTACCTGTAATTACAGTAGAAAACACTCTTAAATACAATGTAGCTTACTATCCATAACGTCATTTCGTCGGCGGTGGACCGGTCACCACGTAGCTTACCGGGGTCTCTAAGGTAACGGGGTGCTTGGCAGCCATGGCAACGTGCTGCGCCACACGGTCAGCGAGTGTGCGGCTGCCGCACGCTCCGCTACACCCCCGGAATGTAAGAGGATGGTGTGAAAAAAGGGGAGCGTGTGGCCCAAATAACAGAAATACCCTTTTAGCTTTTTGGTAAAATGCCAGCGGCGGCACCGAGGTTGCAGACTGGAATAAAGACGGTCCCAAGCCGGTGTGTGGGTGACGTAATGCAACTAGATTGAGCCCTGTGAAAAAAATCTATGGTAATCATATGACTTTTTTTTTTTTTGGACAGGCCGCTGAACATAGCGTTGGGTCCAGTCATATTTAATGGCCTAAAGTTTCAGGTATCCCCATTTAAGGTATAGAACCGGAGTCTAATGACGTACATACATGGATGTTTCTTTTTTTTGCACCTCAAATAGAAATGCAAATAAAAAAATAGGTCACAAATCTCGACAAGTCACTTCAACAAGTAGCCTATACCATTTGCTGGATTTTGCTGCCTGAAGAACCAAAATATGATTCAATAGCTAATTCAAAAATTAATAATTACTGATTTGACCCATAGTAAAATATTAATAGGCTAATCAACACAGCAGGTAAAAATGCTACTTTTTTTTTTAGAAGCAATAGCAATAAGCACATAATGAGTCACTTTATAAATGTCTGCAGTCATTTTTATCCGAAGTTATATTGATCAAATTATCAGAATATTAACTTAACATTGAAATTAATTTACATGCTTACTCTAAAGCACGGCAAGTTAAAAAAAATACATTTCTTAATATCATAGTGTTATTTTGTAATGTCGGACTGTCTTTCTTTAACATGCATTATGTTATTTTGACAAATCAAATCCTCATTGTAGACATCAACTCACCAGACTCTTCCAAACTAAATCGGCAAAAATGTATTCCCAAAATCCAGATTTTAATATAATATAAATTAGGAATGAAAACATTGATTTTATTCAACCTTTAGTTGCAGTGAGACAATGTGTCTACAGATGACTACAGAAGTCATATTTAACGTAGAAAGTGTATTTTTTATTATTTCAAACTTCTCCTCACACCCAACAAGGTCTTCACATCATACCTGTCTCTATTTTCCCTCCTCATGTCTCCAATTACTGATCATGAGATTAGGTTTCTCTCAGGTCTCCTTTATCGGCAGATGTGAATGCATTTATTGAGAAAGATGATACGGAGAATCAGCTGAAGATGTTTTAGGAGAGGGCAGCACGAGGATATTCATGAAGAGGGAAGAAGAGAAACAAGAATAAAGAAAACCTTTGATGTGTACCTATCTTCCCCAAGCCATACCCGCCCCCTAATGCAACCCCCTTTCTAAATGAAACCAACAAAACAATCATTGGCTGGTTATTTACATGCACAGTACCCCCACTGTATCCCCTCCCCCTCCCCCCATAGACACACTAATGCGTGATCCCAAAGCCATCTGCATCCTTAATTAACAGCATTACATGTACAGTAGGCTGAATTTATTTTCGTGAAAACAAAATATCCTGACAATGGACATTTGACTAGATTTTTTTTTTTTTTTCAGTAACCCAGAACTTTAAAGGATAAATCTGGTCATAATCTATATTTTTGTTATTGTCAACAAATCACAAAAAAAAGGCCGAAACAATTTTTTAATCCCACTAACAAGTATCGTCTGTGGAAGCAGAGTGATTGAAAAAACAAAACACGAGCCTCACTGTTGCAGTAGGTGACCTGTTCCTTCACTCTAATGAATCTGGGGACTGTAGTTTATTTTGAGATGATCCCACATACACTGTGCTGCTGTAAGTAGTACTCACTCACTATCTACTGCTGTTTGAGTGTCATTTGCTTTAATCTACCATGCGCAACTGTTATACGCAAATTATATGGCCTTTTTTTTTTTTAAAAGTGAAAGAGTATTTCTGAGACTCCTTTAAAAAAAAAAAAAAAAATGTCCGGGAACTAATGCGCTTGGAGACGAAATCTAGGAAGTTTTAGGAGACGGAAGAACTTGTTGTTGGCTTTGGTCAATAATAGAATTGATCCATTCTACTGCACCAGCTCAGTTTTACTCTCTCAGCAGACCAGGTGGGTAATGTAAAGAGCTTCAATGTCAACAGTGGTTGTAACGGCATGGAAGGAAGGGAAGATGGCTTTGGGAATGGGAATCGTAAGACTGCTCTAGTTTGACATCACCACATTCTAAAACGACAACAGGTACGAGCCGTGCCTCTTTTTATTATGTGACCCCCACCCACATCCCCACCCACCCCCCTCACACACACACACACACACACATACATACATACATACATGAGCACCCAAAAAGAAATAATTCACAAGGACACTGAGTGGTAAGAGTCCAGGGTGCAGCCACAAAGCACCAGCTAGTTCTGTGGAGTTACACAATCTCACACACACACACACACACACACACACACACACACACATACTTACACACACACTTGTGGGAGTGTTGAGAGCTGGCAGTTTTAGTGAAGTGTGTCTTCTGTGATTTGACAGAGGTGTCTCCAGCTCTTTTCAGTCTTCTGTAGCTCTCCTGCTTCCTGCCTCTCCTTCATCCGATCACACCACCTTGCATGCTAGTTCATCCCTGAGCTCTGTACATTCTATTCAGGGCTGTATTTCTCGTTCTCGGACACAAGCACACATGCACACACGCACAGACGTCTCTCCCTCTGGGTGGGGTAAGTCCATTCCTCCGGTAAACTGTGACACACAGAGTGAGTGTAATCGGGGCAAGCCGCCGCTTTCCATCCATAGTGACACCGTCAGGGTTTGTCCTGAAGGGGGCACCAGCCACGGTTAACCAGCCCTGGGATGCAGAGGAATGGGATCAGAGGAATTCACATCAATGTTACAGTATACTTTATTGTGTGGATTTGAGGGGCACTCCACTGATTACACACATCAAGTCTGACCTCCTTGTCATGAAGAAAACATTCTAGTACAATATCTTCTTTGCCTTTGGAGGGCGCTTTCCGGTGTTTATAAAAATAACCTTGATAATGCCACTAGAGTAACCTTGGCAGCGCTTGAGAATATTTAACAAGAATCATGCATTACAAACTGAAGGTGTTTAAAGAAACAGGTGATTAGGAGGCGAAACAAGGATGCATACTAGGATATGAAGGATGGAGCCTAAAGGTCTGGATGTCTCAGCTTCTGATATTCACTTTTATTTTCCCAAAACCTTTTTAGAAATGCAACGCTAAATTGCTGGAGTACCCCATAAAAGACAAATATTTAACAATGAGAACCATAAGAAGGAGAACAAAATAGGGGGGAAATAGAGAATGTTATATTTGTTACTCACGTGTAAAGAGGCTGCAGCTGCAGATGGGAGGACTTCTGAGGAGGCTGGTAGCCGTATGAGTCAAAGCCACCAATGAAATCAACTTTAAAAGGAGAGAAAGGAGAAGGGATGACATCATTCCACTTTCCCTTAAATCTGTATTTTTTTTTTTAAACCAAGTGTTGTATTTCAAGCTCAGATTCTATTTTGACATTAAAGGTATCATAATGCTTTCTGTGTTCTGTTATTACACTGTAAAACCTGTGTGACATCAGAATCTGCAGAAATGCAACAATGCATCATCTTTCTCACTGCTTCTATGTCACCGATACATTGTTCTAGATTTTCTCAAATCGATTCAGAGGAACAAACTCGTGTGGTGCCACCTGAAAAAGAAAACAATCCCTAAATGTTTGCATCAGTGGAAATACAGACCACAAGTTTTGGATCTGTTTTCTCCAGATGCATTTTAATAAAATTACTCCTGTGATGTTGCTTTGAAATATTTGCCATTATTAGTTTGTTGCAGATGGTATCAGGTGTATATATTGGCCAATACTGCAGAAAATAAATGCGTAAGAAATTTGATTGATTTAATTTAGAAACAGTGTTTACGGTCCATAGTTTGTCTGCCAAAAAGTTTATTTTCTATAATTGTCAAATATCCCACTGAATTGGTTGCAATTCTTTATAAAAACAAACATTTTGCTTGTCCAAAATGATTGTTTATGTTATGTTATGTAAAAAATGAACATATCATTACTGAATTTTTAAATAGTTAGCAAATGTATGTATAATAATATTAGCATCAGCCTCAAATAAACTTATAGAATGGGATATATAAAAAACACATATTTGATAAACTACACATCAAATTTCTGAAGTAAGTTCTTAAGTGCAATCTTCAATAATATGCTCTGTGTTCATGTTATTACAAAAGTACAAACAACACTTTTCATAAAAAAAGTGTAATAATAACTGGTTGAAACTAACTTTGAACTAAATGTCATAATGTGATGTTTATGTACAATTTAAAATAAGAGCTTAAATTGGAAAAATATCTTTGGTATGAAAAGCAAGAGGACACGCCAGCTTTTCATTGGTAGAAAACAAGAGGATCCGCAACTTTGTAACAATAATCACTTGGGAGACGAGTATCGTATTTATTTATTTTTTGAATGACCATCTGTGTTTAATTTTTTTTAATACTATCAGATAATCCAAAAGTTGTTTGGTTGTTCGGTTGTTGTACTTAAGTTTTTTGTTGTTACTGTATGTCCTGTTTGGTCTCCATACTTTGTGATCTTGGTCCTGAACTGCATAAATACATTAAGAAATGAAATAAATATTATGAATGCATCAAGAAAATATTATTCATGTCATTTCATGCATATAATTATGACATAAGCATGCTGTTCACGCAAAATGACACTTCCTACAGGAAACCAAGCTCATGATTTCATTTTCTAATTACAGGACTTCATTCCACTGTTGAGTGAGAGTGAAACCTCACGAGAGTCACATGAGGAGAAGAACCATCCAGACGTAAAGATGGCAAACCCAAGCCCACAGACGAGCACCAGCCAGCAGACACACGGACACACTGGGATCTGCTGGCAGACGTCTCAGATTCTGCCCCCAGATAGAGCGCTCTGAGCACCCAGAGGGAATCCTCTGCAGTGATATTGCTCAGCATGACTCAGGCAGGAGAAGACTAAATCCTGACAGCACGCAAATCCAAAGCTATGGATCGCTAACACAAAAGCCCCCTCGACAGTATGACACAAGTCAACGTAATTAGCTGAACAAGCCGCAGGAAGAGGTTGAACAAGCTTTTAGGAGAAAACCAAAATACTCACAGCTGTCCTCATCATCCTGGAAGACTTTGCTCACGTAGCAGGCATATACAAAGCCAAAGAGCTGTAAAGAGGAGACACAGTCAGATGCAGAGACACTGCTCACTTACGTCTGTAAACTAAAAAACTAAGAATACCTTTTAACAATGTAAAGAAAATTTGGGTTTTGTGTGTTTGTAATCGTGAAAAACAACGCAGTGCATGATAATCTGCTGTGTGAATATGTGTGTATAAGATACATACAGCCAATAGGATCTGAATCGCCGAACTCAACACCTCTATGTACTGGTAGTCAAGGAGACACCCGGAGACGGTGATGACATGGTGGTCGTCGGGGGCCATGCGAGAGTCGAGCACTGGCGTTACCAGGCAACCCGGACCATGCTCCATCCACCACGAACGATGAAGGGACGTGTTGAACGTCATGAGGAAGTCCCTGTCCTGAAAACACGTGCATACATACATTACAATAGGGCTACTGCAGTTTTCTTCAGTTTATTATGTTTTAATGAACCGGTTAGTCTCGAAAGAGTGCATCAAAACTTCCTAGAATCCACTTCACACTGACATCAAACCGAGAAAACCTACAAATGTGTCAGTTTGAGAAGCTGGAACAAGAGAACGGTTGGGTTCGTTCTATATTATAAATTGTATAATTGTATACAGCATATCCAAATGAAACAGTTGGAGGATTAAACACTCAATGGGTTAACTGGTAACAGCATGCAGATACATGGAATGAGAACTTGCAAACACAGAAGTTCAGGAACTAGTGAGTTAAACAATTAACTGATTATAAAAATGTTACTCAACAGAGCAGTTATCTAACTAAAGAGGAATTTGAACCAACGTCCAAGTTGTCAGGAGCATCACACACAACACACAGATTTTACCTGAGACAGGTTTCCGACCTCCAGGTAGAAACAGATGATGAATGAGTTCCAACCCACCCAAAGAACCAGCCATACTGCATACTGCCAAACAAAGACATCAGAGATCAGTTTTTCTGTGAGAGTTTAGCTCATGCTTTATCGAGTTAAAGTAAACTGATCAGAAGGCGAAGAATATACTCACAAAGATAAGGTATCTGAAGCGGAACTGCACGGTGCCAAACATGCCGAGGATGACGGCCATGATGTGCAGGAAGTTGGCCATGATGGGAGCCCATTGGTAGCCCAGAAAATCAAACACCTGCCTCTGAAGGGCTGCCACCTAGGGGACAGGAGGAGGGTTCATGTATAGAACATTAGAGGGGGGAAACACACTACAATCGAGAACAAACACAACACACATACAAACACAACACACACAAGATCAAGGTTTCACACACAACGCACACACATATACCAAATATAGATACACACACACAGACAGTGACAGGGACACATACATAGGTCTGCCGCAGTTGTTTCCATGGTAACTGCCTGGAGCACCAGCCAGTCCAGTGACTGTAAAAGAGGAGCACCCCCCAAAAGCTCCCCCAAACTAATGAGAATCTATCAGCTGAATCCCCCCCTCCACACAACAACCCATCAGCCCAGCAAATAATAGCCGGGATAACTGCCCTCGCACTGCTGTCGTCCGTGCCTGCATCGTTCTCGCTACAGGAATAGCTAATACTGTCTCACATTACACACTTATTACATTTTAGAGGGATAGTCTCAAGCTATTTCTAGGCACAATGAGCAGTAAACTTTAACTCCCGAATGGAGACCAGATGGTGAACAGGGCCTCCTTGTCCCTCTTGTGCTTAACATTCACATGGTTTTACGGACAGGCTGCCCTGACACCAAAGCACACCCCATGCCCTGCTCCCTCTGCTTATAACACACACACACACACACACACACACACACACACACACACACACACACACACACACCCCTGTAATGTGGCATGGCACTCCAGCAGCTGCAGTTCAAAGCTTTTTTTAGTGACTGCGCAGCAAAGCTGGACAAAAATTGATTACAATGTGCATGTGTGTCTGTAGCACGCTGCTCTAATTATATCATCATGGTGAGTGAGAAGAGCCAGCTTGGACCGTGCACGCCGTACGCGTGCGCACACACACACACACACACAAGAACATATACACACACTCACCAACTGCAGCGAACATATCACCAGGAGCGTGCATCTCCCGTCGCACTTCCCCATCTTGGAGGGCTCAGGACGCGGCTTGGAGCCGCGAAGGCTCCGGGGGAATGACGGGTCCCCGGTCAGATCCAGAGTGCCTGGCCGTCTCAGCTCACAGCATTCCCGGCTGAATAGACCTGCCCAAGGCAGCCTCCTCCAACTGTGACGCTGGTCTGGCCCTTCCACTCACACCGAGTGACCCATCTCGGACGCTGGTTTTGTCGGTAAATACCAATAGCGAGGAGAGGAGGAGGAGGAGGAAGGGGGGCGTCCAGTCCACACCGGCCTGCTGCGGTCCGACCGCCACCGACAACCGAATCACCTCGGCCACACCTTCCGGAGAGGGGACACACAAAGACACAAAGAGAGACGGAAAGCTGTCATAATGTGCCCCGGGCTACAGACAGAAATGAGCATCATATGATACCGAATCACACGGGGGCGGTGCGGAGGAGGGGACCGACCCCGCAGTGTTACTACGGCTAACGTCTGGCTACATGCGAGCCGCTACGGACACAAAGCAGCCCGTTGTGACTCACGGTTTTCCAGAAACTGAGGAGTCCTCGTGCCGCCTGCCCGCCTTCGCCCCGTTCCTCTGTAACCGTTACGGGGAAAGAAGTCAAGTTAAGGTGTCGATATGCTCACCAGTACCGGGCTCCGGGCTCCGTCGCTCCGTCTCGCAGCGTCTTTTGTCAACAATCGGTGTCGGGGCGGGCGCAGGAGGAGCCGGGGGGGGAGAGGGAGAGAGACGAGGGGGTGGGGGCTCTCAGTCACCGCGACCCCCTCGAGGAGGAGCTGCATGGATTCTGCAGACCCGCGTGCGTGCGCGCGTGCGGCCGAGCAGCAGCCCCGCGAGGCGTTAGAGGAAAAAAAAGGAGCACAAAAGAAACGGGGGCTCGCGGTAGAACCAGACAGCCGAAAATAATCGTCTGTAATCGCCTCCCAGCTCCCACTAGCATCTGAGCTCAGAGCCGGACCCGAGGAGAGTCGACCCCGGGGTACGGCCTCTCGTCTCCGCAGCCTGCGGTTATTCAGAGCGGAAGAAAGTCAGTTAACAGCCCGTTTAATCTCAGCTTCTCACCACGAGCAGAGCGAACAAAGTGAGCTTCACCTTCATATCCGCGATCAAAAGGCACATCATCACCACATGGCAATCAATGGAAAACCAAAACCTCACGTGAGGTTATATATACTCCACTATAATCGATTTGATAGTAATCTGTTTCTCAAATAAATGAGAAATTGTGAAAGCACGTCGTTAAATGTTTTATTCTGTACTATAACTGTATTCTGTATTTTAATTTATCTATTTTACTTTGTGTTTTCAAATGTACACCCCTCCACCTTAAGCAAAGCACTTTTTTGTTTGAAAGGTGCAAAACAAACGTGCATACTACACAGATGACGTGACCCATAATCAAGGCCCTGCTCTACCATTCATTGAGTAATTACACTGGTGAGGGGGGAAATACAGAATAGCTGCAGTCACATGCCAGTAGCTCTATAATGCTAATTAAACTGACCTCATTATTATAAAACAGAATAATCCATTCAGCTTGACAAAAGCTCAACTCCAGCACTAAAAGAGACAATACCAAAACCGAGACACACCATTTAAAACCTTAAATGTTTTTTTAATATGAAATGTGAATTCATTGATGTTCACCCATTGCACATAAAATGAACTAAAATGCCCTCCCCCACCTAATTTCCCCTCAGAACTCTGCATCTCCAACCAGCGGGGATGTTTCAGATTGGTCATGATGAGTATTGTGGCTGCTGATCATTTTTACTGCCCACGGGGACAATTTTGCTCAAATGACACCTGTTTGCCAAATTCAAAACTCCCATACAGAATCAGCTTTAGCAGCTAATGAAGTGTGAACACACACAGGGAAATTTGCGCCAGTATTTGGCGGCTCTGAATTCACATGCACAAAAAATAGACACACAGCTAAAAATAGGGATGAAAAAAAAACATGCGGTAAAAATAAAAAAAGTGATGCCTAAATAAGAGGCTAGAATAAGACAGATCTGTAGAATAACACCATTAAATCCCTGTATTTAAAAGTTAACTATTCTCTTCAGTAGTGTTAACCTGTTAGACGTATTATTCATTTGATGGATAAAACAAGCAGCGAGTTGCATGTATATCTACTATGAACCCAGGAAACTGTCATCAAGACAAATAAATCTCACACTCTTTTTTCTTAGGAATTCTCAATTTTATTATAAAGAAAAAGAAATCAGCATTTTAAAAAAAAGTTATTGTGGAGTTTATTGTGACTAATAATAAACTTCAGAAACATGTCCTGAGGTTGTTCTGTGACGAGCTGAAGCATATGAAATTACAGAGACTCCTAACCCGCTGTCGAACACCACCCATCCACTTCTGAGGCAGGACAATTGCTTGCAGCGCACCACACACACACACACACACACACACACACACACACACACACACACACACACACACACACACACACACACACACACACACACACACACACACACACACACACACACACACACACACTACTGAATTTCCCCCATGTAGAGCCTTTTGTCACTGGAGCCAGACAGAACTGTGAGTGGGTAAAAAGAGAAAAACATGATTAGACTCTTGTTACTCATGTTTTGCAACTAAGCCTTAAGTGAACCGACCAGTAAAGCCAAATTAATTAATAGATGGGCAAAACCACAATTTATTATTTATATTGTTAGAAAGATCTTCCCTCCAGACACCCCGGCTCTCTGCTCAAGATAACTGCATGAAGTCGTCAAAGATCTGTATTCCGCTCCTCCAACATGCCTTACGGTGCGTAACCTGAGACGAAAGCAACAGTTTGACTCACCTATGGGCTCCTCTGGGTGAAAGGCCACTTCGTTGACGGAGCCGGCATGGCCCGGCAACTTGTACAGGATTCTACGTGATGTGGTGTCCCAGATATACACAAATCTATAAACACAGACAAGAAAACAGCTAGAATGACTCCTGAAGTGAGACAGCAGAAAGCGGAGATACACGAGACCGAAGGATTATTGTATTTTTGTTCCAATACATTTTGTGCTGTGTATTATATCAAGTTATGCTGTTGTTGGTGGATTAATAGAAGCTGAAAAAGGTAAATTACATAGATTGCAACTTAAGATGGACACTTATCAGGCCTCTGTAACAATGTACTTAAATTAAATTAAAGTATTACAAGTCTGGACACAAACCGTGTTGCTTTAATGCATGTTTCTGTTGCATCTGGAAGTACATTCAATAGAAGCACAACCTCTTAAAATGCATGTATTAAGTGAACAAATTAAGATATGTGAATTGCGTTATGATGAATATGTATATTTGATCTATGTGTATAATGGGATATTTATATTTGACTATATTTTAGTGCATGTTCGGGTAAAACTTATGCGTTTTTTTAAACACACTTAATATACTGAAATCTGTTTATTTTCCTATTTTAACCTTTTTTCTTAATATAAACAAACAAGACAATGTTTTAAAAAATGTGTGACTTTCAATAAAAGATTAATATTTTGTAATCACAATAACAAAAACAATTGTCCCAAAACTAGATAAACCTTCAGGCAATGTGTGTAAAAGCACATACATAAAATGTGTGTGTGTGTGTGTGTGTGTGTGTGTGTGTGTGTGTGCATGGCCTCTGACCTGTCAGCTGAGCCGGCAGCTATCTTACTGCCGTCCGTAGACCAGGAGCACCTCAGCAAATTCTGAAAGACAGGGACAGATGTTAGCAACACGACACACCCACTCTACATGTGAGCTGCTGTCATGGTATGAAGGTGAACTTTTCTTTACGAGAAAGGAGAGCAGAGTGATGGGAGAGGATGAAAGGAGACATCCAGCAACAGTGGTAAAGTCTGCTACTTGGTAAAACATTCATTCTTTGCTGTATCTTCCCAAGTATATATATAATCCCTCAGCCTAGCTGATATCAATGGTGAAAATATGTATCAGCACTGTAAATTCAAGTAGATTATATACTGGGTCAGACATGATTATTTTACCTTCTCAAAGTTGTGAACATTGCCTGGAAAATCTTCACACATCTCTCCTTGGGTGCAAATGGTCGGACATCCCAAATACGCACTACCCAAAGACAAAGCCAAACAGAGGAGTCAGCCATAGAAACATCCGTGTTATGAGTTGAAAAAAGGCCATTTCTTACACTGTAATTATACACAAACTTCCTACCTGTGTTGTCCATGGAGTTTGACAGAAGGTATGATCCCTCAGAGCTCAGGCTGAGCCCAGTTACTGAGTCACCATGGCCGTGCATATTGTAGATCAGCTTGTTCTGCCTCAGGTCCCACACCTGCATAACACAGAAAAAGATGTTGACTGGGTTTATACAGCAGAACATAACAGTATATGGATCTATAGGTAAAGAGAATGTGTAGAACCAGTTGACATGATGCAGCTAGAGTCTAGAGGATTTTTTTTTTTTTTTTGCTGTGAAGGTTCTCCATCATCCAGGTCATAATCTTTGAAAGCTTTATGGTCAGCAACTGCTTAAGGATTTGCAAAATGTTTCACCTCTCATCCAAGAGGCTTCTTCAGTTCAATTAATTAACCTAAGACGTTTAATAAGAGGTAAAATACCTAAATTCTCCAATAGTCTGACAGAACTGCAGAAACCTCTTGGAAGAGATAAAGCTTTCAAAGAAAAAATTCTCTTCCAGCACATGTCCTCATTAGGACACATCGACTATAAAACCACAAAGGAGCCTGCAGCAGGATGTTTTTAGGCAACAGATTGAGACATAAAACACAACAGATAATGTTTGAAGACGATTCTAAAAGACTTAGCCTCCAACCAGCCATTTTATGGGATTAGTGGCACCTGAGGGAGGCGGGTTCCCAGTAGACCGAGTCTTTGTTCCTACCGTTATAACAGCATTTAAAATCCACTACCACTGTTGTAATCTGTAACCTGTAATCTGTAAAAGCTGCTGGAACCATTGTGCTGTTTGGAATACTCTTATTTCTCTTTAATCCTATTAGGTCTACTTAAAACATATTTATGTCTGTGGTTATAACTGTGGTACTGTATGTGTCAGGGGATTAGATGGGGATGTTATTTTATTTATTCAGTGAGGATGTCTATTTAGGGAAAAACTTTTCCCATGTTTTCTGTGTGTGCCGGAGCCCGGTACCTTGATGTCGTTGTCGATGCCTCCTGACAGGATCTGATCACTGGTGTCGTTGAATGTTGCGGCTAGCACCTGGTAGGTGTTCTGGAAAGTGTGGATTGCCCCTTTCTTACGGATGTCCCACAGCTACAACAGTGACAAACACATATAGAAAGATAAACAGGAGCATGACCAGACCAACCAGATACATTTGTGACAACGGTAATCATTTTCCAAAAACATGGGCCATTATTGATACCAGTGAGTGAGTTTAATTCCCCCCCAAATAACAGAACCCCAATGATCTTGGATAATTCAAATAGATCATCCAATATCTGCACAGACCAAATGTATTCACACTTATTTGCAGCTTGAAATCCCACCTTGACTGTCCCATCATCACTGCCGGTGCAGACGAGCTGGGGCCCTCGGCGGGCTGGGTAGCAGGTATTAACAAATGAAGTGTGGCCCTTCAGGCGCTTGATCCTTTCGCCTGTCTCACTGTCCCACACTCCTACAGTTTTGTCTGTGCTCGCTGAAAACAGCATGCTGAAACACACAGCATGAAAGCAGAGTCGGTAAACCTGTTCGAGACACATTTATGAACCTGCTGGATAAACCCATGAATGAAGAAGCATTACTTTGACATGTCTCTTACACATAAACTCAGCCAGATAGTAAACTTTAACAAACATGCAATGTGTGTTTCCCTACACAGATTACAGAAACTAGATTACGTCGCTTTTGGTGGTAGCTTGATTGGACCAATATGAGTGATTAAAAAAAAAAAAACCTACTTGCAGACCATTTTCTCTTCTATTTATTCACCAGCAATTGACCCGTTGATGCAATTCATTTTGTTCATTTTTGAATGACGTTTTGTCCATCAGAGTAAACCTTTGACATTTTACATCAGCGTGGATCATTCATACCTGCCATCTGTGTTGTAGTGCAGCTCCATCACTGCACCACTGTGGCCCTTCAGAGTAGCATAGTTGTCACAATCTCCATACACATTCCACATCACTGCACCAAAGAAACACAGTGTAGAAGTTATTCACAGGCACTGGGTGTATGAATATGTTACCATAGATATGGGGACTGCAGGATCGTCTTTAAATTTTTAATGCCTTACGTATGAGTCTGTCAAATCCTGAGGAGGCCAGGGTGGCTCCGTTTGGATGAAACTTGCAGCAGTAGACCTCGCCCTCGTGGCCAGACATCAGCATGATGGGAGCCTGCAGGCTGGAGCTCCGTGGGGGACCCTATGGGAGACGAATGAAGGTCAAATACCGTGGCTGTCTGACACTGAGGTTAGGACTGTATTGACTGTTATATAAATACATGCTGTAGAACCATAACAAGAAGCCGAATATTAGTTTGTCAGTGATATAATATAACAAAGATCCAGTTGTGATGATTAATAGTCATTTGTAACACTGTCGTGCCAGTTTGTCATGTTTATCACAGTGGACTGCATGAAAACAAGTGGTCAAACAGAGCGAGGTGGCAATTTCAAGAATTGCCCAAATCTGACCATCAAAACTCAGTAGTTTCAACAAAAATGTACAATTACTGTTCACGAATGTAGGAGTAATTGCAACAGCATGGTCATTAAATGATTTCGTTTTAGCTATGTGTAGCTAATACCGTCTCAACATCATTGGTGTATCACATAATGTATTTAAGATGCTGTTGATGGTAATCACAGTGGGCTGCAAACTGCATTTTAGCAAAATAATTGAGGGAAAAATATAACTTGAAAAATCCGACCACATATACAATAATATGCATTAAAGTCTAAATATTTAGGACTTTGGTAGTCCTCGCCGAACATGGCTGAATGTAAATAAAACATGTATGTTTCCTGCTTAGCCGTTTAGCTAGCAACATCTCGTACCGTACGCACCGAGACACTATTGTTAGGGCAGTTAACTAGTGCACTCAAGAATATGGTGGGTAAATGTGTGGTACATGCGTGGAGGGGGGGCTGATTGTTTTGATCTAACACATTGCTGTGAGTACATCACTTCTCCCGTCATATAACGTTAGCATCGTTACTCTACGTACCATGGCCACGAGTTGCTGAGACTGAGCCGCCGCCACCAGCTCCGTCCGTGGCCGCTTCACGGCGGTAGGAACCACCGCCATGTCCGCCACTCTCTTTTTAGGTTCAATCATACTTAGTTTCTCGACACGAAACGGAGCAAACGGCGTTATAATCGATGCTAGAATGTATAAAAAATGAATGGACGTCTTTCGTGGACGGTCGTCGAGCTACGGAGTACCAACGAACGACATGAAACTACTTCCGCTGGCTAGTAGTCGTGTGATTGGCCCAGGCTTCAGCGACTGCGCTGATTGGCGGACATGGCTTGTTGTCGAACTAATCTGCACCGGATGTAAAACTGAACCAGCTTCGCTAATAAGAAAGGTAACAACTATTTTATTCTTTATATTTCTATTCATATGTAATCACGGTAAAGTAACATGTAACGTACGTATCAACTATCTTGTTATGTCTGTGTTTGTCACCTTAACTGGATTAGCTAGCGAGAATACAATGCTTTATTCTAGCTAGCTAACGTTAGCTTCAATGCTACTATTCAAACAGATATAAAGTGAAGTTAGCCCACAGTAGTTCTTCTCCTCGTTTCCGTTGCTTACACGTTTACTCTCTGAATCTCATTAAGGTGAGTCAACTATCTCGTATGCCTCGGGGAACTGAGCAGTATCTGGCCAAGGTAAATACTGTGGAGTAGACGAAATATTAAAAATGTTTCTAACACACAATTTCCAAGAGGAATTTAATCGTATTAACCACTGAAAATTAAATATTTGTAAACGCAAGTGTTTTTCACGTGGTTGAGCTTCCCCCTAAATCGTGGACTCTATAGTCAAAATTACAGAAACAAAACAAAAACTCCGTTACGAGAAAAACAGATTTTTTTTAAATTTAGCATCCATTGTTAACCATATATTGTGCAGGTAGATTTCTATTTTACTTCTATTTCTCTAATATTTCTAAATATTACAGGTTATACAGTTATGGAGACTTTATAAATAAGTCCAGTGTCCCTATCACACTGCCTGAATGCAAACCACATTTAACGTCACTCACTAAAAAGAACATTCTCTTCTGTGATACTACAAGTAATGAAATATGTTTCCTTGTCAATTCTCTAGCTCTACTCATTGATACTTGTGGTGCACCTCCACTGGGACGATGTCCGACAGTGATGGCCCAACACACGAGCCTGCTGGACTGGATGGCCTGCCACCAATGAACAGCATTTCCAAGGGAGAGGTGGTCTCTGTGCAGACCTACGGAGCCTTTGTCCGACTGCCAGGATACAAGAAGGAAGGTTGGCAAACACTCATTTATCTCTACAGACTTTTATTGCAGATATTAGAGGGAAAAACACAATAATAAAGAAATATTGCTGTGAAAGCAGGTAGAAAACATCACAGATTACAGAAAAGTGGCATAGAGACAACACGATATTAGAAAAGCCCATTAGACAAATATTGTAGAGCTTGCAATGGGTGGAAATGGTTACATCTAGGGTGATATGGACAATTATTTAAAAAAACATTATAGAGAAACATGCAGTAGCAGAAAAATGCTAAGTGTCTGCCAGGTAAATCCACAGAGTCAGAGATGGGATGCACAGTGAGTGCCAATAATGCAGGGAAGAGGACGTCCTCTTCCCAAATAGTAGTGTCAGTCTGTGATAGTGCTGACTCAGCGTAACTTAGGAAGAAGAGACCACAAGGCACCTGTGCTACATGATGATATTGGAGTAGGATTTAAACTTTTCCACAGTATTCTTGCTCTGATTACAATAAAAAGTTGGGTACATTTTCACGTCTCTATCCTGCAATCTGGGGGCTTGACATAGCATGTAACATATATATATATATATATATAATATATATATATATATATATATATAGTGCAAGCCAATGATTTCAACAACTTTTTTTTCCATTTGTTAGTGCAGTCACCCAGTTCGAGTTGTATGACTTACTAGTGAAAGTGGTGCAGGAAGACTTTGCAGTAGGCCAAAGTTGTTAAGAAGTGGAACAGATTGATGAAGTGGGCCGTCTTTTATATGATCTATATTTACACTTGGTTTATGATTTGTTGTGGCCCAATAGTCCTTGACCTGCATGTCAAACTGAATACCTGCTGCTCATTTTTTACCACTGGAGGGCAAAATGAACAATGTTTACTTGGATAACATTCAACATCGCAGCCATGGTGTTCAAATCCTGGAGAATAATCTATCTAGTTTGACCTGGTTTAAATCAGGAGTCAGGGGGGAAATGTAATGGGAAAACACCCTAATATTAGTTATTCTGACAACAGCGTTTGTCTTAAAGATGTTCAGTGATCTGAAAATACTGTTTGAAACGTTGAGTCTTTATAAAATTATCTCACCATTTAGCTCAGCAATTAATGTTTTCAGATTGATATCTACACTTTTCCTCTTGCACATACAGGCCTGGTACATGTGAGTGAGATGTCAGCCTCACGGATTGAGAATGCCTCGGACATTGTTGATATGGGGGAACAGGTGTGGATTAAGGTTATTGGGAGAGAGGTAAACACACACACACACACACAAACACACTAACACTTACAAACACCATGTGTCAGTGAAGTGAGCAGTATGAATGCAGTTCTGTCTCCTGTGTCACAGATTCAGGGTGATAAGGTGAAGTTGTCCTTCTCAATGAAAGCTGTCAATCAGGGAACAGGGCAGGACTTGGACCCAAACAATGTTATGGCCGAGTAAGTGCTTATGGTTTTATTTTGATGCGTGTGTGTGTGTTTACCCCTGCATGGGCATATGTGTAATTTTTTTGTGTGTGTGATTTCAGGCAGGATGCAAGGCGACGTAAGCGGTTTAGAGATCACACAGGCAATCGGATCACACTGGAGGCTGTACTCAACACAACATGCTCAAAGTGCGGCTGCAAGGGTACGACGGCAACACGAGCAAAAAAAACAGTCGTATCTCAAAAGTTCAAAACACAAAGACTTCTGTTGTTTCATCAACTTTCTATGGGGACATTTGCTTGAAATCCCTTTGACTCTTTTCAGGTCACTTTACCAAGGATTGTTTCTCTGCTCCGGGCCTGCAGTACGCTCTGTTACCTGAAGAGGAGGATCAAGAGCCACGGCAGCAACAGCAGCAACAGCAGCAGACCGCCACAGTTGCACCACAGCAAGACTCAGACAAAAAGAAGAAGAAAAAGAAGGTCAGTATGAGACAGTTAATGCCCCTCAATTCCCTTTTTTGCAGTTCTCCTCTGCCTTTTTTGTGTGTGTGTCTCAGCTGTGATTAATGCAACAACCCACACATCTCTGTGATGCATATCTGTGGTTGTTTACATAGAGAAGTATAAAGTGGCTTCATGAGAACTGTCTAGTGCCGTTTGTATTCAGCATGTTTTTGTGCTGATGAATGAATGAAAGATATTTCATGATTGTGTTTCAGGTATTGAAACTCGCTGCCTCCTACACATTTCTGCATCGTCATTGTGCAAGTGTCTTTTTCGGCCACACGAATGAAACTGTCTGTCTTGTATGTTTCATCAAGGAGAAGAAAATGAAGAAGAAGAGGAAGAGGGAGAGGAAGCAGTCAGAGAGCGACAGCAGCAGCAGCAGCAGTGGAGAGTGCAAGTCCAAGAGAAGGCGCCACGAGCGCAGTCAGGACAGAGAGGACAAAAAGAAGAAGAAACACAAGAAGCACAGATCGCACAAACGCAGCTGAGACAGACACACAAGTCACACACACACACACACTGCAGCTATCAGACGCACGCAAAAGGAAAAAATGCATCAAGTTAAGTTAAGTTAAAAGTTTTCCTTACATTTTTATTGGAAGCACATTCAGACTTCCGGTTAAATTTAAAGAATCAAAAATAGGAAGAGAGGGGAAGTGCTGCTAACCCAAGCCCTGACTTATCCTAAAGTAATCTCCCCTAAGAGCGACGAGGTTACACATATGTAACCGATATGGCAGCAAGTGGCTGTCCCTCTTGGGATCCAGATATTGTTTACGGCTCTCTGGTTTCATTAAGCATTCATCAAGAACACTGTGGAGGGGGGGATCTAACCTGAAAATCATCCAAATAATTCACATAGAGAAAGCTACAACCACAGACAGGAAGTAGTCAAGACAAACAGGATGTGTCATACAGCACAAGTGCGCATGAGAGGAAGCCCAAGCTACGATGATATCCTGAGGTTGTTCCCATGTATTATCCGTTTGTGTGTATATCCATGTGTGTATTTGTATCCATGTGGACGACTGCAACACACACACACACACCTCCTTCCTGCATGTCAACTGTTAACTCCATTAAAGGTGTTTTTATTTTGAGATTTAAAAAAAGACTGTTGATGTCTTTTGTTCTTAGACCTTGAACTCATTTTGACACACACACACACACACACACACACACACACACACACACACACACACACACACACACACACACACACACACACACACACATACAGTCTTAGTTGCAAAATGTAACAGGATTGCTTTTTTTCCATTTCAAAAGATTAAGTAAGATTATGTAAGACAAGATAAAGAGGTGTCAAGGACTCAGGAGGTCTGACCTGGTCTCAAAGCTCCCACATGTGGGACCGTGGAGAGATCGTTTCCAGCTGCAGTGATTCATCGGTCCGTCTCAACACTCCTCCGCGTGTCCTTGTGTTCCCTTTCCTCCTGTTTGCACCAGACAGATGTACAAGACAAAATGTAATATGGCCAGTTAAACTTTTAGTTACAATTACAATCACAATTGTGAGCTTGTGTCTAAAAAACAAATGTAGAGTGTCAATATTTGTTCAACTGTGTTGCAATGTCTTGTTTTTTTACCTTGCAGGGCTGTAGTTTTTTCCCAGAAAATGCCAGTGTCTCAGTTTTCTATTCCAGAAATATGTAACATTTCTGTTTTCCATAACCTTTATACATTGTGTTGGAAGGATTTGGAAAAGGAAAACAGCAAACATTACAGACTGTCTGTCTGTAATGTTTGAGCAGGGATGTCCAATCTTATCCAAGAAAGGCTGGTCCGACTCAGACGCCTGATTCAACTAATTTACTAACCATGGTCTTCAATTAAGGCCTTGATGAGTTGGATCAGGTGAGGTAGTGCTGGGCTAAAACAAAAACCTGCACCCATACCGACCCTTCTTGAAACAGATTGGACATCCCTGCTCTAGAGGATTGAGAATTGTCAGCCTGGTGTATAAAATCAAGATGTTTTAAAATGATAAAAACCACCATGAAAAGTGTGGTAAGTGATTTAAATATATGCCTCCACAGAATTATACCTTCAAGAAATTAAATAGAATATAATTACTTTATTAATCCCAGGCCTTTTATTTTCAACCTTTCAAAGTAAAGTTTTTTTTTTTCTGCTATTTATGGAGCTTCTCTTAGCTCTGTAGCTCACTTAGTTGGAGGCAGAGTGAGACCTTGATTGTCACCTTGCCTCTACTTGGCAGTCTGTCCCTAACATGTGACGAGAAAGCACACACACTTTATGTACAAGTACATAATTGTACACACACCTATGAGCTTTAATGAAAGTTTCCTCTCACCTAGCCAGGGCCTAATGACGATACACAAGAGCCGCAGAGGAGCTATAATTAACAGTGTCCCTGTCCCTGTAAAATCAGCTGTGATGGAAACTCTGGTCACATTCCTTCTTGGATATACTTGTACAACTGTGACCTACTGAACCCGTTAGCCCTGATGATGTGTTTTTTAGATAACTTACCAAGGCTCACACTGGAGCACTCGGGCCCACCACAATCTCAGCTCCAAATTCATGATTGCAGCTTAATTTACATGACACGTTATCAGTAAAATTGCAGAATAAATCAGAACGTGAATGCAAACTTTTCTGTACCAGCTTCAATGTACGGACACTAAATATGAAGAAAATAACAACACACAGTATTTTCCTTGTTTTACCAGTTTTTCCAACAGTGGAGACACTTTTAATTTTTTCAGGCCTCAAGGCAAACTTTCAAATTCAAACACTTTTCCAGGTTTAACACAGACACCGTGCAGAACACTTTTTTTAAAAAACAAAAAGAAAGCAATCATGTTGCGCTGCGTTTTCTAAGAGAAAAACAACACATCATTGGATTTTTTTTTTCAGTGTTTCTTACAGCAGTAGGAACAACAGTATAAAGAAGTCAGTCAGTCAGTCAGTCAGCAGTAATGTTAATATTGAGCGTACAGTGTGGAGGGACACTGAGCAAAATCAGCCACAGCTGAACAACAGTTTGCCGGGCCGGGGGTCGAAGCGGGGCATGCGGGGCTTCAGCTGATACAAGCAGGCGGCGGAGGGAGGGTTCCATGGCAGGTTTTATTCTGCCTTCACGTAGTGACGCGTGGAAACGCATTCATCCATTGTGAGCGTCTGTGACGGAGAGAGAGAGGCCGTTAAAACCCAACAAACACACACAGTGTCAAATATACAGATTTTTGTGTGAGCACTGACCAGTGTGAGGTTGTTGCCGTCGATCGACCGGACTAGACTGGTCTCCTTGCCGTCCCACTTCTGTACATGGATCAACTTCCCATCCTCTACTGTTACATGGGACTGCAGCAGGCGGAGAGACAAACGGAAGGAGCTCATCACACACAGTTAGATATGCTCCCCTAGACCAGCTACAACCCAAAAATGCTACTTATTTAGCTAATGATACCCCATCTGGTGGATAACCTGTGGTACTGCACTCATTCTAAATGCATTGGCCTTCAATACAGTGATGATCTGTTCAAATAGACCACTTGGTTTTGTTTTTTTAATGGAAACATGTAGAAGTATGATTGATCAGTTGTATTTAGATGGATGGCACAGATATTCAGATTGAGAAATGATCCAACTCACATTTCCAGTCTGTGGTTTATCTCCAACAAGCAAAGTTTTATCTGCTCTCTTTCTTAATAGCTCAAACGCATCAAGCTTTCCTTTCCCGTGACACTTTAAACTCCACTCCTCTGAACCCTTAAACCAATTCACCTCTTCTCACTCAATGAGATTGGCGTAAAGTTGCTTTATCTTTCGTCTCATATCATGATTTGCCAATTCTGACCAGTCCATCTTCTCTGACCCTTGACCTCTCTGACCCATCTCCTCCTGTTCACATTCAAAACAAGAATGACTCGCCATTAATGATCTTCGTGACTCTTATCCTCGCTAGCACGCATTTATGGCGACATCAGCGTTACTGGCGCATGGTGTGTTTCAAAATGAGCCACTGTTGGTATTGCTCAATGACCTCCCATCTGAGCAAGAGCCTGACATTTGACCTCTCACCTTAACTTTCCTGTCGTCTGCGGTGGTCTCGTCAAACTCCTCCCCCAGCTTGAAGGACAGCTCTGTGTTCTTAAGGCTGCTTTGCGTCTTCACTGTCACCTTGTCACCTTCCACCGAGATAATGGTGGTGGGCTTGGTCATGTTTCCCAACTGGCGTGTAGCAAAGCCCACACCTGTAGAAAACACACGGGTCAAAAGGATCAACAAGGGCCTGCAACCACGCTCGCAGTTCTGTGAGGATGACGGCTGACAAATGGTGCTTTGACCTGATGGTGGTGCAACAACGTTATTATAAATGATCCTAATTCATCCAATGCATAGTCCATGCAAACCCCTAACATATCAAGTTATTCCCCTCGTGATTAAAGTGGTGGACAAACCATTCACCCTTTCATTTGAATGAGCCAAAAATGTATATTTTTAATAATTTATAAAGTAAATGTTAATTAATACTACCAAAGTGAGACTATTAAGCGCCACATTTTGTAGTTTTTAAGTAGCCAGATGCTTGTCCTTTGTGTGTCCTCCAATTGACACACTCTCTAATCTGTGTTTGTCTGCAGTTCAAACCCGCAGCATGTTCTTCAAACACTGCAGGTCCCCCTGACCCTGTCTGGGCATGTATGTATGCAAACGATTACTCACTTTCCTTTTATGGTTTCTGTGTGTGTGTGTGTGTGTGTGTGTGTGTTGGGTGGGGGTAATAGTGGATAGTAGTGATACACACAATCACATTCTTGTCTACCAAAGGAGAAAATCTGTTATTTTTCAGGCTTAAAATCCACGGAGAGCCACTTTCCCACCATCATACATCAAAAACTCACTTTATAAATGTGTGTGTGTGTGTGTGTGTATAGACGCCCCATTGATCCAGAGGAATGGGGGTTAGAGGTTGCACAGTCTCCATGGTGACCAGAGCAGACAGGTCAGTAGCCATGAATCTCTCTCACACGACCTCACAAAGTCAAATAGCCTAGTGTCGTCATTCTCCACGGGTTAAAGTTAAAGCCAGAGACCACCTGCCCCCATCCATCATCTCTCAACTTTATCGACACCCTCAAACTACAAGATTCCACGACACCGGGACCAACTTAATATTCAACTTCCCCCCATGTGGACTCAAACAATGAAACAGCTTTCAGCCAAGGTCACCCACATTATGCTGTGTGTGAATGCCAATGTGATACCAGTCACAGTTTATCACAGGCGGGGTGGGGGTGGGTTTCTCCACTGAAGGAGAGCCCCTCCCTTTCCAGCACTTAGGCCATGCGGTCAACCACTCTTCCTCTTTCTCCTCCCCCTCTGGTTCCCATCCTCTCCCCATGTTCCTTCTTCCTACTCATTCCACCCTTGTTCCTCTCCCACCTATTTTTCTCCTTCCCCATTCTCCATGTTGGCCTCCTCCTTAATAATCACAACAGCTGCGTAAACACGCCTTTACAGCAGCAGTCATCCTTCCTCGGCCCCGTTCTCACATGTGCTCGCAGCAGGGCATCCTCCGCGGTGACGCGCGCACACACGGCGCGCGCGCACAAAAAAAAAACACACACACACTTACCCAGCTTCTTCATGTAATCATCAAACTTCACGCTCTCCTTGAGTTCCCATTTGCCAACGAAAGCCTCGGCCATGTCTGCAGCAGCGTGGAGGAACGAGGTGTGTGAGAGAGAGACAGAGAGAGACAGAGAGGGAGAGAGTGAGGCGGCAAAGCGAGGGAGCGGTAGAATGAGAGGAGAGCGGAGAGAGTGCAGTCATCACCACAAGCAGCGCTGCAGTCCTATTGGCTGGATTTACACCGGCTGTTCGTGATGTCATCAGGGAGTGCAGAGCGCGAGGGGAGGAGGGAGGGGGAGGCAAGGAGAGAAGAGTTTGTTCGATATTAAACAAAAAAAGTGTAGTATTTTCGAATGTGACTCATTAATGATGTGAATGAATGTAGTACAGGCTGTACAGCAGTGTGTGTGGATGTAGTATTTCCTCTAGCATCTTCATGCCCATGGCTGCTTGTTTATGACCATGGCAACAAAGCTGCAGCACATTTGAATGTTTTAACATTTGAGGAGGAGCAAGTGAGGGAGGATCAGTGAGGCGCAGTGTAAAGACACCCAGGCTTAAGAGAATAAAGGGCAGAGTAAATAGAGGGGGAAGGGTGGATGAACAACAGTGGGGCTGTTAGAGGGGGAAAGAGGAGAAAAACAGATTGAGCCTGTGGGGGAGAACGGGGGATGATTGATTCTTCTTCTTCTTTTTTTCTTCAGGGGGGGTTGAAGGGTGAAAAGAATGTCATGGCGGTCCTCAATGCCCCCTCTTTTAGCCCCACCACTTCTCTCCCACCTCAGGTTTTCCACCTGCCTTTGTTCTGGTTCGACTTTAAGTGACCTCCGTCTGGCCTGCCAGAGCACCGAGGGTGACACGAGCACCCTGTGTGTTGTGCACACAGAGTTTTGAGTGTGAAGATAAGGGTGTTATAAGGTTTGTCCATTACTACTTGCACACAGAGAGAGTGACACATACATATAGTGTTGACTTAAAAAGGTTCAAATCTGGTGATAATAAGTAAAAAGCTCTATCTACTCCTGTTCAAGTAACATCAGCGAAAAACGACAGTGCCCACCTCTTTTAAGATCTGATTAAACTTATTGAAAATGTAAGTATATTTGTGACCATTTAAGGAGATTTATGTGGGCTCACAGCTGACCACCAGACAGGGTATGCATTGAGAGATGTATGTATGACATATGTGTTGTAAATCTTTTCACAGGATTTGTTTTCCAAATACCAGCCCTGAAAATAAAATTGGCAAGATTCCTGGGTCAATCATATTGTACATACCATACAGACAGTCTCAGGTCGTTTTGAATGTGGACAGGCCGGTTACGTGATCCAGATCCAGAAGGAGGGAGCGGCTATGGAGGAGCCCCCCCACCCTTACTTATCCTTTTGAAGAAGTAAGGTCAACACGCCCTTATTTCCCATGATGTCCATACCTCAAACGTTTAAATTTAAACAGTATGTCCTCACATACTGTACTGATGTACCAGAGTAGAGAGACACACTGGGGAGGTTTAGCTCAGGAGGTAGAGCGGGTTGGCTGGTAACCGCAAGATTGCCGGTTCGATCCCCGGCTCCTCCTAGCTGAGTGCCTGGTGTCCCTGAGCAAGACACCTCACCCCAATTGCTCCTGACGAGCTGGCTGTCGCCCTGCGTGGTCATGGTCGTGGTTGACTCCGCCGTCGGTGTGTGAATGTGTGTATGAATGGGTGAATGTCAGTCATTACTGTAAAGCACTTTGGAGAAAAGCGCTATATAAATGAGGCCATTTACACACACACAGCAGCACTGATCAATGGCACAAATGTCCCCATATCGTCTGCAAGACTGATGAAACTCACCCGTCTGCAGAACGTCTGGTGATCTCTGGAAATTGTGCAATAATAACCCCCCCCCACACACACACACACACTCTGAAAAAGCAGGGTTTGAGGGGGGGAAAGTAAATAGTGAATGCTGTTGCATCACATCACATGCCCTGTCCCACTGCCCTTGTCCTCCGTTGCCTCTATTCCCCCGTGTGTATCTAAACTGACACGTGTGTGACGAATCTGTGGCATGCAGAGGTCTGACGTTTGACATAAACAGGTGTTAGGGAGTAGAGGAGTAGAGGAGGTGAAAGGTTAAAGTAATTCAACTCTGGCTTAAAATATATTCACAGTCCATCTGTGGCTGTGTGAGTGAGTTTTAACATGTGTACTATTATTATTAGTATGTATTATCTAATGCAAATCTACGATATAGTATTCTGGGACGCCACTGTACTCGTAACTTACTTAAGACTTCTTTCTAAAGGTCACAAGCACGGTGAAAGCTTTAGCTATTGCTACGTAAGCACTACCCTTCACACGGACAAACGCAGAGAGGCACAGTTTTCCTGTTTGTGCAGAATCTGGACTTGTCTGATCATTCAAACACAATTCATCTTTAAGGCTAGACTGCTGCTGAGGTTGCTGACCTGGGACAACGTAACCTCTACACTGCACTGCTTTGTTTGGCCTTAACACACACTTCTTTATCCAAGCAGCCATTTGTGAGTGTATGAGCATGTATCTCAGAGTGTTTGTGTCCACATCTCACATTGAGCTGACTGACCTAGCAGCAAAAATCTGGTAGATATGGAACGGTGATCGGGGTTAAATCAGGAAAAGAGGGAGCGCCCAAAAACCGAGGAATGTCGATACTTCTCCCAGGTTGCAACTTTCCTGTACATCTGTGTGTGTGTGTGTGTATTGTGTGTGGCCGTTTGAATAATACAGCTCTATAAACATTATGTGTCACTCCCTTCTCCAACACACACACTTATTTGTTCAGCCATTCATTATGCAGCCTCTCCCTCAGCTTTTCTGGCTGAACTAACTGCACACATTCTTACTAAAGGATGGTGAACGCTTCCATACACTATTAGTTGACCGTGGAATTCATCATTAAGTGTAAAGGAAACGGAATGCATGATGGACTCACAACTACAATGTGTTTCTTTGATAAGAGTATGAAACAAACAAAAAGAGATCACAATAAATGACTAAGACATGACTCAGATTGCATTTATCTATTGAGTAGCATATTTTAATATAAAGTATTAGCTGTAAATTTTATGGATTTATTAATGGTTCATGTTAATGTTTTTTTTTTGGAACAAAACATCAGTTCCATTAATTGGCCAGATATTCTGCAGCTCTTTTCCATATCACTAAGTACATTTACTTGCTGTGCTATATTGAGGTATTTACTTCATACTACTTTCATACTTCTTTATTCCAAATCAAATTGATACGTTTCACACAACTACATCTATTTGATAAACGTAGATAACTGTGTTATTGAACTACTTCGAAAATATAAATCAAATACGTAATAATAATACATCATAATGAATGATGCGTATTATTATGGATTAAGATGCCTATATAATTATATAAAGTGTTTAAAATTAGCTTAACTGCAACATCACAGTGATGTGCGCATGAATGCATAACTAATTTGAATCCAGATATAACATATTGAAATGGGCCATTCTGCAAAATGAGTACTTTTGGTACCTTGATGCTGATATTAAACCAACGAGGGGGGTTTGCTTTACGATTCAGGGGCCTTTCAAGTGAGTATTTACTGTGGCAGCAGTTGTTGGCACACACTGAACAACTGCAGAGTATCTGCATTGTGTGTGTGTGTGTGTGTGTGTGTGTTGTGATTAGTATTACATCTGCAGGGCCGGAGATAGCATTCCTTGACTCATTCCGTTAATCCTCTGGTGAGCAGCAGCAAGTTAAAAAAGAGGAGAAAACAGGGTAGAGTTTTTCAGGGACGGTCAGTCTGTTAGATTTCCTTCGGTATTCACCCTGCATCAAACCACTGCATGCATAAAACTTGCCTCATGACAAGATGCATTAACTCATGTTTATCCAGCTGGCTAGTTCTTCCTTAGAAACACATTATCCTGCCAAGGTGCTAAGCTCTCTTGCTGCTGTGACACACAGTAGTTACACTAGCCCCCTCTGCTGACCAGAGGTACTAATCATTGGTATAGTAGCACAGGCCCTTATTGATATGACAGTTGTAGGCAATAACATATTGTTTATTCAAGATTTCGGTCCCAAAACAGAACCAGTGGTTTTATGAGCATGCAATGACAAATGCTTCATATTGCTGTAATATTACAAAATGACCTGCATACACAACACCACCCGCAGCCCAACTTGTTTTCACCAGAATCTTAAAATGATCATGACGGTATAAACATATAAAAAGGTATAGAAAATTGCCTTAAAAATACTTAAACAGAAGAAAGAACACCTTTAGCTATATGGGGGTGGGGGGTGGGGGGGATTCTGGGTAACCACTTTTCTGCACATTTGCTTTTGTGACACTTTTGAGACAGCAAAAGTAAGTCCGGGATAAGAAGCCGGAATAGGAGTTGCTGCTTCCTGATCCAATATTAACAGTATCCATGGAGACGGAGCCATGGGGGGTAGTGCATTCAAAGATCCACCGCACACTGTGTGTGTGTGTGTTGTGTGTGTGTGTGTGTGTGTGTGTGTGTGTGTGTGTGTGTGTGTGTGAGGCAGAATATTGGATTCCATCAGTGAAACTATGGTAACTACCCCTGAGAGGGGCAGCTCCCCTCCCCTTCTGTCAGTGTGATTTTACACCATGATATTCTTCCAGTTGTTTTGACACAAAAAAAGGTTTTGTGTGATAATTGCTATCTGTTTGGACTGATAATATGCTACTCTGGGTTTGTAAGGATCATCCTTTTTAAAGTCTTTTAAGCATTTTTACTTTTATTAAACAGTGGGGGTAGTTTTAAAGATCTAAATTTGACTGTTTTATGTCAATGAAATAAACATATTATATATATATTACATATAATTATAACCTGGTAATGTGGAGATGGCTTTAAAACAGCCATTATAGCCTATAAAGTGAGAAGATATAATTATGGAGTTAAATTCATTTTCTAAAATGTGTATTAGCCTACCGTTTGTCTGCCAAATACATTTATTCAGTATAAACCGTGTGAAGGTTGATATATTGCATTGGGACTCAGTGAAACAGTACATATCCGGTGAGACATTATTCTATTATCCCAAATGTTTTATTTTGACGCTCCGTTTCCGGTACTTCACTCTCTCAAGCCGTTCTACTTGACGACGTGTTTCCATGGTAACCACTATAGCTACAGCAGGTCCGATCGCCTCACAGCGCATCCCGTTACCCTTTCTGGAGGTTAACGGTTGAAGATGTGAACGCAGCGACTTGTGGGGGAATAAACGCGAAAGTAAAGTGAAGTTGTTTCAGCTCGTCCGTTGTTTGGGAGTCATGTTGCCGTCACAGAGAGCGCGCTATGGATGCAACGCCAAATGGAGAATGGCAGGTTAGTTCATTGCCCGATTGAATGGATTTCACTTTTATTAAAATACAAACTTCACTGAGGGTTTATATTACAAATAAGAATGTGTATCTAGATAAGCTTGTGCATTAATCAGACCACACTAACTTTAAATATTAAGCAAAAAAAAAAACATATTTTAAAGACTCCATCTGTGGATTTATTATAAATCCCTCACCCCACACACACACACACACACACACACACACACACACACACACACACACACACACACACACACACACACACACACACACACACACACACACACAGAGAGAGAGAGAGAGAGATCCCAAGAAAAGGCTGATTCAGTCTTTCTTAATTGGTCACATCTGGCTCTTTATGAGATGTTAGGTGAGTGTGTGTGCTGATGCTTACTCTCGGGGGGGCAGTGGTCATCCAGTAATCAGGTGTGTTTCTGTCTGTTGTTCTGCATCTGGAAACAAAACAAAAAAAAACACGAACCCCCTGCTGACTGGACAGATTACATCTCTCCGTCTCCCTCGGTGCCAGAAAGTGAAACGTCAAAGATGCTGCGTGTCTCCGATGCGTCATTAATCATGCAGATTCAGCTGAGCCCTAACCAGGTCAAGCAAGCTTTGTGTGTGTGTGTGTGTGTATGACTTAAGGAAGCCTAAATTATTCACCCAGTGGGGCAAGGTGCCTCGAAGAATCTCAAATGGCCCTTGCACTCCATGTGATGGAAAACACTCAAATCTGATCAGCCGGATTTGTTTTCACACACGCGTGCACATGAACACAGGAGGAGGAGCTGGTGTTGTGTTACTCATGAGTTCTTCTTTGTGTACGAGTCCAGAAGAGCCAACGTGACCACACCAAGCCTATTCACTTTCAATAATCCAGCACTTGCTGTCTGTCTTTGTGCTCCCACCCGTCTTCCCTTTCTCCCTGCTTCAGCTCGCCCCGTCCCCTTGTCGAAGCGTGCCGGCGGGGCACCTCAGCTGTGGCCCATCCACCCCCACCCCACAGGACAGGTCCACAGGTCCCACTTCCCTCCCTCCTCCTCCTCCTCCTCCTCCTCACCTCCCTCTCTTCCACACCCGCCATGCAGAAGAGAGCGCAGAGAGGCCCCACCTGGTCACCATCATCCGCCCCTGTAGTCAAAGTACGCTGCGCAAGGTGAACTCAAAGGGACTTTTCACAACCTGGCAACAACAAATTCTTCTCAGTAACGGCTTATAACACGCCTAGAGAGTAATTGACATGGGAAAGAATTTCATAATATACCTGCAATCCATGTCATTGTTTTAAAGGTAACTGTCCTGTTGAACCGTAGAGGTGTGGCGTCCTTCGAACAACTGCTACTGGATATCTCTGAGGCCTTGGGGTTTCCTCGGTGGCACCGAGCCAGAGTCACACGTCTGTATACGTCCCACGCACAAGAGGTGAGGCTCAATCACAGTCCCACTAACCCCCGAGGCACAAAGACACTTAACTATTTCCACATTCTTCCCACATCGTCTGTGATGCGTCCCTGCCCCCCCCCCCCCAGGTTTGCTAGAGGCACGAGGAATATGACGTAGTAAGACTAAAACCAGAATAATGAAACCAAAGTCTTGGAAATTGATTTTGGCATAAGGAGCTGTTTGTGACAGGTCTTCAAGATTAGGTAATTAAATTGCAATAAACTTAAAAGACAGTTCCTTTTAGGTTGGATGGAGCAGTTCATTCTAAAGCATGTAATGTGGCCCAGATATGGTTTTAAATTGTCCCTTTTGATGTATTGTTTTATAGGTGAAGGGTGTATGTGATTTCTTCCGAGGGGAGGTGGCCTTCTTGGCGCTGGGGAAGGCTCGTCCAGAGCTCAGCGATGTGCAGGAGGCCCTAGAGGAGCTCTTTCCAGAGAATTCCCATTACCGGGCTGACGCACTACGGGCTTGGGAGAAGAGACTTCGTCCAGCGCCAGATAAAGCAGCCAAGGCCGACAGTGGCTACAGTGAGGGGACAGACGGCAACGAGAAACACCAGGACACAAATACATGCGTCAGAAATCGTACTAATGCAAGCACACAGCCGCCTCACCACATAGACACCCACCAGCCGGAAAACTACAACTCAGATGCTCAGAAGTGTCACAAAAAGAATTCATGCAGAAAACCTGCTCACCTGCCCAACCACCTGCAGAGACTGCGTGTGAGGGGCGGGGTCAGAGAGCCACAGCCTTCTGTGATTGGTCCGTTCAAACATGAGGAAGGTCTGAGAGAGGCAGACATACTCTCTCCTGCGCTGTGTGAAGACTGCTTAGCAAGGAGGGTTAAACGTCAGGGTCCGGAGCGGCTCAACCCACTGTCAGGGAGGGTCCCACTTCCTCCTGTGTCGAGGAAGCAAAAGGGAAGTTTGCATGCAGAACAGGAAGAGAGAAACATGTATGTCCACATCAGTCCTCCACCTCCTCAGCCAATCAGCAGAGATGAGGACAAGAGCGTTGCCCAATTCCTTGCAAACCCACTTCCAGATGTGGGTCATGTACACAAGGACATACAGCAGAGGCTGACCTCTGACCTCCAGTCAGACGGCAGGGACATCACCCTGGCAGATGTTGAGCGTTGCTATGAAATCGGCAGCGTGGTTGGAGACGGTAACTTTGCAGTGGTGCGAGAGTGCCGACGTCGTGACAATGGGCAAAGCCTCGCCGTAAAGATTGTCGAGCGCTCCAAGCTGATTGGGCGAGAGCACATGATGCAGAACGAGCTGAGTCTCCTGGGCAGCCTCCGTCACCCTCGTGTGGTGCGGCTGTTTGCTCACCACCACACTCACACTCACTCCTACCTGGTGATGGAGCTGGTGAGCGGGGGGGATCTGTTTGAGGCCATCAGCGAGAGGGGGAAGTTCCCAGAGGCGGAGGCAGGACTGATGGTGTCGGATGTGAGCGAAGCGCTCAACTACATCCACTGCAAAAGTATTGTCCACCGAGACCTCAAACCAGAGAACCTACTGGTGAGTGTCTGTGGGATTTGAGAGTTACATATGAATTTGCTCGTTGAAAACACACCCCGGCTTTGCTGCTTTCTCAAAAAACATAATCACAATAGAAAGCTCCACCTAGAACACAGTTAATTAACTGCCTTTCTTTCACCTTTCACTTGAAGTAAAGCAAGGTTGAGCGGTTCTGTAGATGTGCACAAGACATACAAACAGATAGAGATTCCTTGCTTTATAGTTAGATAGCAGCTTTAATATTTACAAAGCAGAATTATGTATTCCATCCTACTTCTTTGTCTCATAATATCCTATATGCAAAATGGACATTAAAGAAGGACTTTCCATATTGTTTCCTATTAGAACAGTGTATCTCAACTAAAACCACAATACATTCAGGTTTCTTTATTGTTACTTTGTTAATAGTGTAATTCAAGGCAACGACACGTTTTTATACATCTTCTGTCTGGACCCTTTTTTAATTGTCTCTAATTCATGATATTCAACCTAATCTTGCGTTAACAATTTATATATTAAGATATATGCTGACATATGACAGGTAAGTGTGTGTCTCTGCAGACATTTGCATTTTAAAAAGATCCTCTCAACGTCTCGACTCTGTCCCTGTCCGTCTGGTTTTTCTCGTTCTCTCTCTCAGATAGAGCGCGTGTCTGCCGGCATCTGTCGGTTGAAGCTGGGAGACTTTGGTCTGGCGATGGTTGTGACAGAACCAGTCTTCACCATATGTGGCACACCCACATATGTAGCCCCAGAGATTCTCTGTGAGACGGGTTAGTGCTGAATCACTGATTTATATCGCTCCTTACGTTTAAATCTGTTTTTCCATCAATAAATGGGGTTACTTCTTATTTTGAAACTCTAACACTTCTTTTGCTCAATTTTTCAAGCTGAATTTTAGTAATATTTTCAAAATGATCTGTGGTTTGACCCATCAGGTTATGGTGTTGCAGTGGATGTATGGGCTCTGGGAGTTATCCTCTATATCCTGCTGTGTGGATTTCCCCCGTTTCGCAGTCGGGAGCGAGACCAGGAAGAGCTGTTCCGGCTTATAAAACATGGACAACTCCACTTCCTGTCCCCCTACTGGGACCCCATCTCAGAAGGTGACAAGTACAGAAGATAAATTGTGCTACCGAATATACAACCTGTTTCTCATCATTGTGTGTATTTGTTTGTGTGCAGAAGCCAGAGGCCTTGTCAGAGCTCTGCTTCAGCCAGATCCCACAGCGAGGCTGACAGCAGAGCAGACTGTCTTGCATCCGTGGGTGAAGGCTATGCCTTCAATTTGCAGGCAGAGGGCGCTCACAGACAGAACTCAGAGAGACACAGCAGATACTGGATCAGAACCAGACAAGTCCAGACAAGTAGCTCAGACCAATGCAACTGAAACAGAGCCAGAGGAACCACTAGGATACGCTAGCAGCAAGGGAAAGGTCACACATAGAGAGTCCAGCGGACAGGTTGAGTACACTGGAGGACAAGATGAGGACAAACCATCATCAAAAGAGACAAGTAAAGTTCACAACACAACTCCACCCCTCCAAGTGTACACAGCTTCAGGGGCCAAAGCAGGTCAACAGAAACCAGGGTGCATGTCTACACACTCACCAAGCAGTGAGTCCAGCAGGCCAGAAATACAGGATGCAGGTCCCCCTGACTCTGATCCTGGCAGTCCAGCCAGCCAGAGTCTCAAACTCAATCAACTCAGTGACCCTGCAGCCCAAAGTGAGCCTCCATCCCTGATTAAGTCACAATCAAAGCAAAACTACCTACAGCATTCGCCTCCATATTCACCACCTTCCACCAATACAGTACAACAAACCACAGCGGGTCGCTCAACGCAACACCACCCATCCTCCGAACCAGCACCACCACTGCACAACCCTACAGCCGCCGCCCAGAAACCACCCAGCCCAAAACCATGACGAGCCCAACGTTCACACCACCACCCCCACCTGCTCACCCATGCAGTCTCAACGCCACCGTCAATCTCTGGTTTATCCGCGTGATTAGATCAGGGTCATCACTTTCATTGTTCCGGACAATACCTCTGATTTCCTGGCAGCTGAAGCCTGGACTGTCCTGCAGATGATGTGATTTACTCTCTTGCGATTGAATAGAGTCTGATTGATGAGGCTTGATAAATCTCATAAATATGTGTAATACATGTATCCCTCAATCACACATTGATGAGGAGATGTTGTGTAATAATGACCATGAGTGAGGATGTAGTAGAGCACTGTGAGATCTATGTTGAAATTAATGGAATAGTGTTGATCATGTAGGACTCAATTTGTATTCAAACGCATTTGCAGTTTATAATGTGGCGTATGCATGAAAATACTTTTTGAAGTACATTTATTTTTTGTTATAGTTTTCCTGCAAGCCATGTTTAACTTTGAGGATAAGATGTCGTGTTCCTAGTGGTAGCTATTTTCGACTGTGAGTGTGACGACACAGACACATCCTCCTTGTTTATTCCCCCTCCCCTTTAAGTCAGTTCCTAGAAGTCTGTGCTAGGATCGTTTATCTAGCAACATTCGTTTACTATACCTTCATAAACTAAAAATATCTGTATCAACAACTTTCCATGTTAGTCTTGGGTAAAAGTTTGCCATATTTACTAAACTCTTGAATGCCATCTTTTGTTGACAGTGTGTTTACTGTACATATTTTTGTACCGGCTTTGTTTGGCAACACACTTACTGCTGATTTGAATGAATGATCCTGGCACTGTGCACCTCTAATGATTAGTGAATTAGCAGGGCTGTGTCAAAGATTTGAACAAATGATGGTGAGATCCAGTGGACACTATTGGGAAATTACCAGCATTCAGGAACCAGTGGTGCTGTGACCACATACAGCTACTGGCAAAACTGTGTGTACATAGCTGAGGATGGTATGGCTCCACTGCCATTAACACAGACCAAATAAGGCATTGATGCCTGTCCAATAGGAGTGGTTAGACATGTCCCTCCCGATTGCAGACAGCTGACACAGTCCTGCCCCACCTAACCCAGAGGACACACAAGCAGCCCCCCACCCCCCACATCCTTCAAATGCACCCCTCCCAAGCCTTGAGGGTGCTAAGCCACATATCTGGTCTACTGATGAGATCAAATTAGTGTATAAATGAGTGTGACCTAGTATACTGACCGTTTCCCCCCCTTCTGGCTGAATAATGTATGCTTCCTTAACACAGGGCCCCTCACAACCAGTTGAACGACTTTGATGGATTGCTGTCATCATAAACATGGCATCATAAACAAAGTGTTGTCTGTCATGTAGTTTTGTTTAAAAAAAGAAGAAGTTGTTTTGCTCTACAAGAGTAGCGACGGTGTTATTAAAGTGTTACGACGTACAGATGTGGTTCATTGACGTAATCTAAAGGATGCGTCCGGACTAAATTTGTCGCATATCAGGTTTTGGTCACCTTTCAAGTCCTGCCATATACACACTGACCCGCAGGTGCTCACTGCGCATGCGCCTTTGAAAACTCTTTAAATACCCCAAGTCATCTGCCACAATAAAACATTCCGCTGTCAGCCAACACACGGTTGTGCGGAACAGTCACCGGCACTTCGAGGCCATCACAGATACACGCAACTAATATTTACTTTTAAATACGCTACTTTTATCATTAGCCACGACCGAGAACCTGCCTGAAATAACGAGTGTGACCCGGAGTCGTAAAGGCTGTGCAGGGTGAAGTCGGGGGAGACGGACAGGAAAAAAAAAACAAAGATGGCTGTGTAGCCAGAGAGACGAGTCCCAACAGAACTGTCTCTAGCCGAGGCTTTAATCACCGACAAGTCCCGTGGGTCCCGTGGACAGTCAGCCGGTACCGGAGCAGGGACGCTAGCGGAGCAGCCGAGCTGGGCCGGTGGTGTACATCGTTGTAATCCGCTGTCATTGCAAATAACGGCGTCGAGAGTACAACAACAGCTGAGAGACGCCTGAGTTGTTTTTGTTCTGCCTGGGCAAAGGGAGAGGACTGCTGTGTTTTTGTCAACGAAGCTAGCCGCATAGTCTGCTAGCCTCACTGTAAGTCAACAAAACTAGTCAACGCTTAATTGAGACGTTATTACATCTTGCACATGATCGCGTTATTACACAATCATTGGCTTGTTAAATTCCAGGCTCATACGTGGAGGGTGACATTAATAATAATAACAAGTTAGCCCGCATTCCTTTCTGACAGCCTGCTGCCGTCGCGTTAGCTTAGCTAACGTTAGCTAGCTGTCAGCTGACCATTAGCTTGACAGGTTGTTAGCTATCCCCGAGCTAACGGGCGTATATTTCGGGCTCAGTGTGGTCGCGGCAGGTACATCTCAAGACATTTCGAGACAGTCGTCGCCATGTCTTCGCTGGAAGAGAGGGACGTGGGCGTTGTGGCCGCCCCTGGCTCCTCCTCGGCCGGCATGGGGGTCGGGGCCGCGGGGGCAGCGGCGGAGGCTGTCGCCGGGGTCGCAGCCATGCAGGAGGAGGTCGGGATACGACGAGAAGGGCCCGAGCCTGACCCAGACGAGCCACCCAAGAAGAGGGTGAGAGTGCCCGAGGGAGAGTCAGGAAAGCTGGAGGAGAGACTGTACTCAGTGCTGTGCTGCACCGTGTGCCTAGACTTGCCCAAGGCGTCTGTATACCAGGTAAACGTGGTGTCAATCACACACCTCCACCCCTACCCCCACCCATAACCCTAAACCTGCCGTCAAACAACTGCAAATACTGGGCCTCATAATAGAAACTCCCCATGTGTCCAAACTACCCTGATTCAACCTGTTGCTTCCTTTATTTTTAATGATACTAGATACAACACAGTCCCTCAAAGTGTCCATATGCTGCAAGCTGAGCCATGAAGCTGTGAGAACTGACACGCCCAGTCCGAGTGCCCAGCTGTGCCGGCTCAAGTTTATAACATACTGTGAATTATCCTCAAATAACCCCTCAGCAAAAGCCACGTCCCCAAACCCCACATAAGAGCTCAACAATCCAGAACCCAACCAAAACCTACATCTTAATCTTATTTTACCCTTTCCCTTTCAACCCACCCGACTTTCTACTTAATGACCTCAAACGGCTCTCGTCAATGTCAAGGGAACACATTTGCGATTAATAATTGTTTAGTTAGTCATTTACATGCCCTTCTGCACAACTTTTAACAGTGGTTTAATATTTATTAACACCACTGTGTAAACACAAGTCCACAATATATTGCCCTAAACACAGATACATGTATGGAGATGTATCGATTAATAGAAGCACGATAAGGAAATAACTTGTTAATCCATACATCCTACAAAACTTTGCCATTAATCAAATAGAAAAATATAGTCTAGATCTCTCTTCTTTATAAAATACTTCTTAAGTTGTAATCATACTGTTATATTTTCCATGGAACAGCAAGTCCTTTGGCTGTTACTCTATAGTTGTAGCCAGTCCATCTTAAATTAAAATAGACTGATGCCCGAGGCTGAGCCAAACATGTCTATTGACATTTCCCCCAAATTATGCTTTGATTTGAATATAATATGCAACCCTAAAATGTTTCTCCCCCCCAGATATCCATTTTCAAGCAGTCCCAATAATAACCATTAAATAAACAACATACACACCATATACCACATAACAAATTATGTTCACATTTTTCATCATAACATTTGACATAAGAAAGTTTACTTCCAATTCCCCAACTTTCGAGCTTGCACTAACTCAGATATTATGCCATTTTCCCTGTGCCTCTTCCCACTTATCCACAGTAATGTTTGTTTTCTCACGTTTCTCACACACCTGTCTTTAAGCCTGGACTTTTTTCCCCCACCACAGTGTACCAATGGACACTTGATGTGTGCAGGCTGTTTTATCCACCTCCTGGCTGATTCCCGTCTCAAGGAGGAACAGGCCACGTGTCCCAACTGCAGGTACACACGAGAATACAAACAACTTCTAAGGAGTGAAGAGTGAAGCTAGTTATTTTAGTTAACGATTGTAGATCTGAAAGTCATTGTGTATGGTTGTTGATGCATCTAAATATATATATTTTTTTGCCATTTTCAAGTGTTCCCAGACTGGTGTGTCAAAAGAGTTCCGATTCCACAGACACTTAGCTACAAATAGTGATATTTATAAGCCAGATAATGCAAATGTTATACATTTAGTCCAAATAAATACCTGGGGGAATGTGTTTTGATCTACTGTTCTGAGTTTGTGATGCTAGCTAATAGCAATTAGAACATGGATGAGAATGATTTAAACAGCACATTAAACATTAATTAAGTAAAGACTGTAAGATGCCCCCGAAACCACTGCCGTTGAGGGTAAAAAAATAACTTGATTAGGGTTTTTTTTGCATGTCGAAAGTACACATAATACATCATGTCCAACATGTATACGTTGAAATTACCACCAACGATTGAGAAAAGCACAACATAACTAGCCATTCGTGGTTGTGCATGCTTCACAAACTTTTATGAACATGCTTTACTTCCACTAATGTTATTAGTGCACTGAGGTATGATCTGGTTTCCTGTGTTTGTGTAGGTGTGAGATCAGCAAGAACCTGTGCTGCAGGAACCTCGCAGTGGAGAAGGCTGTCAGTGAGCTGCCGACAGAATGTACTTTCTGCATAAAACAGTTCCCCCGCTCCAGCTTAGAGAGACACCAGAAAGAGGAGTGCCAAGACAGGTAACACACACACACGTTCTTTTTAACCCTTTATCTCTTATTTTATTACAGCACTCATTGAGAATACTACATTTTAACCCCAACCTAACCTTAACCATCAAAACTAAATACTGAATCCTCATCCAAACCTTATTCTAATACAAGTCTAAACCCTAAAAAGGAAGACTGGCCAAAAATGTCATCACCTTTCAAATATGTATGTATTTGTAAAACACTTTTTTTCCCCTCGCTGAGAAATGTATCACATTTGTAGTCAGCACTTGTGTCTCACAAGCAGTTCCAATCAGTCTGCTGAGCGAGAAAGATTCTCATCAAGTGAGTTCAGGCCCTTTAAGACACACACACACACACACACACACACACACACACACACACACACACACACACACACACACACACACACACACACACACACACACACACACACACACACACACACACACACACACACGGTTAATTTGGGGAAGATGGGGGAGCATGTGACCTGCTACTTCTGACTAGAAAAGGCGCTGATGTGATTACAGACCCAGCGTTTGTTGTGTGCTCAGGCTGGCTGAATTTGCATCCATTAAGTCCTATGGGGTTGTTTCTATAGCAGCAGGTGACCCTGTTTAGGCAACTGTACTGCTATTGTTACCATGACTACAGCCAAGGCAGTCACCGGGTTTTTGGTCGGGTCAGACAGAAATGTGCTGGTCTCCCACTCAGGATCTAATGCGGATGTATATATGAACCTAAACTACTGAACCCCTTCCAGCTCTCTGGTTGTGTGTTTAAGATAAAACTTTGCAGTTAAAGTGACATGGTAATTATGCTTTGTTCATTACGGAGGCTAATAAGTACCTTTCACACTTTAATACCCAACTTATGCTGTTCAGAAAGTAACAGGTATTCATTGAAAAGCAACATAATCCAGGATGTATTTGATATAACTCCCAGGTCTCTTTCCTCAAGGTTGGCTCTCAGCACATACGTATCATTAGCACTGTATCATTAGCCCCGGTTCACAACCTGGGTTAATTAGCACCTCTTGGTATTATTAGTACCCTCCACTCACTGCAGCAATCTACCATGTATTATTTACATAGCGCCTCTGCAAAGGATCTTATTTATATAAAGCCATTTCTTTCCTTCCTGAAGTTTGTCTCTTAACTCGCACACACCGTTTTGTTGCCAGGGTGACGCAGTGTAAGTACAAGAGGATTGGCTGCCCATGGCAAGGTCCGTTCCACGAGCTGCCAGCACATGAGTGCGAGTGCTCCCATCCCACTAAGACTGGTACGGAGCTGATGGGAATACTGGGAGAGATGGACCAGAGCCACCGCAGAGACATGCAGCTCTATAACACCATCTTCAGCCTGCTTTGCTACGAAAAGATCGGGTTTACAGGTACATGAAACAAATATATAAAGACAAATACAGTGCACGTTTTTGGAAGTGTGAGAAATCATCTTCATTTAACACAACCCCTCCATGACTCCAGCTTCGGATGTTATATACCCTTTGCTTCTTTACATGTTACCCACTCTTTCCCTCCCACTTGTGACCCTCTCTCCTCCGTTTCCAATCTTGTCCTCCACTTATTTTCCCATCCAGAGGTGCAATTCAGGCCGTACCGCACTGATGACTTCATCACTCGCCTGTACTATGAAACACCGCGCTTCACTGTTCTCAACCAGACGTGGGTGCTGAAGGCTCGCGTTAACGACTCCGAGCGCAACCCCAACCTGTCCTGCAAGCGCACCCTCTCCTTCCAGCTAATCCTCAAAAGCAAGGTACACACTCGGCTCGGCCCGTCCGAGCTTATTTTAATGTTTATAAGTGCGTGCTTGTGTTCGGGTTGATGTCAAAAACATGACCAGATAGCTGGAGTGGTGACAATCCCTCTACAACTAACAGAGTCGAGGAGCTATTTTTTGCCACCATCAAAGTTGCTCATTTCTCAATAGGTGTTGCATCAAAGCAATAAGCCCATGACTTCAACATATCCGCTCTGCTGAAGTTGAGTAAACATTGAAGTTAGCTCTTCCTGCTCTCATGTTTGTGTGTGAGCGTTTATATTGTTCTCCTATTCATCTCATATGTATTTCTGATGCCCAAAATCACCAATTTGTCAGGTTTACGTGTAGAAGTAAAAAGGGTTGGACCCAAATGCAGGTGTAGACAAAAGGTTGAAGGAAAAAATATATATTGAATTAACAAAACAAAGTAGCAACTTATGGAGGCCACAAGGGTAAAAAACAACATACAAAAGGAAACACTTACTTTAAACCACAAAAGGACACAGGAAGGCTGGACCAGGAAACACATCCAGAAGGGATCGGGGTGGTGCAGCACAGCAGGGTGTCGAACAAACAAACGACCCGACGAGGAGACAGGGGACACAGACTTTAGACACAAGGAGGCAGGGAGCTGACAAGGGACAGGTGAAACACATTAGGGCAGGCAGGTAATCAGCCTTAGAGGACGGGGGGAGTCAAGACAGCAGAAACAACAAGGACCAGGAAGTACGAGACAGGAAACCAACACTAACAACACAAAACTACAAAATAAAACAGGAAAGGAACTAGCAAAACCACAATCATGACACAATTTGCCTCAGAGGTTTTTACAATCTGTACTGGAAACGACCCCCTTTATGTTTCAACCGTAATTTCAGATAAAAACAAATCACCCCTAAAAACCCTTCACTTGACAAAAAAGATGTTCAATCTTCAGAGTAGAGAGAAACGACGAAATGAAATGTGTTTCATAACAACCCCGCCTCAACAAGAGAATCTTCTGGAATCGGCATCCGTTATAACATGGTGATGGTGGGGATTTTGGCATCTGAAAGGAAAGTGTAATTGGTAGTGGAGCATGACGAATACATCTGCATCACACACACATCAGTATGTCAGTACAGAAACAGCAAAGATACTCGATGTTGGAGGTCATTTAGAAGTTTGTCCACCAGAAAGGTTTTTTACTGACGGGATTGTGGCTCATACAACACGTGGACATTGTTTGTGTGTGTGCAGGTGAACTCGGCTCTGGAGTGCTCCTTCCTGTTGCTGAAGGGGCCGTACGATGACGTGCGGATCAAGCCGGTCATCCACCACCACTCCTTCTGCAACGACACCAACGAGACCGAGTACGTCCCTCTGCCCATCTCTGATTCAGTGGAGTGCAACAAACTGCTGGCCGCCAAAAACATCAACCTGCGCCTGTTCATCTTCCAAGTCCAAAAATAAAGAGTGAGGGAAGAAGAGGAGGAGGAGGAGGAGGAGATGAAATGGACGAGGAAGGGGAAGGGTGACGGGAGGGCGAGGGGCTGAGAGAGAGAGAGGGAGAGAGAGAGGAGGGATGAGGATTAAAGAGAGACACCACTGAACCACTGATACCTCTTAACACCTACACACATATACTCACACACATTCACGCAGGGTACACATGCCTCCACACACACACACACACACACACACACACACACACACGCACACACACCACTAATTACACTTACCTCCTTTTACATACAAGATAGTGAGACCCCTTGCTCGGGGAGCTGTGAGTTGCTGTGGAGATGGGTGGACATTGTTATGAGATGGAGGGGTGGGGGTGAAACCTGCGAAGGCACAGGCGGGGGGGTGGATGTGGTTCTGGGATGGTTGATGTGTGCCTTTGGAGGCTCTCTTGAGTTCAGGTTGTGTCTTGACTTTTCATCCCTGACGCCCGCAGCCAAAGGTAGCACACACACACACACACACACACACACACACACCAAACAAAGCAGGATTTGCTGGGTGCGTTTGTTGCGCGCGCATGTGTGTGTGCGAGTGAGTGTGTGTGTGTGTGTAGGTGATGGACCCAAACTCTGATTTTATGTTGAAATGTCCCAAAGACGTGATAATGTGAAAATAGAGTGATCGACTCTACTGAGCTGTTCTTTGGACACGTGAATGGATATGGAGGCTGTGTGTGTGTGTGTGTGTGTGTGTGTGTGTGTGTGTGTGTGTGTGTGTGTGTGTGTGTGTGTGTGTGTGTGTGTGTGTGTGTGTGTGTGTGTGTGTGTGTGTGTGTGTGTGTGTGTGTCCGTCCCTCCCTTCCCTCAACACACTTTATGCTCAAGTCTATTCAAGGATTTCTTTCTGTTTCGGCAAAAGTGTCCATTTTGCGTCTCAAGCTTTGCCAGAACAGACAAAAGACGGCGTTCCCACGGTAACCCCCTTTTGCCTTTCAACAAGAGGAGAGATGGCCTGGCTGCATGCATATTTTAGTACTTCGACTTCTTCCCCCAGCTGTGGTTATATTTAACCTTCAACACTAATACCATTTTTTATTTCTCTTTACCCCTATATTTAAATATCTGTGAACTTGTTTCTTTTTATTTTGGGATTTATCGTGTGACTGGCTGCGTGTGTGTGTGTGTGTGTGTGTGTGTGTAACCAGATCATAACTGTGAGATTCTTGTGAGCATGTCCCTATGTAAAAAAAAAAAAAAAAAAAAAAATTAATAAAAAAACAGTACAATCCTTGAAAACACGGCTGGATTACCAGCAGACCACCAGGGGCCCCAAAAGCCACAGGTTCACTGTGTGTCAGCTGCTTTTTGGTAATTTGATTATTTAAATTTCTCCAGTAGAATATCAACTGTGTCCTGCATAACTAAGGATCCAACACCTTTATTATGTAAAGCTAGATGTATAAATTAGTCTATGTTAACTTATTGCAGCTGTATGTGTGTATGTCATTCAGAAACTGTCGCCAATATATAGTTTTCCAATCAGAGACATTAATTTACACAAAGTGTGTATCTTGGTCACGATGCTTAAAAAAATAAGGTAAGGGATCCGTAGCAAAATTGTTAATATTATGTTCAAACAATTCAATTTTTAAAAACTCCTGTCAAAACTCCAGCATCTGTCAGGCTGCAGTATGTAGTATTCATTTGGATTGAAATGCTCCTCAAAATATCAGAAGAAAGACAAACACATTGGTGTTATTAATCTTCTTTCATTAAAGACCACAAACTAACTGACATACAGAAACCTGGGCCAGGTTGTTTTCCAGTATGAGAGTAGTGGTTGGATTTTGGGCCTCTGTGGGCAACGGGCCATGAAGACGTGTCCAAACAGCCCAAACTGAGTCTCGGGCCGTCCGGACCTTTTCTGTCTACTTGGAGATCAACGGCACCCTGGAGAAGACCTTCTGGAACATCAGACTTTGGGTGGCGATGGGTGGATGGTGTGTGAGCATGTGTGTGTGTGTGGGGAACCGGGGGGTGGGGGTGGGTGGGGGTTTACCTTACCAACGGTGACATATTAGTGTTAGACTTACTTGAAGAGAACAAGAAGATGTTACTTAAGTAGATTCTACTGTAAAGCAGATAGATCTCTCTCCTCCTGACCTCTACTTCCTGTATTTCTGTGTTTTAATGCTTCGTCTCTATGCCAGTGGACTCACTCATCTCACTATGGCTGTACATGTGCCTTTTATTAAAGATCATGGAACCTGCACCGCTGCTTGTTTGTGTGTGTCTGGATGTAGAAAGACCAAAAAAATAGCTTCTTTTTTTCCTCTTTTCTTTTCTCTGAAACCGTTGGTCTGTATTAATATTCCATCTAATACAGCAGTTATAAAATCTAAATGTAATTTTAAAAGCCTTGTGCGGTTGATGGGTATATGTTTCATTGGATTTTTTGGGGGGAGAATACGAGTCATTGTACAAAATGCATAATAATTCAGTTATTGCTTGCCTGGACATTAAAAAAGGTGCTTTTGTAGTAGTGCAAACATGTGAAATGCCTGGCGACTTAAAGGAGTGAGCATTTTATGTAATGTAATGGCTCTGTTTGTCTCCAAAGACTCATTTGGTTGGATATGTCTCTGCATGTTTTAGACCAGTTTCACATGTCACAGCAGGAAAGGCACGGGTGTGAATAAGATAATTAATCTTAGCTTGATTTGATTTAGCTGCTTCAGTTCCAGGCTCCTGGTATTTGTGCTGCTGGCTCACCAGCAACTGGGACACTCGTATATAAACGAGCCGTCGTTAATGTTATTGGTAACACCTGTGCTTCTCCTGCTCTGACAGGATTGTGTCAGCTGTGAAAAAGGCCCATTGAATATACGTCATTTTCTACCATGGATTGAAAGAGCTGAAATTTATGGCAAATCAATATAAAAGTCATTTGTATACATTTTGATAATTCGTTTGATGGTTTAGGAGTTTTTAAATGAAAGAATGTTCACATTTTTTACCAATTACAGCTTCTCAGATGGGAAAATTAGCTGGATGATTGCTTGCTACATTTGCTTACGATTAATCAGAGAATTGTGACATCCTGCAGATTAATCCGGAATGGAAGCGTTTTTTAGTTGCAGCCCTCCAGCTGTACATACTGTGAGGGTAGTGTAGTGTGAGACTTTGAGCAGTAGGGGGCGGTAAAGCTCCAGTGAACCCATCTGATTTGTGACTGGATGAAAACTCCCACGGTGTGAGCATCCCAGTCTCCTAACAGCAAGATTGACTTCAACGAAATGCCACATTAATGCAAAAACCTCATTTGCTTTGTTAGTTATTCAGGTATACAATATTATTCCCACAGCGCACACATCATTTTGATAATCATATGATGCTGTCGAGAACAGAAAGTACGTGCTCATATAATGCACTTTAATCCCTGGTGTACGTATCTCCACACCTGCACCTTCTTGCATTAGCATCGCCGACATTATGGGAAACAAAGAGCCAGGATGATATAGAAATGTGACATCATCAATCCAGCCACAGCACTTTATTCTATTCACACAGTGCATTTCTTTGGAACACAATATATAATTTAATATCAATATAAAACTCCATTTGTGAATATAAATTATGCATTCAATACAGCAGCTCTGATATATACTATTAAGCTTTGGTACAGTGGTACATTTCTGTATGTGTGTGTGTGTGTGTATGCACATGCTTGTCATGAGTGTGATCGGCATATCCGGTAGGCATCGTCAGGAGGAAGGCGAGTGTAGGTGAGGGAGTGTTAAAATAAAAACGTGTTTGTGTTAAGAACACGTGTGTGTGTGTGTGTGTGCGTGTGCATATGCATGTGAGTTCACACGTGAACTCAGATCACTCCATCCATCGAGGCATCATCAGTACTGTGCGCTCCAGGCCGGGGCGCTGAGGTTGGTGCAGCTGGGAGGGTGGCAGCTGCCGTGATGTGAGGGTGGGGGCACCACACAGCAGTAACCCGCCTCCCCACCCACCCCAGTCACAATTTTGCTGTGGGGATAGGACACTGAAACACCTCCCTGTGGGGGAAAAAAAAGAGAAAGTAGAGTGAAGAATTTGCTACCACAAGCACTTTGTGAAGTGCTAAACGCTTCTTTTGGGGGCAGAGTTGCTGTAGGCTGACGCAGAATGAGACCGCGGGGTGCTTTGTGTTTACCTGAGCTATGCTACGTTGGTGAGAGGTCATTGGGGAGTAGGTCCCCAGCACAGCTTGGGCCGGGGTGTGTGAGGACTGCTGCACCCCCACAGCAGGGGTGTAACCTGCTGCAAACACACAGTTACATAAGATTATTATTAACAACATATTTCATCACAGCAATTCGTTTTACTAAAGGGATGATATAACAATTTTACACAAAAAAAAGAGGAATATGGAGGAAGTAGAGCACCAACAAACTATTCTGACAATGAGGGCAAATGTTTCAGAAATTGTTGAAACATTTTTTTTTTAAATCAACTGGCTGTGTGAGAACATAACCCTAACCCTTGGGTACGTTTCAGTTTTCATTACTTTCCATTTTAACTTACACTGTCAGAAAAATCATATATAATTCACAGTAGCAGTGGATTTGGTTGGACACATTTTAGATGAGCAATTGAGTATTTACACTTGAATCTTTATTGGCAACATTAAATAATAACAGCAACAAAGACACTGCTTGGTAAATGCATAGTTTTCCATCATTCATGCACTTCATGCTGAGGGAGTCATTTATATTTCTGTTCCCATGTCGCCTCTTCAAGTCTTGCATAATTATGTACATTCATTTAGCTTAGTTTGTTCACAGCCACTGAAGCCTGGAAGGTGTTGACAGATTGTCTGCAGCTATTCCAAATGCATTCGCTCATAAATATTCTGTAAATTCCCGAAACACGACAGTGTTGAAATGTGCATCTCCTTGGTCGTTGTCGGTGCGCTGAATAGAAGCAGCAGGAAAAGAGACCGGTTCACTGTGAGACCCTCAGACTACATCTCTGACAGTGTAACGGCCCCCTCCTCTACTGCCACAGCCTGCTACACACACACACACACACACACACACACACACACACACACACACACACACACGGGAAGTACCTGCTGGTTGTGCTGGTTGGCTGTGGATGTGCTGGATAGGTGAGACAGGCCTGCATGGGTGCTGAGCTGAGGTAGGGTACTGGCCATAGTAATACACAGGCAACTATAGGAAAATAATATGAAAATACTAGCTTTATTCTTTCAATTATTAACCTTAAACCATTCTTTTAAATTGCAACATGCATTTGAAATTAAATAAATATTGTACAACCAAAATGTGACTGAATGCAGATTATATACTTACTTTTATCTTAAAACAGAAATATTTTACATGAAAAAAAAGGGACATGAAAAATATAAAGTACGTGTGTCTCCGTACCGGAGGTGAGGGCTGGCAGTAGCTGGGGGGGTTGAGGGGGGGAGCAGGAGGGGGAGGAGCTGCATAGATGTAACCCTGGCTGGGCGGGTAGAGGGCTTGGCCTTCAGCAGTTGTCTGACAGCTCACATGAGCAAACTTCGAGGAGAGGTCTTCGATCTGTCGATCAAGAGAAAGGAGATCAGCCTTACATAGACGCCCACAAACATACACGCATACTGTAAACGCGTGTGTGCACCAGCTGTCACACTGGACAGAGATACGTACTGAGGGGTATGGCTGTGAGGGAGGGACGGGCAACATCTGTGGAGCTGAGTAAGACACAGACGAGTACTGAAGCACCTGAGAGGGACACACATATGGGGACAGAGATAAAGACACAAACAGCGACACGCATGTCAGTCTGAACACATCCTGCATGTCAAACACCTCCTGCTGTGTGCCTATGTGTGTGTGCTACCTGCTGCTGTTGGTGCTGAGAGGGGGGGCCTTGCAGCTGAGTCTGGCTCCTGATTGGCTGCTGACTGTCCGGAGGGTTGTACACCGCAGGCGTTCCATCAGGGTTCAGGAAAGGCTGACCTAAGAGGTCAAAGGGTTGAGTATGATAAACCTTTATATGTAGTCTTACTGGTGTGCGTCTGTGTGTGTTATGTACCGGTATGTGGGTTCACTAGTATGCTTCCCGGGGGGATCCCGTTCTCCATGATGTAGGCAGGGTTAGGAGCCGGCTCATCTATGATGGGAGGAGAGGAGGGGTGGGGACAGGTGGATGGCAGTCTGAAAAGAGAGATGGAGCCTGAGAGAGAGAGAGAGAGAATAACGATTAGAAAATAAAGACAACGAGTAGAGGAAGAGCTTTATTGTCAGGGCACATAACAATTTCACATAAACATTACATAAACATTACATTACACCTCCCATTGCAGAAGGAAGGCCCTAACTATTATGAGCGTGTGCCCCCCAGCACGTGGTCCTCATTCCTTCCATTAGGAAGCTTGCACCTTGGACCCAACACTTAAAATATCACACAATCACTTTATAAAACTAAGTGATTTATTTATTATTCCAGATTTTCTTTGTCTTCTTGTCAGTTATTTATTTCTGTCATATATTTAAGGGACGACAGAACAAAGGCCGATGCATCCGGTTGCATTTTAATGCACAACTCTGCTTTTTAATTTATGGAGAAACAAACTTATGTCGAGCCCCTCAGCAATGACGTGTTTTCCTTCTAGAATGTGGTGAGAAGACTTGAGGTGTTATGTGAACATTTACAGCTATGGTGTGAAGGTTCGCTGACTGAGATCTTCACACCAGAAACCTTCCACTGCTTTTTGTTAATTAGATGCTGCTGACTATGTAATCAACAGGGTTTTTTTTCCCAGTATGGTGCGCTGGTGAAATCTGCTTATAAATTTGTTTGCACCCAGAGAGTGAAGCGCCTCATCCTCGATGAATGAATTTACACCTTTAAGGTGCAGCAGAGAAGTGTTAATAAGTCTCATTTTTTATTCTGACTCAAGGTTAAAAACGACGCACCTGCAGCACGCGGGTCCCAGCTGTGGTTGGCAGCTTGACGGGGTTTCGGGGCGGGACTCGTCCACTGGTAGGAGGAATCCGAGTCCGTGCTGCTCCAAGGTCGCGGGTCATTGCTATAGCGACAGTCAGTCTCAGTGCTGCTCTGCCTGCTGCTGCCTGTCCAGCTGGAGCCTGAGTTGTCACGGCTCCCCCTGCAAAGCACGACCAGAATTATCATACAACCTTATTACCGCGTACCGTTTATGTGAACGGGGGACAAAAGTGGGATCCGCACCTGCTGATATGCCACACATAATGAATGCTATGAATACATTCATTAACTTCCCTTCACTTATTTTCATTCAGTATGTACAAGAAATCCTGACCTAAAAATAAAATCTGGGTCTTCATTTAGTTTCCCCTGCAGACTCTGAAAGTAATGTTGCAGCCAGACTGACCGGATTGAGATGATAAATGACTACACGTCTGTGCAGACGGAGCTCTACCTGAAGAGCTGCCTTCTCCTCTGGGTCTCAGCATATGGATTGTACTCCTCCACAGCCCTGCACACACACACACACACAGACATATATTAATGTCCTCATCTAAATATAAAAAGCTGAAAAGGCACACGGAGAAAATCTACTGCAGGCAAGGTTACCTGGTTTCTTCATGGGTGCTCTCCTGGGTGCAGCCTGGCTGTAAAAGCACAGCAGAGATACCACTGAGTCTCCTATATGTCTCTTTGTCATATCTGCATGCGTGTCTTTCTCTCCCTCTTCCCGTCTCACCTCTTGGTTGAAGATTCTGTCTCGTGCTCGTTGGTACTCCTCCTCTCTCTCCTCCATCGACTTGCTTTGCTTCTCCCGTAAGGGGTGAAGGCGAGACTGTAGGGAGCGAAGAGAGAACAGGTCAAAATGCTGATAGGATACGATCAATGTCAATTATAGAGGGAATTCCACAGAGACGGGCAGCTATAGTGAAGGACAGACAGACCTGGTCGTCTGAGCTATTGTTTCTCTTCAAAATTTTCCACTGGTGGAGCTCTTCTTTCTTGTCCTTATGCACCTCATCCAGGAAACGCTGCTCTGGTCTTGAAGACAAACAAGTTCGACACAAACAGCCACTATTACTTCACAGTAAATAACAAAGGCAAGGATTTACATGCGGAGACACATTATGGGCTCTTACATGCGTGTGCTGCTGGTCCCGTTGATGATGACAGACTTGCCTGACTGGTCTACATTGTGCTCCATGCCAAAGTAGGCCGCCACCCGATGGACCAGCATACGATGGTAGGATGACATATGAGGGAACTTCTTAAAGGGACTGAGATGTGGGAAGAGAGGCACAATTTTTTTTTAAAAAGGGGTGAAAGAATGAATGAGGTAGAGAGGAAAACAAGTATAGAACAAGGAAGCAATGGAAGGAAGTGGAAGGGAAGACGATGGAAACTTAGAGGAGAGAGACGGGACAGAAGGCAATAGAAGAAGGTAGATTGAGCTGCTTGAATTTGTTGGCTTAAGTCCAATTTCATCCCTGGTGGCTCAAACACACCCACACTTAAATAACTGGCTCAATATATTGATCAGTATACTAAATACGCTGTATGGACAGAATTATAATATATGAGCTGGAAGCATATTTTAAATTAGCATAAAACCATATTCAGTCTTTAATAGAATTTAGCATACATACAAGTTATATTTCAGCCTGTTTAAATAGGTAGGTAGCTCAATGAGGATCCAAGGTTATGTGCTCTCACACACACATGCGCACACACACACACACGCGCGCACACACACCTATTGCTGTTGATGAAGTCGATCATGTCCTGTTCCAGTTTAAGCAGCGTCATGCGGTCTCTGGGGTTGCTGTTGAGGGTTTCCACGATAAAGTGGTGCAGGTCTATGCCGGTGGAGTCGGTGTACTCCACGCTGGACTCTGAGAGGCACACAGGCAGGCAGGATGTATTACAAAACAATAACAATGAAAATACAAAAGAAAATGACTGCAATATTAAACACCCCAACAGGACTTAATCTTAATAGCGGCACTTAATCCCATTTTATTACATTTTATTTGCCCTCTCTCATCTCTTTTTCATGAGGTATCAAACACACACACACCTTTGGACAGTGAATGTTTCTTTGGATCTGTGCTGTTGTCCTGTTCTTCCTCCTTACAGGAAGTTCTCTCGTCATCATGGCAGCTAGAAGAGATATTTGCGTCCGGATATGCCTTAGAAGGGAGAAAATAAAAAAGAGTTATTTGACTGTGGTGATGATGAGGAGGAGGAGGATGATGATCTGCGTATGTGTGTGTGTGTGTGTGTGTTACCTGTGTTTCTTCAAAAGGTGAGGACTCCTCGCAGACAGCCATACTCCGCACTAACTTTCCTTTGGGCTGAAGTACATACACAAGCAAACAAAATTACGTATTCATAGAGGATAAAGCAATATATGTTTCAGTGAGAATGACTAATGAGAGGCAGAATTATTTTAGCTTACCTTAACTCTTTTCTTTGGTTGCACCTGGTTACAGTTTTTCTGCGAGTGAGGACACAATTTGTCATAAAGGGCGCATGTTAGGAGTGGTAGTGTGAAGGTGGAGGAGGGGATCATTTTAATGTGGTATATTATTAATGCGGTCTATTATATTTTGTTGCTCACCTGCTGCTCCAGCTTTTTACAGTCACGGAGGCACTCCACATCCTCCCCCTGATTGGGAGGACTGGGAGAACGACATGCCGGAGGGGCGGGGCAGCTGATGACATCACATGATGTCACATCACAGGGTTTTAGGAGGACATCTGCACTTTCTACAGCCGCTTCCGTCATCCTTCTAAACAATGCAAAGAATGGACCTGTGATGCTGTGTGCTTAACCACATAACGTTGTGTGTGTGTGTGTGTGTGTGTGTGTGTGCGTGTGTGTATGCAGTTTGTACCTATTTGAAGTTGTTTACTGAAGAGCCTCACAGGTGAATGATGAGGTCATATATCCCATGTTCCCACAGGGCAGCCAGAAATGCAATTATCCTCTCCGCCCGTGCCTGCCTTCTCTACAGTGCCTCTCCCTGCCGGCTCTTTACTGGTCAATGGAAAATAGCCTGAAGAATTTGAAAAACACAGGAGAAAAAAAATAGCGTTTGTGGTTTTCTACAACAGAAACACCACTACACACACACACACACACATATCAAACAGTTGCTAGAGCATAAAAGCATAGCTGCTGGACATGACATCAAGTAGCTACCCTCCGTCTAGGCTTCCTGACTTGACAGTTAACTGGTACTTAAAAGCGTATTACTGCAAGTGGGTGCATGTGTGCCGCCAACATATAGTCTTGTGCGCGGATGCTTGCTTGTGTATTTACATGTGTGCGTAGCTCATGTGAACGCATGTTGGGTGTGTGTGTGTGTGTGCGTGAATGTGTCCTCGAGCTTTTCTTAGAAACAGCAGCTGCGGAGAGTATCATCCGATCCGCCAGCACTAATATTCCCAGAATGCCAAACTGAGTCTCTGATCCCAGTAGTGAGAGTATTGCCGAGACCAAAGACACAGACAAACACACAAGAGGTAGTATCATTCCACCATCTTTCTCCAAAGGACCAACTGCATTCAGTGGGGACGCATACCGCTGTAGCCCAGATCTCAAGGGGACACTTATTCCAGTAACACCTGGGACAGAATAACGAGCTCGGAGGATGGCCAGTCCCATAACAAGGTTATTTAACACCCGACTGGAGATAATAGCACTTTTTAAAAAGAGATCCATGTCAGTTCATGTGCAACCAAAGCTGTGTTTACTTGCCTTGCCGCCTCAATGAAACACAATACATGACAGCAGTGATCCAACCCAGCAAAAAATATTCTTAGTACGATGGAGAGGCGCCAGAAATGCGTGTTGGTCTAAAATGTTATATCATCAAAAGAATATGCGATACTCATTATTACAACAGTGGGAAAATGGGTTCAAAATATATAGTACGTTGGATATAAAGAGTAATAACATAACCCTGTAGTCGTGTTGTGTTATTACCGATGTATTGATCGATGTTTTCCAGAGAAATTAGTAGTATGATGTAAAAACTCCTTGAGTTGAGGTATTATAGAGAGGGACACTGCTCTGCATCTTGTTATTTAGACCTGTAAAAAATAGTCCATTAATCAATCAACATTAATGGACCTTTTTAATCATAATTGAAGCAAAAATGCCAGACATGTCCTATCTGCCACTTGTTGTATGTAAAGAGCTGCTGCTTTTCTTTGTCTCATTTAATAGAAAACAGAATATCTTTGCATTTTGGACTGTTGGTTGGAGAAATTAACCACTTTTAAGATGTCACCTTGGACTACGGGAAATCAGGTAATTCTCTATTTTACAGACAAGATGAAGAATTGATTAATCAAGAAAATAGACTGACATTTATTAGAGCAGAAGTGTTTTCCAGATGCTGAAGCTGACCTGTATCACTGACTGCACACTGCCTAGAGAAGACACCTAAACACTCTATACTAACATAATAACATGGGAGACTCCCGAGTGTGCTGTTGGCAAGTTCTTGCTGAGCTGTTCTTTAGCCAAACACACCAGCTCCAATTGTGCTGCAACTGACCCTGACCTCCGACCTCATGGAGGGGAGGGGCAAGGAAACACACAGCATATCCCCTTTCTATCATTACAATAAATAAGAGTGCAGCCTGCTGGTATTAGAGTTGTGAATTGAGAGCACTGCCAGAGAACGGGAACACGACGGAAATGGAAACGGATGATGTGGAGCAGATGCACTGGAGAGAGCACAAGATGAATGTGAGGCAAGGGAAGCAGAGGATGAAGAGGGATGAGGAAACGGTCTGCAGGGACTTTAAAGGTGAGGAGAGGTGAAAGAAGACGATGGAGAAAAGGGGGGGAAGTGAAGAATTAGTGATAGAGGCTTGCACCACGGTCCGTCTGTGGGCTTTTCAGCCGACGGCCGTGAAGAAGGGATTTCAGTGGAGCTACCAGTTTTTGAGCTGAGCGCTGCAGAAGCGGCCGGCCGCCCGGGGAGAAGGTGTGACACGATCATTAGCGCGTGACGGATGGCGGCGGGAGGCAGGGAGCGCCAGTACCCGCTACATCATCATCCATCTGCTGCTCTCCCTGAAGCCTCCAGCCTCGGAGCCACCTACTCACCAGGACACCTTTCTTCTCCAGCCAAAAGCTGCCTGGCTCATCTACACTGACACACAGGCCGGCCAGTGGGAAAATATCCAAAAGCTACTTTAAATGGCCTTTGTCAGCTTAACCAAGTCACATTAAGTGCTTGAGCCAGTACAATCCTGTTTGTAATTAAGACCACTGAAACATCTATCTTTGAATAATGACCATGGTTATCAGTGGCACTCGCAGCGTTTACCACTCATGTCCACCACTGTACCTTGTATGCTTGGGTTTGTAATTCCCCTGTTATTCTTTAAATCTACATTTCCCAGCCTCTAAAAGGTCATTCTGCTCTGCTTACGTTTGTATTTGCACCTGTCCATCTCTTGAAAACCACAAAAAAAAAGAAGAAAATATCACCGCCTGTGGTGGCAGAGCTGATTGTGTTTTGTCTCTAAAGGTTGCAGCTGAATTTAAAGGGGATTTCAGGTAGTCTCTCTCAGCTCGGAGCTCATTAGGAAATGATTTCGCTGAAAGACTCAGAACGAGAGAGAGTGGGTCTCTTTGGTTTAAAATAATAATTGAGAATTTTGAGGCGCCCTCAAAGCATTCAGCACTTTGTTTATCCATAATTTGGACAGGCTTTGCCCTGAAGTCTGTAATTGGGCTGCTTTCCTTTTCTATTTTACAGCTTATAAAATAATTTGAGTTTTCACTTACCATTTTTAAATTTATATATATATATATAGTTGCATGCACTGAATTATTTTGTTTCCTTCCTGGGTAGGTTTAATTTGTTCTTCTCGATGCTGCATATTTAAGTCAAATAAAAAAAGCATGCATTATTTCACCCTCCGCTTTAGGACAAGCGAAGAACAAAAAAGTAGGCTACACATGAGAAAAGAAAAGAAGAAAATTAGGTTACATCGTCCTTTGAGTCATCAGCACCTGGGCAGCCACCGCAATATACGACCAAAAGCGACTTGTGGGTGCGACAGCTGTGTTGCGCTGCAGCTGAAGTCAAACCTCAACATGGGTTGAGAAAAAAAAAAAAAAAAAAAAAACACACAACCCAAAAAACAGCATTTATACAACACAGTATCGGCGTGCTGCTAATTCACACACAATAAGGAAGCTTAGCATCTCTAGCTCCGCCAACAACGGATTGACTGTGTCACAGGTTTTAAACGGAGGGTGCTGTAAATAAGTAGACTAAAACAAACAGGTGTCATCTTCGCCCTGTTGTTGACCCACATAACGGGACAGCTCAGTGACGGAGCAACGGTCGGGTTCGCGCGACCCTCCGTCGGAATGGGACTGCCGTCCCGAAGGAGCGTACGCAGGGGGACCGGCTGGGCACCGAGTCCGACGGCGCAGGTTGTGTGTCGCATTACAGTGAACCCGGGCTAAGCTGACACACCGGGGCTATTTTTACACCCGGGGCGGGGAGTGGACCTCCTGCTCCGGGGCTTCACCGCGCTGTCAGCCGCACGCGGGGCGCGGAGGACGGCGGGCTAAAAGGAACACACCGCGGTGGGAGCACCGACATGAACTCTGTATGAATATAACTACTTACACAAAGGGCACTTTTGTGTGACAGAAACTTAAAAACTTAAATCGCATTTTTAAAAAACTCATATTTCCACAAACACACACAGCAGAAATATAAATGCAGCTGGTCAAAATCAGTTAAAAACCTGACATCTTGGTTGAAGTAACGCTCAACACAGTAAGATAAAATACAAAACTATATATTTAATGGCTCCATTACTACATCATTCATTCAGCGGTGTCGCTGACATTACACACCCGGAGGGGAAATGCGACTGGTAACGGCGCTCCGGGGCGCAGTTAGCTAGTTAGATCCCCCGATTTAACGGTCATCTCAGCAGCAGAGTTTCGGCTAAATTACTAATATTTTCCCCCAAAACGGGATGCGTGCTTTACTCACTCAAGATCTGATGGGATCAATATCGTAAAAGTACACGCAAGAGGGGAAGACAGACACAGAAAGACAACAAGAGACGCGGAGTTAACCGTTAGTCAAGCTAGTCGAGGAGATGTCCTCGCGGCGACAACGTCCGTTAGCTTACCGTCCGGTGACGTCTTCCTCCCTCCGTGGGCTTCTGCCGGTGTAGCCTACCGAGCGACCGAGCGACTGCTCTACACCCAGCCTCTATTGACTGCCAGCTGCGTTGCTCCTCCTCCGCCTTTTGCCTGTCTCTCTCGGAGCAGGGGGAGCGAGGGGGGAGAAGTGGGGAGGAGGAGGAGGAGGGCCGACAGCTCTGAACCCTGCGCCACGCGCCCCCACACACACGCGAGGAATGCACGAGAGCCAGCCCTCCACCAGCCCACTCAGCGCCGTCTCTCCGTCCCTGTCTGTCTCGCTCTCACACTGTCTGTCTCTCGTTGTCTTCCGTTTCATTTCGACTCAATTACATTTCCTTCACTAGCGCGATATTAGTGCAAATAACCGACTTCAGCACTTAAGGGGACACAACAGGATATTCTGTCGCATAGCTTTATCGAAAAATACAAATACCTGCACAACCTGCAACATGCCTACACATTGTATTAGCATAATAATTTACCTGGAATGGAACGTTTTTATATATTGGAGTGTTATAATTTTATCTCAAAGGAAACAAATTAGTCCTCCACCCATGCTCTAATGCTCTGGAAGAAACAGGGGTCAAATTAGCCATAATGAACAAACAAACACTGTACACATTATAAACCTAATAAACTTTGTAGAGTTTAATTAGATTTGGCAGCCTCTCCTCTGTTACCTAGAGACCAAACATTAATCCTGGGGGTTCCAGAATTGCATTTAGATTTTAATTTTGTGTCTCTGTATTCAAAAAGACTGTGAATGTCACTTTAATATGGCAACTGTGGCAGTTATGCAAAAACCTGTCATCATACCACTCAAAACTGGGTAACTTGAACTGCTTTACTGTTTGGTGGTATAATCTACTTGTGTTTCTACTTTTTTACTATATTCACCATCTTACACCCCTTTCTGTGTGCAAGAGTGGCTTCCATCTGTATGCATCACTGTCCTCACTGTGTCGATAGAAGTGTGCTCTTTCATCAGTTCAAATGCATCATATTTTACTGACTGCTGTGGAGCAAAAACATCCAATATTAGTTAAATGTCTTGAGCAGAAGTACAAGGTCACATAAATAAGGAAGTAATCACAGTGCTTACATTCCATCACTGGCGATAACAGGTGGCCAAGTCCCGCATCACATACAAAATCCTCTTCCTGACCTACAAATGCCTCCACGCCCTTGACCCCCAGTACGACCTCCTCCTCCACCAACAGAGCCCATCCTGGAACCTGCAGTCATCTGACTCAGGTCTGCCCTCCATCCCCCGCACCAAGCTGTGAACCCTTGGGGACCGAGCCTTCAGCGTGGCAGCCCCCACCCTCTGGATTTCCCTCCCCAGAGACATCAACAACGCATCCACCCTGGCCACATTCAAATCAGCTCTCAGAACGTCTAGATGTTTGTGTTCTTTAGGTGTATGACTGTTGGTTGTGTGTCACACTTGTCATTATTTAGAGCATCCTTGAAAGGCGCTATATGACTTCCAGTTATTATTATTTAAAGAGTGATATTCAAAGATCTTACATCTAAAAATGATCAGAATGTTCCTTAAAAACACCAATAATTGTGATGCATATTACTCAGTCCTTAGTGGTAGCTGCAGTGTTGGACAGGAGACAGGGGTATTCTTACCCACATGTGTGTTTGGACTCACCGTAGAGCCCATCTGAAGCTGAATCATCAAGTCGTATCTATCTTTGGTTTCACCACAGCAGACACAAGTAATGGGATATCACTTGACGTGGATGGCATCTTGTCAAATGTTACCAAGCTTTATATCTGCATCGCAGCCAATCCCATTTTAAAATACTGAGGTCATACATCCAAGTCGAGAGATAGCTCAAGCCTTTACAAATATAATTAATTGGGGGAATGATTGTGGGAATAGCTGAATGACATTTCTTTTGCTGAGTTGCAAGAGAAACGTGGATTTCCCCACAAATAACATCTTCAGGTTTCTGCAAATCCGATTACGTGCACACCCACACTTAATTTTAAAACTGCTTCGTGTATGAAATGCCTTACTTTATAAACAGGTCGTGTTGAGACCTGCCTTTCTTGCTACGCTGCTGTACAATTCCTACGAAAGAACGACCAAACGGGAGAATGAACGGGAAATCTGCGAGGAGATAGGAGCATCAAGTCCAGAGCAGATTCATTCTTGTCCCATTAATTCTCATCTCATTCAGTTCAAAGTCATTCACAGACTCCATTATTCAAGGACAGAATTACATAAGATATAAGAGATCTCTCCGATATGTGATAAATGTAGCCTGGAGGAGGAAAACTGACTTTGCAGCTTTGCCCTCGTGTCCAAATATAGAAAATTACAGCTCTGAACTTTCTGAAGTAGTTAATCTATATTGAATCAAACCCTGTGTTCATATTTTTTTGTGAATCTCGAACCGATTTCAACCACAGATTTGCTTTTATTGCGTAATCAATGCTCTTAAATGTGCTGCACGAAAAAGGAAGTTCCCATGGTTAAATGAAATCATTTAAAAAACACTGCACACCTTGAAAACAGGGGTTTCTTATCAAAAGACTTTCAGCAAATGTAGCAGCTTCTCATCTGTTACATAAAGACTGAACAATAATCTTGTGGACCAAGAACTGTATTTATTGCATTTGCATTGTTGGACTTTTGTACTTTTTCTGTAGACAACTGTTACCATATAATTACCATAACCAACCCAAAGTGACAATAAACGCGTAGAATCACGTTGATTTCAAGTTATTGATTGAAAAACCTCTGGGGTTTCATTTTTAGAACCTTCTTTCTGCTTTGGTGATGATGATGCATGGGTTTACAGTAGCGTATACATGTTTTGCATATAAGAGGAACCAAACCTTTTTTTTAACCACAAACTCCAGAGGTGACTGAGCAGGTCTCAGGATGTGCGTCATCAAAAAGCCAGCAGACATTGCAATGTGTGTGCATCACCTCTCTCTCTCCACACACATTCATTGAGAGACACTTCATTGACTTACAAGGAGCGATTTTACCTCATGCTCAACATAAACGCAGCTAAATCAAATGGGAGTCATTCAATCCACAGACAACTGCATGTTATCTAAAATCTGTCCTCATGGCCACACACACACACACACACACACACACACACACACACACACAACACACACACACACATACACACACACACACACACCTGCTGTCTGCCGGTTCTGGCACTATGGTTGGCATGTAAGCATGCAGGACAGAGACTCGGTGGCGCTCATTTCCCGTTGCGCGTGTACAGTAATACAGCTACTGTTGTGACTAGTTATATAAACATGCCTCATTAGAAAGTGGACAGCTGACACTGTGTATATGTATGTGTGTGTGTGTGTGTGTGTGTGTGTGTGTGTGTGTCATACTGTTACATCAGTTCCAGAGCCTCGTTGAGGTGCAGGGATGACTGTTTAAAGACCTTACTGGAACCGGGATTAGAGTGGCCCTCCTCTTCAGCGGGCCGTGAATGGTAAACTCACTATCACTTCTGGTAGAACCCTGAGGTAAGTCCATATAATATCCAATATTTATCTTCCAACATATTTCCAGTAAAAATGACACTGTCAGTGTTACATTGCTGCAGTGCAGACTTCTACCAGGAATATGAAAGCTCGATTTACAAACTGGAAGAGGATAGCGCTTTTGTTTTAGCTATGAATGGCTATCCCAGTTACCAAAGAGTGTCCATGTAAGTTTTGTGCAGTTACTATCCACACTACTCAGTAGTAGGGAATGGCAACATTTGGATGTGTGCAGTGTGTCCTGCTCGTCGGCTAAATATTTCCAGTCTGAACTAAGCGAACCAGCTGCTGGCTCTAACTTCTTATATCATCTAACTCTCTGCAAGAATTCAAACGGCTATGTTTCCCAAAATGTCCTTGCGTTGCCGCTCCGTTACTGGTTTTATGGACGTTGCTCGACTGCAAACAGAAGGCCACCAGTTTTGTTGACCATGACATCACAGCTCCAGAGTAACCCACACCACCGCTGATGAGCTCCGTCGACATAGCGATCTCCCTTGATCACCGGTGTGTGCACATGTCTGCGTGTGCACGTGTGGACAAGAGATCGAGTGACACCTCAACAAGTGAGGCTCATGAATATTAATACGGGCCTCATGAATATTCAGAGGGCGAGCTATGAATATTTAAACTATGATGGAGCGCGTAGCCGGGTGACTAGACAGCCACAGACAAGAAACAGACAAATAGACCTCCTTTGCTTTTTAACCTCAGCGAGACGCAGCAGCACAGCCTTTCTGTTTTTGGGGGGCGCTACATTAATTCTAATTAAGAAAACATCATTTTTGTGATTTCGTTTTCTTGTGAACTATGGCTCGGGATAAGAATAATGGTCTTCATGATGTTTTGCAACAGACTCCCAGCTTCTCTATTCAAATGAGGTAAACCTGCTGAGTGGAGGCCTCCTAATTCAAATGCTGCAAACTGTCCAAATCATAGGGATAATATATAAATGTGCATAGCAGGTTGAAAACGCAGTCCTAATAAATGATAATGTACTTTTCAGACTCATTGCCTTCTTTATTTGCACAACTGATATGTTATTTATATTTTACTGATATGTTTAACTCTGACTGCACTCCACTACGTTTATCACAGTCAGACTCATTCTACTGTGTATACTATATTATAGTTACATATCATGGCTGCATTCATTTGTACTGTATTTTGTGTTATTAGATGCTTGTTACAATAAAAAATACTAGAAGTCTACTGTGATGTTCTAAAACGCGCTGTATTTAACATTATGAACATTAATATAGTATCGAGTCCAGTACCGGTATTATCTGAGCTTCTCCTTGCTGCATTTACACAGGTTCTTTACCGGGTTTTTAGTGCATGTTCGTTAGCATGCCTCACTGCCCGCCGGTTCCCCCTCAGCTAAACACCGTTAGCGCTTTCGTCGTTGTCGTCGTTGTCTTGCACTGTTAGCTGGAAGCCGCCGGCATCGCTGTCGCCATGTTGAGAGGCAGCGATGGCAAACGACATACTCCCAAATTGAAATCTGCTCTCACACAGATTTGCTGACTGATGAATCCCACTTGATCATAAATTGGAGGCCATTAGCCAATTATTAACGCCCCCTAAACACCATATAAGGGCAGGTGCAAATGCATGCCCAAGATTTGGAGAGATGCCACAAGAAAAAGGCGGAACTGCAGCAGTAGTGAAATGGATGTACACCGAACACAATGGCTATCAAAACATGGACAAATGGTGCATAGAAACAAAAACAAGAGGACATTTGTTCTTATATCGCTTCCTGCTAGAGGACCACCATGTGCAACGACTGCATTAAATCTAATCGTACTTTTTGGATGTAAGATGTCTTCCATCATATATTATGTATGAAAGAAAATTTGAATCCCTCTGACAAAGCATCATTAATGCTTATGTCAGAAAACCAATTACTCCCGAATGATTCAAAAAGTAATAAAAAAAATGTCATGGTAATTTACATTTAATGGGTTTCAAAATGCCGTCACCATTGTTAATATCCCTGCAGGAGCTTGTTCTATAAGGTAAACAGTTAGTGAAAGATCCTGGGAAAAAAAGATCTTAAAATAGTGTAGAGCCACAATTCTGCATCACAACAGTGTTTACGTTAGTAACACAGACACCACAGCTCTTATTGGTGGGATGTGGGGAGATGTCACTGCTGTTTTGCATCATAAATGAAAAAATAAAATAAAAATAACAATGGCTTCCAAATGTATCTAAAGCTGTTGAAATTGTTAATTAAGTTACTATATGGCACTCTAGGGAGTGAAATATAGGGGTGCAATGTAGGGTCCAGGATAAAGGAGGAATTCTTATTAGAGGTAATAATAATGCTGCATTTCTTCACAAACAAATCAACTAATTTGATGGTTCTCATGTGGTCTACCTACATCTGGGGACACACAAGGTAGAAAAAAAAGAAGAAGTACAAAGCCCTGATGTAACCCCCTCGGGGAAAGCGGATGATGAATTTAGATGCGTACGTCAGCATTACAAAACTATAATACGGGTTCAAACGTGGGTTGGGCTGAGAGTGCGCTCTCAGATTGTGTCAGCGCCGAGCTAACGCGTTGGGGGGGGACCGGTATAAAGAAGAATCGTCCTGACTGGGTTTATTTTCTGATCAATGAGAGTGACTCAATCATCTAAGATGCCTTTCTGCTCTTTGGACGAGGCTCAACCTACACACACGCACGTATAGAGATATGTGCCGCTGCGTATAAAGCGCTGGTGCACAAGGTGAAAGAGGTGCACCTGTTAAGTGATAGACCTCAGCAGCGCGATGGCTGTGTGGGTTTGTGGTCTATAACGGATGCTTGACAGGCTGATGAGCTCTGGCATTCACACACTGCTTCCTCCACACATTCAACCCTCCTCTGCCTGTCTTCTCATCTCTTCAGGCGGTGGGCGTAAAACTCCCTCCTCTTTCTCTTCCTAAACGTCTTCTCCATCTCCCTCTCTCCCTCTCTCCCTCTCCCTCCTCCCCGCTCCTCCGATCCTTCTGTGCGCGTCGTTGTTTGTCGCCGGTTGCGAGTTTGACAGGTTTCTCGGAGCGAGGAACGCAGAGGGAGAGGAATCAAACAATCTCCTCAATTAGACAGCCCACACAAAAACGTGCGTCTGAACTCTATACCGTCTTCATCAGCTGTCGCGGGTTTTCATCTCTCCGTCGCAGACACCTTTGTTCCCGAGTTGTTCACAACAAAGGCAGAGGGAAGAGAGAAAAAAAAACCCATTTAGCTTTGAAGAACAGAAAGACGCAACAGCTTTTAAGGTTTATTTGCATCGAGAGGCGGGAGTCTCTCTGGTTTTTTTCCCCTGCATTAATTGACCAGTTTGCAAAAAAGGCTGCACAGCGTCGGATGTGAGGACATCCAAACAGCAAACGCCTGATTGGGTTATAATACTAAATATAATCTCACATTTAAATAATAAAAAGGGCAACATTTCGGCAGTTTAAATGCAATTAACGAGGGGGGGGGGGGGAGACGAGGAAGTTGCTGTTACGTTCCCGTGTGCAACATTGACGCCCACTCACCGAAAAGGAGAAACATTTCTGATACGAGTTACACGTATCCTCTTTGGTCTTATGTCACTCAGCAGACTTTCGGCTGTCAGAGAGAGTTGATGAGAGATGTCAAAGAAACCGCATCATCTTAGGGTGCTTCCTGACTTGAGCGCGCGCACGCACGCGCACGCTGCTGAAGAGAGGCTACAAAGAGGAAGGGGAAAGAACAATACAGGAAGCAAAGGGGACAGCGAGACGGATAACGTCCACACGGGACCTCCGGACATCCAGCAGCGGGATGAGTCAATACAGTAGTAATACTGCGGTGCTCTGCATCACACCTGGAGGGGCTCAGACCTGTTGATGCAATCATGTCTCCCATCTGTCTCCTCTCCACTTGGCTGTCAACCTCTCTCTCTCTCTCTCTCTCTCTCCCATCTTTCCTCCCACAACTCCTGCCGTCCCCTCCTGTCTTCTGCCCCCCTTCCTTGCTCGTTATGCACACACTGGTTCTGCAAAAAAAAAAAAAAAAAAAAAAAGTCAGTTCTTGGAGGTGAAAAATCTGTCTCATCATCACATTCACACCGTCTCATTTTATTTTTGCACTTCTGTTTTGGGGATTTTATTTCATTGTTGTAAATCCAATTTAACTTCACCATTGTATTACTCAACACTTGATCAGAGATGTTACAGCAGACAACGATGCATCTTCCCCTCATCGTCTTTCTTGCACACAGGCATCCTCAGGAACTCAATCGTTCCCCTCCCTCCATCCAAGCCTTCTTCCTTCCGTCCTTCTAATTCTCTATAATCGTTTCCTTCATCCACCACTCCCTCTTTCTCCGCATCCCTTTCTCTCGCCCCGTATTGTTGACCTGGAAGCCTCCGAGCCTGTTCTCTCAGCCGTGGGCATCATGACCATAAACTGAGTCGCAAGGCTATTTATATTTGTTCCTAATGAGGTGAGATTTTTCTCCGCCATAGCAACAGTCTCTATGGATACCCTGCACTTGGATACCAGATCCCATCCTGCTTTAAATGTCTTATTATGGGCTGCGCCTTCCCCCTGTGTATCGTAGCCTAATTAATTCTGAATTATCGCCCTCTCTGTGTGTGAACGGTGCAGAAATGCCCTCAAATTACAGCCAAGCTGACGGCAAAAAAATACAGATTAGTCGCACTGATCAATGCGCAGCATCGAGTAGATCGATATTAAAGCACTTAGGTGTACGCAACCTGATGGACGGCTCAATTTATTTTTTAAGTGTCAACTTCTGCAACAAGCGAAAGGGAATAAAAGACCACTACAGGTGCTCTCATTATTTGATCTCCACACACACACACACACACACACACACACACACACACACACACACACACACACACACACACACACACACACACACACACACACACACAGGGAGTATCCGTCCTCTGTGCGCTGCGAGATGCTGATGGGTGTGCTATTGATCAGGTCTGAGTCCGAGTGAGGAGCCGCTCGTAGTCCAAGACCCGGGCAGCCGAGCTCAGATCATTAGAGGTGCTCTCTGAGGGGGGGTCACACAGGTGCCGAGACCCGCCATCTTATTTCCTGCCACAAAGCGAGACAACCAATCAATAGAGCGGCAGAGCAACTTCTAGGTGAAAGCCACGGTGGTGACACACACACACACACACACACACACACACACACACACACACACACACACACATGGATGTGGTCTTTGTGTCTTTGTATTTGCAGTAACACTTGGAAATATATTGCTGCTATAACGACAGACACTCCGTGACAGCTGCATGCACATGTACTCACACAGGTACACAAGCAAACACACACACACACACACACACACACACACACACACACACACACACACACACACACATCCTGACAGGTGCTGCATTGTTATGGCATGTCCAACTCTGGCAGCTTGTTTTTTTTCTCAGACCTCTCACCCTGTGTGATGACTCTGAGATGTGGAGATGATAGGAGAGGCAGGGACGTGTGTGTGTGTGTGTGTGTGTGTGGGGGGGGGGGGGGGGCATGAAATAAGGCTAAGTAAATCATATCATTAATGCTATGTGAAGAGATTGCTTTGACCTCTGCTTGGCAGTCTGCATATGCAAGTGTGCGTGCGTGTGTGTGTTTGGCCTTTGTCCCACTATAGCAGGTGGCAGCAATGACGTCCGTCTTCTTCCCAGCAGCGCGCGCGCACACACACACACACGCGCGCACACACTCACACACGTTGTATCCGCCGCCCCGTGCTCTCCGGTGTCAGCGCCACTAGATTCTATCGTGCTTGAAATTCACTCATCATATCGGGTGGCCTCGCCGTGTCACTCGCGGACACAAGCGCGCGCGCGCGCACGCATGTTAAGACGCCCACGCGCAGCGACGACGGCGCGCGTCTGGACTCGATTACACAAGCAGAGCGGCTCAACACTGACGAGAGGAACGTCAAAAAAAAAAAAAAAAGAAGCAGGAAAAGAATATAAAAGGTTTATTTGCCCGTGTTGTGTAAGTATGTTTCATCTTCCCACTCTCGCCTACCCTCACCCACACAGGTTACATCCAATAGCCGGTGCCAGGCCTCTCGATCTGGCAACACAAACATCGCCGTGTGAAGGAATATTGCAGTCGAGTTCTTGTTCATAATCTCTTCCCTCTACACCCACACATGCACATAGTGAGGGGGTGAGAGGGAGACGGGGTAAGAAGGAGAGCCGGTAAAGGAAAATGAAAAGAGAAGAGGTGAGGGGGGGAGGGAGGGAGAGAGGTGCTCATGAGAGCCAGGAGGTAGTTGTTATAGTAACTGAGTCTCTATACCTGTCAATCAGAGCTATTTCAGGCATATCGCTTCTATGGAAAAAAAGAGAGGAAAGAACCTCGCATAGGACCAGAGAGCTGAACCGTGGAGGCTAAATTATCAGCTCATGCACATGTGCTGATACTGGCAACGTTTGATAGACTGATCAAATTAACACCATAAATGAGATTTCAGCACTATGTGCTATTCTTACTTTTTCAGTTTTTTTCCCCACATTTCTGCTTCATAGTGCACTTGATGAAAGGAAGACTAGAAGCAGAAAGATAGCCGGAGCATCTGCACACTTTGCTGCACCAAAGAAAGGTTACTACAATAAGTATTTTCAATTAAAAACATGATGAAATCACCACAAACTGCTATATTAGAGAAGTCTCCCCAACCCTTCTGTTTCCAATCAGCTCCGTCAGATTAAATAAAGTACCCACTTCACAGGCACTAACCTTGCCTGTCATGTTTTTACCCTGGATGATATTAATCTCTCAATTAAGATGATAAAAGTGGATATTGTTTCAATATTCTTTTATATCAGTGAAGTGCGTTTATTCATTAATGTTACTTCTACCCATTTCACCAATTTATTAATTCACTATTTTGAGCTAAGTTATTACAACCATTTGCTTAAGGCTTTTAAATGAACATAATAGTTTCTTCATTATTTTTTAGCCAACTATTTCCCCCATTTATTTATTGCTTTTAAATTCGAACACTTTATAGTTATTTCAGCCAGTTATCCTCACTGTTAGCGGTAAGGTAATTAACAGTTTAGACTTCCTGGCTTGCATGGCGACTAGATTCACACACAATGGCTATATAATCGATAACATTATTGTATACTTTTTGATCGTATTTCATTTTTTAAAATTAATTGAGATACATATCACCTGCCAAAGCAGAAGTAGCGCCTGGCGTATAATTTCCCCTATAGTTGTGAATCACTGTTTTAGAGAATATGCCGTCATTATGTGTCATTTTCAACATCATAGCCAAAGATTCAGCCATATTGCAGTCAAACGCACGGCGAGAAAGAGAGAAACGCAACGAGAGAAAAGAGTGGGGGAGTAGTGTGAGCACCAATATGGCTGAGTGCTGAGTTTGGGAGCCATTAGGCAGAAGGTAATTAATACCTGTCACCGCAGCGCTCTGTTCGCTGCCTTTATTCTGTTTCAGACCAATTAAAATATGACACTCCTCTTGTGGAGAACGTCTTGTTAAAATTAAGCGCCCAAGACACACAGACACCTTTGATAAACACATCCAGAGCTACAATTGGCTTTGGCAGCAAAGGCATGCTGTATAGATAGATAGGAACACGGCTGTGTGCGTGTGTGTTGTCACTTCCAGTCAGAGTTGTGAAATGTTAGATCTGATTAAAAGTGTGTCTCCTTCCATGTGAGTTTCTCTCTCACACACACACACACACACACCCACACCCACACAGAAGAATGACGTGATGTTATGAGACGTTTATGAGCCAACAGATACTGACCAGTGAAGACAACTCACTGCCAACGCTTTGCAGCTTGGACGGCAAGGACAGACGAATGGTAAGCAAAAAAAAACAAACAGAGGAGCCAGGGGAGAGAGAGGCAGAAAATAAATGGAGAGGAGAGAGCAGCTGAGGATATAAAAAGACAGGTGGTATACAGAGAAAGCTTAGAAGCAAAGTAACATATGAGGAAGAGAAGGCTGATAGGAAGGAAAACAAAGGATGGGAGAGCGCTGGGGAAAGTGAAGTGAAATATGGTTGGTTTTTTTGAGAAGATGGGAACGGGAGAAGACAGATTAAACGGAGAGAAGAGAGGAAGAAAACAGAGAGGTGGAGTGATGGATGCAGGCAGGGGACCAGCAGCTCTCTGCCAACATCTCCATGCATCCTTCCAGACATCACACTGCGTTGCCATCTGCCTCCCTGCCACACACACACACATATACACACACACACACACGGAGGAGATATGTGAAATCATTAGCGTCTCCTGACACCGAATAAATATCTGGGGATGAAATCTGTCTGTGGAGAAATCACCTGCGGGGAAATACGATTGGATGAGATCAGGACCTTGCAGGAACGTAATTTGCATGTCATCTGAATGGGATCTGCCCCCGACACGGGAGGTCGAGAGGAGTCCGATTAGTCGGATGGCACAACTCACTCCCCAATTGGCTGGTAGGACAATGGCAGGTGAACCGCTCCTCTGTGAGCTGCAGGACTGCCCTCTTCTGGCTGCTGAACAGTTCTCCACAGTTTGATTTTAAGACATCCAACATGTACGGAAGGACAAATTCTGGATGGCAGTCAATGTTTTTAATCACATTAGAGCTGAGAAATAAAAATAAACACAAAGAGCATGAGAGTGCAGCACACAGAGTGTCTCGGTTAACCACATATTGAGTCTTATTTATACATATATTTATATAATAGAGCCATTTCTCCCACTTGTATAGCGTCTGATTGTAACACAGAAATATACCAACATTCCCTGGGCGAGAGAGAGAAAAAGAGCGAAAGAAAAGAGAGCAGGACTCTCAACAGTCATCATCTACATTATAAAACCTACAGGCCATTCGGTTTTTTTTTATAGGTTTATACATCAGTGAGGCATCAGTATTCATTACAAAAATAGGAATATAGTGGATATAGAAGCACTGGGGGTTGATTGAGTGGGTGGGTGGGTGGGTGGGGGGGTGAGGATGTGGCTGTGGCCTCCCATCAGTGGCATCACTAGCAATATTCACCCATCCGCCCACCCAACACATGCACCCAAACCAGGAAACAAATGGCCATCCTAGGATTCTGTGTGCCTCCATGAGTGTTCTACAGTAGACAAAGAGTCAGTTATCGATGGAAACCATTTAGGGTTTAAATTAAACAATTAACAAAAGAGGGGTTAGTGCATCGATGAAAGTTAAGTTAAGCGCCATCACAACCAAGAAAAAAAGTTATCTAGGGTGGAAAAAGGGGGGGGGGAGTGTGTTGAAAAGGAGAAAGGAAGTAAGGAAGGGTTTCAGAGAGAGAAGTGCCAAGCAGCTCGGAGGTCAACCTTCCTATAGCTGCTGTTAGTGAGAGAAAACAAAAAGGTGAGAGGAGAGGGAACTAATGGAGATGAAGTGTTATTGCTGGGGGTATTTTCTTTATTTGGTGTTAACTGGTGAGAAGGGGGATGAGAGGATGGAGAGGGGAGTTATTGCTGAGGGTAGTAGGGCTGCTGCTGAGGGGGCTGCTGGGGCTGCTGGGGGTAGCCAGGGTAGGGCTGTCCAGCAGGAGGGGCTGCTGGGTAGCCTCCCTGTCCTGGAGTCTGCTGATAGGGCATGTAGGGTACATTGTACTGGCCGTAAGCATAGGGATTGTAGCCCATAGGCATCTGGTAGTACCTGCATGGATATCACAACAGAGAAAACATATGTCAGTGTGATAAAGAATAGAACAAAATGTTAGGATAACACTTCGGAGACAGGAAGTGTACACCATTTCAATCCATTGGTGGAGTTTGTAATTCGGCATCTTTGCGATAGAATATCTTCACGATGACGAGACTAACTATCTAACTAACAGGCTGCTGGATACAGCTACATATTTACCGTAGAGTACAGTGACAACTCAAATGACCACTTAAAACATTTGCTTTAACCATCAACACTCAATTTGTAGAGGAGGTCAGAACAGGTCAATTTGTACTCCAAAATAGGAATGCAGTGATTGGAAACTCACCCTGTATAGCCTTGATAGCTGGGGTAAGGGGGTCCCTGGGCCTGGGATAGTGGGGCCATAGGTGGCGGGTTGCTGTTGGGAGGGCCAACGGCTTGTGTGTTGGCGGGAGTGGTGGAGGCTGCCTGCGGGGTGAAGCTCGGTGGGGTGAAGGTTGGTGGGGGAGGCCTGGCTGGGGGCTGGGGCTTTGCCTGGGCTTCTTGAGGCTGCTGGGTCTAGCAGGCAGAGAGAAAGAAGACAGACGGATCAATATCCAACCATTAGCCTCACATCTGCTGCAATGGTATTGAACATGCGGTGTTGTTTGTTTGTTTGAGTGGCTGCCTACAAAGACAGTCCTGGGTGCAGGGGTTGGGCCGCCAGCGGGGGCAGCTGGGTTGCTCTGATAGGCAGGAACGTTGAAGGATGGAGCGCTGGGCTCTCGGGCGATGCTCTGCTGCAGGTCCCTGAAACAACAATTCAAGCAGTGACTGTGCTGCAAAGTTTCCCTCATAATGATGCACTTATGGTTTCACCTTGAAACTCACGCTGGAACAGGCCTAGGGTGTTGAAATCTAAATCAGACTACAACCTAGAAACAGATGTATACAAAGCTGCTGATAAGCCTACCTTTAATAATAGACAATAGGCAGTAAAGTTCATACTTGAGTAGCTCATCCCGCTCCGTCTTGCGAGCGAAAACGATGTCGCTGCATTTGTTCTGGAACTTAAGCAGGATCTCTGTCAAGTTGTTGTAGAACTGAGGAGGGAGAAACAAAAGGGGACAACAATTAATCACCTGGCTTGCAAACCACCTTTATTTAAAAAAAAAAATAAAAAAAATAAAATAAAAGTAGGACATGTTTGACAAGATATGCAATACTGCAGTACAGCGCATCCTTGCTGAGGCACGTGTGTGCCGGCGCGTTCTGCTGAGTGAGTACCTTGGTGCCTTCGTGCAGGTTGTTGCTGATCTCAACGTAGCTGTCATGGGCTGAAGCCAGCTTCTTCAGGACCTCCTCCCTCTGGTTGGCCTCCGTGTTGGACTGCTTCAGACTGCTGAACTCCTGGTGGGATGTCTGGAAGCGGATCACAGATTGAGGAGGTCAAGTAAATGCACAGTAAACTATACATTATTTCTTAGCACACAGTAGCAGTTTTTTTATGGAGGGTAAACTGGGTTTTGCTCACTCTTGAGATGTTATCTGCACGCTGCTTGCATAAGCTTTTTGTTTGACATAATGCTTTATTTATTCCAGTAAGCAAATTCACTTTTTTGGGGGGGTCCAATTATTATCTCATTCTTTAAACTGATAAACATAGGAAAACTGTTTTTACATGACCTGATTAAGAAATGGCCTCTTTAACTTCTTTAACAGCTCAAACAATATTGCCGTGTGTGTGTTTGTGTACCTGAACTTGTCCCAGCAGCTCTTCCTGTGTGCGAATGGTGGCCTGTACTCTCTGGTTGTAGGTGCCGTACAACTGGTCGAGCTGGGAGAGGGACAGCTGCTCCTCACTGATTGCCTTGTCCTGAGCGAGTGCCGTCAGGAAGGTGGTAGACATGTCAAAGGTCACAGCCTTGATCTCTCCCTCCAGGGTCTCCCTCTCCTTCTTCATCTCATCCAGCTGGGCGAGCTGGGAGCGCAGCACGTTAACGACCTGGATGAAGATGGAGAAGACGGACACAGTGAACAAAGAGAGCAGTAAAGTGCCGACTTCTTCCCCCTTTTCAGTGCTCTCTGCGACATTAAACCCCTCGTGATGACTGCGATGTACCGTCGATGTTCACTTTAGAATACGGTGTAGTTGTGGAGAGATTTGCACTTCTTCCTTGTGCTTTCCCAGTTCTGCTTGCTTTGTTATTTAAAGTTCCCCAATGACACAAAATGCAAAGTCAGCAAACAAAATGAAAAATGGAGCTACTGTTGGGAGGAGGGACGGGACCATAAAGCACACAATGTCCACTGGGATGTTTCTGTCCAGTAGGAGGCCATGTTTTACGTGGCACATCCTCAAAAACTAACCTGAACAATGAAAAAGTTTCACATCATCTGGCAATAAGGATAAACGTATACAGACATCGGCACAAATGGACAGACCTCGCTGCCCTGCAGGGTTTTGGTCGGGTTGGCGGAGGGGATGGCAGCGTTGAGCTCGTTCTCTGGTTTACACAGCAGGGCGATCATGTCACAGTGGGTGTTGTAGCGGTCCCTCACCACCTGGTCCGCTTGTATGGCCTTGTCCAAGATGTTGCGGAAGTTAGCTCCCTCTGGGGGAGAAAAGGGAGGAAGGGAGGGAGGGAGGGAGGTAAGAGGAAGAGAATATTGCAATGTCAACAGTGGAAACGTGAAGGCAAACTTCATGAACAAATAAGGAAACAAGGACATGTTTTCTGTGTGTGTGTGTGTGTGTGTGTGTGTACCTGCACGGAGGGGCTTGTAGAGGTCTCCAGAGGGGGTTCTGTTCCAGCGCTGGTTGAACTTGGTTCTCAGCTCATTGTCTGTCGTCTCTTCATCGTCCAGCATTTTCAGAGACTGAACACGAGCACAACATACAAACACACTGAATGCCTTAAAAACACACACACAGTAGATCCTCAGATGACAACACCAGGGATCGAGCTGCCGATCTTCTACACCTGTACCACAGTAACCAGCGAAAAAAAGTCAGAATAGAGAGGAAAAAAACACACATAAGTGAGAGAAGAAATGTCTTCCTCACAGTGCAGAGAGTAGAACATATTTTTAGGGGATTATTAAAAAGTGTTGGCCATTTCCTGTCTGTTCAATTGTCTTTCAATCAACTGGATTAATCATTTCAGCACTACTTAATGCGTAATAACATTCAGAAATGCCAGTTAATAAAAAGTCTGCTTTTTGGCCAGCAGTAATACACTTTTTTGGTGATGACTCTTTTTCAACACAACCAACTAATATTGGGGGGAAATTAGGATATTTTGGGTGTGGACTTCCACTCTGCCAACAGACTTGGAAGCGGTTTGTGTTTTATGTTTTTACCCGTCTGTTTATTTGTTTGTCAGCAAGATCTCTCAAAGAAGGCAAAAACTGGCTTGGCTGAAGCTGGTTGACAAACAGTCCTTGGCCCAAAGATCAGGGGATTAGATTCCCAGTGAGGATCCTGCTCTGGGATCTGGGATTTTCACATTAGGGACGATTATGAGTTTTTAGCATTCATGTGTTCTTCTGGTAGTGATGGCAGAAAAGCTGCTAAACAGCATTACATCCGTATGCTTCTTTGTCAGGAAAAGCAAAGCCATATGACCAACAAGCTGTCACGAAGGCTGTAGTTGTAAAAGTTGCCTGCTTTACTTTTTAAATAAATTCCTGGTCACGGTTAGGCTACCGTTAGATCACTGGTTATGGGATCCGCAAAGTGCAGTAGTAGCATATCTATAATTCAGGATGTGTGTGTGTATCTGACCTCGTCCAGGATCTCTCGGTTGCGCGTCAGAAGCTCGGGCAGGTCTCTGATTAGCTGCTCGATGCTCTGCAGTCCGCCCAGCTGCACGATGGCTCGGGCCTTCTCAGCAATGGATTGTGGGATAGAGTCTCCGGACAGGTCCTCCAGAGCAGCTGGCAGGTTTAGGGATGCCAACACCCTGATGGACAGTTACAAAGCATCTGTCAGCTATTATGGCCTCCAAACATTAACTTGTGCAACTTGCTCTTTGGGCAAAATAGCCAAACTGATAAGCACTTATGAGCACCATCAAGTAGAGTGATACAAGAACTGCTATTAGGGGCACTATAAAGAAGGTCTATTGACAGTTTAATGGTACCTGAACACCATTACTTTATCAATTACTATCCATGCATGGACACAGAAGCGCTCATGGACATGGACGAGCACAGCAACACACGGTCATATAGACACAGGACAGCGTACCCGTTGCAGAGATTGGTGGCCTCTCTCATGGTTCCCACCAGTCTGTTAACAGTCTCGGCCTTCCTCTGGTTGTAAATGCTCATAGACTGCTGCACCACCATGGGGACCATCTTCTCAAACAAGTCTTAAGGGATAGGAACAACATAAACAACTGATTCAAATCACAAAAAAACCAAGCAGCACATTTTACACCTTGTTCGTTTTTAATCTCTACAAAAACTGAAGTGTAAAAATAAAAAATGGAGGCAGATTATGTGCTGGAATTTTGAATCTTGACCATAAAAAAAAAAAAAATGTAATTCTCAAGTGAATGAGCATAAATACCAGGATGTCAAATTATTTTAAGTTTCTGATGTTAACTGGATCAAAAACTGACACAGACTGAGTATCTGATACAGAGACATAAAACTTTCCACAAGTGTGTCAAACAAGTTTGATCAATGAAGGAACTGTCGAGCATTTTACCGCTGAATTTCTGGCTGAGTGGGGGTGTGATGGCGGTGGCTTTGACTAGCGCTGCCTTGCCGATGTGTTCCAGATCCTTGACCTCAGGCACGCGGTCGTGGTAGATAAAGTCATTGTCTTTCTTGGCTGCGACCAGAGCTCGGTTGATCTTGTCACTCAGATCCTTAACGCTCACATATTCATCGTAACGAGACGCCACCGTCTTCACCAACTCTGCTGCGTGCTGGAGGGATGTAAACATTTGCTGTGGAACTTCGTGTCCAGTTTTGAAGGTGACACAAGACATTAGAGAGAGAGGAATCAATGTGAACGCTCTGTACCTGCAGACGAGCAATCTCCTCTCCAAAGCGCTTCTTCTGCTTGGACAGGATGCTCTGATGCAGCTCGGCATTAGCTTGCATGATGCAGTGCTTGGCCGCCAACACCGGCAGCACTTCCTGAAAATAAAAATACTGACCAGGGAGAGGCAACCACAGAGCAACACGCAGGCACGCAAACAGATATATACACACACAGACACACACACACACACACACACACACGATGGCAAGGCAAACCACATAAGGGCAGACGCACACCAGCAAGGTCAAATCACAAATGGCATCACGAAAGCCAATCACAAACAGGCACAAGCAGTCAGAGGTGTGCAAACATAACACAAGCGCGCGCACACATACACAAGCACACCCAATGCCAACACCACCACCACCGCCACGAGGGATGCAGAAAGAAAGGAAGACAACGAGAGAGAAAACAGAACAGGCCATGAGTGTTTAATCTTTCAGCAAAAGCTGCTTCACCCTCATCAAACGTCCCATAGCCATACATGTATGCGTGTGTGAATTTGACGGTGCAGTTGTGTTTGATTTTGTGCACTTGCGGAAAGCACAAACAGTGCTTTTTTTTCAATTGATCAATTGACCTGGCTTTGTTTCCTGTGTCAAAAATGTCAAATAATGAAACACCTTCATTCGAAACAATTGAAAAACTACAAGTGCTTGTGTGTAGAGCAGTCGTGAGGAGAACTTCCTGCTTTATGGCAGAGTACATACTGTATGACGCCGCAGCTGTCCATAAATCTATTAATAATTTGTGGTCACAATGTTCCCAGTGACTAATAGCCAGTTTCAAAATGAGGATTCACTAAAAAGGGAAATCAAGGAATGTCTCCTGTTGAGCTCGAAAATATCTAAGAAATGTGTTTGGAAACATCTACAGCTCTGTCAAATTAATAAGAAAAAAAATCAAAACAGTTTTAGGGGTCATGCAATATATCAAACTTAAGCCCAGTTCGCAAGGGACTAGTATTCGTGAGGACTTCTAATTGCTGAGGCAAATGACAATTACCTCTTGTCCAATCACATGATATGTGGCAAAGTGTCCATTCCTGTTGACACCACTGACCCCCTTGCAGACCCTCACATTCATGCAGTTACCAGGTGACGTCAACTATGTCCCCAAAAGGTTCCTGGCTGACGGTTTAGAGGGGCGTTGAGATTGTAACCTTATAATGAAGTTACTTAATTCCTGCTTTTCACTTTGATTCAATTAACCTCAAAATATTAAATCTGCGGTGTGAACTTGAGATAGTTGCGTGTTCCTGTGTACGTTTGTGTGTGTGTGTGTGTGAGTGAGTGTTTAAGTGACAGTTTTAGACAGATCGTAAGTATTTCAGATTTCAACCAATCAGAATGAAAACAAATCAAACTGCAGCTTAGTAGTAACCGAGCAACCAGAGTGAAAACAGGATGGAAATGGACCAATGAAAACAGAGAGAAGTTGCCATTTTGGACAGTCCCACAACCTGAATACCACTCTTCAGGTCTATTTGCCAGAAATACACACATACAAAACAAAACGATACACACAGACATCAGACAAAACACACGCCAAACCATGTAGAATCCACACTCTGTATGCTTCTTCACCACACTAGATGCATGGCTGACTTATTGTCTTTTTTGCATACCTGCAGTGTTTAGGTTAGTGTGTAGCTGTTTGTGTTGCCCTTCACATACCTTGGGAAGGTTGTCTTTGTACTGGCACTGCTTGAAGGCATCGCCGTAGAAATCTGCTGCCTGATTGGCCAGCTTTGCGATGACAGCATCTTTCATCTTATCTATTGGGTGAACAAGCCCAAGAGTACATATCAAACAGAAATTGCTGTTATATTTTACAAAGTTTAAAAGCTAATTAACAACAACAACAACCCCTCAGCAGAAAATATAGGTTCTGTTTGAAATGGGAGCATAATTTAGGATAACTTTCAAAACTGTTGAGCTTAGAAACTCTAATCAGCAACTCTTTCGACAGAACTGGGCCAGAGGTTGTGCTGGACCAAACCTGCCAGCGCTATAAATGAATCCGAAGGCAAAAAATGCATAATTAAAAATGCTACTGATTCAAAAACACATTACAGAGCAAAACACTCCAAAACAGTGATCAATGTATGCGATCCATTTTTAAAACCGTTTCCTTCTCTTCATATGAGAATCAACTTAACAGAAACAGATAAATCGTTATGATAAACTGAAAAGGCTTGAAAGTCTCACAAGCAGTTTGTGATGCAATGGTCTCGAAGTGAAGACTGTGTGTGAGTATGGACCATCAAAGGGTACCTGAGGTGGCTTTGAGGAAGAAGACCTCCTGGGCCTGGGCCAGCATGATGAGGCTCAGGGTGCCGACAGTCTCAGGAGAGATATCCATGGTGGGCTCCCTGTTCAGCGCCGACAGCACTGTGTCCTTGATGTGACCAAATGCTCCGCTGGCCAGCTGGATGGTGAGACAGATAAAGAGAGACAGATAAAGAGAGACAGGTGAGACACTGTTGCCAAGACTGTCAATGATTGTTTGTCACAAAATATCTGATCAATCTACCTCTCGCATGCTCATGCAGAGGTCCCAAGTATGCAGTTTATTTGGATTAGGACTACATACTTGGAAACAAGTCAAAATTAATACGAGGGGAAACTTATGATGCGCATTTGTTGAAAGGTTTGAATTTTTGGATCATGAAATTCACTTGAATGAATTCACATGACAGTATGACTGTCAATTTACCTAAAATGAATGGTGATGCATTTTTATTTTCTTTAAGCACATTACTGTTCAGAAGTTTGAAATCATGTGCCCCATCAGCATGATATGGTCCAGTCAGATGACTGACAATCCTCTATGATTTTGAACGGTCTTTCATGCTTTCAGGTTGTAGAAATATGGAATTTTGTGTGAAGGGTTTGCAAAAAAAAGTACATGGCATGTTGTTCAAATTCAAAGGTTATGCGGGATATTCTCCCCTCTCACACTGGGCCTCATTTATCAATCTTCCGTGAAAACGGGCGCAGATCTGAGCGCAGATTTGTTCTTACGACAGGACACACGTGCGATTTATGAAACGTTCGTATCTGACCAATCTCAGCGTACGAATGAGCGGGCCTTGATAAATGCGGCGGCTGAATTCGATCGTCATTAACATGTTACGCCCATAAATATTCCTGTTTCGGAGGCCTCGCCCACTGAGGTCAAACATGGAGAGACGAAACATGGGTAAGAAAAGAAACTTTTCTGACACGGAGATCGGCATCCTGACATCGGAGGTGGAACACAACAAGACAGTGCTTTTTGGCAGCCTGGAGGGTGGCATAAAAGGGGCTCACAAAAACGCTGTCTGGAAAAAGATAACGGAGGCAGTCAACAGCGTTGCCGCAGAGGAATGGACTCCATCTGAGGTTTGAATATAATTCTCAATAACTTAACCCATGCCTAACGACTTAAATGAATCTTTCCATCCGCAGCCTAAAAGCTTATGTCTGCTAACTGATCAAAACAATTCTTTACATTTAGGTCAAGAAAAAATGGTCGGATATGAAGCTGGCCATCAAGGAACGCGTTGCTGCGTTTAAACGCAGCATCAGGCAGACTGGAGGAGGCCAAACAGACTCCAGCCTGATCTTGACGGGGACGGAGGAAAAAATTGCCTCCTTAATTAGGTCGGAGTCGATCTGTGGCACAAGTGGTGGAGGTGACACAGAGATCCCTGCGGTCCCTGAAAACGCGCTCACGTCTGACACGCGCGTATTGTTCCTCCAAAATAAGCAAGTCTGCCATCATCAAGACTTGATAACTGTCAAAGCATCTGTTTAAATAGGGGAATGAATAAACATCTGACCAACCACAGTGGAACGATGATTATCTCAACAGGTGCTTTCATTTTTGTTCCAGTTCTGTCACACCCATCGGACAAAAACAAAAACAATTACACATTTTTGCCTTTAGTTAATTTGCAAACACACATTTCTGCTTGTATTTATGATTCTTTCACATTTTAATGTGTAATTATTAGTTGTCATCTTAGGCTATTTATCCCATTGTTTAAATTTTTGAAAGTGGTATCAGTAAAAACATGGGCTTTAAAAGAAATGTTTTCGTTTTAATAATCCGTTTTGATCTGTTCTAAATATGTGACTGCTTATGCTTAATGACAGCTGAGGTTTGTTCATTATTTTACGCCAGATTTTGCTGTGCTGCACCGCAAATCCACAGACTCGAATTTGCGTACACGAGCTCAGACCTGACGTGAGATCTGATCGCAGCTTCCGCTTACGTCCAAATTGATAAATGCCGAAGTTTGCGTGGAAATGGTCGTACGCACGGTTTTCGGTCGTACGTTCGTTTGATAAATGAGGCCCACTGTGAGGACATCGACCAAATGGAAGTTTTAATAACGTAATTCTTCTTTAGGGACCAAAACTATTTCATATGTAAAATAAATGTTATGTCTGAATTATGAATTGCCATTCTTTTCATTTAAACAGCCATTATTGAAGCAAAGATTCTTCTAGTGAACCACAACAGAGTTCATGTGCACAGATATGACCAAAGAGTATAACAGTCATAATTCATACAGTAATCTTCACCAGGCCTTCTAAAATCAAACAATACATGTCATTGTGTGTTAGTCTCCCCACCTGATAGTACTTGGCTGCAGTCTTCAGTCCCTCGTCGTTGTCCAGGTTCTGCTCGGAGGCGATCTGACTGGCCAGCGCTGCTGCGTTGAACAACACGCATGTCTTCTCGTAGCCCAAACTGGCCAAAGCTGCAACACACACACACACCACCACACACCACACACCACACACACACACACACACACACACACACACACACACACACACACACACACACACACACACACACACAGAGAGAGAGAGAGAGTCAGAAACTTGAACGACAGAATAAAACGCTATCATAGCACACTGTCCAGTCTCCATTAAACACTGATTTTGGTTTTGTTACCGCAGCTAGAAAGTGATGACAGAGGGCAATAGTGACATCTATCTTTCATCCCTGGAGTAGTATGTCTGATTATGACTGCTGGCTTTTTGTGTGGGGTTGGCATTTTCTGTCAGACTTTCCTCGGCTTCAGTCTACATTTGTCTTTCCCAGAGCAGGCCTACACTGGAAACATATCTCATAGTCATGAGCTCCCACAATTCACCACGGAGGACAAGAGATTCAAGCGTGAACAGAATAAATGTGAAGACTGAACACAAAAAAGAGCATTCATAATATTTGTTTTTTGCCTTTTGATTATTTATTGCTGTGAGCAAGTTAACAAATGCATACCTGTGTCATGTTTCTCTCTCTTACATACATACTTCAGTGGCTATTTTTAATAAAAGTTATATAAGGCACCTTGTCGGGCCCGTTTCTAGATTTTTATTTGAGAAAGCTCTGACTAATTGGGTGTGTTTATGTCAGATAGCATCAGATACACATAAATAAAGCGATAAACAGTTAGAGACGGGCAGTATGACAGATATGTATGATAGTAGGAGCAAAGATAATCTTAAACTGACACAAATTAATTTGAGGTTGCACGTACCGAGCTTGACCGAGCCACCGAACAGCGACCCTTTATCAAAGGCATCCTTCCATGTGAAGGTTAAGCAGAGCTGTGGAAACAGAGAGGTGATTGTGTTAAAAGTTCTTCTGTTTGGGAAAGTCTAACGCACATGTCCTGCCCAAACACTTACCTGGTTTTCCGAGAAGGGAAACTTGGGCTCCACCGCACACAGTTGGTCATAGTATCTGGAGAGAGAAAGAAATATTAGGATTAAAACCATTTTTCTTATGTTGTCTAAACCCAAACTTACCTGGTCTATTTGTTTTCTATGCATCATATGTCACTCACATTTTCACTGGAGAGATACAAACATCTTTATTCTTCTTCGTCTTATTATTGATATTGAACTAACATACAGTTAAAACTTAAGTTTCAAAAATAACAAACAGTGAATGTGTACAATAAATCATGATTGAGAATCTAGGTTAAAGGGGAGTGATTACTATGACATAACTGCAGATCTGAGGTCTGAGGAAGCTCTGCCCTTTCAGAAACACTTGACAGTGAGTCAGGAAAAATATCAAGATGGGCAAACACACTGCAGTGCGCTCTCACACCCACAGGCTCCTCGGCTCTTTGTCTTATCACTATATTCCTGTGGTGTGAATAGACTATTATTAGGAATGATGACTAAAGGTCAGATGACTAATCGGTCTGGGCGATTGATTGACACAGATAGGTGATGTTTTAAATACAAACTATTGCTATTGGTGGCGCTGAGCTCCTATGTAGTCACACTGGGATATACTTGTTTTGCATGGAGGCTCCATACAAATAATGAGGTCCATATTCACAGAAAATCTCCATGTGCATGAATTCCTGGTAATAATCTGAACAACTATTAAAGAACCAGTGAAATGGCACAGGGGAAGGGAGGTTAGTCGGCACTCAGTGCACTCCAGCCATTAATGCACAACGTTTTAGACATTGATTATTTCAGATGTTATTTTTCAGGAAGTAATTCTTCCTGAAAAAAGTAAGTTGACAAGTCATATCAGTTTATTTCTCCCCACAAAAGTTCTTTCTTGCGTATAAAACGCAACACAATCAGCTCTGGATATGTACTGACCAATTAACTGGCCGTTTGCTTTTTCCTGCTCCAAACTAGGAGGGAACTAGGGAATCCCCTATCACCATTTCATCTACCCTGGATTTCCAGTGACAGGAAAGATAGGCGTGCAAACGTACACATAAACAAAGACTGGCTTCATATATTGAGCTCCAAACGGAGACACACACACACACTCAGAGGAAAGTTGAGATGAGGTGTGTCTACCAGTTAACTAAAGAGAAAAAGAAACAGCCAGGACAAAACAATGGTTACCATGGTGACACAATGGCTGTATGTCAGCACTGCTCTGAAATGAATAGGGCCCGTCACCCTAGCTACCTGGCACATGGCGGACATGTGCAGAGAGCTAAGGAGTAGCGATGCTAGCAGTCGGCGAAGGACGGACATGCTAGCTTTCACCTGGTTGCTAATTAGCCAAGACTACTACTCTACTAACTCACAGCCACGGCTACGTCTTACGCAAACAACACTGAACATTAGAGCTGGTACATCTACTACTTTACTCAGATGAGGACCTAACACTTGTTTTGTTTCTATTTTTTCTTCTTACTTTATTGGCAATGATATGTTGTGGTTTCAACAAATGTACTTATTGTAAATCGCTTTGTACAAAATGTAAATGTAAGCTAATTTGTTTTTATTGCCAGATAGAAACAGTGGGCAAATATTTAAGATCCTGTGAGTAATCTTTTCTTTTTCATATATTGTTCCAACAATTTGTTGCCCAATGTTCATAGTAAAGCTCAGTTCTCTGTGTATTGGGATATTTTTTATGTAAGGGTAAGAGATTGCAATAACACTTCACATCAGGCCAATATACCGATCCCTTACCACCATAACTTAAACAACAGGCTGTGTTAAAATTTCTGCAGTACTCCACGTTAGACGTCCTCTTCTGCCCTGTCCTTTAACAGTCAAGTCAACCTTGAGTCGGTAGAATTTCTAATATCTAAAGAGCTTAATCTTGGCCCCGGCCACAGTTCCACTTTGGATTATGAGTAAAAAATAGCTCACAGTGGGGAAAAATGGACCCTGCAATTGCATACATGGCTGATGTAATCTGTGTATTAAATAAATCATGAGTCATAGAGAAGAAAAGCTAAAATGAGAGAGGGCAAAGTCTGCATCTTTATATAACCTGGGAAGTGGTTATTAATAAGTCACACAACAATTGTATGGTTTTCATACACAATATGAAGAATAAGGGGCAGATAAACTCAGTAAAAACCTCTATGGACTGCTGCTTAAGTGCTCAATCATGAAGCAGGACAGCCGTCCAAACCTGTCGGGTGGGGTAAATAGAGCATGGGACTCAGAGGAACTTTGTTTAACAGGCATACATCCCATTTCTGTCACAGTTCCTTTATGCAAAGTGGGTGACACTCCTGCACGTGTCCTGTGTATTTTAACGGCTAGAGTAGATATTTACAACCTAAAGTCCACTAGCAGAGTATATACAGGCCCACTTTACAGCTCTTATCTTGATTATTTATTGTCTTCTGAGCCTGAGCTGTGGTTCTCCTCCACCCTGGATGTCTGATCATGTGGACTGAAGGCTTTGACGGAAGGAATGCGACTGACGTATGACAGAAGAGCTGGCTGTGCTTAGACTTTCTCACTGGTATTTGGGTAGAAGGTAAAAGGTGCTCATGATTTTTAATATATATAATTATTATGTATATATGCGGATTTGCAAACTGGTGATCTTCTTGGTATATTCAAAAGATATTGTTAGTAGATGTGACCTCTGTTAATATTACCATTGTTATTGTTAATCGTCTATATAATAGGTGGCACGTGATGACGGTTGATTGATGATGGCTCTACTGCATGTTATAATATCACTGACAGGACCGTTTTAATTGACGTTTTGTTGTGGCTTTGTCATGTATTATATATTTCCATTTTCAGCATTTTATCATGTTCCAGTCTGTTTGTTCCGCGTTTCACCTCGGGGACAATAAAGTTTCTGTTGAACATTGAAGCTAGCTAAATGCCGAGTTTAGAGTTTACTTACTTGGAGTGACTTCGATGAATAAGACAACGCTAGAGAAGATAACTCAGCTAACCTGGCTAATGTCATTTTAGTTCATTTAAAGACGTAAACATGCTAACACTGTGTTGGAAGGAAGAGAACTTGGCATGAATATCATACGAGTTATGTATTTTGGTGAGAAATGGCCCCTAGCATATTAGCTTGACTAACTTTAGCTCCCAGGTTAGCAACTAAAAGCTAACACACATCTGGGTGCGGCAATGACCGGGCTAACTAACCGCGACAGGTGAGCCGGTTGCTCGGAGTCTTAATGATCCGGTAGCTGGATCGGGCTGTTACACAAGGAGGACTTTCTACCTGAGCAGGATCTCCAAGGAGCTCTCGTGTTTGTCCAGCGGCCTTCCCAGCGCGTTCCTGCGGAGCTTGTTCAACTCCTCCACGGCACGGATATACTCCCCCTGCTCCTCGCCCGCTGGGTACGACACTGTTACAAATTTCGAAAGTGGTTTCACCAGATCCACCTCAGATGACTTTTTTAACGGGACTGAAATAAACGTCGCCATTTCGGCCCGTAAAAGCGATGTATTAAATCAGAAAAAAAACAGACGATTGACGACCAACGAACACAAACAACAGCGAGCCAGACCACTTCCTGGATTCTGACAGAGCACGTCAAATGACGTCATGGGTAACGCGGAGCCGCACCGCGCAGAATCAGGATCGTTTTAATGAGAAATGGACTAGACTGAAAGGAAATTTCCAAGACTGGACACCATGGCCGGATTAACACACTCAATGGTCCACTTGGACATCATTTGTTTGATGAGGCCCGATAAACCCCCTGTTCCCCTCCATCTTTGTGTAATGTTTTCAATTATTCCTATGCCACAATATTACATGCTCCCTGGTTAGCTGCAAGGTTATCTAATTGGACGCAGATATTTTGCAATATTTTGCAATATAGCCTAGCAGAACTCCACCTAAAGAGGTCCAAAGTGTTCACAATTAAAAGGATAAATAAGAGAATATATAGACAAATATATATTACACAACCACACAATTGTTAAACATTTCAAAGTTTGTTTTTTGTCATTTCATCCTGCTGTTGAGTCACCTGAATTTCTGTCAGGTTTTATCAAAGTATGTCTATTTTCTTTATTTTTTTTTTCACAATATATTTTTTAGTTTTCACTCCCTTTTCAAATACACACCTAGATCGGCTGCATATTCTCGTGTGTAGTCAAGGGGTTGTAATTGATTGTATTATAAAAGGGCCACACCTGTTTCTGAGGTTTAGAAGACCCATCTTCTAAATACTGACCTGGGTGGAGGGGGTGAATGGTTATGCAAGCAACTATTCATTTGTAATTGATGTAATGTAATTGATTTGTTTTCAGGGCCTCACGGTGGTGTGTTGGTTTGCACTGTCGCCTCACAGCGAGAGGGGCCAGCCCTTTTGCTCTTGAGTTTGCATATTCTCCCTGTTAGTGTGGGTTCTCTCCAGATGGGAAGGCTATAATGCAGAAGCAAATTGGTGACCTGCAAAACAGCAAATACACTAAATGACACACCCTTTGAGACGATCAGTTGTGAAATACCAGCTGTTTTCAGTCCACTGGAAAACAGATAAATAGCTTGTTTTCTATCCTGTTAGATAACAGATTGCAACAGCTGTATTCACTCTTCATCCCGGACCTAATTCAGCTGATGACACATTTACTGGTGAGAAAATTAGCATGAGTCTGGGTCGTGAACATCTGCTTTGGGAAAGACCTTTGGCAGGTGTTTTGTGCTCAACAAACTATGAGTCACTGCACTGTAATCTAATTGCCCTGCAACAGAAGGCCAATGTTTGGCACCTCGGTTTTATGTTATACCACAACAGACATTACTTGTTCTATGTGCCTTATGCTAGTCCAAATATAACTTTCCTGCATAGCCACTGAATTATTATAGGTCCTTTAGATTCACGACTGATCAAAAAGGTGTATTTATCTGGATTATATTTGAAAATTCAAATATGACGTTTCAAAAATTTCAAGTAACAAGTGTCATGAACACAAAATTAACCAATATCACATCTGAAAAGTAGTTGGAAGAAGGGGGAGGGAACTTAGATGATCCTCCCCCTTTCCATAATTCAAACCATTCACTCACGGTTTATCATAGTAACTTTTGTGACTGATAGCCTTTATTCATGGTTTTAATACATATTGGTGATCAAGTAATACTTGTCAAGATATGATAATCCTTTATTGGTCCCAGGGTAGGAATATGTTAGAGGGTGCTAATCGGTGTCCTAGACATGACTGTGCTGTCAAATCAGAATCTTAATATAATGCACCTGTCAGGTCAATTGTTAAAGATGGAGTTTTTTTTTTTTTTTTTTTACAAATGTGTGTGCACACATGAGAGAAGTAAGCTGTTCGTGTGCAAAGAAACTATTTTTAATCTTAACTTGGGAGCCAAAATTAAGAGTCTAAAACAACCATGCTGCAGATGGAAATAAGGAGATACACCAGAGAAAGTTATGAAATCATTTATTCCCAGCACATGTGGTTGTGTACATCTCCAGCATACGATACTGTGCACATGAGAAGCATCATCATTGACATTAGGCTGTACATGAACAGTGGTCACCTCTCCTGCTCACATTCTCTCTCACACACACACACACACTCACACACGGACAGACAAGACAACTGGTCAGGCCTTCAGGGGACCAAAACTGCTCACCAGAGTTTGCCTGACTTGGTATCACATCCACTCTTGTTACTGGACACAGTTTACTGTGCTGTGGTACTCATGTAATAGTAAACACCAGAAGAGCTACAGTCCTGGCTCTGGCGCATTGGTTGAGACAAAAACATGGATGCTTTTTAGTCTCGACATTCTGTTTTATTCTCCTTCTTAGAGGCGGGTAAGAAAAAGGGTGTGGCTCTAGGACTACCGACTACACATCAAGCTTTGTGATTTCTCAATGCAGACTTGGTCTTTAACATTTGGAAAAACAGGGTGTTACACTCATTGAAGAACCAAATCATCCCTCCCTCCCTCCCTCCCTCCATCCCCATCTTCCGCATGCTCTTTACTAAACAGCAAGCTAAACAGATTCATCATACAAACAGGAAAAAGTTTATGACAACTACTGACATAATTAAGTTTTCTTTGTAATAACAAAAATGATACACATGCGCACCACACACACACTCCACACTTAGAGTCGTGCAAACTGTATGCACTTGCAACACTGCCAGACGTGTACCGAAATTAAAGGGGGTCAACTAAACCACGGGTGACTCCGAGGACCGGTGTGAGATTTCCTGTCCTTTTTCAAAGGGCACTCGAAAAAAAAACACATGACCTGTATTTCCTGTGTTCAGCTACATTAAAAACATAAGATTTTCAACATGGAGCTGCCATGATTTTCTAGTCTACAGGATAAGACTTGAAACCAGGCTACAGCTGAGATATATTTCCCCCAGCCTGCTGTGTGGTGGGTTGTTTCTCACAGAACCAGATCCTGGAATGGAGGGTTTCTTACTATGTACATGCAGCGCACAAGCAAATCCAAGAGAGGAGGGTTTTAATTTGCCATCTGATTAATGTGTCTAATGACCAAGATGTTAAGAGCCAAAAAAAGAAAGAAAAGCCAATCAATCTGAAACCAGTTTGGTCCACATTAGAGAAGGTTTTTTGGATTAATGCTCCACAGGTCAGTCTTCTATGGAGGTTTGTTGTTCTGCATATTTATGGCCAACATCCCAGAATGCATAAACCACACACACACACTGAACCAGTGTTTCAAAGTCAGCACAGACAGCAGAGGAGTCAAAGACGAGGTGCATGTGCACTGTGTTTGTGGAGTAAAAGGTCAAGCTAAAAAGCCAACATGGCACCAGACACAAGTCAATTCAATGAGAGCGAGAGAAACAGCTGATCCTTAAATAAAGCATCAACTAAAAAACAGTAAAAACTTAAAAAGCCAAGAACGGGGACATACGTGAAGAGAGTGGAGCCGAGTGTGATGTCATGACAACAGAGAGATATGGCTGGAAGTCTTTAAAAAAAAAAAAAAAAAAAAAAAAAAAAAAAATCACACAGGATGACTCTACGTAACAAAAGTTAATGAAATCAGTCCATCTGACAGAGTCCAAGAGAAGAAAACTGAATGTTGACGTCCACAATTGACGCCAATTCCACAAATTTCGCCTGGATATTTCAGGGGTTACCAAGCTCAGCTGATCAATAAATGGTTTATTAAGACAACCCTGTCAAGAATGTTACACAAGCAGAGTAAATTTGGAGATTCTCATTGAAGCAGGTTAGTATGTTGAGATCGCATGCTGTTCAGCAGTACAGGTTATCGAATACTGGCCTAGTGCTGGTTGTGCGCGTTGTGTAAGAAGGGCAACAAGCAATAAGGAAACGCTGCTTTCTTTCCTTCTCCTTCCGGCCAGAATGTCACTCTCCCCTCTCTCCTGGAGCCCCCCCTCCCCCTCCCCTTATTCTGCAGAAAGCATATAAAAAGACAAAAAAATAAAATAATAAAATCAAAAAATACATACATCATTATCTTTCCCCTAACCCCATACCCCCCAGTCTCTCCTCTTTTAACTAAGCTCCGCCATTAATAGTGTTTTCAATATGAAACAGTGGACACACCCATGTCAGATTCTAACATTTACATGGCTTAAGCGCAGTCTGACTGCTTCCCATCGAGCGATCGTTTAGAGAGAACGGGAGGAGTTACGAGGAAAGAGTAGAGAGGCGGAAAGGGACAGAGGGAGGCTTCTGCTCCAAAACAGAGGGTGGAGTATTAGTGATACCATCTGTCCTCCTCACTACTTCAGGATTAGATGGAGTCCTTCGCCCTGTTCATCTGGAGAGGGAGACAAGTGCGATGAAAGAAGAAGCACATTAAATCCTCGTCAAAGAAAAAGGATCAACTGAGCCTTGTTACAGGCCAAACTGCAGTGCAAGGGACTAAAAAACAACTCACCGTTGACAGTGCTGATCAAAAAACAACTCTCGTCAGGCAAGTTGTAAACCATCTGAAGGGAGACAAAAAAAAAAAAAGACATTGAAATGTAGCTTTTCATCAAACGTCCCTGTCGACCTATGACTGACAGAGTTAGGAGAAGTGGTCATGGAAGCAGGAGCGATACATCACAGCATGTGTGTGCATGATTACTGAACACAGGCTCAGCGGCCCAACTGGCCTTCACACAGAAAATGTCAAGTCATGTGTACCGACCAGGAAGAGACTCAGTATGACCACAGAGAAACGTTAACCTACAAACCAAAAATAACTACAAGAGAGATGCAAAACAACAGCATAGATGCACAAAGAGACTAGGAAAATGGGCATGACAGACAGACTTGCTGGGGTATAGGAGAGGTGGTGGGTCCTTTTGCATGTCTATGACCAGGGGCACATCGTCTCATAATCCACCCGTGAGTGAGAATGTAAATCACAAGCAAATAAATACAGTTGAGTTGTTGTTCCTGGTCAGACGGCACACAAAATTGTGACGCACATGTTATTTCTCACCGTGTGGGTGAATACGTGAATAGGTCGGCCATTCAATCTGGCTATATCCACCAATACTGCATTTTTAAAGCAGATAGCTATAATCAGAGACTGATTGCCATTTTTGTCATCATTGCCGCTGCTGTTTTGGATTTCAGCACATTGAGGGTCACCCGTGGGTTGGATTGGAGGATTTAAAACAACTCTCACAGAACGTAATAATAAATGCAACGTTTTCTGCATTTATAACCAGCAGCATTAAATGCATCTCAAAAACTGAACACAAGCAAGTTCAAGTATCCATGGTGATGGTTTTTCCAGCTTACAGCAGAGCGTTGAGTGTATAAATGAGCAATATATGACATCCGGAGCATTAATAAAACATCTTTTTGCAAATATATAGGTCTAATGTCCACCTGAGCAGAGAATGAAGTTGCTCTTACTCTGTGTGTGTTGATATCTAAGCTTCCCCTTGCTCTGCCTGTGCTTTTAGCGCATGTTTGTGCACGTGGGCGTGCCCCATCGGCTAGTTCACGGCCGCTGCACTGCTCTCACATGGCGGTTACAGCTGATACTGCTTAGGGACAGCGCCGTCACAGAACCGTAGCACCCCCCATCCCCCTCAATTAAACACTGTTAGGTCTATCAGCTGGATTAGCTGGGCCCCGCTGTGTTGAGAGGCAATCTAAATGCTCCTTATTCTGCACATTTAATCATAACATTCCTCTTAACACAGTTGAGAGTGTGAACGTCCAAATATTGAGTTGCTGGTGGGGTGGTGTGTGTGCTGGTACCTGGTCACTGAGCAGGATGTGTATGCCTGTAGGACCCTGTCTGTACACCTGGTTGATCGTTCCCAGTGGAAGGCTGCACACGCACGCCATCTTGCGGATCAGTTCTGCAGCTGTGAGCTCCTCCAGGTACAGAGCATGATACACTGCACAGAAACGGAGCAGGAAAGATGTTAATATTCACACATACTGCATTACTCGGAGCATTACATGGCTGTCAAGCACGGAGCTTGTTTACCGTGTAAACTAGAGGAAATGCTGTGTTCTCCGTTTTCATTGGTGGTGTGTCTTTCGAGTAGGGACTCCTGACAGACGTACACCGTCAACCTGGGACGCACTGACCTACACACGATCACAAGCATTTATTCAACATCCTGGCACCGTCACACTCATACAGGTGTACACAAACACACACTTTGTCACACACCTGGATTTAAGTGCATTGAAGAGTCTGATCCCATCTGCTGGCCCACAAATCTGGACCAGGTCGTCCCGGGTTAGCTTTAACAAATCAGAACCTAAGCAACAAGTTACAGACAAGTCACATTTACTGCAGCCGTTACAACATTAGATCCATGTTTCTGGGTGTTTGACGGTGGAAGTGTGTGTACCTGAGAAGTGAGAGAAGAGCCGTGTGTAGGAGTTGAAGCGATTTTTCACCAGCCACTTCTGTGTGTCCTGTATGGAGGCAGTGGGGCTCAACTGCTGCTGGCAAGAGATGCACACAGGGTCAACACCCTTCCACACCTGGATCTGAGTTTCACAATCCACAATTATTTAGCCCCACAGAGAAATCACACTATAATGTACAGATTTAAAGAATTGATGCAACTAGGGCTGCAACTAGTGACTCATTTATTTTGCCACCATGGGATCTACCAATTATTTTCCATTATTTGTTTAGTATTTAGCCCTTAAGAGATCCACACAGACCAGATTTTGTCTTTTTTTTTTATCTTGAGGGCGATAGCAGGTCAATAGTATATGCCACATAGAAGTGGTGTACATCATCTGAAGATTAATTTGAGTTGTTACAGTCACGAATAAGAAATAAAAATTGAGGAAAATAACATTGATATTGCTTGCAAAAAAAGCCACTGGATTAGTATAAAGCAGTCATGTCTGTAAAGGAGAGAATCGTGCGTACCTATAAAACCCATTTTTTTTCAGATATTTTGAAATTAATACATCGTCTTGCCAGTTTTTTGCATGGTTCTGATTCGGCATGACATGATTGGTACGAATAGATTCAATAGATCATCTAGTTTCATGATACCAGCAGACTGCGCCCGCTACAGCAACTTAAATACAGTTATATCAGCCGGCAATCCAGCGGGTCAAAACATGTCAAAAACAATAAATGTGCTTCTCATACTTTGGCTAAAGGTCTACAGTCAAAAACTTTATTTACCTTTTCCACCAAGTCATACAGGTGAGAAGAGTGGAGACTAACCTCCGAGTTGCCATGGCTACCAGGGTCTGCCTGGTGATTGGGTGAGGACGAATCACTAGAACACAAGGGATGACAAATGAGGAGGTGAGACCGACACACACCTCAGTTAAAAGGACAAACACGCACACTTACCTGTCCGGTACTGAGGAGGTTGTGTAGGTGGACAGTGGGGTGGAGGAGAAGGAGGGAGTAGCTGCCTGGTTGGGGCTGACGTAAGCGTTGTCTGGCCACGGGGAGCACTGATGGGAGACAGACATACAAACTATTACTCAGACTTACTGGGTTAATAAACACTGTGGGCCAACTCCCCAAAAGAAAGGGCATAAAGGTTTGGGAAAAGTCAAGGGTGGATTGGGAATTAAGCTTTGCACCATCTCCACCCCACCCGATGTCAAATACATGGCATTAAAAACATCTCCTTCCCAGCAGCTGAGGGTCTACAAGCTTCAGACTACAGCCAGGCGTCTACAGGGGGCAGACTGTGGATGGAGTGATGGGGAGGAGGAGTGGAGGAGAGGGGAGCAGGGTGCTTACACTGCCTCTCTTGGCCAAGGAGTCGCCACAGTCAGCGGGAAGTGTCCGCTTGCTGGACTTTTTCAGCTCGTGGTCACCTGCATCCTCTATGATGGGTTCAAGCCTCGTCTACATACAGACACACAGCAGAGGTTAGCCAGCCAGCGACCAACACACAAACACAACCAATGACCAGAGGGCAGTCTTAGTGAGGCCTACAGGTGGAGACATTATTATTATTATGTTTTTAATGACTGCCTTTCTCCCCCAACAAAAGCAGTGACAAAACCTCAGACACAGAAAACATTGTAATACGATAAAAATCGTTTTTGTACCACCTCGCCTGACAAAAAGACCACATCTGCTGACATCATACAAATGAATGTAGTGACATGAAATAATCCATTAGCATTCTCTGTCTATTTTCTATGTCTAAAGACAGTCCCCTACACACTAAACTTGATTGTGAGATGAAACGTGGAAAGATCCAGGTGATTCATTCCATCATCAAAATAAAAGGGACAATTTGCCACCTTTTATGTGAATATCCAATTAGTGTTGACGGTGAGTTTGCAGCCGCAAAAGCTGTTGTTCTTCCTGCATGCAGTCCCGTCATTTAAGGGGACATTGACGTACCAAGAAAGGACCTCAAGCTAGATTTCAAGTTTTCGTCTCCGGGTAGCCGGGGGGTGGCGTGTTAAAGATGCCACTAAAACAGTGAAAAGGGCATCTGATAATATGCAGAAGATATTATGGACAAAATTACACAGTGTTTTGAGTGATTCAGATATTCAGCTGTATTTATTTGGAGGCGGAGTACACGGCCAAATAACGGCTGCATTAGATGTGTAAGACATTACAGCTGGCTGGGGCTCTATGCATCATGGTACATCGAGGCTCTGCATACAGGAGAACTCAGCTTTCTTGGTCAATATAGCATGCACTGGGGATTTTATTGCCTTTGACAAATTGACTACATTCACCATCAACACTGATTAGATATTCAGATAAAAAAAAGGTGGCAAGTTTTCCCTTCAGCATCTCACATTAATTGGGGAAACCCTGTTGTGCATCTTAACATTACTGCCAACCACTTTCCAAAGCCTCCCAGACGACATACTGTCTTTTAAGCAGCCATTAGTTTCAGTTCATGTTACTGCAGACAGTTACTTCTATTGAGTTGTATCATCACTACATTTTAATGCACTGCAGTTGAAGAGCAGATTGCTTTGGTAGTTTATTGATGTGCCTACGAGAAGCTCCGCCATTTAACATCAGTAACTATATGTTATAGCTATATGTTGTATGGTTAGAAAGAAAGAAAAATGACAAAAGAATGAAAAAGGTATGATGTGAATGTAGTAGCTCCCTGCATAAATGTCTGATGTTTGGTATTTTTTTAGGTAGTTGATTGTAAATTGAATATAATTGAGTTTTTGACAGATTAAACAAGTAATTTGTCAACTTGAGCTCTGAGAAAATAATGGTTAGTTCATTCAAGTTCATAAATCTAAAGCATTCATAAGCTTTTGAGAAAATGGTTGGCAGTGATGCACCAGTATGGCCCTGTACCTCAAATTTAGTCATGCAGGAGGCCGCTTTGCAGAAATACATTTCACTTTAACATGGATAACCACCCAAATGAAAATTGCAACTGGGTGCTTGCTAGTACTTTAGCATAGTTTGTGCTAAATTAATGCATTTGAGAGCAGCTGCATACTGACCTCTGACAGGATAGTGGTATCATAAGAAGGCTGGTACTTTTCCTTCTCTTGAGGTGTGCGTTTCTCCATCTTCTCCCTGTCCGTCTTTTGCTTACGGTCCGCCCCCTTTGGCTGAACAGGAAGACAGGACAGATTTAATTTGCTGTGAGCGCTGACATATGTGATGGTGTCAAAACATCCCCCCCTATGAGAGAATAAGTGCACCTTAAAAACTTTGATTTGGCAGGAGGCAGAGTGGAGGTGCTCTGTGTACTCTCCACCTTCTCCCTGGGCGAACGTGTCGAACTGGATCCTGAAGGGGACGCCCTTCTCCCCACCGTGCTTCCGCGGAGTGAACTCAGTGCTGATGCAGTGCACCTGCAGACAGTGAGGAGACGAGACTGTGATGAAAATATGCGTTTGACGTGGAAAATTGGTGGCATGCCCCAACAGGTGGCGCAAAAGAGAGCTGTGTGCGTGTGGTCTGTGTGGGTGAGGAAATGTGCGTTACCTGCACAAAAACAGAAGTTCTTTTGTTCAGGTCCCACAGGAACTCTGCAGCGTTGAGCTGGGAGGGGTGCGTCTTCGGCTCCACAATGCCCACTGACATAGGGATATCTGTCTCGCACACAGACGCACATTTATTTGAACTCCAAATCACCCACATGGGACGGTTTCAGTAAACATTTCTTGCTATGCTTCATTACCGATGTCAAGGAGCCGGTCGCCAGGACGATTCCACTTCCAGCCCTCCAGCTGCTGGTGCTCTGTGTACTGCAGCCGGCGGTCATGAAACACCACACGCACTATGCTCTACAAAGACACACCACACACACACCGTGTTAGGTATGAATTGGTTTTGATGTCAAAGTTTTTTTTTTGTTTTTTTTTTACAGCCGTGAGGATCCTCTCACCTTCACCATCTTGTTGTTGAGCTCTGGTAACTCTTCCTGCTTCCTGTTGTCCAACATACGCACCTCGTAAGACTGGCCTGAGAGAGAGATCACGATATCAAAAGGAAAGAAAAAGACGTGAAAAAAGAAAGAGACCTACTTACAACAAAAACAGCAGAGTGAATGCAACTATTCCCTGTCCTTTAATGGTCTGCTTAGAGAGAAGAGTTATTTTTGTTGTGTAATTTAGGTGAAGTCCATTTTATATTTTATTCCTCATATGTTTCGATATTGTATGATTATAACACACTTAAATGTCTTATGTTGTTTTACAAAACAGGCTCCTGTACAATGTGTGATTTTGGTTGATCCCAGACAAAAGTTGAAAGCTGGAGAGAAAGGTGGCTTGGAAATATTGGTCTGAGACTGGACTGTGTCCAACAGTACACCGACAGCAGATTTCGAAAAGAAAAAGTTGATGCCACGTCTCCGTTTGCATCGGTTATATTCGTATTCACATTGTAGGGCAGCAAGTATTCATCGCACCATGTGACAGCAACATGCATGGTGTCGACTAAAGGTTGGGTGATGGTGAGAGATAAGATAAATAATCACATTGTAGTGCATTGTTTGTGGAAACACTGTCAAGGTTTTCAAGTTACCTCAACCCATCAGAGGTATTTTAACCAGATTCCCACCATCTCAATAAGACAGTAAATGCTGGCAAACCGGAACGACTCCCGTCTCTACCAAACCCACTAATTGAATCTTGACGGTACACGGAACAGGTTGTTTACCAGAAAAGTTTCTTCCTCACCCTAATGACATGGATGCCAGAGATCTCTTTTTCAGCAAAACATTTTGCACCAGCGAACAACAGACCTAATGTTGCAATTCCATTTTTATGTATTAATTAAATCCTCTTTTATTCCATGCTTGTCTTGCAGTAAAGCACATAGGGACATAAGTTCACAAATGTTGCCGTTTCTTATTAGAATGACAATTTTGCTAGTTCCTCCATTTCTGTGAATCCCTTGAAAGTATAGAAATCATATTTAACAAAGAAAACAGCTAAATGAGGCTAAGAACAACGTCGTGCATGTATCGGTTCTCACCTTGGTTCAGGTATGTGAGCGTCTCGTCGTGCAGCTTGACAGCAGGCGAGGTGGCGGCGCACAGCACATACTGGAATGGGGGATTTTTGGTCTCGCTTTCAGGAGGAAGGCTGGAGTCCTCCTGCTTAAATATTGGCAGAGCCAGCACATCACTGAGGGAGACAGAAGAAAGAGGAGAGAAACACAAACAGGAAGTGAGCATAATGTTGAAAAGACAAGCAAACCATCATGAAAGAACAGCAGCTTAAAACTTTTCCACAAATCTTTGGCCTCTCAGTATTTTACAACGGGCTTTTGTCTGATGTTGATTCAAAGTTCTACGCTTTTATAGATCACCCAAAGGATCCTGATGGAAATGTTCCTGTGACCTCCCTTAAAGCAAAGCCGGATTCTACTCCTCAGGTATTCCCACTTTGCAGTTATCTCCAAAAACACATATAAGTGGTTTGTGCCATTTTAACTGTTGCATGCTCTGCTTTTGGGAAGACAAGACTTTTACCTCCTCATAGTGTAGAATTATTAAACGGATTGGCTTATTTTAGAAGGCGTGGTGAAGGCTTTCCATCGATCAAATGTCTCTCTTATTATGTATGCATGAGCCCGCAGCAGGATAAATGAACAAAAACACCCAGAGATAGCCTGAGCTGCTGACATACACAATCTCTCACACTTGGCAGCCACTCTAGACAACCGACCCGTCCTCAGATCACCCTGACAAATGCTGCAGGAGTGTCAACCGGTGCAGAGTGAACAGGGGCGTGTGCGTGTACATCTCAGTGGCTGTGCAGAAACCAAGCCCTTTCCATGCAAACAAATGCAGATCATGGCATCTCATTACCTAGAAAACATTCTGACAAGACATAACGCTGCTCTAAACCTGAACCCAACAAAAAAAAACTTGACATTTTCAGGACATTCCTGCAGCACCTTACTCCAAACAACGTCTTCCACACAGCAGCCTGCAAGATGTATTCAGTCTGAAATCACCTCTCTCTGACTCACTTGATACTCTTCTTTTCTCTGCAGATTGGATACCCAGACAGAGTCACCCTTGGTGCCACAGTCCTGTTAAGCCTTGCTGCCCAGGAAAACTACATCTGCTTCCTGAAACCTGAGGAGCTGGCTCCACTAAAACACACCGAGACATTCTGTTCCGACCAGCTGCTGACTCCCAAACATGCCCCACTACCCACAGATAGCACTCCTCCTGGAGCCACTGACACCACACTCATTAATTCACTTGCATGCTAAAAGCGTCGCTTTAGTATTGGTAAACGTGCTTAGCCTCATAGGAGACTGACACACACCTACATTGCACTCAGATAAATGCATGAGCAGATGGCCAAGGAGGCAGCTGATAAGAGACATGGATGTCCTGGGAGCTTATATGTCAACAACTCCCATAACCTATGACACAATTCAGTGTACACATACCGAGAGTTACACAACTGAACAAGTGGTTTACTATAATACCCAATGCAAAACACATTGCTTCTTAATGCATTTAACAAAGACTGATAAAGGAAACATGACCATTCTCCACAGACACATCATCAACAAGTGGTGGATTCACAAGATGCCACATTTGGGCACACATGTTGAAATTGCCTGATATATGGCTACTAGAGCTGGGTATCACGTGAAAACAATTCTATTCTGTTCCAATAAAATACCTGTATTGTCAAGAGTGGGGCCAACAACCATTTTCAATACTATAGTTTGAGTAAAAAAAACAAAAACAAATGAAAATGCAAATCTGAACGTCTAAAATGCAACAACCAGACAGACTCTGTTGCTGTGGAAGATCATGTAATTGGACCAACATCTCAGAAACAGCAACTTAATCATGAACCTTTCAGGTGTGAAGGTTTTGTTCAGTGTTGAAGAAGCTTACCAACCATTCGACCTTTTGTGTGTCAAGAGCAACAAGAAAGGAAATTGAATGATTGGTCAGATTGTTAGTTTTGTTTACTTATTCTTTGACCAGACATTTCCACATATAAAATCAGGAAACTTTCCTAATTTTACATCAATATCTTTCAGGGAAGAGTGATCCATGTTAAACACTGTTGCATTATGTCATTTGTGTAAAATAGGAGTAGCAGTCATGGAACATCAATCAGAAACATATATTGTTTCTTCTATAATTACTATCGTAGGAAATAATAGAAGAAAAATACCTCCTTTTATTTCCAAAAAGGATGGTCAGGTGTTTCTTGGGCTACATGGGAGGGGAGAGAAGTGCTGAAGTTTCTGCCACTTCCACCTTCAAATGAACTATTTTAGGAGCTTTCCTAATCAGAAATTCCAAAAAAATCATCTTATAGCCTGGTACATACTGTCACAACCCTTTGTTTCCACACACGGCTGGTCTTTAGAAACAAAGGGGCATAGACCCTTTCTGATAACTCTGCCAGACTGAGGGGCCCAAAACAAAGCCTTTCCTGTATATTTCCTCTGTGTTATCTTGACATGTACACACAGTTTAGGTCTCTTTGTGTCAATGCACATACTCCAGGCACCGCTGTGAACTGATATAATATGTTTGCCCCTCACATTAGAACACGTGTCCTTCTTTGTATGGTTCAAAGAAATTAATCTTTGTCCCTGATCGTGGCACCCTGCAATGACTGCCCTACTCCAAATCCCAAAACAAAGAGAAGCCACCGTACTCGGTACAATGGGAATAACACACAGGAATGGGGAGGGAGGGGGTGAAACGTTAAAACTTCCAGACAACGTGTGTGTGGCTCTTTCCATCGACCCACGCTTGGGCTGGTATGTTGACTCCAGACTCTAACCTCATGCTGTAGGCTCCAGCCCCCAGCTCCTGCCCGATGCCAGACAGGCTGGCATCGAAGTCGTGCACCAGCCCCGACTCGATGGTGGCGTCGTCCATCTTCAGCACCCAGGCCATCGGCCCCAGCTCCTTGTCCTCGGCTTCTACTCGGAGGGCCGCCAGCTTGCTTCAGATACGAGATGTCGGCTAGTGAGGAAGTGGGCTCTGCAGCTTCTGAGTGACACCGTGAGAGGAAAGTTATGCTGCTAGCCCGCTAGCCGCTCCCTGGCAAGCTGGGCAAGCGAATCGGTAGCTTTCCACAGAGACTGGGTGTATCGCCATATCTCCACTCGGGGTTCTGGGTGGGCTTCAGTCACACAACACGGTGCTCCACGGTCGGCACTCTGTCCGAAAGTAACGACGAGGGTCCTCTCAGCTAGCAAATGTTAGTCGTGACTGAAGATGCGAGCTGAGTGTCAGCATGCTAACGTTAGCTAGCAGCTAGTTAGCTTCACAAAGGCAACTGACGCTAAAGCAAGCTAACATTAATCCAGCGGTCCCGTTGTTACCTCAAGTCTTCAAGCAGTCGAGCTAACGTTGGCCCGACAAAAACGCACCAAGCAGAGAATATTATTTTGTTTTTAGTCCACACGCCGCATCCCACGCAGCGTCCGCACAGCTGTTGCTACCTAGCTATCAGGGCTAACTAGCATCAACTTCACTTGCTTTGAATCAACCGTGAGATGTCCGGTGACCTAAGAGCGGCTCTCCTCTGGCGCTCCCTGTACCATCCCAACCCGCTCTCCTCTTTTCATCGCGGTGCTGGAATCACCGCTAAGGCTTCCGGTCCCCGACACGCAGTCCTTTAACCATCCAAAGTGCAGCTGTTGACACAAAACCGAGCATCAACATGGCTACCTCGGCATACAAACTGTCGCTCCGTGAAGCTTGCATCGCTGCCACCGCCAGCCTCAGGAACGATGCCAGGACGGCGATTAGCCAATCAGAGGCCACGGTCTGTGCCCAGTGCACGGCGGATTAGCCAATCACGGGCCTTCGAGCTTCCGTCATTGTGTCCTACTGTACTAGCGCTCTGCCTCCCGTAAAGTAGAATACATGCAATCTACAAAGTCATAACTGCAAACAAAAATCAACACGTTGGAAGTAATACTGCAGGTATGCAGCCGTCCTGTGTCACGTACGCACTCCGTGAATACGCAATTCATAAACATACGTTGTAGACATGTGTGACTACCTATTGGCTATAAAATAGAGCTAAAATACCTCCGAGACCATGAACTAAATACGCATTTCACTTTTCGGTTCATGCTGTTCGTACCGTGTGTAGGTGCCGCCGCCGTGCCTCTGTGCGGGGGCTCGGAAGTTTTCAGTGTAGGGCTGCCAGAACAACATCGCGACCCGTCTCACTCCAGATAAACACGAATCAGCCCGGAACCGAGGGGGTCCAACGGGAGCTCATGCCCGTCTCGTCGTCACGGCGTTGAAAAGGAGTTTGCACCGTAGGAGTCGGTCGGTTGTTGCCTAGTCAATAATTATCCACCGGTCGGACCGTGGGCGTTACGCGCGGTCAAGCCTGAGGGTGGTGACGTTTTTTTTTCCGAGCAGGGTCCACGCGCTATTTTGGCCTAAAGGGGAAGACCCGCCTCAGGACTTTAATTACTTATCTGGCTTCTCACACACTTCAGGACACAGAGAAGTCATGCCTTTAATACAAAACATACACCGATCAGCCATAACATTATGACCACTGACAGGTGACGTGAACACTGACCATCTCGTTATCATGGCACCTGTCAGTGGGTCGGATTTTGACCTCAAAGTTGATGTGTTAGAAGCAGGCAAAATGGTCAAGCGTAAGGATTTGAGCAACTTTGACAAGGTCCAAATTGTGTTAGCTAGACGACATTCAGCATACATGTTATATTATACACACCACTTGATTAACTTCCTGTTGATACCAGAGCTCTCTGATCTACCAATCAATAAGCATCATGTGGTTGTAAAGCTGCAACACATTTATTGTTCAACAGAACATTTCTCGGTTTTGAGAATTTTTATGCATTGTTGATTGTGAAATAGTAAACTGAATATTTGAAAATTATTTTGCATCAACTCCTGAAATTTTAGAGACCAAATTGACCAATTTTGAAGGATTTGAAAGATTTCCCTTTTTCAGTCTTATTCCTTTTATCATCAGCTGTGATGTAAGACTTACTCCACAAAAGGACAGATGCATCGTGCAGCTTCAAGGATATTTATAAGATATATTGGAGATGGTGTACCACTGGTCCTGGGTCAGTAAGACACATAGTTTACAACCAAAATGATCAGTCTTCAGTGTGTTGAATTACATGGGCGGTGCCGCAACCAGGAAAGATGTTTAATCTGTCATGAACAGGACTCTTTTCCCACTTCAAAATCAAGAGGCGGTGCTCATCCTGATCTGTACAAGTTCTTTATTGTAATGTAAGCACAGTTTTGTAAATGCACAGAGGAAACACAACAGTGAAAACTAGAATGTTACAAGAAGAGGAGGGAAAGAAAGACACGAAGGAGAAGAGAAAAAGGGTGACATGACTTTTTTTTTCCAGAGCTGTAAATAATACATTTCTACAAATTTCTCAGCAGAGAAAAACATAAGTGTGACAGAGAGCGAGACTACGGCTAGCGCAACAGAGAGAAAATAAAAACAAGGATGGGCACAGATGCGCGTGTGCACCCCTCCGAGGAGCTCTCCTAAATGACAGTTATTGGATATTCCATTTTAATATCATATATAGATGCATATCCGCTATGTGATAGTTACTCATGTCCTGTCATATTTCATGTAGTAGGCAGCACACGCCTATCCTCCTCGCCATGTTGCCCAGAAATGGAGTCATCCAAGATGAGCCAGGAGTAATGGAGGACACCATGAATGTTTCTGAAAGGGGTGGACATTTTCACATTAATTTAAAACCCCAGTCACACTATTCGGACTGTCGATTGAACTCCAATAAAAACATATATTTTTTAAAATTTAGTCTCATGCATAGCCAAGCACAAAACACCTTGTATGCTTTGGAATCTGCTGATGTACTGTATCCGCTATGAGCAGGCACGACCCACTGCGACTCGTGTTAATGCTGTGCACGGTTGATCGGTCGTACCTTTTAGGCTAATCAGCACCTTTTTGAAGGACAGTGTGTATTTATGTATGCGTGTGTGTGTGAGAGAGAGAGAGAACTCCAGACATTTAAAAAAACTCTGCAGTAAAACCTCATTGAGTAAAATAAATCCAAACTATGACACAATGTAAATATACATTCCCGTCTACCTGGCCCCAGTTACTCACTGTTCAAGAAAGACACAAGACGGCACCATTCGTTCGTCTCAGCACAGATCTATGAACTTTACCCCTTTGAACATGAGGACCATGCAAACAGACCGCTTCCTGTTGACATCAAGAGGTTATACAGAGGGGATAGTGTTTGGGATAGAGGACGGACATTTCATATCTTCATCCTTGAGTGATTAGTGACAAGCCTGGGTGTGACTGAATGCGTGTTATTGGTTTATATTTAAGGGTTCAGTTCAGTCTGAGATCAGGGTGGATCCTCAGCGAGGGCCACAAGAACTACAACACTCCTCTCTTCTACACCGCAACTTCCATCTTGTAGTGGGACAGGAAATGTATGAGGACTGTGTGTACCTGTGTGTGTGTGTGTGCGCGTGAGTGCAAGCGTATGTGTGGATGTAAGCATTTTGCTCTGTTGAAAGAGTGTTAGGATGTGTGTTTTGTTCTCGGTTTGTGTGTGTGTGAGCTCATGAACTGATGTTTATGTTTGGTGGGCAGAGTTGCAGTTCTGTGGTTGCCCTGTGGGAGGGCGCTCCGTCTCCTATAGGCCCTCAGAGGGGGGTTCACTGCCGCTGGAGCCGGACTGGGCACGCTTGATGTAGAGATTCAAAAGCTTCAGCTGCAGACAGAACAACAGACAGGGGATATAAATGATGTGTCTCTAGAGTTTGCAAGGAACTCATACAGTGTTTAATATTGATAAACAGATTCTGCATAGGCAACGGGAGGAGATTTTGTCTCCGCTTTTGTCTCCGCTAGTCTGTGTGGTGTTGACCTATCACAATCCAGCAGTCTTGGTTGAATACAGGTAAAAACTTTATGTAAAGAGCAATCCAATCTCAGAACCCATCGGTTATCGTCTGACGCTGATCAAGTGTTTATTTGAGTTAAAATTAGCTTGTATCTTGGATACGTTGGCTCTCAACTCCGACTCCGGTCTGGCATCATGAGTTACTAATCGAGCTGTTAACCATCAGCGATGCACGGAAAAGGAAGTCTTGGCTGGGATATCTGCAGCCTTGACCAGGACCCCAGAAATATAGACCCTTGACCCCAGAACCACCTGATCTGTTATCAGAGCGATAGTCAATGTGTTCAGAGATTGTTTTTAGCTACCAGGCTTGCAATCCAGATTTTCACCTCAGTAATACACTTTTCACAATTTGTCTTTTTGTCAAGTTTGCTGCTATTTCTTTTTTGTGTTTGAAACACATTCAAAAGTATCTTAAAATGCCAGATTTTAATCTGTTAGGTAACTTGTGTGTAAAGACATGAAGAGCTTGCATGGTAACACTGATGAGAAACCACACATTTCCAGCCAAGTGGCTTGTGCCAAGTCCATGTTTCAAATGCTCATAGTCAGGTTACCTTGCTGCTGGAGAGTTGGCTGAGGTGAGGTTTGAGGTCCTCTCCAATCACTGCATAAATGGCCACCAAGCAGAAGACGCAGGCTTTCCTCACACTGCTCTCAGAGTTATCATAACCCTGTTAAACAAGATGAAATGGGTTACTAACCTGCAGGAAACTTGTTCAAAACAACTGGAGTTGGAAACAATCCATTTATTAATGTGTCGATGGTGTGTGAGGACAGGAGGACATAAAAAAAAAACAATTCCTCTAACTTTTAATAAATAACACATGCAATATTGTACTAATAGAGTTCGATTGTGATTTTCAGCATCAAACCTAAATTAAGGCTGTATGTGTGCTACCTGTATGAGTCCCGGCACTATCTCAGGCAGGAGGCCCATCAGGCCGTCACGGGGAACCCTCTCCACCACTTTGGTCTGCATCTTGATGGCAGCCAGGTTTATGGGGTAGTCAGCTGACTGGATAATGGGACACAACACCTTGACACACTGGTCTGGACTGATGGACAATGCCAGCATGGCCGCCGTCTCCTCTGCTGCTCGTACCACCTGCAGGAACACACGTATGAGTAAGTACTAGGACTGTCAACCAATATTCTTAAATATATTCTTATATATAAAAAAACACATTCAAATACGAAAATGAATAATTGATTGATGAATACAAAAAAGCAGCACTACTACAGTTGTCTTACATGCACTGAATGGGAGTTACACTATGTCACGTTCAGTAACTTAAAATGAAATGTAACATCAGGGTGGGCTGAATGAGAAGTACTAAAAAAACAACTGCTATCACTGCAGAGAACTCACAGATGACACTTCAATGTTGTTCTATTAGAAATAAATATTACCATATAAAAACTAAAACGTAATGTTTGTACCATCTCGTCATGCTCTCCGAAGTCCTCACAATAAAAAACTGCTTTTAGTGAACTAGGTGTTTGAGTGCATGTACCTCCTTGTGAGGGTCTTTGTGAGCTTCCAGGGCCTTCATGATGGTGAGCTCTGCGTAGTTTTTGAACCTCCAGGGCTGCTTGCCGAGAATCTCCCTCAGTACCCGCAGAGCCAGCGTGCGGATGACATGCTGGAAGAATGACAAAGGTTTTAGAAGTTTAGAAGGAAAGGAGGTTTAGCTTGGCCTATTTGCAGTATTATCAGAGAAACGAAGCTGGCGTGTGTACCTCTCTGTCCCCCATCGTTTCCAGCAGGAGCAACAGGATGGTCTTGAAATGTTCCTCCCACACCTGCAGGGTGTTCTCACGAATCAGCTTCAGCAGTTCGCACAGCGCCGCCTTCCTCTCCTCGATGCGCTCGTTGTGATTGGACAACTCTTTCAGCAGCTCGGCCACCAGTTCCGATTGATCCAGGCTACTCTCTGTTAAGAGACAATGTAAAAAAAGTGTGAGACAAACATGGAACAGTTATCATATAATATGTTTCGTGATACAGTGTGTCTGTGTTTTTTGGTTTGTGTACCATCTGTGAGCTGCTCAGAGTCGTCCATGCTGTTGTCTTTGCGGCATATGTTTGAAGGGGGAGTCCAGGAAGTGCTCGCGTGCCCCTCTGGGACTGGAAGACAGCAGGGGGGTGTTGAGGAGGGACGTTTTGTTGTCCAGAGCCATGCGGCCCCCGTCCACAAAGTCTGACACTCTGTGGTCTGTTCCGCTGTCCCCCTGCAGAGATGCAAAAGTCAGGGCCCTTTCACAGCAGAACTTTGGTTCATTCGGTCCAGACTAAAACAATAAAATAAAATCACTGTTGTCATTTATTTCCATCCACCCATCCATCCATCCCCCAATCCATCCATGAGGTGTCACATTGACTGAAAACAATTCCACTTGACTGTCCTTCAGTCATGGAGGAAGGAAAACAGACTAAGTCATGTTGGATCTTGTGTCCATTCATATTCAAATTATATTTGTATGTAATCTGTACAATGTGTATGACCGTATCCGTTTAAAATAATACAGCACTCTCAGACAATTTGTGGTTTGTGATAAATACAATTTACTTGATTAGTATCACAACATGAAGTCACACTGTTAAAATGTGTGTTAAACTGATGTATTAAGTCGTGTGATTCAAACATGTCCAATAACTCCAGAATGTCCTAAAGTCAAAAAGTCAAAATATATATTTAAAAGATTTACAAATTTCACACAATCTTTTTATCTAACAAAATACAATTCAATTCCATGAAAAAAACTCACAATAAGATTGTATGTAAAGAAAAGCCTTTTTCTTTCAAAGCATGTAGTTCTCTAGATGTGATTAAAAGCAACACAGTCTTGGGACTTGGGAAAGCTGACACATAGCGAACCACCATGTGAGAAGTGAAGCAGGGTGAAGAGGGTCATGGACCTCTGTATATTTACACTCTAACCACTTCATGCCACTATCTACGTGGTGGTTTGATGAGTCAGGTGTGCTGTGATTGGCAGGCTGAGGACATGTGGGCTGGTTGGATTTCAGATGCACCTCATGGGGAAAATGTCAGAGGGTCACACCTCTGTACTCCGTGTCCGTGTCCTTTAAAAGGGGCAGGGACTGTTGACGGACTGCAAAAAGACCTGGCATGATGTCTTAAGTCATAAATTTGGACTGAACAAGTATATCACGGCACTTGTGAGGATATTAAAAGGGAAATTCTTGTTGAATAAATCCTCCCAGATTGAGGCGCAGCCACCGGGGTCATAACAGCACCCTCCCTCGACACCCCCCCCCCCCAAAAAAAAAAAAAAAAAAAAAAAAAAAAACCTTACCTATAGCACTCTGATCTTAGCACTGTTGCTCTTGAAGTACTACTTTACTCAGATGAGGACCTAACACTTGTTCTATTTTTAGCTCTTACTTTATCGGCAATGATACGTCGTGGTTTCTTTGTTTCCTTCTTTTGACAAATGTACTTATTGTAAGTCGCTTTGGACAAAAGCGTCTGCTAAATGACCTAAATGTAAATGTAAATAACAGACCATAAACATCATTTTTATCTGCTGCAGAGGATTAAGCTCATCCAGTCCCATAAACACCGTATGTATGCCTCTCAGTTCCCATGTTGCAGGGGGAGTGGTGGAACAGATCATATGTCAGGGTCACAGAGTTAATGTAGCTAGCCGTGTTTGTGTATGTGTGTGGGCGTGCACGTCTTGGAAAACATGCTGCAAGACTAAACAAGACCATGGATGAGAACCATGTCTGAAAGAGTACCAATATGTCTATAAGCTCGAGAGGCCAAAACTATTAAACATCAAATACTTTGTCAGATCTCGTCTTCATTCTGACATTAGAATCAAACTACATTTTCAAAACATTTCAATAACCCCTCAAAACACGACTCACTATGTCATTAACCAATTGTTAATAGCTATGGCAACACTGAGCAAGTTTATTGATTTATCAGCTTATATTTCACCCCCTGTTGCACCACACCACGTACAAATGTTGCCCATATCAGGGAATCAATGTATAATCTGTTACTGAAGAATTTAGGAACTCAGAACTCACTTACAACTGATTAAAATGCATTCAAGGTATTTTGTTTTCCTTTATCCAACACCTCTAAGGTTTTTATTTGCGTCAGTGTTCTGCTAAAGTTTCATCAAATTTTGTCCGACGACAGTTGGCTCCTTCACAAGTGAAGTGGCGTATCATTGAGGAATTCCTAAAAGTTGTCAGCTTGGTAATTTTTAAGCCTTCTCTTCAACACCATGTCTCTTGCAAATCTATGCTTCCCACACATGTCTGTAAATGTTTCACTTTTGTTCTCAGGTCACCATGCCTGAATGAGAAAAAGTCACACTTTGGACGATTGTACTTAAAACCAAAACCAAAAGAAAAACAAACAAAACTAATTTCCTTCACAAGAATATCTTACAGATGCAATAGAACAGCTCCATCTCAGCCTCGACACTTGCAACGACACATACAACATCCATCCGTCTGCCCTACTGACCTCGTCTCCCTCCCGCCGGTGGACCGGTTCATTCATATCCTCTTGGCTGCGGACGCTGAAGTTCTGGATTGCTTCAGTGACACCTTTCAGCGAGCTGTAGATGTCCTCAGAGTTCATGTTCTCTGTGTCGTAGTCAAATGCACTGCACACAAGCGAGGGGAAAAAAGGACACTGAGCCAGGGCTGCATGATATTATTTATATAAATATATGTATATATATATATATATATTGTAATGGCCGCAGTAGCAACCCCACACTGAATAATGCACAAAGGCTGGTAACTCATTTAGTTTATTTACTTGTTAATTATCTTGACAAATGTGTACAGAAACTTAACTGGACACAGGTTTTTAGTTTCATACAACACTTTTTATTAGTAGTTTTGACAGAATGGTTTCCTTTTGTAGTGCACACATCTAGGTAACTTTTCTTTAGTCAATTTTGCTATTCGTTTCAATAAGTTTAATTTATTGCATGAAAAGCTAACATTATATTCTTTGAGTTACCAGTTCCTGGGAGTTGCAGTGGAATTCCTGGCTGGCCAGCAAAATGAGGCCAATCAGAATCAGCTGGGCTTAAATAGTGCTGGCTGCTAATTGGACTATACCATGGGTCTCCTGCATCATGGGGAAGTCCCCTGCTTCATGCTTAGATTGTTGCACTGCGTTTCAGTCAATATTATTGTTAATTATATTAATGATGATTACTTTTTTCCATTAAAGACCAGGTAGACTAAATAGTTTTGATTTGTGTTTCTTTGTAGTCTTGTTTAAGTGGTATGTCTTTGTCTATCACCCAGTGTGTCCAAAATGGCCTGATCAGCCACTATATATGTGAACCCGTATGTTTCAGTTGTTGTTGGTTAGTCTGTCTAGAGTTATCTGTTGATGTTAAGTTTGTTTGTTATTTGAGAACTTCAATGTTTTGTTAATTTATTTTTTGTTAATAAAACTCACTTTTTTGAAAAGTACACTGTGCCTTCTCATGCCTGCTAGCTCGGTCGCTGACATGTATGTGTACACACACACACACACACGTACGTACGTAGTGAAAATCTAACATCGTGACAGCCCTACAGCACACTGAGCCATGTAGTTTCATTCAAAGGAATATCTGGAGACTTCACTCTTCCGTCTACATCCTAATAAGTCAATTATTGTTGGATGGATTTTCCAAATGTGTGCGTGTGTTACCTCGGTGACGGGGTGTTCTGGGAGGTGTTGGTGGGAGATGTGACTGGACTGGACCAGCTTGCTGGAGATCGGGGGGTGTGGCGTGTAAGAGGGCTGCCCATTGTTGCCTGAAGAAGTGAATAAAAACACAGGCGTTAAGGTAAGTTAGAAAGAAGTATGCCATTGATGTTACAGTATAATCATTCACAACCAGAGCGTACCATGTGTATCTGAAACACTCCCTCACCTGTGCAGCATTGCCGGTGTTCTTCAGATGGTTCTGAAGCAGCTTGGTGGCTCCATCCTGAAAGGTTTTGGGCAGGGCTGCTAGAAGCATGGTGAACTCTGGAGTGTTGAGCTGGAAGAGTGAGATTAACACCGACTGGGCCGCCTGTAACACAATATATCCCACTCAGTTAATTAAAACTTCTCCGTTAGTTGAATTTCGTTTCCAATAACATGGGAATTAATTATGGGAATAATGTTTTGAGCGGGTAGAGGTTTGCGTGTCGGTACCTTTCTGACGTCAGAGCTCTTGGGTTCAGTCGTCCAGGTGATGATGCGGGAGATGGCGAGCCGAGTCTCACTGGAGTTCACAAAGTCTGGTGCGTCCATCTGTAACGTCAGCGTGTCGATATACTTCAGAATGGCCACCTTCACCTGGAATACAAAAATTATACAAATCATAAGAGAGTTGAGTGACATCAATGAAAACGTAATAACAAAACTACAAACACACGTATGAAAAGGTGACCACCAATGTTCACAGACAGCATGTACAACCGTAGCAGATTGGGCATCTCTTGCAGGTCTGAAAATAAAATTATCTGACGGATCAATAAGAGAAGAAAGTGCAGTCATGGCTTTACCATGTGGGAAAACAAATCAATCAAAAAGAAAAGCAATGACAAAACAAAGGAACCAATAAATGCAAACATTCACCGCACGCTCTGAAACGCCACAACTGACTCCTGCTCTGATTATTTCTTTCCATCTGCACCTCTAGGACCAGAAGCCTCCTCCAAATGACTTAGCAGCATTCTGCGCGCCATATAATTGCTCCCCCCGGAGCGCACTGACCTGGGAGGACTGGCTCCAGGCTGCGGCCTGCTCGTCTAGAGAGCAGGCGTGGCGGCGCGCTCTGGGGGGGAACAATTTAACCCCGGACCCTCCCCTGCCTCGCCCTCGCCCGCAACACGAGCTCCGTACAGGCTTCAGAGAGAAAGAGGAGAAGCACCGCGTCAATCAATCAACGGAGAGAGAAAGGGAAGAGGTGAGGATGGGGGGGTGGGAGGAGACAAGAGGGGAAAAGGAAGTGGAGGGAGAGCACAGAGAATTTAAGGGGAGTGAAAAGATTGGGAAGTAGGCTTGAGCGATATTGAAACTTGATATTATTCTGAAAATCTGGAAATACACAATGTAATAGTTTACGCCACATGATGGCAGCAAAACGCTCTGATGCCAGTTAATCAACAAATAGGAGTGGATCATGAAGCTCCATGCAACAGTTTAGAAGATGGATAATGACTGCTACGCTGGGGAAATGTGGTGAAACATTCTGATAATGTGTATATAAGAAAAGTACATGACTCTCCTTCACTTGGCAGTATCTGATTTTATTGTGTGATGTTGCAATATTTTTCTGTAAAGTCAGTTGAGATTGGATCCTAGTCCTCCATGTGAGCTGTAAGGTCATGCTATGTATATTTCAGTAAAGAGATGAAATGATGATGCTGATAATATATTTTGCTGCCCAAGCCTAGTTGGAAGGGGGACGAAGAGAAGACCAAAAGACTAAAGAAGCAAGGAGAGCGGGGAGTGAGGTAGCAGAACATGTGGGGAAGATAAGTGGGGTGGGGGGGGGGGGGGTGGTACTAGTAAGGTGAGAAGTTGCTCTAACAGAAGGGTTAGTGACAAGACAAGTACGAGACGATGGACAAGGAGTCAGAGGAGGAACGCTTGAAGGGATTGTCTAGCAGAGCAGAAACCCAGTGCAAAGGCTTTATCAATCGCTATCCAATCACAGCCAAGGATTCAGGGTTTTCAGCAGGCATGAGGTCATATCAGTACAGCAGTTACCATAGTTACACAGTCCCTGTTTCCAGCCTTATATCCATCCTTCCCTCTCACCCCTCCCTTACTCAGACCGCCGTGCACACAAGTGCACACAAGCCCCCCCCCCAGCACACGCACACACACTTTACCTTGAGGTTGGGCGTCTGTGTTTGGTCAACAGTAAACCTCATAAGAATAGTAAACTGGAGGTCGTTGGGAAAAGACTCTCTGTCAGAGGGGGAAAAAGACACATTAAATTTCCAGTGCAGACAGAAACACATCCCAAGAGTAAAAGGATCTTTGCCAGATGTCTTGAAGGATTAAGATAAATTACTGTTACTCCGACTACAAAAGTCAGAGTAAACAACAACAGACTAAACTGTTGATTTGAATGGGAATGTTTGTTCTAATCCTATTTTATTTATACACCAAAACAATCATACATCCCATAAGATTCTTATGCAATCACAACATTGTTCACTGCTCTAGTAAACAGGATGAACCTTAGATAAGACTTTGCAACGGGAGATATTTGTAGTCTGCTCAGCACATAGCCTTCTAGCTCGTAGTTTAGTCACAGGGCTCTAACATTGTTGTAGCAAGATTCAATAAGTCAATAACGTTGACAAACAGTAAATATAAGTTGCCAGTGTGTTTAACAACAAGGCCAGTCATTGTCCCTGAATGAATATCACGATTGCCACAAACAAATGTGTATCCAACTGTCGGCTGCAGTCTAGTAGTAGCGAGTTGAAAAGTGAATGGGACGTGAGATGACCGCTTATGTGACAAAGTATCACAATCGCATATTTACCCAGACCATGGTATAAGTAACAGCCCTTTAAAGGCTTTTCAGTACTTGAATGATTGAGAAGTGAGTAAGTGGAACTTTGGTCTTAAATTATTTCCTTTCACATACTATACAACCCATGGGTCAACAACCTATATGCCCTAATGTCAGTCTATACTGTGACACCCACCGTGTGATGTCCAGGGCCCTTTGAACCTTAGCCTGTACGGAGCCCAGCAGGTCAGCTCCCATCTTCTTCAGCAGCTGTGTGAGCAGGACGAACAACCAGTCCTGCAGATCTTCCTTATGAACCTGGATGAAATCCACCAGTGTCTCCAGGAACATGCTGAACACCTAAACACACACAGTGTGGTTCATACAGTGACTCAGCCATTTCACATACTTCATGCACACAAGCATGCACACCAGCAGTCCAGGATTTAGAGTGTAATTACAGGATACAGGGATGTTATGCTGAAGAAGCATCATGTGAGAGGAGCATTAGTTCCCATGATGAAGTTAGTGGTTATTCACTCATCAGTGCAGCAGCCCACCTTCATTTCCCAATCCAATAAATCACCCAAATAAATAATTATAATAATAATATTAGAAGACAATGACAACAGGGAATTACAGTTATTGAGACTTACTGTCTCACAGTTATTAAGTTAACGAGAATGAACACACACCAATCCGACTGTCACCATCTCTACATGCCAGTGGTTGATTTCAGTGTAGTTACAGGCAACCTTATGTGAGGTAGGTTAGTGAGTGAGATTTTCATCAGAGTGTATAACAATGTATAAATACAGTAGCACTGATTGGCCAAACTTACTCTCTACAGAGAGTTCCAGAGTGGGGCGGCATGGGGGAGAGAGAGAGACACATCCGTTAGCATCCTGACAAAGAAAACCTGAATGTACTCGGTGTCAAAATCTTACGTTTCAGTCCAACTTTCAATCCAAATAGAGTCAAATAAATAAAAAGGAGCAAAATGTATAAAATACGCTGTTTTGTGCACACAAGGGGAAATAAAACTTAGAGACCTTGAAAACGAAGGAGATGAGAAAGAAGAAGTGGGAATGGTGTGGGATAGATAGATAAAAGGCAGGAGAGGGATCCATGGTGAGATGCAGTACCTTGAAGGAGGCTGAGCTTATACCGGATTCTGCCGTGCCGTACACCCTGCTGCAGTCTCGCTGAAATTCATCAAATCGTCAAACGTCAAACGAGGGGGGAGGGTTGGGGCTCACACACCTTACGACATGTGTGAGGCAACGGGCACTCAAACGCCGGAAGAAAGGTGGCAGTGTTAGAGAGGGCGAAACGCAGCTGGTTAATCAGAGAGAAGAGCTGGCAGCCCAGATATTTGTGCGTATGTATAAATGCGTCTGAGTGAGTGTGGTCAGTGTCGTCGTTTTCAGAGTGCAGGGTGGGAGGGGAAAGAGAGGGAGTGGCGGTGATGCAGTGAGCCCAGCCAGCGGATTGGCTGCTGAACAGTGACAGAGCAATCGCACAGGACGACAGAGAGGTGTGAGGTCACACGCAAACTCAGGTGTGGCATGCTGTTAGGAAACGGTCCAGTGCACACCGCATGCCTGTGATGATGTTGCAGTGTGAATTTCCATGTGTGTGTGCACCTTAAATACATTTTGACCAGTTTATCCCGTCTTTATCTCTAAACGTATTTAAAAGACTGCATTGTGTCCGTGTGTGTTCACGAGATCCTTGCATTTGTTTTGGCAGAATCCGGTACAGTGAAGGATGGTGGGGATAAACAAAATGTTTGGAACCAAAGTAAAAATAACAATGGGTGAATGATGAATCTATTTGGCATGATGATGTAAATGAGTGAGTGCTGTGCGCCATATGCAATCATACCTTACTGTGAGGGTCTGCAAACATCCTAGTGAAGATTTCACACAGCCTCTTCAACTCTACCCGACTGCAGATCAAGAAACAAACGCAGTTAGATGAAAATCTAAAGTCGATTTATTCTTTGTAAACACACCTGCCTCTCCCGTGGCTGACCTGAGGGTGCGTTGGTTCTTGAGCAGCGCCTGTAGGCCCAAAAGCCCCTCCTTCCTCTCTGACCAGTTAGCACTGGCACACCGGTTCAGCACCTAGCAAGAACCGCAAACACAGACACACACAGCAACAACGGCTTGTTGAGACTTCTATTTAGGCACAAAGGTAGTGATGACATTAGGAAATATTGAGATATTGAAGTGACACGGCTTTCCGATTCTTGCATTGATGGCACTACTTTCCTAATTTCAAAGTTGTAGTGCTCAAAATTGACTGCTTTGCCAAACGTGTGTGTTATAGCTCAATCATGGCCACAAAATTCTACACTGAGGGCATGCACTTAAAGTCGATTTGCAGATACAAATCTGTTGTTTTTCCAAATGTAATGAGCCTAACAGCACTTATGTGTACAATAGGTAGGAAAAAGCTGCATGGATAAAATACATGATGCACTATAGTGGTTGTTAATGTATTTAGTTTAAGAAAGTGTCTTTTTGCTGCTTGGCCTAATGACTATATGGTTCACAGAGATTTCTGCTGTGCTGCTGTTGCCACCAACCTCAGCTACGTCTTCTGTCTGCCTCATGTAGGTGGGGATGGCTCCTCCGTTCCGGGAACTGTAGGACCTCTCCGAACAGGCACTGGATGCATCGCTGTTGGCGTCATCGTCGGAGTACATGCTATAGTTTTCGTACCGCCGCCGTGCTGGCTTCTTCTGTGGGTGGAGGAAAAGAAATCCAAAGAGATGAAATTAAGCTGAAAGTGAAGACGGATTGATGAGCAGACACAGGCAGAAACATGCACTTACAAAGCTACTTTATAGAGTACAAACACAACTAAACACACACACAGAACACACAGATAAGAGGCAGAAGAAGCTGACCTTGGACCGCATGTCTCCCAACAGCTGACAGCATTAAACAGAGGTAGAACCAGGGGGTTAGTTAACACACACACAAACACTCCGGGAGGCGTGAGCTGCACATGGTGATAGCTTACTGGAAAGTGAACAGAGTTATTAAGCGTTTTCATATGTATACGTGGCGTACGTGTTTTCATACCAGTGCATCTGCGAGAGCCTCTTCTACGTCTGAGCCGGTGTTGAGGACCCTCATGGCACTGACTGAAGAAGAGAGACGACTGGACTGACTGATGCCAAAACCTGATCCTGCAGAGAATCAATCAGGATGGGCAGAGGGAGAGCAGAAGAGAAAACGTTACCCCTTGAGACCTAAACTTGCTAACTGCCTTCTCTGACTGGTCCACTGATGATCCACCATTCTCTTCATCAACCAACTCACACACACCACATTTCATGAGCAAACCAATAAGTTGATGAGATGACTTGTTAGGTGACACTGCAGGTAGCGCTGGGGGAGAAAGTATGATGGAAAGACAACACTGATGAATATTTGTGTCAGAAACGGGGGCAGAGCTAAATAAAGAAAACAAATGGTAAAACTGGCAGAATGGCTGCTGACTGGCAACCGAACGTGCGGAAACATGCGATTCCAATGGGAGGCTCGATATCCTGGAGAAAAAAATATATAATACAAACAAAAACACACACACACACAGAGGCTGATGGACAAGAAAAGGCTGAAAAATAATAATGGAGAAGATGCTTGGCACTAAAGAGAACAATAAGAAAACGGGCCAGCGAACACAAATTAAGGCGACGTGGGTGGGTGAGGTACAGAGAAATAGATGTACTCAGCCTTCACCTGCAGCACCAAAAGCATCAGGTGTGTGAAGAGCTCCGGTGGAGCGAGAGTAGCTCCGCGTTGCTGCAACCAAGATTAAAACACACGTACAGAGTTTAACACTCACGCACACACACACGCGCAACCGAACAGGGTGTGAGAGGGGAAAGAAAGGCTGAACAATATGCAAGTGATTGCTTTTTGTTTTAAAACTGTTAAAAAATGTTGAGATTCTTATTAGTTTAGTTAAAATCAGACACTGAATGAATATAAAAGCCTGTGTTTAAGAGAGTTTTTCCCTCTCCTTTGATCATCCTCAGTTTACTAGTCATCCCCCCTGGGTATCTGTTGACTACTGCTACTCACCAAGGGGTGTGAAGGAGCGTACAGGGCTCGTGTCCCGGCTGCTCTCCCTGCTGGCCTCTCTGCTGCAGCCCTGACTCATACTGGGCCGAGGGATACGACTGCCCCGAGCTAATGCCACCAGGGTTGCAACACCGCAGCAGAGGGAAAGATGAGGGGGGAACAGGGGAAGGAAGTACAGGAGAGGGGAGAAAAGTGGTAATAAGAACACAAAGGACAAAGGGAAGAGACACAAAGAAGACAATAAAAAAAGACAAAGAAGAAAAGACAAACGTGAGCAATGACAACGGAGAGAGAGGAGACGGTAAACGGATAAAGACATGAATAAGATAGAACAGGCAAATGTGACGAACAGAGAGAAAACAGAGAATACGAGACCAGGTCTACTGGCTCTGAGGGAGCATCTCAACAGATTTTAGTCACTTCTTATTCAGGAGAACTTCAGTTTGTCTATAAAATAAACACAAATACTGAAAGCGCCTTTAAAAGGTTCCCCAAAAAAGGTGACGAGCAGCTATTCTGAGTATTTCTATGTAACTGATAAAACTCATAAATTATGGTTAATTATTAACATTTCTTGTTTACTCCTATATTTTATTAGTAAGTTACTAAAAAAAAAAAACAGCCAAAATTCACATTTCAGTAGCTAGAACCAGTGAATGTTGAGCATATATGCTTAAAAAAATAACTATTAATTGATTATCAAAACGACAGCAGATACATTTTCTGTTGCTAATCTGATTGCTTCAGCTCTATGAGATGTACCCTAAAGAAGCACAGGACTGCTGGACTCACATTTAAATGAAACAAACAAAGTATGATAATCACATGCACTCGGACGATCACCCTCCATATAGGACACAAACTCACAGTAGTAGAAAAGGACGTGATTTGAGATGAATTAAGCGATCGAGGGATGGGCAAGGGGAGGATCGTTTTCATCCAGTAGCATCGCAAACAACTTCCCCGTTCATTGCTCTGTTCATCAGCTTCAACAGCCAATCAGGGTTAATCACAGCCTACCAAAGGGTTATAAAGCCCTGATGAAGCGTTGCTGATACTGATAGAAGGTTCGTTCATCAGCCACTGACAACATGTTAGTAAAGACTGGGAGGATCTGCTGATCATGGGTAACCATCACCATCACAATGCAGCCATAAAGTCAGACACAGGTTAGAGAGGTGGGCTCTATGAGGCTTGCTGGAGGGACTGTGAGATTTGTAGTGATTGATGGAGATAAACAAGGGATGATTTTAAGATGATGATGAGAAGAGATGGATTCGAGGTTAAGAGATGGATAGTAGGGAAGTCTGGTTGAGGTCGGAGCCTTACCTCCTCTGCTCGCTCCGTTGTAGATGGAACTAATGCTGGAAGGAGCTAGAGGACAGAAGCACCAGGGGCAGGAAGAAATAGAGGACGGGGAGCAGGAGGGGAAAAAGTTGAGATCCAAGGGTATGTGGACGATTGTGTGTGCTGCTGTGCCAAACCATCAAATAACATTTGAGCTATATATCGGATATGTGAAAGATAAATATAAAATGAAACCCTGACGTTTTACTTACCAACGGACAGGCGGGTGGGGGAGGAGTCTCTGGAGCAGCCCTGGCTGCGGGGGATGCGACTGCGTCTGTTTTTGTCCCCAGCGGACCCGGCCAGCACCCTGTGGGCGCCTGAGCTCAGGGTGCTCAGGGCTGTACTCGTCAGCACACGACCCGGGGAGCCACTCCGACTGCCAGCTTCAGAGAGACGCAGAGAGAGAAAAGGACAAGATACAGAGACAAGGAGAAAGTAAAGTCAGAGCTGTACTCAGGCAACAAGTGGAAAGCTGCAGAGAAACATGTGAGGGGCTTACTTGAGAAACGATGACTAGTTTTGTATACATACAACTGACAAGACAGTGGCTACTGGCTTCAACTTAGTGGCACATGATTTTAGTAAATGTTGTACCATACACTACGTATATTGAAAATACACAGAACTTCATGGCAAACTTTAAAGTGAGGTAATTGGAAAGAGGATTCTTGGGGATAGGAGAGTTGTAAACCACACCGAGAGCAAAGTTTATTTTACACCTATTTATACAAAATCTGTCAAATGTATAAATTACAATGAATACATTAAACAATCCATTTAAATGATTTAAGTGACATGACAATGATTAACATGCAGCTGTTTTTGTTTCTGTCTGAATTTCTCATCCCCATGACATCCTGTCTCCAAATGCAAAGCCCACAGTGCGTCTAATTCTACAATGACTCACATTACGATCAACCTGAAGACAAACAATTGAGAAGAAGCTGCTCTGCAGTGCCGAATGTGTGCGAATAAGTTAACAGACTTGGTGAAAAAACTCCAGGTCTCAAGAACTGATTACAACATGACTGAAAATGAGCACACAGACCAGACACTCTCTCTCTTAATGACACACAAACTCAACTAAAGAACCACACACACAGACACACACCAAAGTCAACCCATGATGGCCTGTTTCTATGTACTGGTAACTAGTGACACACAGCTAAATACATCTTAAATCACAGCTTTATTATTCATTCATTATCACATACAGAAGACATGACCGTCTTTTTTGACCTCTAGACAGTTTTGGTTTTCAGGTCAGCTCTCCCTTCCTACCTTCCCTCATCTCTTTATATTTACAGTTAAAGTGGATTCTATAAATGCATATTATATATAAACCCATTGACCGAATTATCAGAATGTTCAGAAGTATTTGCTTTCAAACATACATTAAGGACAATTGAATTACAGTAAGGAAAGGCCTTTTTAGAGGGATTAAAAACATCTTCTCAATCTCTAGACTACATCCAGGCACACATAAGAGTGCAGAAAAACGAGGCTCCCAAAGCAGAGTGTTTAGCATGATCATAGAACAGCCATGTTAACAGTCTGTGACTACAAACCCCAGCATGCCAGAGTGGAATTAGCTTCAAGTGACCTTTCTGGTGCATGTGAAGGATGGGGAAGTCAGCCCAACAGAGAAAAGGCAGTAAAGATAAAGATAGCGGGAAAAGAAGTAGTGTTGTAATCTTACCACCGACAGGGGTAGCAGACTGAGATCCTGAGCCATTAAGCCCATTGGTTGAGAGAAGGGGGAAAGCAGAGGCGAGGGGGAAGGAACAGCAGATTAAACCAGATGAATTATGGGTATTAGCGCAAAATAGCGTCATGGGAGTTAGAACACAGAGTACGATGGGAGCGCATCCTGGTGTTCCACATCAAGAATGAAGGCGAAGCTGAAGCACTGTGATTAAATAATCCATTTAAGAGAAAACAAGTACTGAAAATGTGTGGCTAAAAAAAAACACTGAACCAGCTGCAGATGGGAGCCTGGGAAAAGCAGTGCATGTAGGGACAGCTTGCATAGATATCAAGCAAAGCCTATTCACAATGAGGAAAAGAAAATGCCTCAAAAGTAAATATGCTCAAAAAATGACAATGACAGTGAATACACTCTTATCACACACATAGATGTAGAAATCTTTCTACGCCTCTGTTCAGATACCATTTCCTCCGTTTCTGTTATACCCCTTTCCCACCAACAATGTGCACATATATACACTGACAACCCCACTAAATAGGCGTATTTTTGTCTACTGGGCCATTGTTGATGAGTATGCCTTTCTGTTTTTTTCTGGCGTCATGTTGGACATCACAAACACGCTGGAAAACAAGGTTAGCAAACAGTGCCAATGTAACAGAACTGTAAACCACTATCAGAATTGTTGACTGTTGGAACAGGAAAGACTAACTGAGATGGTTTGAATGAGTTTTATTCAGTTTCTGTTGGAAGGAATGTGTGTCTTTTGGTTTTAGATTTGAGCTTTAAACTCTTGATCAGGGACCTTTGTTTGGTCTCTAATTGTCCATATCTATTTGGTGCAATGGATTTTGGTCCAATCACTCTACTCTTTTAAAATGGTTTTCAAACCAAAGCCATCGTACAATAAGCTGCAAGTATTCTTGGAAAGCAAGTACACACACACAGCTGCTTTATGTGTTGCAATCATAGCTAACTCCGTGGCTTTTATTCCTTCACGTCTTTTTAATACTTTTAATAATCCGCATTACAGCCAGAGCAGCGGAAATAAAATGTCCACCACACCATCCTCAGTGATGAGACACAACATGCGCACACACGCCTCTTTACACAAAACACCTTGATCAGAATGAGAGCGATAGCAGGTGGGCCACCATTCCCACTATGGTACACAGACACAAAACACTCCGACTCTGACACACAAACAGAATACCTGGTGTGCAATCTGATTCGTCGGAACCTGAAGGCACAAAAACATTCACAGAGAGCTCATCGTTACCGTGTAGGCAACAAGTAATGAAACTCCACAGTAAGAGCCTGAGAAACTACAAACACACATTCCAAGAAGCTCACACGCACCATTTCGGTCATTGTGTATGTGTTTATGTAATGTGGTAAGTGGACTTAATACCCGGAACCGTTCCAGGCACAGCTGGGTTTAAGTCATGCTGTGTGTTGTCGGAGGGGGTACATACGTTGGGACTGGGAGACCATCTTGGTGCGGCTGCGTCCTCGTGAGTCCACCTGGCTGGATACGCTGCTGGCAGTGGACAAGGGCTGCTTGGTACGTACACGGCCTGTAAGCACGTGGAGGGAAAATACTGTAAAAAAACAAACAAACAAAAGAAAAAGCACACATACTGCTGCCCACCTACACATCTAGCTAGAACGAAGCCCAAACCCTAAAAAGCACTACAGCTGATGAAAAGCCACTATAGCTGGAAGCTGCCTAAACTAAACCCTCCCATTCAGGCACACAGATACATAGACCAGGGATGCTTCAGTGGATTAGAAAGTCAGTCATCTTGTCAGGCCCTAACCTAACTCCACCAACTGCCTTATTTTGAAAACCACAATAATGTGCTTACTGTGGGACAGTGACTGAATAAAGTGCCTTGACATTGACATATTTTTTTAAAATAATGTCATGTAGATATGTCCCAATTGGTTAACTGTCTCAGCATTAGGCCTGCAATGTTTAGGGCTGTTTGAATATAGTAGATAGGATTTTGAGCAATTATTATCATTAAATAATTTGGTAATAAATATAAATAGTAACACCAACATTGATGCGTTTCATCACAGTACTCTCCTATCATTTAGTTTACAGCTCAAACAAAACATTCACATTCTATTAAAATACTTGTTCATTCGAACTATTAATGTTGGGTCTGCGATGGCAAATTTCACAATGTAGATACATTTTCTTTTTGTTTTACATTAGTGCCGTTTTAAACAGGACACTACAGAACAAGGATTTTAATATATTGATTCCTGGTGTCAACTTTCCCAGCTAAAGCATCCCTAAAACATGCCCCCTCACACAACACATCCACCTAACCACAATCTTACCATTGTCTGACCTGGTCCCTACAGACAGACAAAGAAGGAGCAGGGTGTAAATAGTAAATTTCACCTGCACATTTCAGACTGTACATATCTAGCATATTCACACCTTTATTCACTATATACTCTGTACATGACCTTCCTTTTTGCATTTCTGGTTAAATACTAAACTGGAATTTGTTGTCTCATACCTGGGCAATGACAATGAAGTTGAATCTAATCTGTGTATTAGAGCTTTACAAAACATCTCAAGTAAAACCCCATTAACTGAATGTTACAATTGAATGCAGGTGTTGATGGCTGGACCATTTCCACGTTTAAAATGAGATTACACTGAAGTAAAGCAGCAGATGATCTTAGATGTGTAATTAGATTGATTCATGATGCGATGAAATTGTATGTTGATGCAAATGATGTTTGAATGCAAGTCTGACAGCAGGGGGCGCTGTGACCATACATTTTAACAAAAGGAGTGACATGGACTGGTGGACCGTAATGATGGGAGGAAAGGGAAACGAAGAGAAAGAAAAAAGAAAAGCATGAGGAGGTTGTTGCTGTTGAAGCAGAGTGAGATGATCTTACCATCCGTTTTATCAGAGGCATCATCTTTAGTGGCAAAGAGAGGGAGAGATAGGGTGGAGGGAAGAAACAATCGGAAACAAAAAGCCAAGGATTGATACAAATTATTAAAAGTAAGGGACACAAAAGGAAAGGAAGTCCAAGAAAGGAAAAATGAAAATTGAACATAAAGTGTCAGTAACATAAAATAAACACAAGATAACGGAAAAATACAGAATGAAAGACAGAAAAGAGAGACAAGAGAAGAGAGGAGCACAGTCTGTATTAGTTACAGAACATCTGTTAAACGGAGAGAACCATGCAGATGCAGTGGTCAAGATCACAACAGAGAGAAACAACACAGGGGAAGATATTCTTTAACAGGACATGCACACAGAGACTATCCAGTCAAAAACATATACAGGATACATCAACAGGCGATGAGGCAACGGAAGAGGAGAGTACAGGGGCAGAGAGAAGTCCAAGCACTGGAATGTGTAGGCCGTGAGCTTTAATTTCAACCTGTCTGAAGCTTTAGCAGCTTTACTTCTGAGCTGATCTGAGATGACTCCTCAGACTCATCCTGCTGATCACATGCTGACGGATGTCTGCACTGTCTGATTTGTCATCCAACTTGACTGACAGGGCCCTTACCCAGTGAGGAGTAGGAGCCAGGGGGCAGACGCCCTGTTCCCCTGCTCTGTCCGACGTGCCGGTGCTTAGCGACTGCTGCTGCGTTTACATCCACATCGCTACGGGAACGTTGCAGGGAGACCGAAGACACCCCACCCTTTGAACCCGCAGGGACTGATAGGACAGGAGGAGGAGTGTGTTGGAGAAGGGATGGGAAGTAATGAGGGGATAAATACATCACAAACACATGCAGGCACTGCACTAACCAATACTGATACCATACAGAAGTACACCAACAGCCAGACACATATATGCATATGTGTGCGCACGGGTGTAGTAACATAAAAACAACATAACAGGATGTGGCTGTACGGACACAGGCAGATGTAAATGAGAATGATGGAAAATGGCTCTGTAGGAGTTTGTCAAAGTGTATGTTTGTTTCCACAGGAGTGAGCGAGCATGAGATTATGTGTTTGAGAGAGATTGCACATGTTTCTGCCGCTGTGTGTGAGTGAGTGTGTGTGAGTGTTTGACTCACCTCGCCCTGGAGCTGCTGACCATTTAGAAGTCAGAGGCCGACTGAGGAAAGACAAATGTGGGTCAGTCCACAATAACAACATATCTTTTTACTCGATGACAAAATATAAACAGCTCAAGCATGTTCCAATAAAGTACAATTGAAAATTAGATTGCTTGAAGGGTCTGAAAAGACTAGAAAAGTGCTATATAAATGCAGGTCCATTTACCCAAACAGAGGTCAGTTGTTTAAGTGGTCCCCTGTGCCCTGAAACCAGCATTTTTGCATTTGACTAAATTCTAATCAATAATCTAATTAGGGCCCGAGCGCTGACAACGTCGGGCTTCGAAGCCCTATTGAAATGCTGTTGTTTATTCTTTGTTTTTTCACGACTTGTGTTGCCATTTTTGAGGCCTTAGCATTAAAATTAGCTAAAAAAGATCGGTGTGCACATTGGGACTCGCGAAAATTGCGACATTTTAGAGGTCTTGCTCTCTAGTGCCACCTAGCGCCTTTTAGGCCACACACCACACACTGTAACTCTGATTGAAACAAAATTTGGTACAAATGTGCAGGCAAGTATCCTCTACAAAATTGCCCGCCAAAACTTTCCGGCATTTTTTTGGGAAAAACACGTTTTCGCTAACTTCTCCTAATCTGTACATCCGATTCTCACCAAAATTGCTCTGCATCATCATTAGACCAAGCTGGTCAAGTGCTATTAAATTCTTTGTAAAATATTGTTGCGTTCAGAAGTTATTAGCCAATGAACATCAGAGAGGCGGGGCTTTAGAAATCAATACACATAATTCCATAACCTTTAACCCAATCATCAAACTTTCAGGATATGTTGACATATCTCCCTGGAACATATCGTGAAAGTTTTATTAAACTTGTGCATCACAGCTCGCAGCTTTAATTCTATTTATATGTCCGCTAATGTATGACTGGTCTTCGAATATAAATAAGAACTGAAGATAGAATATATAGTGCAACGCTGCGTATTCTCTGAGGCTCAGCCACGTACGTCAATCTATATGGATCCACACTGAACCATATAATTCAAGCACATAATATAAAGCAGTGTAGCAGGAAAAGCAAGTCTTTCTGCTCAGCTCTAATTTCAGCTTGCTTTGGTATTAAGTTTGCCAGTAAAACAATGCGGAAATCCAAAATGCTGGGGCTGGACTGAGACCACATTGCCCTGAATAACAGCCTAGCAATTTATTTTTCATTTAATTTCATGTTCAACTTTTGCAAAGCTTTGACACTAGTGCACTGGGGATTTTGTCTTTGACTTTCATTCATCACAATTGTTTTGCTTTTACTGATACATGAACCAGAAAATGAAAGTAATCGGAGGAGATTTGATCCATGTGCAGCTGGCGTGTGTAGGTCAACACATGAGGTCTTATTAAAAACATTCCTCAAAATGGTTCCTGACATCATTCTTTATTTTCAAGGCTCAAATGTAGTCTTAACGTAAACCTAGAGGTCTAAAGTGACCTATGGAGGAGAATAGCGGAGCGATGATTACTTGAGGCTCTCTTGAGAGGAGGACGAGGAGCGATCACTCTGGGGAAGAGAGGCCACGCTGCCAGAGCTCTTCAGGCAAGACTGAAGGGTCTTTTGGTACGATGGCTCCAAGGAGTTGTAGAGGGCGTCAGTCTCCCCTGGGAAGTGGTTCCTCAGACCCCAGTAGGCTCTGTGAGAGGCAGCAGAGAAGGATGGAGGTGGACAGAGAAAGGGGAGGAGGAGAGAGACAAATAGAAAAGTAAAATGGAGAAAAAAGATTAATGAGGTCGAAAGATAATGATGGAAAAGGCAAATGAGAGGAACCATGGGATTCAGACAAGAGCAGGAGGGCGGTGAGATATTTAACACTACTTGTCTTTCATGTAATTAAATTTTCAGAAATGCCTGTGTGTGTCTTACTTGCGGGCCTCAACTCTGGCCTCTGAGTCTGCATCTCTAAGTCCCTTCTTGATGCTCTCAACCAGAACTGCCGTGTGCCTGCAGAGGAACAAAAAGGTGAATGAGCAAAAAAGCAGGTTTAAAATACTGAACATTGTTAGAATCAATCCTTACCTCTCCAGAGAGTGGGTTTGCCATTCCTGTAGCAGAAGGTCCAGGAAATCATAACAGCGTCTGGAAATGACACATTTCTATCATTCTCAGCATCACAAACACAGCTGCTTCATGAGATGTTTTATGATCTTATAGCTGTTAATTATTCGAGACCTGCCCATTACCAAACAAGGCCTTTTATCATTGTAGTGTCAACATCAGTGCCTTTGTTAATCTCACCTTCTAACAGACACAGACTTGGATGTGCAGTTACTGGTTATCAGGGGGATGAGTCTGGGGACGTGGGTGTGCTGCAGAGGAGAGGAAGCACAGCGTCAAAAGATGAAATGATCCAATAATCAGACAACATTGACCATAAAGACACTCAACAAGACTGTTGATTGTTTGACTGCAAGATGTTTAAGTGTCTGCCAACACACTTAGGTTTTAAGTGTGTTGGCAAAACTCACCTTTATGATGATGCGAATAGCTGACTGACCAGAGATGGCCATGACTTTGGCACAGTTGGGGATGAGGTTGAACAGGACGGGAACGATAGCTTCTGCTCCATGGTCAAATTTATTCCCCAGCACCGTTGAAAGGTGTCTACAAAGATATGTTGTGTTAATATTATTGTTATGTTAATTTATCATGTCTGTTATATTGGAGTAGTGAACGATTTTGGACACAGCCATGGATTGTACATATCTATGATCAACACTCACGCCACAGTGATGCAGGCCTCTCGGACAACTTGTGAGCGAAGGTCTTTAGCTGAGAGCTTGAAGGCTCCATCCAGTAGCCGTAGGTGCTGGTAGAAACAGTCGTAGCTGGTTGCGCCCGCCACCAGCAGTGAGCGGATCTTCTTCATCTGTTTAAAAAAAAACAACAAAAAAACAACACCACCAGACAGCAACAATGATCAAATCAAGCGGTATCAAAAAAAAAAAAGGTAATTTCATAAATTTCACTTATAAGGGAAAAAGGGAAGTGCGTTGAAGGTCAAAATACTGACAGCGTTGGCTCTCTGGTCCCAGTCATGTTTGTCATCAGAGCAGATCTCCCGGATCTTATTCAGGTTGTCTTCAAGATCCCTTGCTGAGTAAATCTGCATAGAGACACAGTGAAGGAAAACAGGAGAGAAGGGAAGGAGTAGAGCAAATATGTGAAGACCAGATAAAGGTTTCAGTCTGTCTAGTTTGGTTATTAGACGCCGCCTGCAACACAAACATAAATCACAACGTTATGGAAAAACTGTTGAGGAAACACAGTACAAACATTTCCCAAACATGGACAAAGACTGTCAGACACTCGCTGCAGTTGCGCTGGCTTCCAGATGCTGGAAGCTGCGAAAGGACTTGATGTAAAGTCAGGAAGAACTTTGTGCAGTGGGGGGGGTGTGACGTCAGAGATGTGCGGGGATCAAGTGTGTGGGATGAGAGGGATGTTTTTGGCTTCGGTGTGTTAGGGGAATATTTAAGGGGGATTGTGTATAATGACGTAAGGCGGGTAAATATGTGGGGGATAATGTGTTGACTTCATTTGGTGATATTTTAAACCGAAATATATGTTTGTAGGGATAATTGATTTTTGATTATAATGGGTCAGGCCATAGGTGATATAGTCTTGGCCTAAACAGGTCTGAGAGAGGTCTTAGGTGAACGAGTCAGAGTCTAGACCTTGAACAAAATGATTCAACGGTCAGTGGAGAGTTGTTATTTTTGAGTTTTGATTATTGAAGTTATTTTGATTTTTAAGTTTCAGTGTTAATTGAGAATGGTTTTGGAGTTTTTTTGTTTATTTCATTTCATTGAATTTTTTCTCCTGACTGGCATATTGAAAATAAATTATTTCAACCGCCGCAAGGTCAACCACACTACAGATGGGAAGAAGTTGTGTGACTGCATTTATGCTACTGTGTGTAGTGTACCTGGACAGAAGGGACATCTGTGAAGGCTTTGATGAAGTCCTCTTCATCAACTCCCCCGCTCCCACTCTCCTTGGATACTAGAAAATCAGAGCAGAGTCAATTAAAATGTGTGTATGTGCATTTATACAACAGCATGTCAGCCTTAAGCATCTGAGGATTTCTGTGCTGCTGTTGGTTTTGTGATTCTGGTTTAACTCACAAAAACGCAAGCACACTTCCAATTACACCCACACAAGCCCCCACAGCAGCCTGTGTTTCTAATGGCATTTCTGGCAGTAATGGACATGTCAATCATATATCTCTGGGGGCTGGAAGCTCTGTGGACCACACCTCCTACAACTCCTTGTAACTCCTCCTACTCCTCATACAACTCTGGAAGCAGAGGGAATACGAGAGACACAGAAAAAAAATAAATAAATAAAGAGAGCAAGGAGGAGCTTAGAGCGACCGACTAGGATGAGAGTAAATAAATAATAATAAAAAATAAATATTGATGGCATGTTATCAGGGTAAGCAGTTAGGGATGCAATAATCATCCTTTTTATGTTGATAGGGGATCCTTTCATCTTTGTGGGAACAGCATTTTTACATTAGAAACAAGTATTTAATCACAACAATAATTCAGACTGAATAAAATGTAATCAACCTTAAATTGTAATTAACAAATTTAGCTGCTTGTATCAACATATCTGAGAGGTTATAATGCAGAGATATCACCAGCAGTGTGAAAACATTGTGCACTGCTGACATAGAGCAAGCTCCTCGTCCTTTGAGGGGAGTCATGCCTAGTACTTCATCCTTTCAGATATGATTTTAGACTGTTTTTCAAGGTCTAGACCTCTTAATTGACAGTTACTGGCAAAATTTAAAGTGTGTGGGCATACAGTCATCTAAATACAAACAGAAGAACCGGCCTCTCATCGTCACCGTCATAGAACCTAGTGTGGCGTAGCAGAGTAGAAGACGGACAAACTAATTCACAAAAAATGAAATGAAAAACGAAATGGACAAAATATTTACAGCTGCTACCTCAGAAACAAAAGATTGAATATCACAAATCTTCAGCAAAGGGCCAAAAGCCAGATATTTCTTTTTTCATCACATTAAACTTGAGATCACGGTGTTGTTCTGCTTGAGAAAGATGCCCAGCATGCCCTTGACTTCTGCCTCCACCAGCAGCTCCACGATCAATTAGACTGTAATGATCCAAGTGATAGAAGATCACAGTTTTGTGTTCCCAACCAATATAGTTAACATACTCAAAATAGATTTGCAAAACACTACGAGTGTGTGTGTGCATGTATTTGTGACATTGCTGACACAGATGTATCAGCAGGCAGCAGGATATTGACTGCATGGTTGTGAGAACGTAGCTTTCTGCCAATAGTGTGAGAGCGAGAAACAGGAAAAGAAAAATCAATACATGCAAAGACGAAGCAAACACATGAATAACAATCCAGCCCCCTACAGCAAGAAGAAGACCTGACGGAGAGGAGGAGGCTTTCTCAATGGGGCGGATGATATAAACTGATTCTGCAGGCCTGAGTCGACCACAGATATGAGGCCGATAAGACATGAGAGTGTATCAATTTTCTGAAGAAACACACAGGGACCGTCATGTAATTCCAACTTGAGGAGTTCACTCACAGTCATTTGAGCTCCATTTAACTACTAGTCATGGAGTGATTATATCTGATGATGTGCATTCATGTTCGTGTGGATGCACAGTCAGTCACATACCAAGCTTGCCACCGGTAGCGCTGGGCCTGCGTGCTGCGGAGGACTCTGCAGGCTTCTTGGGAACTTTTGGGACCTTAAAGGCCTGGGCTGACGAACGATTCCCATCCACACTGTCATCGTCTTCGAAACTACGATCTGAAAGGAGAGGACAGAGACGAGAGCATTACCATCCACACTGTTGGTGAGGAAACATGGTCAAAACTTTTTGCAAAGCAAACATTGTCATTGAGTCCAGTCCATAGCATATGGAGGAAGGATTACTATTGATGTACATCATCAAACTCAGATGATAACTACTAGTCTAAACAATTATTTTATTTATACACAGCTTGCACGAGAGTTATTATAAACTATGAGCAAATACAGAATCACAACAAGATGCTCACTGACATTATGATTGACATATTTACCATGTTGCAACATATGAATTATTCAAACCCTCAGCTCTTAAAACATTTCAAGACAACACCTTGACATCGATTTAGCTGGCTACTGATCATTTGAAGACATTAAACAATAAGAGGGGGGAAAGTACAGACGTGAGCCAAAAGAGAGGTTGTTTTCTACAGAGAGCTTAGTCAGGAATGACTAAATCAATACCAATTACAAACACACCGCTGGTCAGAAGAAAAAGCCACCCACTCACACATATATAACCATTTCTAAGTGAGCCAGTGATCAAGATGTGTCCACCCATGAATCCAGTGACTGGAAGAACTCTCTGCAGCCCAAACCCTCTATTTGCATACTAGCAGATATTGAGCTAGCTAGAAAGCTAGCATTGAAACTTGAGATACGCCTCCAACAACAGTGCAGCATTTTGAACATACATTTTCCACAAAAACATTTGAGGAAGACCATATGATACATAAACACACACACACACACAGATACACAGATACACATACACGACAGGAGATGAAACTGTTGGCAAAGGAATGCAGTTGCGCTCCGGTCGCTCTGACAACCAGCCGTTGATGAAATGCACCAAAGCCACCACCCTACACCTTGACTCATACATGAAAGTTACCTTCATACAGTCGACATGCAAACTCAATTGACAGACATTTATGTTCGCGTATACGACATGTCCACAGCGATTGCAGAGCCTATTGTGCCAAATTGAGTACATTTTAAGATGACATGTAAAGAAGCAGAGACACACATCCTTCGCCATGAAACAACATTTACCACACACACACACACACACACACACACAGACACAGGTCCATCACTGCACTCACAGTCACAGATCCGCTGGCAGATAAGTCGCCTCATGCTTCTGGGAGGGCGTGGTATTGGGGTTCCCCCTCTTCTCCAAGTCGTACCCAAAGACACACACACACACCTCACACACCCTTCATAGCAGGGCTAAAGCTTCATGCACGCACACACACACCTCACACCGCTGTCCGAAAACCCCTCCACCCATACAAGTGCCGGCATTTTCTTTCGGTCTCTATCGTCTATCCCTCCCTCCCTCTCTCTCTCTCTCTCAGCATCTATCTCTCCTCCTTCCCCTCAGCAGCCTCACAGCCAATCAGATGAGAGGTGACATCATAGTGTTGCAGCCAGTGCGGAGGCAGGGCTATGTGTGTCTATGAGGGAGAAAGGGAAAGACACCCCAGGAATATTAACAGGGCTTCTCGGTGTCCCTGCCAGACCAGCTAACCTAAACTCATTACCATTGACAACACACACTGACCAGCGTCTTACACAATCTTTCGTTCTCTCTCCCCCTCACACACAAACACAAGATTATTAACAACCTCTTAACACAATTGTTATGTAGCTGCATTTACCTATACGGCAAGAAAAACAAATGTATTATTAATTCATTAATTTATTCTCTCCCTATTCAAAAGAACAAAGAATGATGGAGCAATGATCAAAGGAGGTCATGTGGGGAGGATGAAGCTGAAGACCACACCCCTCCATCTAAGGCCTTAACCCTCACTCTCACAGACGCACACAAATAGAGTGCAGTCTGTGAATGTGTTGACAGTTACAGGTTGAAGTGTTGCATCCACATCAGATTAGCGGTAGCTACATTGCTGAGGACATCTTCAGTTCTGGCTTGATTTATTTGCATTTAGTCCGGTCCAGAGCAAGTAAAACACATGCTCAGTTAGAATGAATTCTGGTAACTGACAAGTCATGCTGCACCGTCCTAAAATTTCAGGGGGATAGATATAAAAAGGGTCTTAATCAATATGGATGTAAACAACCCAAAATATTCTCATGGTTTATGGTGAGCTACAATCTGTAAACATTGTTTACTTTCAATTCTAATGTAATAGAATACAGAGCCAAAATTAGATAAATAAAAACTGTGTTCCCACTCTACACGGCATATACTATAGACACAAGCACACACACACTGAAATATCCCTGGATCCTTTATGTAAAAGGGACATTTATGAGGTTTGGTCCTGCATCAGCAGCATCAGGGTCAAAGTTCACAGGCCAAATGGACCACAAGACCCTCCTTTGCATAATAAAAAACATTATAAAACAGATTCTTACAAGCGTAAAATGCATGCAGAAGAAACTACACTTAGGTTTATAAGTACATTTCATAACAAAGACACTAATAGAACTAAAATAGTTCAGATATCAGTATCAGATACCAAATCAGTGAATTTAATTGCTTTCTAACAAAATCCACGGGTCCATTAGCAATACACAGTCATGCATCGAGCATCTTGGCATTGATTAACATCACTGTTCGCAGGATTTGCATCTGCTTTTGTCTGTAGTCAGACCCCATGGGAGTAAATGCCACTGGGTGAAGGGCAGAGCAAAGACACCAGAGAGAGAGAGAGAGAGACAGACGGAGAGAGAGACACGGCGATAGAGAGAAACCCTTGTAGGGAGCAGACTGCACACATGCTGTTGCCATGGCGATGTGTGCAGTCCAGCTCCTCAAATGAATAGAGCAGCAAACAGGGAGAAAAGATGTTGAGTAAGCCCACTTACACACTGACACATGTCAATTTTGGTTTAATCAACAGTTGGATTACGTGTTTATTCACTTAATTTTAGTTGATAAAATTAGGCTCCTCCACTCCAGCAGCAATAGTATCTCCAGGGACATACCACACTGCCAAATAATACGGCACAACATGCAAACAATGAGTCCATACATACATAGAGAAAGAGGCACAGCCGAACACAGACAGAGTGAGAGAAATCAGTCACACCATGTTCCAGGTATCGTTGCCATGGAAACTCCAGGCCGAGATTCCCTTCTCTCCAAAAAGAGGAGAGAAACGAGAAGAGAAGACGACCGTCTTAAATATACAGATCCGATAGTTGTCCAGAAATAATCAATCTGTGGTCAAATTATAGACATCTGCAAAATCAAACAGACAGCCATGCCCAAGAGTGTCAATTCCCAATCCGTGTGGGAACAACCCCAGAGATCTTTCAAGCCAAAAACAAATAAACTATAATATACATGCCAGGAGAGATGAGGGGTGTAAGGTAAAACACATGAGTCATTGTTCCATTTCTCTGTCCTTATCCAAAGAGAAATAGAAGGGAAGAGGAAGACTAACAAACACTCAGAACTGATCACAGACCTGCAAATGCTGTGTAGTGATTAAATCACAGCTGTGGGAACACAAACGCACAGTTGTAACCACATGGTGGCAGCACCGGCTCTCTTCTAAAAAAGTTTTTTCAATTAAAAATATATTTCTAACATAGCTTAAATCAAGGTAAAGCAAACAATGTACAACGACTTCAAATAAAAACAATCGTACTGCATACTAACAGTTGAACTTGATTATGGCACACAAATTAGTTATTTTTCTTGTTGAATAATAACAATAATAATAGTAGTAAGAATAATAGTAAGAACAATAATTTAGTGGGAGCTTTTGTTTTCCTGGTACTATAATAAAGATTCAGATGGTCTTGACACACAAGAAGAAGCCTTTCAGTACGGCAAAATGACATGTGTTAATATGTTAGTCCAATCACAGAAATTCAAGAGGTGCAAAATTCAGCCATGCAAACATTGCAGCAGATGTCATCACACGTACTACAGCTGAAAATCTCAAAAATGCCACTAAGAGCAAGATATCTTCTTAGGAATTAAGACTTCCTACACAGAGTGTTTTTGTTTATGCTGATCTGCTGTAATCTGCAGAGGAACTGCCCGTCACATATTCCCAATCAGAACCATGTGACAGAGTCCCATGCATAAGAGGACACACAGAGAGCAGAGGACGACGAGAAGCTAAAGACGAGAAGCACTGCAAGAACTGGGACAAAAGCTGTTTAAAAGCTCATGAGTGCACCAGTTCCTAAGTAATCTAGATGAGGTATGTGTGCCAATATATTACCAGAACATGAAACCCATGGCTATTCCTGTAGAAACCTACTACGTTCAACTAAAGTACATGACATGTAGAATAAAAAAAGTACTACTGTGGAAACCCCTCAGTGATCACTGATCTGTACTGGTCAAATTGATCTCGATAAGCAGATGTTTATTGTAATTTTTGACTTACATTATCAACTCATTGATATTTGCTTTCCCTGTGCACATCTGTTTTCTGTCTCCATCTCTATTAGCCGTGACTGCTTCTTGTGGTTTAAGTAGACTTCACATGGTAACCTGAGGAACGCCAAGATTCTGTCCCAAGCTTTTGGAGCCATATAAGCAGTTGATCACAGTAAAGGCGAGTACAGAGGCCTCCACTGCATTATTATCATCATAACCGTAAAGTATAATTTTTGCATTGATAGGATGATCAGATGTTTTGCTTTCAGCCACCCAGTTTCTGTGATGGGGAAAGCATCATCAGAGAAGAGGCGGAGGAGGGAAGAGAGAGCGAGATACACACTTGAGATTCTGGGCTGGATTCTCAAAAAGGAGACAGACAACTCCATTTCAAACCAAGCTTAGAGAAAATGAGCTTCTTAAATGAGAAAACACACACACACACAAACACACCCACAGGTATAATTTGAGACCCAATTCCAAGTCGGGAAGAGGGATAAACCATAATATTCAGAGGAAAGCTTTGCCATGGCAACCAGCCCAGCCTGGAAATGGGGTCATGATTTCCTTTGCAGAGCTGGAGATGCACTGAAGCAGAATGAGCATGTCTGTGAAACACAGAGCGAGGGTGTTTGTGTGTCAGTCCTGGTCAACACTGAGCTATGCAAGCAATGAAAGCTGTTACTTGTGGTCAGTTTGCAAGCCACCTAATATCTGGCCTTGTGTGTGTGTGTGTGTGTGTGTGTGTGTGTGTGTGTGTGTGTACGTATTTTTGTATTTACACCAGCACATTTTCAGACAGAACCAAATGTCAATAAGTAAGGCACTAGTGGCACTATGCTGCTTTACTTTCACAGGAAACAGGCTTAAATTCTCCACATACACAAACTGGAGGATGTAAACAAATAAATTATTAATTTGAATAAAAGGTAACTGATGACATGTGAAAGTTTTTGACAAGTTGTTTTCAAATCAGCAAGTAAGAAGACACAGAAAATAATCAGCTATGTTAATAATGTTACATCTAAATTAAACGTCCATCTTAATAATCATTTTTCTGCAGTCACGACAAGCAGAGTGATCTATTACGGACGTTATCTTAACGATGATAATTTGTTCATGATTAACAATCAGAGAGCTAGAAAGGCTGCAAACATAGAACAACACACTTGATTTTTGCAATAGAGAGAAAGAGAGCGATAGAGATTTGAAGTGGGAGAGAAAAAGGTAAAAAAAAAAAAACTACTAGCTACTTCACAGTAAAGTCATAGTATTATTCATTCATTCAGGTACATTGAAAAAAATGCCACTGAAATGTAAGAGACAAAAAAACGGAGAAAACACAACATAATGGAGAAAATGTAAATTAATCCAGAAACAAAATATTCACTCGTTTGGCTTCGATAGCTATCGTCAGCACTGTTCCAAGTAATATGTACCATTAGTCTTTCATATTAATACAAATACTCGCTAGTAAATATGCATGCATTTGCATATGTACTGTATATTCACGCACACACACAACACAGAATGACACGATGGAGACATTACAGAACAGCCCAGTTTATCCTCTCACACATGCAAAGTAGCCAACATCTGAACCAGTGCACTTGGGGTGAAAGTGCTCGGATTTTAAAGCTGATTTCAATCTAAAACCCATACGCTGACAAGCTTTTGTCTGAGTGCCAGCATCCACAGCCAGATGAGATTAAACACAAACACTTACCATCGCCATCATCCCCAACTACCATGGTTACAGTGCGTTATGGACAGAAACTTCCTGTTGTCTTTGTCTGTATCTCGCTCCTCTCCCTTGGTTCTCTTTGTTTTCTCCTCTATCTCTTTTTCCTCTCTTGTTTGTTCAATCTCTCTCTGTCTCTGTGTTGATGAATCAGGGAAAGGCAGTGATAGGCACAGCACCGTGACTTGCCTACAGTGAGAGATCTCTGTCAGTTTCCTCCCTCCCAGTCTCTGAGCAACAGTTGCCTCACCCAGAGAAAAAGCCAAGAGCAGGCCTAAAAGAGATGCGGGGCAAGGGCGAGTAAGAATTAAGAATCATGTGTATGTGAGTTTTAGCATATGATGCGAGTTTGCATCATGTTCTCAGGATGAAGTCTTGGGAGTGAGAAAAATAGAAAATCTACATAAAGGATTCATTCATAACCAAAGAGATGCAAATTACTTTTCTGTTGATCAACTCACTGACCAATCATTTCAGCTCTAAAATGTAATATATTTTGTTTTGTACAATGATTCAGTCAAAACAGGAAACTTTGATTTATCAAAAAAACAATCTGTATTGCAGTGTTTGGATATGCGGTCAACACATATGGTCACATTGGGAAGGGTTTTAAAAACGGAGCAGTGCTCGACACAAAACAAGAGGGTCCACCATTAGTATCTGGTTGTTAGGCTGTTGAGCATAATAGGGTTGTCATAGCATCACAGCATACTGTGGTACTAAAATTTATGGTCATCATACATTTGCTTTTGATATTGAAAATTGTATATCGGTACAACCTTACTCCAAAATAGTCAAAATGTTTCCATTTATAAGCACTGCTTTCATGCCCAGCAAAGCAATAAGCAGTAAAGAAAGGAAATAATGACATTATCAACTGATCATAACAACTATCATGGACCACAAAACAAAACCATGCTTGTAACCCTGGGGAGGTGGGAGTTAAAAGTACCACTCCCTCCATCCCTCTGCAGCCACCAGAGACAGCATCATGGCAACTACATGCCCTGAGCTCTTCTCCACGTCTGTCCCAATGTCTCTCTGCAAGTAAACAGATGCAAACAGCCGGCAAGGCACCAACTACTGCTGTCGATGTTAGACAGAGACGATGACAGGGCAGCCTAAAGGTACTAACAGCCAATGACAGGCTCTACATGGCACCAACACCAACTGAACTCACAGAGAATACATACATAACTCGTTCTGTCCGAATACCACTTCCTATCTATTCATGCCAAAAACCAAACCCGATATCAGTGCTCTATTTCCACCAAATATAAAATCTATTTACCTGCTATGATGGAAATTATTTCTATATTACAAGTTACCATTAGGCCAGGGATTGCTGTGGCACTGAAAAGCGATTCTGCGTATTGGGTTGGTATATCCTTTATATTCCACCAACAAATCATTTAAAAAAAGTGATTTGTTGGTGGAAACGGTACAATAGAAGCCAACAGCTTCTCTTGCCAACTATCAAAATAGAATTTGTTGATCATTATTTAGTCAACACTTTTCAAACAACTGAGAAAATCTCAATGCCAACACAAATGCAAGAAGAGAAACTAAAAAGAGTTATATGGGTGACGAAATAAAGCCCAAAATTAGAGTGTACCAACTTTCATATTCTGAAAGGTAAAAACTATTTGAAACATTGCTGTAAGGGGTGTCCTCAATACCACTCTCTTTCCACGGTCAAATAACACTGGTTGGCCCGAGGCTCCCACAGACCCACACAGACACACAATCTACTGATGGACGGCAAAACACTCAGCAGCCTTCAGCGCAGGTCTGGCTTAGCACACCCTGAATCTCTGTCTCTCACACCCACACCCGCACAGATTAAACCATTAATCCTGTTAGGTCCTCTTACAGGAGCTCATGGTAACAAAGTGACACAACCGCAACAGCACATGCAGATAGACACACACAAGAACACACACACACACTTTTCAAATACATGCAGTATCTGACAATATGACACTCGTTTTGCAAAAAACGATCAAAATGTTCAAGGGTTCACAAAGATTCACTGCATTTCAAGCCTAGTAGGACAGACAACAGCGCATGTGCATTGAGAACACGCGCAGTGCACATATCACAACAAACTACACTAGCGTAGCAGCCTGCATGACTGAACTTGAAAATGAGTGAACAAACAGCATCAGGAGAGAAAACACAATCAATACCGTTAGATTTAATAGCTGGACGTGGATCAACGTCACTCGCATGGAGGTGGTTCGGCTTCAAAAAGACTGATGTTCAAAAGACATTTCAATTTTGGGGGATGCAAAATATCATCAATCTTTTTCTGCAAAATCCCCCAAAATATTAAGATTTTTTTTTTTTTATCACTATCGCACGCCCCTACTTGACAACAGTAAAATAATCTTGGCAACATGCTCTCAGAGGCAAAATACAACTGTGGCAAAATAAATAAGGGAAAGCACTGACCGTGACTTGGGCTGAGAGCCATGTTGCCTGAATTCAAGGCTTCATCAAAACGAGAGAATAACGTCTGTAAGCTGCAGAGAGAGAGAGAAGAAGAAATATTAGAGCAAAACATACACATAAATAAATTAAATAACTATAATTACAGAATTGAATACATTAAAATGAGACTGAATAAGGAAAACTATATGCAATCATCTGCAGGAATATTACAAAGAAAATGCACAGTTTTGACCTAAAAACAGGCATGGTGCTGTGAATCTCAAGTATCATCAGCAGCAACATGTGGACAGCCTGCCCGCCTGTCGGCAGGTGGGTGTGTCCGTTATGCCAGATTTTGCACTCATGAAGCTGCAGCGGCAAAACGACAAGAGAATTTCTGGCTTCCTGATCAACACCAAACACACAAAAACACGCACAATCCCAAATCACATCTGCTCAGGCAGGTGAGAACAGGTAACACTGTCTGGAAGCATATAAACAAAGATCCGTCCCAATCACACATTGTTTACACATGACACAACACAGGCACAATGACCCATGTCCAGTCACATGCCCCAATGTCTCCTAGCCAAAAGGTTAGGTATGGATGTGATCACACAAGATAAGAGTCATACACACCGATATCTCTCTCTCTGCCTGCCTTTTGGTGTCTGGCTGCTGGTCCACAACTACACGACAGCTTCCAAGCTCCTGAGAAGCGTGATTAGCGTTGCAATGGGCTCCTCCGCCGTGCAGCGTATTCACGTGGTTCCTTCCTTTCAGTAGCATTCTTATTTGCCTATTTGGTTCAGAAATGGCCCAGCCTTTAGTCTTCTATATTAATTTGCCTCAGTATTTCCCAGTGGACTGATTAATAGGTTGCTGCGCAACGTTGCATTTGCTCCATGCTAGTGACACACTCCGGTCCTCTGCTTCCCTCAGCTCTTTGTATCCAACATGGTGCAGTGACTCCGAGAGGGAGGGAGGAAGACAGGAGAAGGGAGGGAGGGCATGAGAGAGAGAGAGAGACAGAGAGATAGAGAGAGGGAGGGAGGAAGACAGGAGAAGGGAGGGAGGGCATGAGAGAGAGAGAGAGAGAGAGAGAGAGAGAGAGAGGAGGGAGGAAGACAGGAGAAGGGAGGGAGGGCATGAGAGAGAGAGAGAGAGAGAGAGAGAGAGAGGAAGGAGCCAAACAGCAGAAGACCAAACCATGCTATCGACACATGACAAAGCACCACCTACTGACGCGCATATGTATTGTATGCTGAGCACACACATCCACTGAGAATTTCCACAGTCGTATAAAGAGTTAAATCTCAGGCAGGGCTTCTGAATGCATGTGTGTGTGAAGGAAACAAATGGGCCAGTTTGTGTGACAGGCAGAAAAGAGATTCAGTTACCCTTTACATAACCTCCCTCCGTACCCAGACACGCACACACATAGACACACTTGTCAGAGGGGGAGGGGCTGTAAAGCTCGCGGCAGACAGAAAGCAAGGCTGCGCCTCCCCCCTCGACTTCTATGCTTCGCACCCCACTTGCCCATATTCCCTCCCCCCTTCTATTCCTCTTCTTTACTCCCACCTCACATCTCTTAATTTCAGGAGCCCTTATTCAATCACACTGCTGCAACGTTTGCACTGAACTCTTAAATCTGTGTTGGACAAAGATCGACTGTCATTGAAAAGGGGTCGATTCGATTCCAGTGAGATAAATCACAGATTTCAGGTACCTCATTTCCCTTTTGAACAAGATATCTGTGCATGAGGCGGGTCTACTAAATGCTCTTTCAAGCAGGATTTGACTTACTAATAGGAGACTGTTGTCACAGGTTAATTTTGTATTGGGACTCAGGTCTATAACAGTACTTTAATACAAATCCCTGCAAGCACCTCAAAAATACAGTCTTGCAGTACATTAGAGAAATACTGGCATAAAGTTAGGTTTTATTTTGTTTTTGTCATTTAAATTATGTTTAACACTCTTAACACTTTCTATGTAGACTGGCCTTTTAGATTTCCCTGGCCTGCATTAAACCACTAAACTAATAAACCATTAGTCACAGCCTCCAGGCACTCACAATTATTTGGATGAGCAATGTAAACTACTTTTCGAATGAACAAAACAAACTAGCCTGGTTATAATTTCAGGCTCTTTTTCAAATTGAAGGGGCCAGAGAAAAAATGAAAAGGCCCTTTTTTTATATGAATTATTGATAGTGCAGGTGTCACAATCTGCTATAGTCCAAACGTGTCAAGAATTTTATGCAAGTTAATCCTGTATTAGGAAACCTGGGTTGATATAATCAAAGGCAGTCTTCTGGTTAACTCCTCAGCTTTCTCTAATGTTCTTTCTACTGTTCCCACATTCTATCCATAATCTGCTGCTATGCTAGCTCTACAGAGATATGTGATCTAGTCAGCAGGACCCTAGACGCAGCCCTGCATCCCACCCTGCAACATATTACTACCAACACAAACACAATCTCTACCATGCCTTCAAACCAGTGCTCCAATTCCAAATGTGCTCATTACAATTCATGCGAAAATGTATACATATTTTAAAAAATGAAGAAGGGAAAACACCTAAATCCCTGTATGTGAGATACACACCAGTCTGTTGAAATCCCCACATACACAGACAGAGTGACAAACGGGCTTAATATGCTCAAAACATGACGTGGCCACAGCCAGCACAGACGCAAGACTCATACTGAGCAGTCAGCACACAACACTGGCTGCTGCTAAGATCTCATACACAGGAGAAAGAGAGGGAGGGGAGGGGTTGCCTAGAATAACCCGCAACCCAGGGCATGTAACCAGGACGACCAAAGAAGGACAAGACCACTCGATGGACCTCTTTAGATGACATAAACACACACTACCCCCCCCCCCCCCACCCCCCACCCACACACACTTTCTCCAATTTTTACTCAACTCTGTTACTCCACCCAATGCCTTTGTACCCAATCTGCCTCCTCCCACCCTCCTCCCCCAGTCAGTCAGCATTGTGCTCTGGATGAAAGTGCCTCTGTGTGTGTGTGTGTGAAGGGCAGAGTGGTGCATGGTGTGGCCTGGGACAGACTGGGTGCCAAGCCCCCCCCCCCCCCCCCCCCCCCACACACACACACACAACCAATACTCACAAAGAGAGAGCTTATCAATAACTGACACATACAAAATAACTCACCGTGCAGCAGGGAGTCCTCTCTTTCCCAGGTCTGCTCGGACCCTCTCGCCAACGTGACGGTAAACATCCACCAATGTTGCTATGGAGGCCTCACGTACCTACAGACAGCAGACATTAACCCATTTAAAATTCCTACACACACACACAAACACAAACACAAAATACTCCCACACACTACACTTGAACTAGTATACCATGCAATGGTATGTTAGGATTAAAATGTACATACAGATTGCACTCCACTGTCTGGGCTTACAAACACTAAGGGTAGCAAATGTCAACATATTAAAAAAAAAAAACCTTTAAGGGCCCATGCTCATCCCCCTAATGAGCTATCTGATTTGCTGTTAGAGCACTGTTGTGATTTGATAGTGGGATGCTGTAAAGGGGATTCTTTGCAACTGAGGGTGGGCGGGCCTGTTGAGGATTTTGATTGGTTGGGACAGTATGTGGGTAGATAATCATTGGGTAGACGATAGGAGCAGATTTCAGCTTTGGGGCGCAACTCCGCAGGAGGTTGAAAAAACCAACCTCTGTCTATCCCTCTCTCTCACTCGCACACATTCAGCTAGTACTGCTGTGTGGGTTAATGGTTGGGTGTTGGTGCTCATGATTCAGCAGTGGAGCTGGGGGCGGGGGGGCACTTTACAGAGCCCATCTCCTCACTAATAACAGTAATAATCACAGAGCTGCCTTAAGTTGCCTGCCAACACTCTCTGGATGCTGAGAGATAAACCACAAGCTTAGCTACAGACTGCTACAAGGAAGGAAACAGGACCTCTACCTAATAACACACAGAAATAACAGTATAAACAGACACGTAGACATGTACCATATTGCTAAAGCGCCATGTGTCTTACCTGTGGGTTCTGGTCTCCAGTCAGAGAGCAGAGATGAGGAACTAGTTTGCTGAGGCTCAATGGCTGGGCTCCATACCTGAAATGAGTCACAAAAAGACATAGAAATGAGAGGATTGGTATTAATTCATGACCAAATGCAAAACATCTGCTGTCTACTGAAACCTTGCCCATCATTCAAATCACATTTCAGGAATGAGGAATACTTCTATCCTCAGGAGAGATGACGTGTGCTCTGGAAAGCCTTGTGTAAATAATAATTTAGGAATCCTAAAGGATGTATGGAACATATTTGGCACATTAGACTTTTAAATTGTACTCAACACTGCAATCTACAAATGCAATCTACAAATACACAAGAATTGACTCTCACCAAAATTGAGAGCAAAGTGAGAAACACAAGTAGTGATGAGAAAATGGTTTGCATTAGCTGTATAGCAAATAAATACATTTACAAATACAAATCTTTGGTAATAAAAGGAATAATACAATCAGAATACTGAAACTAAGATAAACATGGTTACATTATTTTCCAGAGAAACTTCTGTCGATAGCTTCTTCATTTAGTTTTTACTAAATTAAAATGACTGTGTTTACTTAAACTGCAGAGTATTGTCAGCCACTATAATACCTGGAGCTATAATAATGAAAACACAGAGAAATAGACTATTTGTTTGTTTTAGTCAGTCAGAAGATACCCGTGTATACCCAGTAAACACTTAAGCTTCGCCATCGCATAGCAGCTTAGCATTTAGCACAACAGTGTAACTTTCCATTTGCAAAATAATGCTAAAATTAGCACTGCTATTCTCACAGCCCACATTGGCTGTGTGGTCATGTGAAGGTAGGAAACAACAAACTCCACAGGTCTGAACTGCTGTCGAGCTGCTGTCCAACAGGGTGAAGCAAACAAGCATATGTTCATTTGTATATATAGAGGTGTTTGTTTACTGAGCTTGCAAAATGAAGGTTAACTACGACAGCAACAATCACTGGCTGTGTGGGATCTTACAAGAAATATTTAAATAACAAATTTTAGGGAAAAAAAACAAACAGAAGCAGAAGACAGAAAAATATAGATATAATACAATAAAAAAGGAAGTCAAAAGGCCATACACACAGCCCAAAGGACATGTGACAGTAAGGAAAGTTAAGGGGCAAATTCTGAAAAGGATTGCGCAGCTTTTGTGGCACTTAACCTGCACAAAAAAGACAAAGAAATTGTGTAATCTTCGAGGGACCTGCAAAGGGTGAAATGCACCCTTAACTGTGACTGCCAAGCAAATAGTGTCCTGGCATTCCTTTGCTACTGCCACATCATATTTAAATGTAAAATGCAAACTTTTGACACAAAATTGGGCCCTTTTTTGCCAATGAGTCTCATTGCAAAAACAGTCCAATTCTAAAAGATCAGCCATAGCAGTTACAGTGATATTATTAATGTCTTCAGTGAGTTGTTGGTAACTGTCTGGAGGGCATTTAAAAAGGGGTGTCACACCCAGACTTTCCAGTACTCATGACATTGTTATGTCATTGTCATCCTCCACTCAAACATATTTATTTTTGGATGCAGTGACAGCTGTAGCATAAAAGAGTCGGCAAAAAAGGGGCAAATTGCATCCAGCTGCAAAACTTTACATGCGTTTGCATTGTAATATAATTTGCACATTATATTTTATGAATAAGACCTTGAGAGAGGGCAAATGGCAGTTGCAAATTAGTGACATACAATTCATGGTGCCATCAGGAGCTGAAATCTATTCTTTGTGAATTTGCCCTAGTCTAGTTTTAACAACCCAATTTGAATTAGTCTCTTCTTTCCCTTTCCCAGATGTTATTTCTGTGACATCCTGTGGTTTGTTACAGTCCAATACAAATTAAATGTTGACAAGCAAGTCCTCCATCAGGCCTGACATCCTAATTTATAAACAAATGCATATAAATAATAAAATATTGTGTGTGTGTGTGTATATACACACACACACACACACACACACACATATATGTTTAAGGCTAACCTTATCTGTCACATGATAAAAGTAGTGCCACCTCTATAGAGTCACACTAACAATTAAGAAGATTAATCCTTGAACAAACACAATGGGGCATGCTCATGGAGAGTAGCATTAAAAAGCACATGGAAAAAAGGTTGACCTCTCGTGAATTAAGTCATACAGAAGATGTATGTTGTTGGTACAGGATAAAGATGATAGAATCAATACATCAATGAATGGGTTTATAGTAAGTACAATTAGAAATGCTGTATGTTTGATTGTAAGGTAGGGTTGCTCCCTCTTAGTCGATTTATTGTTGTTTAGGTTTCTTTTGTCGATTAATCATTTTTAATGCTTTTTTCATAATGAATATCATTTCCAAGATAGCAATGAGCACAACTATGTGTGTGTCATTATTTGGGGAGAAACTTAATCTCCTGTTTGAAACAATTACTCAATTAGTAGATAAAATAGTATGCATGTCAGTCGACATTGTTGTGATGTAAGGACATATGACCTTGTGACCACAAGATGAGTGAAAAGAAGCAAATATCCAATAGCTTTACAATTGACAAAGTATTCTTTCACATTTCACTCTGGAAGTGATACAGATGAATAGGAGGAAGCTACTCACGTGCTGAGCGTGGCACTGAGACACAGGCAGATTCCTTCTCGACTGCGGAAGTTCTTGTGTTTAAAACCAGGAAGTAGCCTTTCCCAAATGTACTGGAGGAGGAGAAAGAGAAAGAGAAAAGGGAAGAATGGGGTAGAGGGCGAGAAAGACAGTGTCAGTAGGAACGGGCAGAAGAGGGTTCTGCCAGGCAGCTCATCAGGGGTTTGAGCAGATTATGGAGTGCAGAGGAGGTTACAATCTGTGGAGATGTCTGTGTAATTCCCTTAATACCCAGGTGAGGGAGCCAAAATAGCACAAAGCACTAGTACCTCTCAGCTGGAGTGACTGTTGTTTTTTGTTGTTGTTGTTTTTTTTTGCTGTCTGCCGTGTTATGTCTTTCGTGGTGCTTGAAATATATGGCTGAAATCATGGTTTATATCAGTATTTATCTGACATATATTACAGGCTTTGTCTGGTCCTTGTGGATTGTATGCGTGTGTGTCCATGTGTTTGTGTGCGTGTGTGTGTGTGTGTGTCTCACCATGGGCGAGGCAGTTTGCTCCATACAGCGAAGGATGACAGCTTGGCTGTTCTCCCTGACCTGGTCCTTCCCATCACCCAGCCTGTCCACCAAAGCTGGCAAAACTACAGACAGGGAAAGAGAGAGAGAGGGTGATGAGAGTCAATGGATGAAAAAGGCAGTTTAATGTGCAGTATTTACATCAAGTAAAGGACAAAAAATAAAGCCACAAATGAGAGTTTCTAGCTGATTTAAAGACCAAAGACAAAAAAGACTGCCCCCAAGTAGAGTGCTTTTAAAACACATAAATAAACAAAGATATGCATTGATCATGAATTGCCTTCTGGAGGTGTGTGAGAGAGAGAGAGAAGCAGTGCAATGCAACCATCGACACAAAGGCTCTAATGAGTCCGGGGGAGAGAGGGGACAGGAAATGAGAAATGGACCGTGACTAAAATAATGTCAAGATCATCAAATGCACTCGTGCCAGTTCCACTTTAACACACAACTGCTCCAGTAGCCTGCCTGTGTACTAATAGTGACGCACACTGTACAGAATTAGAAGTAAGAGCATTTAAATGCCAGCATTCAAGTGAACTATAAGGATTTTGGCAACTACACAAATGTTTCAGATGGTTACTGTAATCCTCTATAAAATGTGGAACAGTGTTAACAGAAGGGCTTTCTGCTTTCACTGTAACGATCAGCTATGTTATATCAGATAACCAGTTTTTTGACAGCTTTTTAAATGAACAACATTAATGGGTGACAATATGAATACATTTTATTCAGAGATCATTTAGAGGATGAATCTGAAGCAAAATCAACCATTTGTTTTCTGATGAAGAATTTTCTGATTATCCAATGCCTGATTAAGCTTAATCCTCTGTGCCATAGGCTTCCACGTTTTTTCAAAAACCCTTCATCAAGGAAGCAAAACTTTGCACTGGCCGACATGTTTCATCATCATGATAAACATGCAGCAGTGCAGTTTATTTTCAATCAATCCCACATACACGGTTCTGCTTTCATAAATGCTCAATAGCATCTGCTATATATAGTCCCCCAACAGATGCACTGTTAACACCTGTTTGAGCAATATCATTTAGAAATTATTTATCTTTATTTTTTAAATAAAGTATGCATTTTGACCAATTTTTCACCATTTACTTGCTCAGGATAATCAACGGGCTTCTGAATGAGTACCATGAGTAATCATGGTAGGAGAGACAGAATGTACTGAAACAACCCTTTCTCCAACAAAATATTGCTCCCAACACAGTTATATACTGTTTACTTAATCATCACAGTATAACACCAAGTCAGTTAAACTTCAGGGTGATCAATGAATCCATTTATGATGCACAAGTGATTGTGAATAATTCCAACTACTTTGAAACAGAAGTTGCTCTCTGCCCTTCTTCTTGACCAAATCTTCTCTAGTGTCCTTGTCACTACTTGTAGCATGAGGCGGTACCTGGATGACACATCCATACATGCATTTGCAAGGTTTGCTGTGCCTCCCAGCAAGACCATGGGATACCAGGAGACACGAGGACAGATGGATATAGCAGTAGAAATGCATCAACCCAGAACCAGGACCGGCATCTACTCCTATGTGCTCGGATGGACAAACTGCCAGAAACAGACTCCATGAGGGTAGTATGAGGGCCTCGAGTGGGACCTGGTGTGTAGGATGTGTAGGCAGTTCCTGGATGACCTAAATTAATTTCAGCACCTATAGGATGCTATGTATCAGTGCACCAGACGCCTCCATGTACCACAACAGACTGTCCAGGAGCTCACTGATGCCCTGATCCAGGTCTGGGAGGAGATCCACGAAGACACCATCCGCCAGCACACGAGCAGCTCAGTCACCGTCGGGAGTGCATATAGACACGGGGGGGCCAAACGCACTACTGAGTCACATTATGAATTGCTGTGATGAAACTTGAATCCAGCCCTCAATGCCTTGATTATTTTGGTCTCCATTGACCGTTACTTCATTTTGTTCTCAACAAATTATGATTGTACATCAGTATATATTCTTAACCTTAAATAATTAATTCAACAGGGTCTCATGTGTTATTTAAGTGTAACTTATTTTTTTGAGCAGTGTTTTTGGTTAGTTTTAGTAAAAAAAAAAAAAAAACAAGTTTAGCTCAAAATTACTCTGAAATTGAAACAAATACTGCAACACATGTACCCATTTCTGTTTAGGCAACGAAAGTACTTGATTAACTCAGGACACCAACAGACTCCTGGCTAAAACCTGTTTTTTGACCTGTCCATCACTCTGACCACCAAGTCAACAGCAAACATAATTCACAATTCACAACAAATGGCTGTCTGAGAGGTGGATTAGCAGTTTTGTCTTTTCGTGAGATTGGTTTGACAGTCACAAAAATGTTGCCAGCCTTATCCTCCAACTCAGGAAGCCAAATATTCACCACATACTGTAACAATGGTTTAAATGGCTTCTCCAAACCCATAACCCTGTTAAAAACAGACAAAATGCCAAATCCGGTGGTTTAATTTAGTTTAACCATCAAATGGAAAAAGTTAAACTTTTTTGAGTTACAGAAAACTCAAAACTTTCCTTTGAAAATCAAACAATGAGGCATGCACACAAACACACTGCTACCCACATTCCTAGCCTGAGACTTCATCATGGGGGGTGATGTCATTTGTCCATTTTCCATGCTATGCGTATGTGTGTGTACACCATTACCATAACAGCTGGTTGCCTTGGCAACAAGGACAATACCCTCTAACAGAAAAATGACAGTGGGACATTGTGGCACCTAACGTCATCGGCTGTAGTAAGCATGAAAATACACAGATCCACATGGGGCAAGTTGACTCATTTTGTTTCATCTTCTCTCAAGAGGGTGATCAAACTAGCACACAGCTGCTGGGTCAATCACGTCATTATATCTGTCAACAATAAAGTGTATTATAAAGTCAAAGTACAAGAATTATGTGATCTGTGTGTTTCACTTCCACTTCGAATCTGGGAGTTAATTTGCAAGACAGCCAACAGCACAGTGTCAAAGTGCACGCACAAGCACACACACACAAGCACACACACAGTATAATGGCAGCAGCCTGGAGTCCTGTAGATCAATACAATTGCTCAGCCTCAATGATCTCATCTTCCTCCCCTCTTAGTGTTTGTGTATGTGGAGGAGGAGGGGGGTGGGTGGTTGCAGGGGGAAGGAGAGAGAGCACAGGAAAGGACGATGTAAGTCAGATGAACGAAGGGAAATTCTAGAGCCAGTGGTGACTTAGAGAGATGTTTTTACCATCAAATTGAAACACACACGTCCATTACCCACACTCTTCTACAGAGCCAGGCTCTGTGTGTGTGTGTGTGTGTGTGTGTGTGTGTGTGTGTGTGTGTGTGTGTGTGTGACAGACTTTGCACTGTGTGATAGGGCCAGTCATCACAGAGTCGCACTGCAGGATTGAGTGCGTTTGTTGGTGACAGTCTAGCCGACAAAGACAGCTGGTAACACCTTCAGCGGCCTTCACTGACATAACCCACACATACACACTCACAGAAAATGAAATCTGATACAAGATCCTGTGCATGAGGTCATCTGAATGTGAGGTGTGGTTTTGGGGTGTAATAGACTGAGCTACAGCATGACAGACAATTCAGAGCCTAAATATAGAGACTAAAAGATGTATTGTCGAGAGGGGCTGGTGCGTGGCTTCAGAGTAGTGCTGCTGGTTCGGCTCAGAGGAACCATAAAGAAGAAGTGAGTAACAAAACGGAAGATCAAATGCTGATGTCTATACAACAATACACAAACCATCATAATTTATGTAACAGTAAAGTGTTGTTGAGTACACTTTGGATAATGGAAGGATGAACTTGATAAAGATGATGTTTACTTTTGAGCCTGATGAACTGAACAAAGAAAAATAAATGGACAAACAAAATTATAACAGTAAGTGTTTGTTGGCTTTATAATGTCTGATGCCAGATTTATAGATGTACAGGTTATCCATGTCATGGGTAAGGAAACTACCAATAAACATAATAGCATGTATGTGTACCATTACGTTTTTTTACTTCAGCATTTCAGAAGGAAGAAAAAAAGAGCTCAGTTGAAGAAAAAACCAATGATTCGTGAATATGTTTCATTGTAAACAGAGCATAACCTAAAAGGAGATTCAGTGTGGGGACGGTTAGATTCGATTTCTCACCTGTGCCCAGGAATCCTCTGAACCGCTCTCCAAGACGGTCTACAAACGCACCACAGATTTCTATCCCAAGCAATGCCACCTAAAAAACAGAATGAGATGGAGGCAAAGGTTATAGTGGGTCATACACATAATACACATGGTGTCAGGTATTTGATATTTCTCCCTTTTCATGTCAACAAACCGAGTACAGTGTTACTATCCGCTTACACAGTGGCAGCATCGATAGGAAGACGCATCGGCTGAGGATTAAATATGGCTCTCATTGCAGAGGTTTTGACCAAATTTTAAGTTTGATCTGAAGAAAATGCTGAATCACACTTTTTTCTGAGGTTTTCTGACTCAGCAAACAGCAGACTGTAAGGGGTAACTTTGTGAAGTTCAAGGAATCAAAATCTATCCTTGTATCCCTTCCAAGATGAAAGTCAGTCAGTCTGTCGACAGCTCTTTAAACCAGTTAGTCCTCAAATCTCAGCTATCTGGAAGGCTTTTATATTTCCTATGATCTGCTGCTACCTGCCTATTTGCACTATTGTATAACTGTACATTTGTATGTTTTAAATGGTGTCCTGTGCTGTGGTACTGTATGTACCTTTATTGTACTTGGAGATGCCAAAGACAAAGTTCCACTGATGATGGACTGTGCAATGTTCTCCACAAACCAATGGGTGATAATGCAATGACTACATCCACTTCTTATATACAGTCTGTGGATATGGGGCTACAGACTGAATAAGCAACACTGTACAGTACACAGTGCCCTATATTTACACTGAGTTACTGGGATTTTTCCATCCATCTGTCAAGTTGAAAGGAAATACCAGAAATTCAATACAAACATTTTAACCTCCAAAGACCATCCTTGAGCCCCGACTCCCCCAATATACAACCACTTATTATAATCAAGCAGTGGAAAGCACCAGAAAACCTAGTAAACAGACCTTTTAAACACTATGGGCCTCGGCTGAGGTTGATCAATGTGCTTGTATGGATAAAGAGATGATACTTGTGTTATCAGGGAGAAAAAAAGTCTCAGAAACAAACCCAAATGTCTCATTTAATTTACTGTATCAAAGATGACCATTAGCAGCTGTGGCACTCTTTGATTATATAACCTTTTTGTGACCTCTTGTGACCTTCTGTAGAGTAGATAATGGAATTTGATAAAAATTCTAATTACTTTCAGATATCAATGTTGGTACACTTAAGTCATGTGACCCTTGGCAGTCCCTTTAGTCATCTTTCTCGTCTATGTATACGGTCATCTGGCTGAGCCGTAAAAGAAAATCTGGCTTGTGATATGACTTGTAGGGGGGAGGTGGACTGGATTTTTGTCTAGTGGTAAAGTTGAGTTTTCCACTGTGTTTCTGATTAAGATCACATCCCACACTGCGCTGTGCTCCTGGAATGCTTGTTTTGGCAGTGGTAAAAATGAGCAGTCCAAAAAGAACATCCATCAGAACACTATTCTCCAGACTGAGTAGAGAGTCGGACTGCAGTTATTCCCTATTTTAGTCAAAAGGAAGAGCACAGTCAGGTAATCACCCAAAGAAAAAGGGGGAGAATGGGGGAGGATGAGGAAAAACACAGGGACGAAGGCCAAGCAATACCACAAAAAAAAAAATCACCTTTAGAAGAAACATGAGTTCTAGGTCACTATGATTAGTCCCTCATACTGACCTAATTTTGGGGGGGAGGGAGGAAAAACAGCACGAGAAAGAAGAAACATACAGGCAGGAAGCAACCCTGAGGCCCCCCGCCTCCACCCAGCACCCCAACAAGCTTGGCGCCCACAACCATATGGCATCTTCACTTGAAGAGACACAGAGAGGAGATACATAAGTAGAGATGGGAGATGGGCTTGTTATCTACCTTGGACAAGAGAACGAGGAAGGTTTTCTCCTGGAGCAACTAGTCTAACTATGAGTGAGGAGGGAATAAGGGAGGAAAGAAGAGGGGGAAAGCAAGACTAAATGGGATATCCAGGTATCATCTCAGATACTACATATATAATAAACATTGGGTAGTGGACAAAGCGGTGTCTAAATGAACACAACTGCATCTACAGATTGCAGGCTTGAAAACATGAGTGTGACTGAGGTATGCTGGAGGAAAAAAAAAAAGAACTGTAAATATTTAGCCCAGTATGAATGGTTCTTTGTGAAGATGCAGGTTGGTGTGTATGGTGGCTTAGCCTGCTAATTCGCATACCATGTACAGGGTTTAAAGGGTACTCTGGATTCTAGAGGGGCTTTGATTTAAGGATCCAAGGCTCAAACAGCAACATTTAGGAGTGGACGAAGTGTACAAAGACGGAGACTAGTGCTGAAACAAAAAGACCATCCATTTAATAACCATTAATTAGTCAAGAACAATTTAGGTAATTTATCATAGAAAAAAAACTGGTTCCAGCTTCTCAAATGTGAGGATTTGCTGCTGGTCTCCTTTTGATAGAATTGTAAATTTAATATTTTCTACTGTTGATTGGACAAAATAAATTATTTGAGATCACTTCAGGCTCTGATGGTCATGTTACATTACTTTTTAACAATAAATCATGATAACAAAACAAGCAGAGCAGACAAATTGATGATAAAAACAATTGTTAGCTGCAGCCCTCAGATCCATAATGTGCTTCTTAATGGCCTATTTGACAGTGTGATGTTTTGAGACTAAGAGTATTAGGTGCATCTGGCTAAAAGAGGAACTTGAGTGCGGCAGTCTCCATGTCTGAACATTTCATGTACTTGTGTTTTCCAGTCACCTACCATTACCCTATCTATCACTCCAGTTCTGGAATCCCCTTCTGTTTCTCCAATGCTTGTCAACTCTGCATCATCTTTCCATTCATTACTCTCTCTGTGCTGACTCAGCGTCTTGCTAACTCCTCCATCTTTTTGCCTGACGGAGAGCCAATCAGCATCACGGATGAAGATGAAAATTACTATTGGTGTAAGGAAGTGGCAATGGTTCATTTTTCACAAATATGTTGGGTCTGGTCAGTCATTACAGAGGAATCAAGAGAACTGCATCACGTAATGACATTTATCTTCAATTAACCTTCAAGTCTAACCTGTTTAACTGTTCCCTATTTATATGAATATATCTATATCTCATATAATCACCATTTGTTTTGTGGTGGTTGGATGCAAAACCAGAACAACAAAGGACTATGTAAAAGCTGTAAGTATTCATAAATTGGAAGATGCTGTGAAGAATATTTGTCCATAAGCTGCACCTAATGATTTTGGTGTTTATATGTCAATGATGGAAACCTGTTCAATAATGTTTGTATACAGTATTGGCACATTTCTATCAGCCTGTAAAAGGAAATACGTTGTATTTAAACCACTATGACAACCAGTTCAAATTAAGATTTTCTACAACTAGAAAGAGAGACCAAGAGAGGATGCTTTCGTTATGCTGAACGCACAATTTCCACACTTTTCCAGTCTGGCGGAGTCTTGCCTATCAGTGGAGACAATTTTAATCAGTTCAAAAAGAGATTTGAGTGTCAAATTTCAGCACGCCTTGCAAAGATTTTCAAGGCTGTTTTGACTTTCTGTCACATTCCAGAGATATGGCAAAGAGTGCAGACGATGCTTACACACACACAGAGAGAGCCAGAAACGTGAGCTAGAGTGAGGAGAAAATAGTGAAAAGGGAAAGAGAGAATGAGAGAAAAGGAGAGTGAGGGATGAAGAGAAAGCACAGGGTACAACAATGAGTCTGGTAGCCCCTCCCCCATTCCCCATCCAGTGCTACAGTAGTCTACAGTCCTGACAATGGGTCCCCTTCAACACGGACATGGTCTCAGTCAATAAAAGACCATTTAAAGTCCAACAAACCACAAGAATACCCTGGAAATGTTCGAAAGTCACCGGGTTAGCATTTTCATACGTCTGTCCCTTGTGCTCCAGGAACAGACTACTGGGTTATCAAAAAGAAATGCATAGCCTTCAGCTTTACGAAAACCCGGCTACCAGTTTGACTAGCTCCGTATTAAAAGAAAAAGATAGTCCCCATTGTACCACTAAGGAGATGACAGCTCGTTTGAAATGCTTAATCTCTGGCAAAGTTCCTCGCATTGACATCCACCTTTCAAACCCCTCTCTTGTAGCTCACTAGGTAAACTGGTGGAAAATGAATAGGCCGAGGGGATGCCTGCTGCAGTACCACTGCGTTACCCTCATACGATGACTGGCCAATATCGCTCACCTTGAAATTGCTGGAATTGACCCATCCCGTTAGCTCGTCCATGGTTTTATCCAGCCGGGGCTTGTCCTGCTCCACGTCCGGGGAGCGCTGAGGGTCATTCAGGTAGTCAATAAGGTCCTGGCCGACCTGCAACCTGCGGGTCACATCTTTCTGCAGAACCTGCTGGTAAAAATAGTCCATGTTGTCATGGTCCTCCATTGGGCACTCGGTGCCGTGTGGCCAGCCACTGAAGCCGACCGAAGGCAGGGGGCAGCGGTCGGTGGGACGGGGTGTAAAGGACCGAAAACGACTTGAGCCGAGGTCCCGTGGAGGGGCAGAGAGACTCTGTGTGTGTCTGGACTGCGTCTGGATGATGTTTGTTCATCAACATGCAACGCCTTGTAGCCAAAAAAATACAGATCAACACACAAATCACCCCTCTGTCCAAATCCAAAGCTCAACTTTGTACAAAAAAGACGCGACTCACTAGCGTACTACACAACGTTAGCTTAGGAGGTTAACTGAAAACTTCGAGAAAGTTCAAGAAACGTAGCCGAGCAGCTTCCTTCAAAAATAAACATAAAAACAACCTAGCACCCCTGGCTGGCTAATTGTTATGCTAACAAAAATAGCACCTAGCTGGTTAGCACGGCGACCCAAACAAGGATAGCCCGCTTCCCATCAGCTAGCTCGGCTAGCTACCGTTAGTTAACCGCAGGCCTCGACGGCTGGCTCCACTCCGCTTTCTATTCCATGACCGCGCGAGGGAAAGTCTGCCGAGCGTCCAGCTATCGACTCATTCCGCGGTAAAGTTGCAACAAACCGCCACAATAAGGGCTCAGCCCCGGTCCCGCCGTAACTGGTTTCTCTTTAATCCAGGAATAATCGCCGCTGCCGCTAAACCCGTCTAGATGCGCTGAAAGCTGGCGCGCCGCCGGTGTCTGCAATTTACCAGGAGGAGCAACGAGCAACCGATCAACTATCAGGCCTATGGGTCTTCGCGAACCGCACAGCTAACCAGCATAACGCCTGATGTAAAATGACAAATGTACCATGTGCGACACATGTGCTTAAACATGGTGATAGACACGCTGCCTAAATAAAGTGATTTATTATTGTCATTAGGTATGGCAGGTTCATTTATTTTCAGTGAAAGAGAATCAAACAAACCGCACTGTTTATGTGGGTGTGTCCGCAGTCTACACGGCTCTCGGGCGACATCTAGCGATTTAGCTGCGTTATGGCCTGTGCTCAGTTTGCCGCAGTTTACTCTTAATTACTTTGGACACTGGGAAACAAAATCACACACTGGAGAGACAAAGCACCTTTACTATTAGTCACTTTTATTTATTCACTTGTTTATTTTTTTTTCATGTATTCTCTTAAACATAAAACTGTTAGAACAGCTTTCAAAGAGAGGGCATTAGTATCACAGCCATTCAAGTCAGCTATGTAGCCATCGGAGTCTTTCTTCACCTCTCCTTGATGTAGTCCTATCCATTGTCCTGCCAATCTCCCCAGTCTTTGAGCACTTGGCACTAAACAGAACTTGTCAGTCTCTTGTTTCACACAACATTGTGAGCTGCTTCTCTTTTGGTGTATTTTCAGTGCTTTGAGTAAGTGACATTTCATGCCCCATACACATGTTACTCTGTATGACAAGACAGACAGGGTCTGGAAGAAGCAGTGTCTGTATAGAGAGAAATAATGTTGGTTCTGGGGCTTTTCAGACACTGTATATCACATTATTCTTGTCACATAGTTTTGTAATGTTTGGATGAGTGGGAATTTGTTGCAGATACTTTTAACAGGTTAGATTGGCTGTGTCAAATGCTTAATCATTTCATGTTTCATCTCGTGCTGCTTTAATAAGCAAGTGGATTATATTCAATACAGACGATTCATTATATCCTAAATCCTCGGTTAAAGCCAATTGCACAAAACGTCACTAAATTAACTTTTAAATATACAAATTCACGTGATTGTCAAAAAGTTGAGGTGCCTTTGCTCACGTTCTCAAAACTATTACCTCAGCTTTAAGCAAATTTCCATTTCATTTCGAAGCAAAGTTGCACCGATGTTAGCCCTGATGGATATCCAAATACACAAAGCAATCAATTTGAATTATGGACTTCACAGTCCAGGTAAAAACAGTGAGGATACCACGGTTGTTTCAGTGTTACTAAACTCACTCTGCTCTGAATAGTAGGGAGAAACCTACTGATGTAAACAAGTTTGTCTGTGGTTCTAACCTAATCCAGGATTTAAAGAAATGCTTAAGTGGTCAAGTAGGAACTAGTGCACAGGGCTACTGACAGGATTGGATCAGGGCCTATGAGCCAACATAACCACACAGAACACAGGAGAGGCCTCTCATCCCAGCAGCATACAGAGTGAACCTTTAGATGCTGAGGGTCTGAATCACAGGCCCTTATTTTGTTAAACAGCAACAGTTGCTTCTTTTCCATTTAAAAAATAACGACACAACATTTCTCCCTCTCTGGATATACAGTCATTGACAATTACAATAAGCACTGGAAAAAAAATAAAATAAAAATGTTCCCCCAAATTTTGAGTGAATTGCCATAGGTGTTATTTTTTTTCCATTGCAATACATTCTCTGTACAAACAGAATCTAAATCTCAACAGAAGTTTATCAGATGCACAAATATGTCACATGTCCCATTCTGTACTTCCTGTTTTTTTTTTTTTCTTTCAACTCTTCCACTTTAGAGTCGAGCTTGTCAGGTCACAGGTTCTCTGTTTATATCCAGAAGATCAGCATTTCCCCACAACCCAGCACTCGTCTCCCTCCATGCTGCGTGTTTATTGGTCAAAGCAGAATGAATCACAGGATGGTCACATAGAGGTGTCGCATGATTGGTTGAGATGATACTCCACAGCAGCAAACTGAGCAAATTGTTATCCAAGATGACAATATCATCATCATTTTTTTTGTTTTTGTTTGAACATGATGCACTGTAGCTCCACTGTTCAGTCAGCCCACCCCCCACCCCCGTCTCCAGCTGTCCGGGTGGAGTCCTCTTCACCCACGGGTGGGGAGTCAGGGGTGTGGGGAGCAGGATGGAGTGGAGAACCTCTTTTTGTCTTTACACTGAGAAAGATACAGTGAGTTAGAGAGAGAAAAAAAGAGAGGTCCATCCACCCGTGTTCTTTCCATCCACCCCTCCACGCCCAAACCCGGGGCTGCTGCAATCCTTATCGATGAGCAAGAGGAGAGAGGAGGGGCAGGTTTAACTGATCAGGGGCAATCAGTATATGTATTGATCAGTGATCAGGAGCAGTGAGTGGGTCCAGCCCCTCCTCTCCCCTACACCTACTCCAGTCTCCACCCAATCCCATCACAGCCCATATCAGAGCAGCAGGACCTGTAGACAGAGGTGGCCCCCCCTGGCCCTCCACTGTCAGAGGATGATGCAGCAGCGGCACAGACGCTGGCCACCTCCATGTACAGAGGGAGGGGGTGTCACTGGGGCAAAGTAGGCGTGGACCTTGATCTCTGGTAGGTGGGCCTGTGTAGGGAAGAGGTGTGTTCATACAAAGCATATAAAAAAAAGACAGAAAAAAGTGTCTAATCAACCATTTAGAATCAACCATAATATACAACTCTCTGCAAGAATGCATCTTAATGTATTTTTAAAAATTTGAGTATAAACTAAAGTGCATTATTTTAGGATAAAACAAAGTGGAGAGAATAACTGAGCATAGAAGTGATGTTCAACTGACCCGGATGCGTTTGATGCCGGCCCTGGTGACTTGCTGACAGTCGTAGAGCTCAATGCGCTCCAGACGATGGCAGCTCTTCAGGTGCTCCAGGGTCACGTCCGTGATGAGGGGGCAGTTGTCCAGCTCCACCACTGTGAGGCGCTCTTGGCCACACGTGCTGCTGCTCAGGGCTCTGATGCCATCGTCAGTGATCAGCTCGCAGTGGGACAGGGACTGTCCCGGGACACATCAAACAGGGTTGAAGACACACAAACACAGGATTTGACAGAACCTGGCATCCAATCAGAAGTGCAGGTGAAAGTGTTTACCAGTGCTTGCAGGCGAGGGCAGTGGATAGACAGTTGAACTAGGGTGTTATCTGTCACCTGAAGACAGGACAAGCTTTATCAATGAACTGTTCTCACAAGCCTCCACACATTTGAGAGTCATAATTCATAGATTTTGGAAACATGTGTTGCATGTTTGTTTTATAACCCTCTAAAACGTTGTCCCTCCTTTTCCGTGTCCCTCTCTGCTTTCTGTCAAAATCTATTTAAATAGTGAAGCTACTGGAGCGCTCCCTCTCCCTCTTTGCTGGAGACACAACCTGGCATGCACACAATCACATCTGTCTGTTTACTAAAATCTAATATCTATCCAGACAAATCGATCAAAGCCAAGAATTATTCCTGATAATACCACAAGCATGATGTTGGTAATAAAGCCAAAAATTGTCTTACCAAAATACATTCTTCTAAGTCCATTTTTTCAAGCTCATGACAATTCTGTGAAGAAAGACAGCAATCATCCAGTCAAACTAGATATGGAGTGGAAATGGATGAGTAGAGGCTCACGGGAGAGAAAACAGGATAAAAGAGAACAAAGTGAAACTCACCCTGGCCAGCACAGTGAAGCCAGCGTCTGTAACATGGGAGCATCGTGCAGCTTCAAGGATCCTGAGACCACAACACACAAAACACAACTTGCAAAGGCTTCTCGGAAGGTATGTAAAGGTTGGGTACGGAATCACGAGTCCTTGTTCAGATCGTAATCTTGTCTGTTAAATAAACTCTTTTATTTTGAAGATATAGACAGCGTGTGTTGTTTTTGTTTGCCCTGAAGTGACTGCTCTGATGCCACTGTGTCTCGAGATGCTGATGAAAGAGACTCTCTGTGGATTCTGGCATTTGTAGGCAGGTTACCTAGGTTGACTCTAGTCCATTTTTTTTCTTTTTTTGAAATGACAGTCACGCTGCCTGAGATGGGTATTTTATCGAGCGGGCTGGTGTCCTTGTGAAGGATAATGGGTCACATGTGTTTTCCTCACTTCAGTCGGGGACAGTTGAGTCCCATTGCAGTGAGGGAGGCATCGGTGATGTTACTGCAGCCAGACACACAGAGGATTTGTAGCTTGTGGCAACCGCGGCACAGACTGACCAGGCCATCATCAGTTATCTGCTAGAGGCAACAGACGCAGAATTACAAAAACACAGCGGCAGTCAGATACATGCGTCATTCATTATTGTCAGTCTGGCCCTCCGTCCAGCCAACAACCAAATGTTTATATTACTGTGCAGGACTGCATATTGATGGTGGTGAGTTCTGGGCAGTGTTTCTGAAGGTGTTTCAATGCTCCGTCTTCCAGCTGGGTAAAGATAGAAAAAAAAGCACAGTATTGTTAATTAAACACCTAGATCACTCATATATTAATGTGTCTGTGTTTTTATGTGTTGATGGGAGAAACCTTTCCTCAATTACGCCCTTTTTTTCCAGTGAGTTAAAGCAATGTTATTACTGTCCTCACCGAGCCCCAAAATATGATTCATTTTATGGTATTTTTTTCCAGGAAAGCAAATTAAGACTCGGGTTTGGTTAAAAAAACTCCCTGAAGAATAAAGGTTCTACAAGGCAGCAGAAAACGAAAATGCCAGCCTGACACAAACCAACTACATCAACAACAAAAAAACACCATGGGACGGAAAATTTACTGTGTTGGGAACAGTAACTAATGAAAAGGGCACATTTCTCCTCAGGGAGGCATGCTTCAATATTTCAGCAGTGGGAAAGGAGTGTGGGGTATAGTGTGGTTTTGGGTTTTTTCTTAAAGTCTGGGAATATGTAAGTATTTGTTTTTTCCCTCAGCTGAAGCATAGTGTGGGTTGTCTTCACCACCAGAGGACCCTGTTCATAGTAAACTCCATCATTTGGCAGCAGGTAAACACAACCACATATTGATGCATGGGAAGATAAATAGAAAATAAGGTAAAGGTCTTCACCAATTTTGGCATTTTATGGTGAAAATGTGTTAAATGTGATGGTCTTTTATAATTGGGCTACAAAAAAGTTGAATAAGAACTGTATTTCAAATAAATCTATTTCAGCGTGGTATAAAAAGCACTCTGGAAATAGTCAAAATGCCTTTAAATCCCAATTTAAAGAAGCTACTGAATGAAGAAAAATAAAGCGTACCTGTGTGCAGCCCCTGAGGAACAGTGCTCGTAAACCATTACAGCCTCTAGCCAGAGCCTCAATGCCGTCACGTGTGATCTGGTCACACCATGACAGGTTCAACATCTCCAGCATTCTGCAGCCGTCGCTGAGCATCCGCACACAGCCAAGACAAAGACAAAACACAGGGGACATTTGAACCAAAGGAACAAGATCAGTCACTTGTTTCAGTTACATACCGTGTGTGAGGGTTTGAGGTGGAATAAAGAACACATTTCTGTAAGGAATAGCATGTTATTTGAGTCTGTGTAACCAGGGATCTACCTGAGGGCTTTGAGGGAGTGGTTGCTGATGGACACACAGGAGGTGAGATCTAGCTGTTTGAGTTTGGAGCAAAACTTGCTGAGGCTGAGACAGGTGCTATCGGTGATCTTGGTGCAGCCGTTCAGGTTCAACACTTCAATGTTTCTGCAGTTCTGAGCAAATGTCCTGGGGAACAGCCGAACAGTGGAGAGGGAGAAGGCGGGTTACTCGGGAGTCGCTTCATTGAATAAATAAGAAGTCAGATGCTGAGAGTTGCTCAGGAGCCAATTAACAGAGTCGTCTACAGGCCCTTTGGGAGGTTGTTGTACAGCAACTGTAGCTTTCTTCTTTACTCTCAGTTGCTTATAGAGGTGATATCTTCAAACCATGTTAAAAGATGTACAACTGTTTCATGATTTAAAAAAAAAAGAAAATTACATCCACTTTGTTCATTTGTTATTGTGTTCTTTTTACACAGTAAAATGAGATTAAATGGAATCAGAAAAAAAAGTGTTCCTAGCACTGAGTCCCCTGGGACTGAAGAGGCCCAAGCAGCTTAAACGTTTCTAATCTTACATCACACAGGAACATAATCACTTGAAACAACAACAGCAAGTCATCAAACCAACAAGAGACGGCCTTTTTTTTGTTGTGTGGTAAAAGTCAAAGCAGCGGCACGCTTATATTATATCAGTTCATGCCAGAATGACGGTCTCACTTCATGGAGGCATCTCCCACGCTCAGGCAGCCCCTGAGGCTCAGCTGCCTCAGGAAGCCTCCACAACGCTTGGAAATGTTCTCAACAACGCGCCCCTAGACACAGTGAGGAAGAGGGAGAGATGGACAGATATAGAGAGAGAGAGAGAGAGAGAGAGAGAGAGAGAGAGAGAGAGAGAGAGAGAGAGAGTGAGGATCAGCTGTGATGTCACAGTTGGAACCAAAGCCTAGCGACCCGACAGCATTAAGCCGTGGGCTGGATAATGCCACTCAACCAGTACACACGTGCAGCACATATAAACAAGCACACACACCGATACAAATGCCGTGTGTGCTTCATCTCTTCTTCTCTCTCAGGAACACACCCTCACCTCTATGTCTGTCTGGAAGTTGAACAAGTCAATCTTCTGCCAGTTACTGCCATCTAGGGCCAGGACATTCCACGCCTGAGAGTGTGACAGACAGGTTGTGGACAGAGACAGACATGTGGGTCAGACAGAGGGGGTGGTAGTGGTGGTGGTGGTGGTGGGGTGATGAATGGTGACTTGACTCTTTCTTTTCACTTCCTTCTTTCTCTCTGGAGCTCATTCTTCAACATTTTAAATATGAAGTATTTGGGTTGTAATGGTATTTTTCACTGCTGTCTGATACTTTATGGTCAAAGCCGATCTTAATGATTGCAAGTTCATGTTCACAGGCAACCTGCATTAAGCTCAGCAGACAAGAGATAGGCCATCAGATTAAAAACCCGCCTTGTTGCTTCATCAAAGGTACAGAGAAATAACATCTTCCCCGACAGACCTGGGAGCTGTAAGAGAAGCAGCCGCCGCAGCTCTGCATTCGCAGTGCAAGTGCCAAGTCCTTGTGATTATTCAGAAAGCTCATTCATAAATGGGTTTCAGCTGCAGTGTACTTTGGCTAAACGGCGGTCCACTTCCACTTACGCAGCAGATGGAGAACAATTCTAGACATTTCTAGAGAACTCAATAATGGTAAACTGGATTTAATTTAACCATACATGGTTTAGAATAACATCAATATATTCTGTGAGTTTGTTAGTCCATAGTGGGTGGTTTGGAGGTGCAGAGAGGGAAGCGCTTACCTTGGATACTTGAGCACACCTACAGAGTGTAACCACGTCTAGATAGGAGAATATTCTAGAAAGAGAGACCAAAAAAAGCATTAGTTTTGTTGTGATCAACAGCTGAGTTTCAAACTAAGCTTTAAGGTTTTGTGCGATTTAAATATATGTGTTTTTGTGTGTCTGTAGAAAACAGAACAATCCCCTGTGGTGTTTGGTTGGAAGCGGGAGAGCCCCACAGACAGGCAGTGTTTGAGCTGGAGGGGCGGGGGGGCGGTCAGCCACAAAGGGCTGCATGCAGCAGGCTACTGGGTCAGCTCAATCCATTAATCTGCCAATGAGTAATCTCTGGCACTCAGACAGGCAAGGCCACAGACAGCATGGGACAGACAGACATACACATGGAGGAAGACATACATGTGACCAAACCAAACCTCGTCCGAGCTCCCAGTGAGTGAACGGCTACTGCTCACAGCCCTTAAAGGGCTAATCTGTAGAAAATGTGAGGTATTCAGAGAATTGTCACAGTGCCAAAGCTTTGAGTGCAGCTGGGGTCTGAATGTCCTTTTAACCCTCGGGAAACAGGAGCTGGCCATTGTTACCTCCATATAGACGCGGACAAAGGCTGTGTGTTTTGATGTGGTTGGGCCAGGGCATGTTGGGACATGTCAGTCTAATCTATACCGGGGTCTTGTATCAGGGAGTACATCCACACAATCGACAAAGCAAGGCAAAGACACACGCACACACACACACACACACACACACACACACACACACACACAGTCCTTGGAGTGATTGCAGGCCACCAAGTTGACCGACCAGGCAGGTGCTTATCAATCTCCCTTCTGAAAACGGGTTAATGACTCTGACATTGATCATTGATCTGACTTTCCATTATGTGTGAAGGAGGCCCTTTACTGACCAAATTAGATGTTAATTATGCTCACAGGGAAGCCGGCCAGTCTTATTGGTTGTTTCCTGTTAACTTACTGTATTTGTCATTTGCAACAAAAGCATAATAGTTGAGAACAAGCCTGATATTTCAGATGAATACAGATGGATTATAGCTGCATCATTCTTTCAGGTGTTAATATAGAGCCAAATTCTGAATCACATTTAGGTCACAAGAAAGCCCTGTCGTCTCCTCTGAACACAGACAGAACAGAATATATGTAAGTTTCCTTGGATTGCTCTTTAAAAATCCTCCTTATTTTTTCTGACATGGTGCATAATGGGATTTTTAACGGGGCACACTCCCATTTGTTGTAGACTTGGCCTTTTAAGCGTGGCACGATAAGAGAGAGTCAAGCACTCGCCACGGTTGCCAGAGTAACGCCAGTCAGACATGAATTTGGGTGGCGGTGGGGAGAGTGCTGAGTCAGTGCTTCTGGATAAGAGAACGCTCTGAACTCTCAACCGAGGCTCATCTGTCAGACAAGGATCTTCTATATCACTGCACAGTTCTCCCAGTTTATATCCATGCTGCACTGGGCTACATAACAGCTGTTCACGATGCACGTTCAACTGCAGACGCACGTGAAATCAAGTCGGATACACTGAGCATAAACAGCAATGCTTATGAGAATCAAACAAATATTCATATAAACATAGAGAACATGGGTGATCGACTCCAGTGGTTCCAAACCTTTTATGGGTTGGTGACCTTTACAATGAAGCCGTGTCTGCTTGCACCTCGTCTTCACAGGTCACCATATGTCTAGGAGAGCTAAGCAGTTCAACCAAAGAGTGAGTTTTTGCTCTAAAATCTCAGCTAGCATTGTTTTAAAGCTGCAAGAGTCGGTTGATTAATCCATTAGTGGATCCACGGAAAATGAACGAGCAACAATTTTGATAATGTTCATAATAACTTTTGATATGTTTCAAGCAAAACTCTCACACTCGTTGGTTCCAGCTTTGTAAATACCTTATATTGCACGATGGGAATTTATAGAGGGAACCTTAAACTATTTTTTGTCATTTTGTTGACAAAATATTTAATTGATTAATCTAGAAAGTAATCAGCAGATTGATAATAAAAGTGTTTTAAGTTGTAGCCCTATTTCTTTTGAATAAGTGTCAAAGCCTGAATTGTTCAAAAATGTCCAGTATTTCTAAAGAAAAAAATCAAAGAGCGTACGTTTAATATTCTAGTACTACTTGAGTAGTAGGATTTTTCTTTTCCTTCGTGTCCCACTAATCATCTAACATCCCCAGGCTAGGGACCTGTAACTTACTCTATACTGCTAATAGAGAAATCATAAAGTGACTTATTTCCTACATGGGATTGTTTTTGGTCAAAAGGTCTGTATGTAGATGCATACTTGCATTATATATATTATGCAAATACACCTGAATACTCACTTCAAACAATGATAAATACGACAACAAACGGCTCAGTCAACCCACTTTCCATGGTTTGAGAAACAAGATCATGACAATGAGTCTTCCTCACATCTCATGTTGTGAAAGTGCCTCGGTATGACATGTGACGGTGCATCATGTGTTGCAGCTCATGTCAGTACATGTTTTTTTTTTCTGTCCACCAGTGAAAGTAGTGCTGGTGGTAATGGGTCCACTGATAGTCTCTGTGGAGCACAGCTGGAGCAGCAGAAGAGCACAGCAATGCGGAATTCCCCACCAGCTAAGACAAGCTATTTATAGCACACACACACACACACACACAGACGTACAGTTCGTATAGGCCCGGGAGAGAAGCGTATCTCACACACACACACAACACACACACACACACATGCAGATCTCAAGTAAAGAATTAACAGTTCACATGCGGGTGCATCCCTTCAGAACATACATGCACACACACATCCTTATGTAAATCAGTGTGGGGGATGAACATCCGTGTGTGTGTGTGGTCAGCTTTATGGGCCAAGTGCAGCTGCGGTGGGACAACAATATTGGTCTCTAGGTCACATAGTTAACAAAACCTCATTTCAGACTGGTGACCAACATGCATCATACAAACACACACACACACACACACTCCTACACATAACTGTTCTAGGCAGCTTCAGCTAATGAGTAACCCTGACCTAAGCCTTTGTCCCAGGGTGTGTGTTTGTGTGTGTGTGTGTGTGTGTGTGTGTGTGTGTGTGTGTGGAGGAGGGAGGATTATTTTTATTACTCTTACCTAAGAAGAAGCTCTTTGGGGAGCTTCTTGTTAATGGGGGCTTCATCGCTGTTTGAGAAAACCTGCCGAGACACATAAGATAAACAACAACAATGAGTGTGTGTGTGTTTGTGTTGTGTACTGTGTTGTGTGTTTGAGATGGTCAACAGCAATTACACGGGAAGAGGACACAAGCTGCAATTTGCAACACAGATCAAAACATAGAAAGCACATGACGGACAAAGAATGTTCATTTGTCTTCGTCTTAAAACAAAACCTCATGTTCCCACATGTACGTTAAAAGTGTAAAACTAATTTGAACTTCAGCTGAAGGTACAGCGATATGAGGCTTCATTTGTCTGAGGTTTTCAAATGAAATTAACTTCTCCCAGAGTTAGTTCTTAAAGTATGAAATTCTCTCTTTTTATTACCACCCCTCTGCTGCAGCTCAGCAAGGATGTGGACAGCAATGATTACGTCAGCCGATAACACTTTCAGTGTACATACGAGCATGTCAGTGTTGCTTTATGACACTTACAAACCTATCTTTTAATTAAAATAGAACCTTATAGTTTCCCAGTTACGAGTAAGAGAGAGAAAAAAAGGCTAATTCCTTCAGCAATGCTAATAAACCAACCAGAGCTACGTTTGCCTTTCCACGTCCCCTCCTTACAAGCTTATAATTCTGTTTGCCTGGTCAGCTTGTTGGCATGCTTATCTCAATTAGTCTACTCGCTGGATGTCTGGCCATCTGCTGAGTGCGACACACACACACACACACACTTGCAGGTGATTCAAGTCAGACCTCTCTGGGTGAAAAACAGAGGCAGAACATTCTCGATCAGGTGGGCTGTATTCTGCCATGAATTTAAATTGCGTCAAACACCCACATTCGCTCTGCCTCTGCAGACACGCATGCTGCCAGCGATACGCCCATATCCTCAAAGACCCAGAAGCCGTATCTAATGAGCGGGGACTCCCTGCTGTTTCAGACGCAAACAGCGAAACGTTAAAAACACAAACGGGGGAGCGAGGGAGAGGCGCAGGAGGAGCAAAAGGTTGATTCTGAGAATGTCTTGGCTGCAACTAGCTGACAGATGCGAGCTCCTCGAAAGGGGAGAAACCAATAAAGGAGAGGAAAGACGGGAGGAAGAGGGGAGCAGGAGGAAGTAACAGACAGAGGCAAACAGACGAAATGGTGCTTCAGTCAGGAGAGCGGAGAGGAAAGAGATTTAAAAAAAAGTCAAATTCAAATATTCAAATCAGAGAGCGGAGGGAGAGGAGTGAGAGGGAGGGGAGGAATTAAAGGCCATTGGAGCGGACAGGGAGTGCAAAAGAAAAAAAGAGAGCTGATCCAGTCAAGGTCCAGCAAAAGATTAACAAAGCTGAAGTTTGAATTTTAACATCCATGCTCAGGTCACAACACAGAGCTTTTAACATATTCACTCACTCGATCCAATAGTAGCGCCAGGATACAGTTAAAATGTTTTCCATCATACGCCTGTATTGTTATAACACATTTTCACAATCTGCCCTCGAGTGTTGGTGCCAACTACTTAACGGAGGTTCAACAAAATGCCGGACTTGCAGTTTGAGTCATATTTAGAAGCACATCAATGGAGTAAACTGAAAGTGCATTGACCTTAATTGCACAATACTGTGTGTACTGTATGCTAGGAAGAGACAAGGCCTGCGGTATATTGACTTGTCTGTCAATAGCCAGAGGTGGCTTAGGATTTAGGACTAAATTTAGACTTAATACCAAACCACCTCTGTAACACATCACTCACCTTTGACCTTTGCTTCAACAGACAGTTACACACAATCTAGACGGCATAAACCGAGTGGGCTATGTAGGCAAAGTACTCTAATGTACACTGGTATATTCCAGACTGGGTGGACACTGAAAATTCAGATTACTGCTGAAACAATCATCAGTAAAATATACCAAATAGTTGCTGCTTTCTCTCTTTCTTATAATTTAGGGCTGCCTCTAATAATGCTATACTAATAACACTTTCCCAGAGCTCATCAAATATGTCGTTTTGTTCAACCAACAGTACAAAACTTAAGATGTTCAATAAATTCACTTAACCGATTCTATAAGCTCAGTTTTGGACTGCTGGTCATACACTATTATTTATCGCCATAAGTAATCTATAAAGAAACAAATTAATGTAAGTAATCATTTCACATTTGGTGTGTGATCTCAGCCATAGTTATGACATTATGACGGCGAGGTTCATCTCTGGTGCACATGCTTCATTAAAGTCATCACCTCAGCATTCGGGTTGCCAGTGCAAGCAGAGCAGCATTCCCAAGCAGGGAGTTCCTCTCTGCAGTCATACGCCTATTCCTAGACGGTACAGCACAACCGGGTGGATGTGCCAATCTGGTTTCTGCATTCAGCGTGGATCAGGTTCAGAGTTGCAACATTAAAAGTTCTGAAGATATAAGATACAAGTCAGGTGTTCAATTTCTGGCCTGCGATACAACAACTACAAGAGGGCTTGTGCCGGGCTTCCATTGTGAAGCGTCATCTCAGGTGTTAGGCTGTTAGTCAACCCTCCCGGGGCTAATCTATTACCACCGACTCTTCCGACACACGTAGCCACACCAGCTGGTTTCCCCGCCACACACTGGTTCTCATCTGCCTCTAAGGAGCTTACGGCTCTGTTGAGATGTCCACCGATATGGTGACGAACATCAGCGCCGCTACCTGCCTCCTGTTTCTCACTCGCTCACACGCAGACACGTTCACACTCCCGACCAGCCAGCTGAGCACCTGAGCAGAAAAAGTCGAGCGCCATCAAGTCAAACCCACGAGCATCTCGACAGTGTGTGAGTGATATTTCAGATAAACAATGCTCACAGCTCAGGGGGGGTTATAACCAGTTGGACGGGAGCTGATGGAAAGGATTGTACATAATTACAATGACAAACATGTGCACACAATAATGCTACTATACTTATAATAACAGCATCCAGTAATACAATGACACTCGCAGGGATCATTGTTAAATCTATGTTAAACACACAAGTAGAATGTTTAACTTGCAGTGAGGTGTTCCCTCTACTAAATGAAGAGATCTGAATGACTCTTTCCACCGCTGCAGTTGAGCAAAGCGAGCCCACTCCTAACACACACACACACACACACACACACACACACACACACACAAAGGGTTTGTGTTCACCACTCTCCTGTAAAATCGGCATGAAGACATGGAAAGGTTGCACGAGGACACATTTGGTCATTCATGGAATTCGTGTTACTACTGATTCTTGAGAACAAAAGGACCATCTGTGGTGGTTCTCAGAAAGCCCCCCCATCAAAAAAACCCAGTCTGTGGCACCCGTCATTCACAGGTATCACAGGGGGTGTTCTCTGCCAAACCCTGAGGGACACACTAAATGCTGTTACACTGCTTTTTTTTTTAATTTACAACATTGCTCTCCATCTGCAGCCCCAGCCCCAGCCAGACCCCCCCCCCCCCCTCCCCTCCTGAAAGCCTGTAACCTCAGGCGACAGTGCCAGCGAGCCTCAGCCCTGATATATTGACTATCCTCAGCCACAGCCCTCCTGTCCCGCAGTCCTGAGCTCCATGTTGTCGCTGTCTACTGGTGCGGCAGGACAATAACAGGATTTCGGATTACCCTTGACCAACACAACGCCTCGGCTCCTGACTGAATGTCAATTCCAACCACACACACGCACACACTTTGCTTATACAATCCCCAGACTCCCACGTCTACCAGAAACACACAGTTGGACCGTTGGGGGTCCAGTCCCTCTGTCATACCTCGAACCGGCCCTTGGTGATACCGTTCATGTCTGCTGCGGCGCGTCCCTGCTACGAACCGCGCGCACACGCACACACCAGTCGAGCCGTTTGACGAACGCCGTTATTGTTGGGTTTTTTTTTTTTTTTTTTGTCGCCGTTTTATTTTTGGTCGGCTGGGAGTGTAGGAGCTTGAGCCGGAGCTGGGTCCTCACACCCTCCTCCCCCCGCCACCCAGCCGTCAGCGAGGCTCCTGTCTCCGGGTCAGTGAGGTGGTGGTGGTGGCGGCGGCGGCGGCGGCGGTGGTGTCGGTCCTGCGGTAACGTTAACGGTCCGTGTTGTCTCGGAGACCAACGGCTCCCCAGCCCGTCTCATCACAGGGCTACCAAAATAACAATAATAACATGGACGGTCTGTCAAGTGACTTCACTTCCGCCTCTCCCTTCATCGCTCCGGCGCGAGTCAGCTGGCCCCCAAATCCCCCCTTCCTCCGAAACGTGTCTAAAAACACACGAGAGACGCCGAGTTAACGTCCACGTCCAGCTCTCGCGGCGCGTCGTCCTCGTCCAACACTCGCACGGCGGTTGACATTAGACGTTCCCCCGTCCCCCCTTCAATGTTTTCTTTCTACTTGCGGGGAAAGGGGCGGGCTCACGTGACGTCATTGCTGCGGGAAAAGCACGCGTGGCCGATTTGTTTTGATTGTGCGGTCTTGCAGAGGTTCGGGCAAAACTGCGAGGGAGGATCGTTTTTATTTGGCCCCGTTCGCCGTGGCGGTCGCGGGTATTACAGCAGCGAGACGCGACCTGACGTGAACCCGGTACGGGTCCGATGGAAGGAAGGAAACGCTCTCCAGATCCACGAGCCAAGATTATAATCTCCATTAGAGATAGTTCAGTAACGTTGTCACATGAGGACTTCAACCTGCACAACTAGGATAAACGCAGACTTCTCCTGCATTAAGTGCTCATGTAGCCCCTTTATTAAAATACAATTTAAAATAATCCCTGCATTTACATGTGATCATTATGATACATGCTCCCTTTAAACTGTTATGAGTATGTGTGTATGTAAGTGCAACGTTTCTCAAATATAAGTAAAATGGAAATACTCAAGTAAACCTTAAAACTGCCCTTATGTACAGTACTGAAGTAAATATACTACATTTACTTGAAAGCTATTCTTACTGGCGGCTATTTTTCATACAAAGGGATGTAATGAAGTATTCTAATGGTACTGGTAATGGTAATTCTAATGGTGAATGGTACTTTTCCACCTGTAATAGTGCAGGTTTTGAAGACACAGCTGCAGACCTGCTAGAGTGTGAGTTACATATCCAGAATAAAACATCTTCACAGGCGTTTTCAACACTGACCGCTAGAGGGCGATCTCATGCAGCCAGCCTCAGCTGGAGGACATGAGGTACTTGATTTGATTTGTAGTTTTCTGTCACTTTGTACTTCCCAGCTGACATTGGGCGAAGGCAGGGTACACCCTGGACAGAAAATGTGTGTTTTATGATTACCACACAACAAGCCCGGGGTTTTACAGTATAATATGTTAGCATAGGAATACAATACAAAAAAAAGAGGAGAGAACAGTTTCTCCTGTTGTAATGGCAGGACGTTCTCGCCCTCAACACCTTTCTCTCAGACAACTTTGTAGCATGGATGTCATTATGGACTGATTTATGTTCAGGCGTGCTGGTTTCAGGGCCCTGCTGTTATGTATGCTGGAATGACTAGTGGTTCACCTTTTGCTTGTCCTGCCATAAATAAAAACTTGAATCGTCACCGCAACTGAAATCACAGGTATTTGATTGGTGGAGCTTGTCAGATGGAGGTATGCAGCCTGGCAGCATGGTCTGCATGATGGCCGCTGACCAATCACTGTAGAGTCTGGGGCTTCTGCTAGGATTCACTGAAAGACCTGCAACCCCCAATACAATGATATTCAAAAATATTTGTAGACTTATTTCTGACTTTTGTTTGGAGGAAACAATAGCCTACATGAAAAATATCATGAAATGCAACAGCTCCTTATTTTGTCTGAGTCTACCCATCATAAGGAGTTTTGATGTTTTCATGTTATTTCTTTCATTTCGGTGAAGAAAATACATTCAAATATGTTTGAAAATAAAAATGAACAAAAATGACTGGACTCCCACCCACATGTCTGCTGATCTACATTCATCAAGCAGCCTATTTGCTGCCAATTACATTCAATACTGCAACAGGCCACCAGGATTTAAATTGTATTATAAACTGTATGATTCATCATATCACATCAATATAGAAATATTCATGCGTGCCTGTTGGCATGAAGGCATATTATGACGCTTGTGTCTTTCAACTGCGTGCCACACATTTTCAATCTTTGTGCCATCTCGTCTCACCGCATTGCGTGGTAATTAACAATCTCTCATCACAAGGCAAATTCGTGAACTCATGCCTTTGAATAGCTCCATGGCCCTTCTCATCCTGACTCTGCTGTGGCTGGCAGCTCAGTGTTGAATGTGTCCTGATGATCGCAGGGACTCCACCGATGTCAAGCGAGGACATCGCTGCAGGAAACATGAACTGTTTACTCAGCAGATGATACAGATATTTGAACACCTGCAGTGCTTCAACTGAAGGATGATGTGTCGCTTTCTAAGTTGGGAAAATTCTCTGACAAATGAATCATCGCTCTCGAAAGCCATTTTTCCTCGCGTGCAGCGTCAACTCTTGGCTTTTCAAGAGCGGTTCCTGTTTTTCTGGTCCCCCGCTCCTCACGGAGGCTGTTGCCATGGAGACAAAGCATACCCACCCTCTGTCCCTGGGCTGCACTGGTATGACCAATGATTTCCTCTGAGTCAGTTACACACCTGCACAACGCCTCGTTCTGACAGGACATGTCTCACATGGGAAGTCACTGCTCTCACACATACTCAGAGCATACTTGCGGTTGGTCTCTCTGTCTGTGTGTGTGTGTGTGTGTGTGTGTGTGTGTGTGTTTACTTCAACAGCACAGATTGTCTGATGCGTCTGCGTACAGGAAGTCCTGTGAGATTACACATCTGTGTGAAGGACACCTGCAGGAAACATAATTCTCACCAATGTCTCAGAGACGGTCCAGGTGTGAATCACTGTCCCTCCCCTCCGCACCATCAGTCTGCCCTCTCCTCCCGTGCGCCCCACCTCTCCAGAAATAGCCTCCTCTGTGGGTGAGTCAGGATGCCTGAACTCCCTCGTGCAAACCCTCTGAACGGGAGGTGAAAGCATTAGGGTGCATGAGAGCAGGGTGGAAAAACATCAGTGGGGGATTTAAAGCCACGATGCGGCAGCAGGGTGACTCCCCTGGGACAGAGGGAACACGGAGAGTTATGAAAATGGAAACGGTGGGATGTGGCAACAGTAATGGAGAGAGATGAGTAAGTGTGAAATCTCAACAAAGGTGTCACTCTTTAAGGAATTCCTATGTCGCTGTTTTACTTGAGTGTTTCCATTTCATCCCACGTTCCACTCGACTCCAATTCAGAGGCACACGTTGTACTCTGTTATTGCAAGAATTTGCATACAAAAAAAAAAGATAACCTTTTAAAATGTGACAGAATTAAAGCTGGAACAATTTCAGCTTCTCAGATGTTTGTTGATTTTTTCTCTCTTAAATGACAATAAACCAAATAATTTGGGGGGTTTGGAATGTGTATCAGAGAAACCAAACAGAAGGATGTTAAGGTGGACATTTCTTCCTATTTTCTGACATTTTAAAGCCAAAACAATAAATCAATTAATCAGGAAAAATAATCAGCAGATTAATCTATTGTGAACAAACATTATTAGTTGCAGCCCAGTAACAATAAAATGCTGTTTGCCAGTTATTGCTTCAGTAATTATGATCTTAAGGACCTGAACACTGAATAATCCAGCACTGACAATCTCAGTTGAAGCTGCTCTGGAGCTTTCATCCCATGATCTTCTTCATCAGATGGGGTTGCCCAGGTATCATGAAATGGCAGATGATCACATTTCCATTTTTCTGTTCACTTCATAGAATTAAAGGATGAAAAGGTTGGGAAATGTTGATAATTGTAAGTTTGATCATCTCCAGGTCCATGACAGCTGGACAACATCCACCTGTTGAGAAAGATTGTGTAAAAGCTCCAGAACTAACTGGATATTGTGGTGAGATTGCTTCATAAAAAAATGAATTTTCAACATTCTTGTCCATAAAAAAAGACAAAACCCCCAAAACTTTCAATCTAAAACGTGCTTGTGATGCATTCAAGTGCAAAGAGGAATCTGTCTGAAGGTGAACATTTATTTATTTAAGAAAGTGCACACTTTTATTGTGCGTAACGTTTTTACAGGTTATAATGTTTCTCTGGGGGTTTGGTGGTGTGAATCATGTATGTACTGGAATACGTGGGTTGGTTATCTCCACCTGCAGGTCCACTAAAACAAAGCCTGCATGCTCCTAAACGCTCTGTATGGGCTCTGTCTTTATCTGCCTCACCAAATGGGACATAAACACACAGAAACACATATAAACACACATAGAGGGAAGTCGGGCCCTAGCGACAATTCACCTTAATTAAGACGTTATGCTCAAAGGATCAGCTGTATTTGTGTGTGAGGGGCCTTATTAGCAGCAGTGGCAGTACTCACAACACAAATACTCACTTTCTTACATTTAAAGCATTTAGCTGAGGTCTCTCTCTCCCTCTCTCTCTCCCTCCCTCCCTGTAAAGGAGCAGTCTGTCTATCTGACCGCCTTTGCCCACCCTCAACATTTTGAGCCGTGACGTATTTACTTAACGGGGACACGCGAGTTTTCGCACCGACGCTCCATCTGCTTGCGAGGGCGACTATTTGGGGGAGACAAAGTGCGCCTCGCTGCTCAGCCGCTCTCACCGTTTTCTTTCCGGTTTCATCGCCCGCACTTGTCAACAAGCTCCCCGTCCTGCAGCCCAGTCCGGCTCCGACCACCGGGACTCACTCAGTCTGACCCGGGACACTCTCAATACACGCTGGAAGTTGTTGGAGGGGTTTTTTTGGACTCATTTTCCATCATTTTATAAAAAAAAGAAGTGAGATTTTGCCTAAAGATGCTGGATTGTTCTAACAAAACCATTCTGTCATTGCTCTTTGGATGCCTGGCTTGTCTTGCGGGGACCTCTGTTGTAAATGCAGACGGTAAGTTCATATTTTATCATACTAGAAGATTAAAAGTATTAAAAATGCAAAAAAAAAAAAAAAAAACGTCATTATTAACTCACACTGTATTCCTAATACTTTAATTAGCCTTTTACCTGCTCATTCGACAAGTTTCCATACGAAAGTTATGACGTTGACACCTGCCATGTAGTTTTAAACGTTTATGTTTTTTCTTCTTCTGCCGTATGCGTCTAATTAAGCAGTGCATATGCAAAAAATGTCCAAATATCAAGAATATTTATAGTAATTATAATAAAAATGACAATGGTGATGATGATAATAATAATAATAATAATAATAACAGTAACAATAAATTAATTAATCATTTTTAACTTTTTTCCATAGATACAATCCACCTGTGTTTTACAAATAATAATACAAATTGAATGAAACAACCAACAAAAGCAGAGAAATAACAGTAATAAATGAAGTAGAGAGCCAACGCAGGGCAGCTAAAACAGAAGTAATGTGCTCTCTTTGGTAAAAGTCCGTCGGCAGAGTTTTGAATAGCTGAAGTTATTTTTTGAAGCATGAATCCAAAATGACATGGAGGCTTTGAACTTCTGATTTGGTGTGATGATGGCACACAGTGTTATGCAGTTACGTCCCTTTATGAGTTGAATAAGATGCAATAAGATGTTTCGGAGGTTGTCCTCTTACTGCCTCCGCTCTCTCTTCTCAGGCCGGGTGTTCGTGTTGGACCTGAGGAACTCCTCCGGCCTGCAGGGCTTCAGAGATGCCGAGGGGGCTTGTGCCTCGCAGCACGCCCGCTTGGCATCAGCGGAGGAGCTCCATCACGCTGTGGTGGAGTGCTTCTTCTCCTCGTGCACCCGTGGGTGGCTCTATGGGGGCGCAGTGGGGTAAGAAAATAAGGCTTTGACGTTTTACGGGACAAGTCTTGAGATTTCTAGAGATGTCAAAGGTCATCTTGGTGTGTATACGCTTGTGTGTGTGTGTGTGTGTGTGTGTGACGGTGGTTGCAGGAACAGATGAAAGAGAGAGGAAGTGAAAGCAGCAGCGGCAGTTATCTAGAGAGTGGCAAGATGGAAGAAGAGAGTGACACATTTCAGGGGGGGGGGGAGAAAAAAGAGAGGAAGGGAGTGAGAAAGACTCCTCTGTTCCTTCCTGGAGGAGGAGGGAATTCTGAGCCGGGGTGTCATGTCGGCAACTGCCTCCATTTACACCTCTCATCTCCACGGTAACATGACACACAGCTTTCAGCACCCAGGGATAGACAGAGAGAGAGAGAGAGAGAGAGGCAGTTTAATAGTTGATTGGCAGATTGAATGCAGTTCTTTGATGGTGATACAGAGGACACCTGAAGAGTACGTGGACTGTGTGGTTGCAGTTTCAGGTCATTTCCGGCCTGTAAGGTACGCGGTGTTCCAGGTCACATTTTTCACATTTTGCCGTTGGCCATCATAGTTCTCATAAATGCTTGGCACACGGGAGAGATTTCAGTCGGGGGGGCACTAGACGCCACCTCATCCTACATACTGGCCCGCTAAGCACAACAGATTTATTCTCAGGATCCAGATAAATGTTGACTGAAACTCTCTGCAAAGTTGCTAAATAGACTTAATGACCCGTACAATACTTGTTGAAAGGGCTAGATAAGATATATTGTATGTATGGAATCATTATTCAGGGGAGGAATTAGAATTCAAAATAGCATCTGCCCTCAGAATGATGAACGTCTGCTCAGAGGAAAAGCTGACACTATTTTTTTTTTTCTCCTTATGCTCCCTGCTCTCAGCTTTCACACCAGCTTACCATGTTTCACAGTGTATCACCCGTCTATGGCTCTGTGTGTCTAAGCTGAGTTCTTGCCGATTCTATCCCTTTTTGGAGGCTAACATGTGCTGGGTTTCATCCTCCCCATAGATGAATAATCGCTTCATTCACTTGGTTTTATGTGGTGTGGATTGTGCTGTTTTTCCAGAAGGTAACGCTATGGCGGCCGACATTTCTCTTTTTTAGGTCTGTTGCATAATAACAAGAGCTTCTCAGATGGACTCTAACGCCTGACTCTTACCTGTCAATCATACATGTGCTGCCCTGGCAACCAAGCACAATAATACCAGCGGCCTCATACAAACACACACGTTTGGGTTTTCCCTGTAAGAGTTATGTCATGCAAGGTGACGGTTTTGAGCAATGGCTCGTCGGTCAGGTGAAGTGCCCCTTGTCTCGGAGAGAGAGGTCAAATCCCTTCTCACACACATGCAGACGCCTGCGGGGGCTATAGTTTAACGTGAAAGCATTCTTTGTGGTTTTTTTTTTTTTTTTTTTTGTCTTACTCAGTGTTTTCTTGGCGATTTGCTGCCCGTTTCTCTCACTCGGATTTTTGTCCTTATAAGCTGAAGTTAGCATGGCACAAGCATGCAGCATGACTCACACCACTTCTCACAGGCTCGCTGCACTGCCAGTCAAATTCTTTCCAATTACTGATGCTTTGATTAACTCACACACACACACACACACACACACACACACACACACACACACACACACACAAACACCTTTTCCATTTAATGATGCTTGATTGGTGATATTACCGTGCCATATTATGTAATGTGACTTTTAATGAGGCTTCTGAGCTCCGCTTTGAATTTTCTTTCCAAATGAGGTTGATTAGTGACAGGAGCTGCTATGGGAACATGATTTGATTGGCCTGGGAAGTTCAAATCCGCCAGTGTATGCTTTTTGGATGACAAATGATGCTATAAACCATAACGTGGCAACCAAAACACCCTATTTTTTTACCCAGCATTTCTTTTTGCCACTGCAGCTTGTAGGCGTTATTTCTTTTGGTCCCTAATGTTGTGATTGTTCTATATAAAGTTGGCTGCAACTTAAGACGTCTGCATGGGAACAGCCAGTCGTAATGCGTCATGGTGCGATAATATTGTGCCACAGGCTGCAACTGCTGATACTGCAGCATGTCTGAGCCATGATGTGTGCTCCTGGACTCTGATGTCATGCTGGAATAATATTTGAATTAGCAGCAAATCAGGGGGCGACCGAAAGAGCTGCACATACTGTATATATCTGTGTGACGTCATATTTCCTGTATAGACCAAGCAGAAATATCAGTTCCATTTATCAGTAATGTTATCACTGAAGTATTCAGATCATATACCTCCATAAAAGCACATAAAATATCTATACTGTCTGTCTGTCTGTCCATTGTAGGACCACGGTGTGTAATGTTGTGGGCAGTGCACTCAAAGCAGTGGACGTGAGAACAGAAAACGCCACAGAGGATGCAGCACACCTGGACGCCTTCTGCATCAAAGACAAAGGTCAGTAAACCAACCATACACACAGATATACACTCTCACACTTCCCTGAGGTATTTACTGAGGTGTGGATGTGTTCCTGCGTTCTCGCCAGCCTCTTTCAACTTTTAAATAACTTGATCCATGAATGTAGGGACGCTACATTTCATGCACCGTATTGAATCTGAGAGGGGAGGGAGAATCCAGTGGTCGGTTTTGGTTGTGGTTCAGACTATTTATCGGATTTATTCCTATAAACAGTAGCTTCTGTGGCTGTTTATATACAGCACACAGACATGGATATGGTCATGGTTAGTAGCTGTGGTTATCGTTGTGATAGGAAGTTTGGAGGTATAAATGCCACGTTACCACATCATCAACACACAATCAAAGTCATTTCAGTTACATTACTGTCAATCATGTAAGTATATTCCGTTGCTTTACTTCTTTTTTAATTCTGTCTGTCCTGTCCTGTCTGTAAGTGCTGTACACATTTCAACAGAAATGTTTCATACATAGTTTTATGGTCTTTCCTGTGTTTTTTTGTGGTTTGTAGACAGTTTTATTCAGTTATAATACAAAATGCGCTGTACAAGATAATTCCAAAAACATTTTTTTTGGTCTGTAGTAATGTCAAGGATGGTGATTGTAAAATGGACAAAAAACAGCAAAAACACAGATTTCCAGTATTGGTACTTTAAATTGAGTAGTTTGCATGGTGCATGGAGTCCGGTGGTATTTTTAGACCTTTGCACTGAATGCGGGTCTCACAGATGTAAGAGATGACTGGAGCTGAAGGTTTTAGAGGCAGAGCAAATCATTCTGTCCAGCTGCTTCCTGTGCTGAGCTGTGGAGTTGCCATACCACACAGTTATAGAAAAGGTGAGAACACTTTCACTTCAATGCTCTGTTGAACTGCCCATCCCTCCTTATGAAAAACAAAATAAAATACTTTTTCTTTGTTTTCTTTTTTTTTTTAATAAAGATTAAGACAAATATTAATTCTGGAGAAAAAAACAACCTGATTTTCATAATTTAAATAACAATAACACGACAGTTGAATGTATATTAAAAGGTGTTTGTTTTCGAGAAATAAACTCAACTGAAAACTGTGGCGAGTGGCCTTTTTCAGTCAATCAGCATGTTATTATTCGTCAAATAAACTGCGTTGCCTCTGTATAATTACCATAAGAAATTAGCCCAGAGTCAAGACAATGCATAGCCTTTATCTCGTCCCAGTGGCATTGTTAGTGGGCTTGTTAATCAAAATGACATCCGCATTTTCCACAAAGCTCATTGCTTCCTGTCTCTTGAGTGACTCTATCTCTCTGTTTACTAATGGGATAGTGACGCTGTAAAGCTGCATCAGAATAATACAAATAATAATGAGTCACGGTTCATTAACAGCAGTGTGTCATACTGAGTAGGGATTGTAAGAGTACGAGTTTGCTAAACAGCTAAAAACACTGTGTGCAGAGTGTTATTTTATTTTTTTGTATCACATGCATGTCTGTTTGTTGTTGACAGGTGTGCCGTGTGGCGACCCCCCGTCCTTCCCTAGCGCCCGTCTGCAGGGGCACACCGGGTACGAGATGGGAGACGAGCTGCTGTACTCCTGTGTGCCGGGTTACGTGATGCCCAGTGGACACACTGCCTTCAGCCTGCTGTGCGACAGCTGCGGAGAGTGGTATGGACTCGTGGAGATCTGTGTCAAAGGTAAGAGCTTTGTTTAAACTGTATAAACTGTGAGCTTTGACGGAGGCGGACCGAAAACCACGCTGAGGTCAACCTCCTTTGACGGGGCTGCAGCCCTCTATGTTTTCTCAAAAGCCCTGAAGATTTTAGGCTTTTGAAATAATCTGCAACTTCGTGGCCTTTCACCTTAGTCTTTCTGACCCGACTGGAGGATTGTTCTATGCTGCTGCTGCTATAAGACTACTACATTATTCCCTAATTTAATATAATCCAGTAAATGTTCTTCTCTTGGCTTTGCTGAGGATCCTTGATTTACCGTTACAGCAGCCCAGATTATTATGGGGACTCTTCTCTATCATAGCATAAAAAAAACACGTTTCAAGACTAGTAATGCTGTTTTTGCCAAACTCCTCCCCTACCTTTGAATGTTATGTAACTTAAAAATAGTACCATCATCTTTTTAGGAAGCAGGAGTGGAAATAAGTCATCCTCAACAGTTGAATTGTAGTTTCAGAATGATTGAGATAGTTATTAATTAATTAGATTTGGGGGGGGGGGGGGATGCTCCTGGAACCCCATAGGTCTGGGCTGAGCCCTGTAACTTGACAATGTCTGGCTCCTCCCCTGGACTCAGTTTTGTGATTGATGCCTGATTCTTGGCTTTCTGGACAGGGAGGTCTCAGTTGTGAGCTGAAAATGGCTGCAATGACACCTCAGTGTGACATACCATAGTGTGGCCCAGTTCATAGCAGAGGGAGAAGGGGGCAAAAGTCATCTTTGAAAGCAGATTAGTTTTACCTTTAGACAGAGATGGGCTTGCTGTTTCCCCCTGTTTACAGTCTTTATGTCTAATAATGAATATTAAGATTTCATGTAGCTTCGTCACCTGATTAAAAAATGTGTCCTTGTTGTGTTTCGGCAGATGAGACTGAGAGTCACGTAGACTACGAGGACAAGTTCACGGATTCCTATGGAGACGCCGAACGCCACACCGAGACGCCAGAGGAGGCTCACGGTGAGGTGTATGAGGAGGTGCACGGAGCTGCGTACCCAGAAAGGGAAGGGAGTCAGGAGCAGCTAGACACAAGCTTCAGTGTCCCGGTAGAGGAGGAGCATCAAGAACACCCCGGAGAGCATGAATCGGAAGGAGCCGTTGAAGGACAAGAGAAAGATGGGGACTTCATATCCCAGCCACGGAGGGAGCAGGAGAGGAGGACAGTGATCAGGACTGATGCAGCCACAGCCACAGAAGCACCTGTCTCTCTTCTCTCCCAGAAACACCTCTTCTGGTTCCCCTCGGAGGCCTTCCAGGAGGAGGGACATCCTTTCTCCACCAATCCGGTCACACAGAATACACAGAGAGCCTCAGGCGCCCAATCAGAGGAGAGTAAAGAGCATGAGAGCCAAGAAATTCATCACCAGCAGCGTCCGGTCGATGTGGACGACCGTGATCACGAGCAAGACAGCTACGACAGAGATGACCTAGATGATCACGACGACAGCAACCATGACGATCAGGATGCCCACGACGACAGCCACGGTGATCTAGATGACCCTGACAGTCGCCATGGCGAAGATGATGATCATGCAAGGCATTACATTCCAGCTCAGCATGATGATCTGGACAGACGGGACCGCCACGAAAAACCATTAGATCATCATGACCATTATGACATGGGCGAACACGAAGAGGACCGCCACCGCGATCGCGTTCGTTACGGTAGCCAGGAGTACGACGATACTTACAATGAACATGAAAGCTATGAAGAACGCGACGATGTGACCGTCGATGGTGGTGACGAATGATCAAGAGCATCCTGATGGTTCGGAGGAACATCCAGAACCTGATGACCATGTCGACCATGAGGACCATGATGACCATGTCGACCATGATGACCATGATGACCGTGATGACCATGATGACCGTGATGATCATGTCGACCGTGATGACCGTGATGATCATGTCAACCGTGATGACCATGATGACCGTGATGACCATGACGACCGTGATGACCATGATGATCGTGATGACCATGTCGACCATGATGACCATGATGATCGTGATGACCATGTCGACCATGATGACCATGATGACCGTGAGGAGCATGTTGACCATGATGGACGTGAGGAGCATTATGACCCAGAGGAAGAGGACCATGACGATCATGAACACGATGACAATGACAGCTATGATGATCATGACAGCCATGAAGATGACGGTCATCAGCATGTCATCTTTTCCATAGCAATGGATGAACATCAGAACGCCACTCAGAACAGACCAGAAGGAGAGGCAACCACAGACGACACCTGGCTGGACGGCTACCCCGTCGTTCAGCAGGAAACAGGGAATGTAGTCAGGGCAACTGACAGACCCAACGAGGTGGAAATTCGTAGACGTGGCCCGTACACCAGCTCACCAGAGGTGGCCCAGACTCCCACGGCAGAACCTGCCTTGGATCAAGGTGGAGTGGAGGAGGTGTGGCCTGGCTTCATCCCCACCGGTGCTCCCTCACAGGCCTCAGGCACCCCCTCATACTCCGACACCCTGGACTATGACACCCAACAGGCAGCTCCCACCCACTCCTGGCTGGGTGACCTCACCGAGAACCCCTTCCTGGACCATGGCCCAGTTCCACCGATGCACGACGGCGACAGTGTAGTGATGGAGGGGAACAACGCACACCACCTGCCTGGTGAGGCCGGCGAGAGGGGCGAGGCGGAGGGAGAGATGGGTGAGGCCATCTGCACGGGGGACGACTGCCCTCCCCGTCCTCCGAGCTCCTCCAGCCGAGGTCCCACGGTGGCAGCCGTTATTGTGGCTGTGTGCGCGGTCGCCACGGCGGCCGTCATCGGGGTGTGGTGTTACCGACGGCAACAGCAGAAAAGCTCGATGTACAAGATGAATGGAAAGGGCCAAAGTCAGACCAGTCAGGGCCAACAGATAGAGATGCAACAAAAGGTGTAAGGTGAGGAGAGAGGACACTAACAGGGCAGAGACATTTAGAAGAGAAGATTCAGATGGATATGAAAGGAAATCAGTCCCTCATCTCGCTAGAAACTACTGGAAGTTAGAGATTTTGGATAGGTATGAACAGATGAGTTGTGCTATAATCTTGTTTTAAAGAACAAAACCTTGTGATGCAGAGTGAAACCTGAGTAAAACAAGATTGTAGATCGATTTTAAGGAATTTTTACCCATCTGTGTTATTCCTGCCTAATATTTCCAAAGCTCTGACATCTAGCTGGACATGTGGAGGGGTAACTGGACTGGAATTAAGTCTAGGAACAGAACAATTAGATTGTAAATAAATATGTCGGGAACAAGAAGGCATGCCTGCCCGCCTGAATATATGAACTGAATTTTCAACACCCAAAGCTCTTGGACATTGTGGTAAAGTGTGTCTGTGTTACTTTTTTTAGTTGAATTCATTGACTGCTTGTCTTTTGTTGATTTATCTGCATTATTCTCCATTCCAAATCTTTGTTTCTTAATATTGCGTTGGAAAAAAAACAGTATTCCACTTGTTAGTCAATGACGAGAGCGTTGAAGTTTACACTTCAGATCATCACAGCAGACTTGGCAAGGTAGTCCCAAATGAACGACCAGGCTTCTATCAAACCAGCAAGAACAAAAAAAGGATGATGATGATGATGATGATGATGATGTTGTTGATGATGATGATGACGGTCAAGCTTGGGGAAAGGTCTGAGAAAGAAGGGTGGCGGGTGAAACATTTTAAGATCTTCCTGTTGGTTTTGACAGTCGGCTGGTGAGAAAGAGCATGCGTCTGTACGGACTGCAGACTCAGCTGTTTGTGTGTGTGTGTGTGTGTGTGTGTGTGTGTGTGTGTGTGTGTGTGTGTGTGTGTGTGTGTTTCAGGTCTCTGCAAGCCGCCGGTCAGCAGTAAGTAGTGTTTGCTGACGGGATTCAGACCAAACAGGGATCAAACGTTGTGGTGCTGCCATAGCAACAGAGAGAATAACAAACCCCCAATATTTTAAATTTAACTTTAAACCGGGTAAGGCAGTTTATTTTTGCCATCACCGGGCAAAAAATTCCAAAATAACCTTTAAACGTATTGTAAATCAAGTGGTCTGAGTGAAAACTGGACCTCACCTCCTCTTGTGTCTGCTTTCAGGCTTAGACTTTGGCCAATCACAGGTCATTTCAGAGAGGGTGTTCCTATTGGCTGGTTTATGAACACAGATGCACATGCAGGTCCCTTCAGATGGTGAAAGCCTGATTCAATGATGGAAAATTTACTATGTGAAAAATAGAGTCTGACAATACTGTCAACTTGTTTCAGAGATGGAGAGAACATGTTGCGAACAGTTTTAGAGGAAGACAAAACTAAAAGCAATTTTTACTCTGCATCTCTGAAACGCTTTGCTGATAATGTTGCTGACGAGAGCCTTGAATCACAATATGTCATCTCAAAGGGCTTTACAGTCAGACAAGAATCACCATCAGGGAAAACGTAGCGGTTGGGGAAGCGTTCAAATTATAGGGCTGGATCGCATGCTCTGAAATGTCACCTACATGATGATAAATTGTCCCAAAGGCTGACTATTTTTCAGTACATCGATAGATTATACTTCTTTACTCGTGTTCTTCTTGTCCTGATAAGATACAGTGTGACAAGTTGAAGAGGATTCTCTGAACTGGACACGGGAAGGATTAGTTCATTTAACATTCATTCAACGCTATTCTCATTTGAAATATTTGGGAATTCAGACAATTTGTTTTTATAGATTTGGTTTATTTTCCAGTCCTAGTTCCAACAATGAAGGATTTTACAGTGTTTACTGTTGCTCTGCATGATATGGTGATTTTCTGTACTGTGCCAAATACTTAATAATAGGAAATGTCAAAGGTTAAAAATAGAAAAGCTAATACAATAGTGCAATGTAAATAAATTCAAGCATGAGAGAGTTTAAACATAGATATTAGAGTTTGTAATTCTGGAGATGTATAAAGACTACAAAGAATAATTATATGGAATTGACTTAAATAAAAAGTGCTTAATTAATGTTAAAAGTAGGTGACTGCTTGTAGACAAGATATTGCCGTCATCAGTCATGAATGGCCGTTTAATTTGTTTGAGTGTTCTCGGCTCTCTACAACATATTTTGGTGGTGTTCTTTGGCAACATAATTTGATATATCAGGATTTTTTGGGATTTGAACGGGTTAAGTGAATAACAGCTATTGACTTGATAAAAATACATCTGGATTCCGTATTGTGGTGCCGTAAACTGAATTGACACTAAATGTTCTAATATGGCGAGGAGGCGCGGGAATAAAGTACCTGTTTATATGTTTCTGTAAATATGAATATATAACTTTAATAACTCACTTGTCATAGTGCAGCATTACTGGTGTGTGAGGAAATGACTTATATTTCTTGTCAAGCACTGACATTAGACTTTATCTCTTCGTGTCTTGCACAGGGTCGGCTCATCTCCATATACTGTTGCCCTTTAATATACTAAAGATAAATGATAAAATAAAGCTGTTGAAACCAAAGTACTGAACCTGCAACAGTGTAAATTATAGATTGAGGAACGACCTGTCTTTCCACGAATGCTAAAATACTGGTTGAACGTGGTTATGGGCCCGCCTGAGTTATGTGCAAAATCATGACAAAATTGAAAGAAAGCAAAAGACACCGTTGGCGCTCATTCACGTGATGCTAATATTTCTCCATGTCTGTTTCTTTCGTCATCTCAACAGCGTGAGGTGTGTGATGTATACGTGTCACAATAAAGTCTTACACATGTGGTTTTAACTGTTGGTGTCTATTTTTGCAAGATGATGGTCGATCTCTAACTATAGTGCATTGTTTACCATTCATTGTATGTGTGTGTGTGAGAAAGTGAACGACTCGTCATATTAATGTGTGACTTTGACCTGTGACCTTGAGTCCTGACAATCAGTCTCTTATCTCAACTTTTAACCAAGTCCCTTCTAGTCCCTTCTTTGCAATATTTTCCTTTTTTTTTTTTAACATTAAGAATAATGTTTAAAGGGAAAAAGGAAAAGATAGGGGAGAAGAAGCAGTAATAAAAGCGGTGGGTAAATACAGCCATGAGAGGAATGAAAACGGAGACAGAGAGACAGTAACGGAGCCAGAATGTTTCCCCTGCGGGGCTTTTTAACATCGCTGTGTGACAAACTGCACAGACGCTCAATGTGCAAACATTATTAAACAACTCCGGTTTCCCCTGGATGTCTCTCTGCTCGTCTGAAGGTCCCTCGCAGACTCCTTGCTGTACTGGGGCCACACTAAAGGGTATTATTTAATTGCTCAATTAATTCATCATTTAAGTCGTTTTTTTCAAGCAAAATACTAAAAGTTCCCCAGTTCCAGATTTTCAGTTGTTGCTTTATATATATATATATATATATATATATATATATATTATATATAATATAATAATTATATATATTCCAAAATAGTGAAGTACAAATATTTATACATATATATATATATATATATATGTATAAATATTTAATACTTCACTATTTTCTGACATTTCATACACCGCACAATAATAAGTTGAATTATTACAGATGTATTTGCAGCCCCTAGGCTAAGGGTGCGTTATTCACAACCAGCTGCATTCCCAACACCAGCAACTGTACTATCAAAACAACACTGTAGTTATTACCGCATTTGGCAAGTTTTATTACTATGTCATTGTAAAATGACCCTTTTTGACGGACAACATACATGATTCACAGTGGAGGAATGGATCCATAAAACAGAGTAAAAATATGTCTATCTCTTTTATCCTCATTGTCTCAAATCATTTAGCAACCGTCCACACCACTGAACTGGATGTTTAGTGAATGACATAGGATGTTAAAAGAATATTCAGGATGTGGATCTGCAGGTAAAAACAAAGTGACCAATCAGAGCCTCTTGGAAAATGCAATAAATACAAACTGGGGGGGCGTTTGTGGTGTTTGTGGTGTTTCGTGATGGGTTTCAGTCTTTTGGTGGAGTTTCCAATTTGGGCAATTCATCATCGTCTAGGAACTCATCTATAAACTCGATTACGTCCCCCTGCAGAGACACACACACGGAAAAATAAACAGATCAGAATGGTGTTTATTGTTTAACACATACAGCATGCAACCCTGATTTATGTCCGTTTGTGCTGCATCATGATCATTTTAAGAAAATGCCAGAGTCATGCTACCACCAGATGGCCGTCTGCCATATTGCAGCCTGATAAACACAGGGACCACATTGTACTGCAGGGTGTCATGTGACCAGATTTAGGAATCCAGACCCCCCCATTAATTACACAACAACAGAGCCTAATCCACACTAACTGATTTCATGGGAATCATGCAGGTTTATTCTTTTTAAAGGATAATCTATAACTTCCTCCTGGACAGAAGCGTCCTGTGATGCACGAACACATAGAAATATGCAAACACGCACCTCATCATCGCTCACCAGTCGCTGTCTGGAGAAGTCCAGCATCTGAAGCTGCATGGTGGTCTGATTGTAGTACCGCAGTGCCTCCTGTAGGGCACAGACGCAGGAGCAGGGCAGGTCAAGTGTGTGTTACAGCGAACCAAAGACACAGAGGAACACAGGGGGCAGATCCAAACTCAAGTATTTTGTCGGCTTATTATTTGCTTTGCAGACATGAGAGTGGTGTTGATCTTCTCATCCAGCTGACTAAGTGACTCTTTAACTTAACTAAGTTAGCTTAGCTTAGCATTAAGACCGGAAACAGCTAGCCTGTCTCCATCCAAAGGTTACACAATCTGCCCATCACCACATGAAAGCTCACTAATAAGCATGTTGCATCCTGTTTGTTTAATCTACATTTAAGAGAAACCCGGTGCTGAAGACTTGCAGTCATTAATATGTCTCACTGTTCTGGGGAGGAAGTCCTCCTCTGTCAGTTCCCACTGGCTTTTGTGGTACTGGTAATAGGCCAAGTTGTTCTTCATCACTTCATCGTTGGGGTCATACAGCACATAGCTGGCTGCACATGGCACCGCGTTCTTCAGGTCATTCACTGAAAACACAACAAATGACAAAACGTCATCTCCTTTATTAAACTGAGGAGGCTGAGGAGACAACGTGCCACTCACATTTGTAATAGGCGAACTGCAGGTAGTGGTACATGGTGGCCACGAAGTTCTCGACCACAAAACCCCCGACGATGGGCGTCAGGTCACTTTCACACTTCACCTTCCTGTCGAGCACCTCGATGTAGTGATCTGCGGAGGAGAGATTCAAAATGATAAGACGAGGAAACAAAAAGAGAAACGCAGTGATGGATGAACAGGGGGAACAGACGGACTGACCAGCGATGGAAGGGTAGAAGTCTTTGAAGTCTTTGACGTCCCTTGGGCCTTCGGACGCCGCCAGACACTCGTCGTAGACCTTGAAGAAATCCCGCAGACACAGCTCCATGTCGGACACCGACGTACGGAAGTTCTCTCCGTTATACGCCCGTACTGCACGCACAAACAGTGTCTGCAACACACGCGATAACAAATTAACATTCTTCTGAATCTAAAACATTAAATGTCATCATCAATGGTGAAAAGCAGAAGAAAAAGCATGACAATATTTAGATTTCCTTACAAGACAGTCTTGTCACTGAAGCTGAAAAGAGTGACTTAACTTAAAAATCTTCTAAGTGTAAACCACAGAGCTTATTTCTGACATCGAACAAAACCCTACAACTTTGAGGGAACCAGAAGTGTTTATTTGTATGTTCCCATTTAATGTGCAACTACAGAAAAAGTGTCCTGCTTGTGCTCGGCTTGCCTTTCTTGTAGGTGAAGGTGTGCTGTTTGGCGTAGCGACGATGTTAGTCCACTTTCTCCGGTCCCCAGGTTACGTTTGCAAATAGCTCTTGGAAGACGTTTCACACTTGTGTGGCCACTAATTGCCATAAACTTGCTCTTGTCACGACCCAACACCAGATCGTTCCTGAAACGTGGTGTTGCTGAGGCAGCGGTTTGTGGATTTCTGCTGCTTTCCTGCTTTCTCACATATTTTGTAATGTTACTTTAATTCGATCTTTTACGTGCTGCAGTGCAGGAGCAGTTACTTGAACTCTAACATATTTTGTGTGACTTTAATCTTTTCCTGCATACATTGAAAGGATACATGTTGATTTTAGGCAAAACCTAAGGAGGGATTAATTTCATACTCAACAACTCTAACAAGTCCTGCTGGGGCCACTACCAAGAACTGTTAAGGACCACTGAAGGTTCCCAGGTCCCATTTTGGGAGGCATTTGTGTCTTAACGAATCTCCCTATGATGTGGACAGTGTTTACCACAGGCTACAGCACCCACATCCAAGAATAGAATGGTTTGTGTGGACTTACAAAGCCGTATGGGTGTGACTCTTTCATGTGTGTGTGTGTGTGTGTGTGTGTGTACCTACCTCATAGGATTTGGTCTCCAGGTCTTTGAGGTGTTCGTCGGCTCCAGGCAGACTCTTGTAGTAAGCCATGTTCCGCTGCATCATCTCATCATCCGGGTGTTTGAGCAGGAATGTGTGGGCAGCAGACACCGCCTTTGCCAGGTTGTCAGACTGGAAGAAATAACACAAAACACACTTTGTTGTGCTTGTTCACTGAGAAAATAACATAAGTTCAACTTATAAATCACCATAAAATAATATCGGAATAAACACATTTAGGACTATATTTCACAAAATTATAAATTAATGTTTTCTAGTCAATTATGAGGTGCAATCAACTAATTTAAAGTAAAGCTTTTTTCTTTTAACTTGTCACATCACTGTACATACAGTATGTGCAAATTAGACCAAAAGGACCATAACATAAGCCTGAAAGTCACAATTCCAGCCCTGGACTCTTAATCCTAAATCTAAACCAGTTCAATTGCAGATGTTATGAGTAAATGTGACATTAAGTGTTGATTTTTTTCTGAATAGGAAGCACAAGAAAACACAAGCACCCAGAAAAAAGGTAAAAAAGTGCAGGACCTCCCCCTTACAGAACAGACCCTAAACAGACCTGTGCATCCGTGGCACGTAAGTGACGTCAGAACGTTTCAGGGAAAAAATACAGTCAGTGACGTAAAAAAAAAAATGCCATCACATAGGTAAAAGTGCATGTAACCCCCATACAAGTCCATGCGGAACCCCTCAGCCCCGCTGATGACGCCACCACTGTGTCTAACGTGCTTACTTTGAAGTAGGCGAACTGCAAGTACTTGTAGGGCTCCCTCTTCTCGAACTCGTCGATGGTGTCCCGGCTGGGCATCGTCTGCCTGAAGGCGGGCAGCCCCTGCTTGCAGCGCTTCAGACACTGCGCCCTCTTCATCACGTTGCCGAACGCCCGCAGCTCCGCGAACTCCGAGAACTTCTGCTCGTCGTCCAGCCGGACGGAGCTGCAGTTGAGGTTGCAGAAGGCCTCGCTGTCCCGCAGCAGCCGGTAGAGCCGCAGGGACACCTCCATGTACTCCACCGTCTCCTTCCACTTCTCCCCGGTGTACTGGTCCAGCGCGTACTTGTACGCGGACTCCAGCGGCATCAGCTCGTGCCGGGGGAAACTCCTGAAGCTGTACTTCTCGTACTGCGAGTTCACCGCGGAGGCGAAGAAGGCGACCAGGAGCGCCGAGACCAGTTGAGGAGGAGTAGTGGAGGCTGCCATCTTTTTTTCCAAGTTTGGTTGACGGTGGGGCCTGGGATGAGCGCCGGAGTGGGGGAGCGTGGGGGTCTGTAGGACCGCCTCGAGTTCCACCACGTATCCGGACAAAGCCTCCCCACCCCCGGGGCGCAGGGCTGGGACGGCCGCTCCAGCGGGTGGGGGCTGCTCGGAGCTGCTCCTCCTACTAACTCTCTGAAGTAAATCACTGCTGTTGTTCTGTCAGAGAGCTTCTTATACCTCAACATGAGGGAGAAACGCGTGTGCTTTCTGGATAAGGGACGCGCTAACTACGAGCTTCATGTACTTTATTCAATAAAATGCTCTTTAAAAGTTTAAACTTGTTTCCCCTCCGTCACTAATTAAACCCCCGGTGAGATGGGCGTGTCCCTCCACTGCCACGTAGTGACATTCCTTCCGTCTCCCCTCCAAAGGCCTGAACCCCTGAAATCACTGTTTAACACCAGCTAACGGTCTCTGCGTCCATTGTTATAACTGTGTAACTGTAATAATTACAGTCCAGTCCAGTTGTGTGCATCATTACAGTGGTTTAAGTGGATCCGGGGGAGGAGGAGGGGGGCTGCAGCTGTGTGGAGACCCCTACGTTACCACGTTGACACATATCTCAGGCTGCACTGCGCAAGAGCAATACGTGGTACCCGAGAGGACCTCATTCAATCCCGGAGCGAGTCAAGTGAGCCAGAACGACGCAGAGCGTGACAGGAAATGTCGAGTGCGATTTCAAAATAAAAGCAACACTTGGCTACGCAAGCCTCGTTTGTTATTGTTTGTTTCCCGCGAAAACGTCCGATTATATATTTTTGTAACACTTAATGTGCGTGCTTTATTCACAATATGTGAAAAACAGTTAACCAGTCGGCGATATAGCGTTAATATGTAACCGGATGTAGTGTCGGTTTATCCGACTTGACACGTGATCGTCTGCTGGGACTACTGGCAGGACTTCTCTCCAAGTCGGAGCAGAGGGAACCAAAGTAACGGAGAACACACAGGCCGGACCCACAGTCACCTCCATCGTCCAATCGAGACTTCGTCGGCAGCAAAAATGATCCAGTGCGTGCAGGGCATGCTGTTTCTCTCGGTCCTGGTGGCGTTCGCCGCCTGCAACGCTCCTCCGGTGCCGTTAGACGACATCTTCATTGAGAAAACTTTCGTGCCAGAGCAGTGTGTGCGCGCAGTTAAAGACGGGGATTATGTCAGGTATCACTACAACGGCATGTTCCCGGACGGCAAGAAGTTCGACTCGAGGTGAGCATACACGCAGGAGAGTGCGTTTATTCCCACTTTTTAGTCAGAGCGTGTGCACGGCGCGAACAGCGTGCGCGATGCGTAAAAGTGCGCGTGGAGTGGGTCGCCCCTGTTAGCCACGCAGGCAGGCAGGCTGAGCTCTGGATCCATCTATGCGTAATCCAAGGTTTCCAAACGCTTTCACATCTACAGGGGTTTCACTAAAGCCCCACATTTGATCAGATGGAGAGTTTTAACATTATTCATTTAGCATACTTGATTAAACTGGATTCATTAAAACCCGAGTTAGGCTATATGTTGAACCTGCTTCCAGGACGACTGAAGGTACCTGCACTCCACTGGACCTCGTCAGTGTACCATGCAAAGTGATCAACTGCCCCGAGGTCGCATTTGCTGTTTCTTTGTGGGGTTTTTTTTCTCTCATTTTATTAATTGCACATTAGTTAAAAGCTTTGATCGACTTAAGTAGGCGGGGCTTGCAGTCTTGCCTGATGTTGTGGCCTTGTCTTGTAGAGGGGCCCCCTGTTCACATATTTCTAAATGAAGTCAAGTCTTACATATTTTATTTTGGCCATGCCTGTATGATATACCACACCATGAATAACTTCTAATAACTAAATCAAAGTATAATTAGTAAGAGACACTATAATACTCAGTCCCTTTGAGTCCCTGTGGATGAATCTGAACCTGTGACGTCTTGTGAAAGTTTTGCCTAAGTGAGTTTCTGAATAAGTTGTAAAAGCAAGATGACAAATTTAATTGTTCCTCCCAAATAGTTTTTTTCCACAATAAATGTTAATGTGGTCACTGGTGGAAAAAACATTAGCCAAGGCAGGATAGTGAACTAGTTTGAGTACATTAGCATCGAGGCACAGAATGAATGTAATGCTGTCAGTCATGTCCTCACAGGTATGTAAAACAATGTGTTTATGTTCCAGTTATGACCGCGGCACCACCTACAATGTGTTTGTTGGCAAGAAGCAGCTGATCGCGGGGATGGACAAAGCTCTGGTGGGCATGTGTGTCAACGAGAGGAGCCTGGTCAAGATCCCACCTCACCTCGCATACGGCAAAAAGGGATACGGTGAGTTTAAAACGCCCCGGCTTGATTGTTCTGAATGAAGCAGGACGGAACATAACTCCCCAGAGGAATAAACACACTGGCCAGTTATTATAAAATACACAGATGAGTGAGCACACAGCTGGCACTGCTCCCCGTGACAACCAGAGCATTTGGTGAGACGTTGGCAGGAGTGTGAGGGTCAGAAATGACTGAGAACCAGATTGTGTTATAGTGGAGTCAGCCGCAGCAGACAGGAAGTGGGTTGCTCCAAAGCGTCCATGTTGAATGATGTCATAGGGACGTCACAAACCAGGAAGCAGGTCGGAGGGAGCTGCTTTCATCAAGAGTTTACATGTAGAGACTGGTTGTGTGTGTGTGTGTGTGTGTGTGTGTGTGTGTGTGTGTGTTTGTTATATAAATAGTTAGATAATTGGAGAGAGAGAGAGACAGAGAGAGAGAGAGAGAGAGAGAGAGAGAGGTGGACATGTGTGGACAAGTAAAAGCTGAGGCTGTGTTATGAGAGGGAACATTAGAAAGAGTGAAGAAAGTAGAGAGAGACTTAAACCCCTCCCCCCACCCCCACTCCCCCTACTCCCAACTCCTTAGCTTCACCTTCTTCACCCTTTGTGTGTCTCCTGTACGGTTACTGAGCTACTAGTGCTCACCAGGCAGGGACTCTGTTTGCAAACAGGGCAATAAATGTCGGCATGTGGCCATACTGATCAGTCGCTGCTGTTCTGGATGAGGCTATAGCTTGAGGACGTGTTCTGATTAGCCACGTATTACTGTATCTGCCCCTCATGATTGCTTTCTATGGAAATCAGAAAGCACACATGCACATCACAAGGGAAAAAAACAGCAATTAATCACATTTCATGATATAAAACCAGCAAACTATTTGCATAATTAATTGGTTATCAAAATAGTACTGGAGTTGTTTTCCTGTCAACTGATTAATGGATTTATTGGCCAGTGGTTCTAAACACTCGTCCCAAAATTTCCTTTTCATGTTGGTTGCCTTTCTCCCCTCGTTAGGTGACATCATCCCTGCTGACTCCATCCTCCACTTTGACGTCCTGCTGCTCGACATTTGGAACCCTGAGGACGGCGTCCAGAGCAACACCTACCACACGCCCTCCACCTGCTCCAGAAAGGTGGAGGTGTCTGACTACGTGCGCTATCACTACAACGGCACCCTGCTGGACGGGACGCTCTTTGACTCCAGGTTTGTTCTGTGTAATAATCCCTTACTCCACACAGTAATGCACCCGTATTTATACACACGTGTATATGTAACCCCTCTCCTCCACCCTTCGCCGTAGCCACACCCGCATGCGCACCTATGACACATACGTCGGGATCGGGTGGTTGATCGCTGGTATGGATCAGGGCCTTCTGGGAATGTGTGTCGGAGAGAGACGCATCATCACTATGCCACCGTCACTTGGATATGGAGAGAATGGAGACGGTGAGTGTTAGAAATTCCTTAATTATTATTTGGATCTTGAGTCTGATGACATTCCTGCGAGTGAAAAAAACAGTGTATATTGGTCTTTGCAAAATTGCAACTTTTTACATTTCTTTGATTTCTTTGATTTCTCAATTGTCTTGACTGATTTTGTCATAATTTTCCAGCTGAATACACTTTCTCTTTTCTTCATTGAGCAACAAGTAGTTTATTTCCAGACATTGACTAATATTAGCAATCATAGGAAGTGGCTAGCTGTTTCCCTCTGTCTGCAGTCTTTGTGCTAAGCTAAGCTTCTTCTCCTCCTCTTTCTAGGTAGTGACATCCCAGGACAAGCTTCCCTGGTGTTTGATGTCGTACTCCTGGACCTCCACAACCCCAGGGATGGGATCACAGTGACCAATCAGATTGTGCCAGAGTCCTGCACGAGGAAGTCGGTCGCCGGAGACTTTGTGCGCTACCACTACAACGGCAGCCTCCTTGACGGAACATTTTTTGATTCCAGGTGTGTATCACCGTTTAAAATCCATCATGTTGCCCCACACAGATAGTTCATAGTAAACCTACAGAAATTCACGTTTAAGATCTGTTGTTCCTCAAGTGGTCTCAGGGTGGCAGCATCACTCCACTGAAGATGAATCGAAACTTAAGAAAACATTTCCTGTTTCATATTAAATACAGAGAGCTGCATCCTAATGGTTTTATAACATCTGTCCAAGATTAAACTGTACTGTTCTTTAAAAGTATTTAATTCCAATATATATCCAATATCATTTTCTGGATTTTCTATTCCTGGTTATAGCTTTAGATAATGTCAACTGCATGGTTCACTTTGACACACAGACACTTTGACATACGGACAGATTCTAAACTGAAGTTGCATCGCCTATAATGCTTCCAATGGATTAAATTTCAGAGATCAAATTTCATACATGAAAAACAAAGTTTTGTTCATCATTACAGCCTTCTCAGCCTCGTGGGTTCGACCTTGCAGCCTCTTTTGTTATGGTTACGAAATGATTTTGCACATTCTGTACAGATTTCAAGACACAAGGAAGCCGCTATGGGGACTTTCTGCCACACACATGATCGTTTCATACGTTTTTATATTCTAAAGCGTCACCATATTGTAGAAGTCGTATATTTGGCTCCTAGACTGCTGTGATTTCTTCCTCTATGGTGTTACAATACTTCATATTTCCTCTCCTGCAGCTACTCTCGTAATCACACCTATGACACCTATGTGGGTCAAGGCTACGTGATTGTCGGCATGGACGAGGGTCTGATTGGGGTCTGTGTCGGAGAGAGACGCACCATCATCATCCCTCCACATCTCGGCTATGGAGAGGAGGGCACAGGTTTGTTTGTAAAGCTCGGATACCCTTGAGTCAAAAAACACTGATGGAAAAACAATCAGACACAAATATATACACATATAGTGTCAATAATCCCGTTATGCCACACCTCCACTTGTATTGTTTTTTTAATTGGTTAATATAGGTTCATATGTCTGGCATTCTATCTGTTTTATAAGAGATCACTTCTGATATTTGCATCTTTTAATTTTTTATATGTGGCTATTCCCCTTAAAATAAAATGATTGCTATTATTATAGATAACGGATCGATGGATATGTGTACATACTTTCTTTGCCGTTTAAGCTGATTCTGATGGTGTTTCTACTTCTTTGTCTGTGGTTTAAAAATGGGATTCTGTTACCGTGTCTCTCAGGCTCTAAGATCCCCGGTTCAGCCGTGCTGGTGTTTGATGTTCACATCATCGACTTCCACAACCCGTCAGACAACGTTGAGGTCACCGTCACGTACAAACCAGAAGAGTGCGAGAAGCAAACCAAGAAGGGCGACTTTGTCAAATATCACTACAACGCCTCCCTGATGGACGGATCCTCCATCGACTCCACGTGAGTCCTGGGACCTTAAATGAAAATGTTTTGAATAAAAACAAAATGAAATAAAACAAATTAAAATAATCATACATATGAGAGATAAGCTAATCTTCCAAGAATGCCTTGAAGCTTTAAACTATCCTTTTCAAACCCACTGAAACACTTGATGATATCCCTTTAATCAATTAAAGTCACACATTATCATCCTGACTGTGAAAAAGAAAGAAGATCTGTCAAAGGACAGCTTAAGAACTAAAATGTGTGCTTGCTGAAGAATAATGACTAAAATACAGATGTCTTGTTTGTCTCTGTTTCATTTGCACTCAATTTGCTTCAGGTATAATTATGGAAAGACATACAACATCGTCCTGGGAGCCAACCAGGTCGTCCCAGGGATGGAGGACGGACTGAAGGAAATGTGTGTGGGGGAGAAAAGGCACCTCGTTATTCCTCCTCACCTGGGCTACGGGGAGAGGGGAGTCAGTAAGTCGCAAAACAACCACGCGTGCAGTAATAATAGAGAATATATGGCGGTGATACGGATGAGCCAGTATTGATGTTTCCCCATTTAGCTTTATGCTAAACTAAGAAAGTGAAAATGTCCACCTCATAAGCTGAAAAATGTAATTTTCCACAAAAAACAGGCCAGACGCATCAAGCTCTTTAGTGAAGCTAACATTTCAATATGCCTAATAGAGATAGTTAAAGTGACAGTTCATCTCAAAAATCAAAAATGCATATTATTCCTCATACCTGTTCACTATTGAATTTTTCAGATGTATTTTGGGCGCTTTGAGAACCACAATCCAAGTGACATATAGTCACATTATACTGGACAGAAGGCAGACATTGGAAATGAGGCAACCCACAACAAAACAACTAGATAAATAGCACAGATTTTTGGGTGAACTGTCACATTAAAGGACAAACAGCAGTCTGAGCTGCCTTCACTTCACCTGTAACTAATATGTGTGTGTCTGTGAAGCCGATGAAGTTCCAGGCAGCGCTGTGCTGATATTTGACATCGAGCTGGTGGAGATGGAGGAAGGACTTCCTGAAGGCTACATGTTCATCTGGAACGAGGACGTGTCAAGCGACCTCTTCACTGAGATGGACAAAGACAAGAACGCGGAGGTGGAGCCCTCTGAGGTACGGGATGTCATCATGTCAGCATCATAATGTCTGTAACAACGTTTTCTTCCACCTCTCCTTAGTTTGCCCTCTCCGACTCTCCTTTGGTGTCCACAGTTCACCGACTACATCTTGCAGCAGGTGAACGACGGTAAAGGCCGACTGGCCCCCGGCTTCGATCCTCATCGCATCATTGATAACATGTTCTCCAACCAGGACCGTGATGGAGACGGGAAGATCACAGAGGCGGAGTTCAGACTTAAAGCAGACGAGGCCGCCCAGCATGACGAGCTATGACGGCACTGTGTGTAAATCCCAGATCGGGGGGGGGGGGTGAAGGGTCAGACAGCGGGGTTGTAATACACATGTGGGTGGTAGAGTAGATACAGATGGGGCTGTATGTGCCAAGAAAACAAATGTAAAGTGAGAAAGTGTTTTTTTTATTCTGAAAATGTAGATGATGTTCAAAGGGCATCTTGTCCTTAAAGAGTCAAACGAGTCTGAGAAGAAAGACGGAGGATATAGGAATGAGATTATTTTGAGAGCTGATTATTGAAAAGAAAACACCTCATTTGAGGTCTGTAATGACAGTGAATACCTTTTTTTACCTCCTCTTCCATCAAGCATTTGTCTTGTTTTATGTGAGCTTTGTTTTTTTTATATTTTGAAGGGTATAAAAGCACTCGTGTGAACAAACCAAGGCCTCGCTCCACAGTCTCTACATTCAACACTCCTTTGTGACTTTTATCGTTGTTGACATTTTTCTGGTTGTGCATGAATTTATCTTTCAGGAGCAATGAGTTGCTCATCACATCGCGGTAATATACTGTGATGATGGAGGGAAGTTAAGTTTATCTCATTTATTGATTAAAAAAGAGAGCTTACGTTAGAATAACATTTTATATACATAGTTTACAGCTGACACCTTCCACCGTTTTCCCTTTTAAAATGTCAGGATGCCTTCTGTGTTTCTGCTGTTAAGATCATCCAAAACAACGCTGAAAGGTCCCAAATCTGTTGTTGGGGCTTTGCAGCCGTTCAATCACTTTCGGTCACCTAATTGCTCCATTGCTTGTTTTTTCTTCATCCAAATGTCAACACCTTGTTGCAGTTTTAAGACTTTTGTGTGCCTGTGTGTGTGTGTGTGTCTGCGAGAGTGAAAGAAAAAAAGTGAGTGATTGTCACTTTTGTTTAACTTTTTAATTCAGAAGAATAGTGAGGCTTGGTGATGATAACACAAAGTTTAATTTGAATAAATGACCTGACCTAAATACATGCCTTGATTGTGTTTGTTCTTTTGCACTAGAACTGATATTAAGGATTTAAGGATCATTTATTGCCATTGTGCAATACATGGAAGCACAACTAAATGTGCTTTATGTCACTCTCCATGATGGGGAGGGGGTTCCTCCTGAAGTCATCTCTACAGTTTTGAGCGTGTTCAGCTCCAGGTTGTTGTGACTGCACCACAAAGCCAGCTGTTCCACCTCCCGTCTGTATGCAGACTCATCTCATCGGCGTGTCATCTAGGCCTGGTGCCTTCCTGTCCCTGTCTTTTGTCCCTGAAAGAGACACACCTCCTCTTCACAGACCATAAATGCAGCTAGGAATTATGGAGGGGTGTGATCGCAGGGGGGGCAGTTGGTTGTGTGATGTCTGAGCGGGTGAGGGGTGTGAAAGCGGGCTTATCAAACCTGCAGTAAAACACATTCCTGTAGTTGGTGACCTCTCCACACCGACGCCAGATCTTTATCTAAAAACCATGTTTTCTTCAGCTTTTCAGTGTAGCTCCTCTTTGCCACTCTGATCTCCTTTATCAGTGTGTTTCTGACCTGGTTGTACACATGTCCTCACAGAAACTGATGTACATAATGCAATAATGAGGCTAATCACATGAGACATATGACTGTTGGAAGTTAAGGTCGATATTAAAATATATATATCAATACTTATTCATATAATATCTTAATACCTGCTCTTGTAGTTAATAGTTAGGCATGTCAGAGTATCAAGGCCACCGACCATGTCTGAGGATTGTAGATATAATGATGCTTAAAATGTATGATGATACCTGAACGATGTATGTTTAAGAATCATGTAATGTGTTTGATATTAACCTATCTTATCACCCTCAGAAGGCGGCAGAGCAATAGAAGGTAAAAAATCAGTAAAGGAGGTTGCATGATTCACTCCTTGTAGAGCATGAACTCAGCCGAAGAATATACACTCTTCATAATCTTACACACCCTCCATGAACTTAGACCACATTAGAGGAACAAAAACATGTATTCAGTATTATAAAGTAGGGAGAAACCAGTCAGTTAGCATAAGAAGCGCAGGAGTGTTTTCTTCACAGGACTGGAGGAGGAAGCCAACAAGAAGATGGTGCCCCAACTTCTCAGGGACAGAAGAGGAACTATCCATCAATCCATTGTCTACCCCTTATCCTGTATTCAGGGTCACGGGGGGACTGGAGACGATCTCAGCTCAGAAGGGGAACTACCATACCAAAAATACACATTTGCGTAAGCATGACACATAGCCTTGCCTCTGTAACAGTATATATTCTGGAGCAGATAGAATAGACACCAGAACTTCTTGCCTCTGGTATAGAGCACTGTGTTGCATACAGCAGCTCTTAGCTAGAGAAGAGACTGTTTCTCCAGACGTCTGTATCATCTGATGTCCATCTGCAAATAAATGCCTGAAGCAATGGCGCACTAAAGAACCAACGACTCCGCTGTTTTCGTGATCCTCCTACAGAATCTGCAATATAGACTCTGTGAGGTCCTTTTGATCTAACTTGTGAACAAAATTCCTACAGGATCCACACCTGTGTGTGAAGGCCACGCATATCAAGCCAACTAAGTACAGAAGACTGTGGAAAACTATAAAAAACTGTTATCACAAGTTGTCCTTGAAAATCCCTGTCTAACAAAGAAGCCTGGAAAGTCCTGCGTGATGTAGGAATTTTGTTCACAAGTTAGTCAATCAGAAGGACCTCACAGAGTCTATATTGCGTTGTTCAGATTCTGCAGGAGGATCACGAAGACAGCGGAGTCGTTGGTTCTTTAGTGCGCCATTGCTGCTGGCATTTATTTTGCAGATGGACATCAGATGATACAGACGTCTGGAGAAAATCTCTTATCTAGCTAAGAGCTGCTGTGTACAACACAGTGCTCTGTACCAGAGGCAAGAAGTTCTGGTGTCTATCTGCTCCAGAATATATAGTGTTACAAAGGCAGGCAGGGCTATGTGTCATGCTTATGCGCGTAAATGTGTATTTTTGGGTTGAGCCACTCCTCTTCTGAGTGGTTCCTCTTCCATCACTTAGACGTTGGGACTGTCCCCCCAGACGCAGGGGCCTCTTCCGGTCCTGTATGCGCGTCTACCATACATTGTGTCATGAGCTCTCTCTCTCTCTCTGCCTGGTAACTCACTAATTGCATTCATTAGCTCCACCTGTCTCTGCTCTGCTCCCGTTTACCTGCCAGCTGCATTGCATTTCCCACTCACCACCTCCAGTATAAAGAGTCCTGCTTTTCAGCTCGGCCCTGTCAGACTGTCTGCGAAGTTGCTTAGGTATCGTGCTTCACTGGCTTTCCACCCTGACTCCTCTACAACCCGGACCTGCCTGCTGATCTTCTGCCCTGGAAAACCCCGACCTGTCTTCTCCCCTGAACCTGCCTGATCTTCTGCCCTGGAAAACCCGACCTGCCTTCTCCTCTGAACCTACCTGATCTTCTGCCCGGTAAACCGACCTGCCTTTCTGTCTTCTGACTATGATCACTGCTTTGCCCTGAACTGCACTACTGACTCGACTCATCTGTCCTGTCCTGTCTGTCTGTTCGTTCCCCCCAGGATTCCCAGCCCCTCTGCGGGTCAGCACGGACGCTCCACCACCACCTGCACGAGACGTCTCTGGGGAACGCACACACACAGGCTCACGACCTCGCACTCCCTTTCCCCCTCTGGAACCCTCAATACAATTGTGGTCCTCATCTGTCTGGTCCGTGACACATTGAGCGTCTTCCTCTATTTTCGTCTGGCTCAGACTAGTTTCTCTTGGCCTTTAGATACTTTCCCTCGACCTTTAAATACTGAATACATGTCTGGTAAGCTTCTGCTATTTTTTTTTTGTTCCTCTATTGCGATTAAATAAGATAATGAAGAGTGTACAATCTGTTCGGCTGAGTTCATACCCTACAAGGAGCGTCTCTATTGCTCTGCCGCTGTCTGAGGATGATAGGATAGATTAATATCAAACACACTACATGATTATAAAACCTACATGATTATGAAAAACCTGCATGATTATCAGACATGCAATTTATGAAACATACAATTTCCAGGTGTCATCATTCCTTCTAAACATTCTTATATCTACAATGGTGTTACGCCCCACCCTTTGGGGTGAACAACAAACCACTACTGACCCCAATAAATAACAAAAAGACACCTTTTAAAACCCATCAGGATTTAATAACCGCCAAATACAGCATACACATGGCCAGACTTCCACAACACATGACAAAAACTGCACATGAAAATGGCAGAAAGACCGGCAGCATCTGCACAAGAGGCCTCCCTTCTGCTGCTGGCACCGACGCTTTTAAAGATCTTCCTGCCAGGACAGGTGCACCTCGTTGTGGGATTAGGCTCACCTGCAGCCACTGGAGGGGAAGGAGGGACAAGAACACAGGAAACGTACAGCCGTAACAAATGGTGACAAGACCAAACTGCCAAATAAGTTGGGCAATACTATGTGTGCTTGCAAGATCTGTTTCAGGTTACGCCCGGGATGGAGACGAGTCGGATAACGAGGAAGGAAACTGAAGCAGCCAACCAGTAGAGGACGACATCCTAGGCGCACAATTAATATTCAAAGATTGGGTTAGGGAAAACTCAATTAGTCAGACTTCGTGAACTGACACACTCTGTTGTTCGTCAGGGGAACGTAGCCAAACCCAGAGCTCTGTAACTTGTGCGATTTTGCTGTTTCTTAAATAAAGCTGATTTAGAACCTAAATAGCCGCTGTAGGAATTTTGTTCACAAGTTAATCAATCCGAGTTCATGCTCTACAAGGAGTGAATCATGCAACCTCCTTTACTGGTTTTTACCTTCTATTGCTCTGCCGCCTTCTGAGGGTGATAAGATAGGTTAATATCAAACACATTACATGATTATTAAACATACATCTCTCAGGTATCATCATACATTTTAAGCATCATTATATCTACACCGCTCATATAGCTTAATTTTGAACATCCAGGACAAGGCTCACAGTGTAGTCCTCGGTCTGCCGGGTAGGTCACAGTGCTTTTATACACCAGGCTTGGCTTGAAGACTGGCTGGCTCTCTTAACTGTGACTCCAACTGTGAGTGTATCCAATTGATAGTATATCAAGTATAGATCGAAGTTCCACTACAACAAGAGCCCTTGAAATAGTATTCTGCTGTAGGAAGTGCTCTGTACCAGAGGCAAGAAGTTCTGGTCTCTATTCTATCTGCTCCAGAATATATACTTGTTACAAAGGCAGGGCTTATGTGTCATGCTTATGCATGCAAATGTGTATGTTTTAATTGCGCTCCTTCTCCGGGCAGTTCTCCTTGCCCCCCCCCCCCCCCTCTGGGGAGTTCTCCTTTCTGTCCTTGAGATGATGGACGGTGGACGCCGGCGCCGTCCCGAGAGCTGGGGTCTCTGCTCCCTTGCTGACCCCCTTCTCCTGTCCTGCAAAGAAAACACTTATGCTCGTCTAACATACATCATTCGTCTTCCTCTGTCTGGCTGTTTCTCGAACTTATAACTGCTGGCTACGTGTGTGTGTGTGTGTGTGTGAACTTCTTCTGTTTTTGTTCCTCTAAAATATGTTCATGGGGAGTGTATAAGTTCATGAACTCCCTTTTATTATCGTTAAGTTAGTTCATGGAGGGTGTACGTTCCATTCGGCTGAGTTGATGCTCTACACTGAGTGTCTCATGCATTTCCTTACTGACTGTGACCTTCTCTTGCTCTGCCGCTTTCTGAGGATGATAGGATAGATTAATATCAAACACATTACATGATTATAAAACATACATGATTATGAACAACCTACATGATTATGAAAAACATACATGATTATGAAAAACATGCATTTATGAGACACATACATTTATGAGACATACAATTTCCACTTCCAGGTGTCATCATTCCTTCTAAACATTTTTATATCTACACTGCTCAGAAGAAATATTCAACTTTATGATTTAGGGGTATTTATTGACTAATTTGGGATTAAACAAAAAGGGATTAAAAGAGTAAGTAATATAAACACACAAGAAGTATAACTGATTGTTTATTTATTTTGACAAAGTTTCTCTTTTTTGACAGTGGCAGAACTGAGCTTCCTGTAGGAATTTTGTTCACAAGTTAGTCAATCAGAAGGACCTCACAGAGTCTATATTGCGTTGTTCAGACTCTGCAGGAGGATCACGGAGAATAATAACAAAATCAGAGTAACATTTTTTTTTTTTTTTTTACCAGTAATAAAACACAAAATATTTAAACATTTTAACATGTCCGAAAAGGAGTAGTAAGAAGAATAACTTATTTAATACTACCCTTTCTCCATTTTCAAACTTTATCACATTGAATCCTTTTTAATCTCTCTTTCATAATATATAGTTTAGAATTTGCCTAGACACTTTTCCTTCTTTTTTTTTTTTTTTTAGTACATCTTTATAATCAGTGATTATGGCTTCCTTCTTCCTCTCTGTACTTTATGAAAATGCCTTCTTTATACTTCTTTTTAAACTGAATCAGACTTGTACATTGCCTCAGCTCCACACTCATACTGTTCCACAGTCTTACCCCCCGGATTGAAATACAGAAACTTTTCATTGTGGTACGCACAATAACAGTTTTCAAATCTGTTTCCCCCCTCAGATTCATAACCCCCTTCTCTATTGAAGAATAGTATTAGTAAATTACCAGGTAATAAATTATATCATACTTATATCTACATTCCATACATATTGCTCTACTTTTATCAACAACAAAAAAAGTAGAACCACATCGAGTTTCCTTTCTGCTCTCATTGGGTTTTCACGGTCATGTGACACAAGTCAACTAAACATGTGTCTGTATCTGTGTTGTCACGAATGTGACAAATAACAACGACAGGAAACGCTTGGGATTAGTGTTTTTTTTTAAACGAAATGTATACCAAATAAGTAGCTTGTGAGTGGGGAAGTATCAATCCGCCCACCTCTACTCTGATGTCTGGACACGCGCCCACCACGCCCACTTCACGCCGCGCGCGCCCTTGCCCCTCTTCTTCTGCATCATTTCAAGTGAATCTTCAGTGCGTTAATTGGTCGGCCGCCGTCTCGGGAAAACGCAGGGGGGAGTAGGGGAGACAAGGGGCGAGTCACTCCGTCGCGCGCTTAGAAACCTCCGCAGCTGCAGCAGATTGCTGAGTTTGACTCAACTACCGACGAGGAAAAACTGCTGCGCGTCTTCGAGATAAACCAAACTTTTCAGGTCGACTCAAAGCTCGGTGTCCACGGCTACGGACTACAGCAGAGCGGTGTTTCTCTCCCCCACCCTCTGCAGCCGACGTGACACCCCTGCAGATGAGATGACAACTTAATATCAAGTTTCCTGTTGTGGAGAGAAGCGACACTAAAGCTGTAACTTCTCATCATGGAGCGCATCAGCTTGGGCTGCCAGGTACGTGACCGTTAAAACAGGCAACTTCAGGCAACTGCACCACAGCCTTGGAATGTGTGCACATTCAAAAATAACGGGAACATGGGTCGGTGGCGATATTTCGACTAGTCGGACCTGGGGCCTGTACTACGAAGCAGGATTTTGTGCTTAGCGAGGTAACTTAAGCGTTAACCCTGGGTCTTCCGTCCTACGACGCTGGTTCTCTTCTTAACGGGGTAGATCGCCATGGTAACTTATGCTGCAGCGCTAACCTGCTTTAATTCTGCGCAGGATGAGGAACTGAGAAATGCCCAGTTCCTCATCAGATGGTTATAAGGAACACTAAGCCCCTCTTGCGTCCAACCGAATAATTTATTGCCGAGCAGAGAAATAAATGGAAACATACAGCACATGGTTCATTCATCTGAGGTCTGTGTATATAGGAATTGTGTATATAATCTATAAACAAGAGCCCCAGTGCTATGTAGTGGAGGTGTGTCTCCAGCTACTGTTTCTTTGCAATACTATGGTTCCTATACTTAAACTCTTAATAGCGCGATCCTAAACACACCAATGAGATGTGTGGTCTGTTGAAATCCTTAGATTCACTTTAAGATGCAGCAAATTACATCAAACCGAGGCTGGGTTCATGAACCAGGACACTGACCCTAGAAGGATTGGCTCGGTGTACCATATCCCCTTTTGCTTTGTTCACATCATACTAACCTAATACACACTCTGTGGAAACAGGAAGTTTAATTAGGGGCTGCTTATCTCAGCATATCCTAGGTGCCTTGTCTTTTTTCTTTCTGTGTCCTGTTACTGGTTTACTCAAAGCTGTATAAAAGCTTAACCCTCCCTCCCTCCAGAGAACCCTCTGTGCAGAGAATATATACTTCAAGACATTCTTTTGACTTCAGTTTTTTATTTCACATCTCTGAGACGGCCTTGAGGAGCAATTTCCAAGACAATGTCATGTCGTGGTATTTACAGCTACTGCTGATAACAGGAGTAATTAACATAAGAGACTGGTGGATAGAAAGAGTCTATAGCCTTGCAAGAAGCTCTGTGTATGCACTTAGTTACCAGCCGAATTTGTAGTGGAAAACTATTTTACTCTAAATGGAACCATAATTTACTAGATTAAATGATCATGCTGTATCCAAGAAGACTTGAAACTAGGGATTGAGACCACAAAATCATGTTTACATTGTTTACTGAAATAATAAATCAAGTGAGAAGAAGGGTCATTTTCTCATAGACTTGTGCATTTTTTTGCAACCAGAGGAGTCGCCCCCTGATGTCTATTAGAACTAATGCAAGTTTAAGGAAGTTGCCGCCTTATAAGTGACAATCAACAAGTTCCCTGTCCTCGTTTATTCCATCTTCTTGCCTGCACTTTATATAATACCCACAAATACTAAAAAGTGTAATGAAGGGCTGTTGGTTCTGCTGGTGGAGGTTTCCCACAGGACCAAAACAACAAACCTCCACCCATCTGAAGTGAGGACTTGAACAGCATGGATCTTTTGCTCATGTAAACAAACCTTTTCCATCTGTTTTCTTCTTGTAGGTCTGCCTCAGCACATTCAACAGGGTGTATGACTTCAAGTCTCATGTGTACTCAAGTTTACATAGAAAGGTGGGATTTAAACTTCATGTAACACTGACTTCAACTAGGTTATTCTCAAAGCGTTTTTCTGGAGTGCATCCTTGTTTGTTACTCTGAACCCTTTAACTGGTGAAATAATGATGCCAGCGGCAACAACCCTTATGATGGTAGTCCAGTTAACTGTAATCCTGTATTATAAGGGGATGCCCAAAGTCCTGTTTCTGTGTTTGCCTCAGCCTAAATAAACCACCTCTGCATGTTATCTCTGTTCTTAACCAACAGAAATTTGCAGATGTCTTCCAGCAAGGTAAGGTTTATTTTCAAATTATGCTAGTTTTAAGTTACATTTAATTTCTTGTGTTATCTATACAGGAAAACATGCTACTTAGATTATTGTTCAGTTAATTAATCCTTTTTTTCTAATTTGTTTGCTTTTAGGTTACAAGGGTGGTAAGCCTGCTTCTTCTCCTTCCTGTTTGGTGTTTACAGTCAGTGTGACTCAGCAAAATGCTTTGAATTTAATTCTGTTTTGGGGGTTAGGATTAGGGATTTGCATTGGATAGAATGCTTTTTTTACAAAAAGGTCTGTAGTATTAGATTGGTCAAAATGGAGTTTGAAATTATTGATTTATTTATTTTCATTCTCCACCATGCTTTTGTCTACAAAGGAGTGTAGCATCATCATTATCTTAACGAAGAGATTGAAGCAGCGTGGGCTTGAGCTTAATCATCTTTTTTTCCGTTGTGGTCTCTATTCTGCAGGCCTCGTTCCCTCCATTGAATTAATCAACCAACGAGACAAACTTAATGTCAAACAACCCATCATAGGTGAGTAAAGTGTCTTTAAGGTGGAAGTTGACCTTTTTCTCTCATGCATCCCATTAGGAGACAAACCACAAGGATGGATTGATTGATTGATTGATGGCAATATGAGGACAAATGGGGCAACATTTTTTAATTCAGTCAATTTAGTCAAACTGAACCTTGAGTTCTTTATTGATGCAGCAACATGATTATATCCTACACAAGTTTGTAGATTTATTTGTTTTTCTGTGCTTGTTTTTAAGACCAAATTATCAACAAATACACGTTGCACATACACTTTTTTTTCAATTCGTAGCTTAAAGCAATGTGTCAGGCATCAAATGGTCATGGGCTTGTAGGATTGCTTGCATTAAACGGAACAATGTATCGTCCTGCATATTATTAATTATTCCATTTTAAATGTGTTTCTTCCAGGCTTGTCTCTGTGTTTCAGTCGAGAGACAAAAGGATGTTTTTATCTGTGCCACCTCTGTGAGGAGAAGTGTCAGTCAGACAAGATTTTAAGCCACCTCGCCTCCCTGGACCATTGCAGAAACTACTTTGTAAGTGCAGAACATTGTCAAAATGAACCAATGTTTAAAGTTTGGAAGCACAGTTTAATAAGCATTTTGTGTTTTTAGTGCCACACAAACCCCAACGCGCTGAGGTTTTCCTGGATCCCCAGCATATATATGATGGATATTCTGAGGCCCGATGTCACCAACAAAGTAAAAGGAAAGGGGGCGAAAAAATTACAGGTTTGTTTTAATTTGACATTTAAATGTAAGTGTTAAAGATGCTTTATTCAATAATTTCATATCAACAATGGATCACATAACTATTTGAATCGTATTGGACTTACTGTACATTCATCAGATGGACACAAACACGACCGCTGTTTTTTTTCTTTGTAGCTGTTGGAGTTACCTGGAAGTGTGATGAATAAGCTTTACATGAGTACTTACTGTGAAGGTATATGACTCCAAGATTTCTCTGTCATGTCTTTTTGAGAATTGTATTATTAAAGTGTTTGTTAAAGGCAATGATGTGATCCCTCTCCCCCAGTGATGCACGCTCTCAGTGAAAATGACAAGCTTCTCAAGCTGCTTGAAGGTGACCGTAGGTTTCTCTCCAGACTGTGTATTTGGTGTCTTAAAAACTGCAACCCTTTTGTTCCTTCTACTTGTAATCATCATACCAACAGTCTCACCACAAGCGCCATTTAGTAGCTTTTCTGGAATCGCATGAATCATCAATGATCCATATTTGATAGATTGATTTGAACATTTCGGTGATGGCTGGGATAGCTCCATCTATTGATGAAAATCATGTGATATGCTCCAAAGCAGCTACTAATGATTCTCGTGGTGAGGCCGATCTGTGGATGTACTGTACACCTGAATATATTACATCAACCCTCTTATTTTTCCCGCTAGCTGACATCCCAAAGAGGATGATGATACAAACCTACCAAATGGACGCCAACAGAGAACATCCACTTCTAGGTCAGTAAATTGCTGACAAAATGAAAAAAAAAAATGTGGACGCAATTAATATAATTTTTATTTTTTGGCCAAAGTCTCCCATCGGGCTGGAGGTGCAGAAGTTTAGTTTTATCTCAGATCAGTAGAATTACAATCTGCTGAAAGGTTATGAAAAGGGATTTTAAGCATGTAAAACAAGAAGATATAAACAGCATTTATTGTGTCTCCCAATGTAGAAGATTAGATTCTTTCTCATGGAATAATTCACTGTGTAACTGTTCTAAAGTGTGAGTTATAGAACACAAATACAAGGAAGGATTTTCATCAGTCCATGGGGAAAAAAATCACAAATCTGCTGGAGTATTTATTTATTTGTTTATTTCGGGCATGACCATTAAATCATCATCACACATCTTTGTTCACACAGTAAAAAAATACACGAAAGGGAAAGCGGGAGAAGCCGAGGCTTATCTAGTCCCGCCCCCAGTATCTTAACGACGTTGTGTTCTGAAGTCCTCCCTGTTTGTGTCTCCTCTGGTCGTGGTCTCGTAGGCATGCAGCACCTTGTTGAATGCATTTGTGTCGGGCGGCCTGAAAAGAGACACTACCTCTGCACGCTCTGCAACCTAACGTTGGCGACCCACGCGGTCATCAAACATGTCCTGAGCTTCGACCACATCTTCTGTTACTTTGTAAGTAGCCATGAAGAGAATGTCCTTGAAACAAACGTTGCTACACGATCCCAAACAGTGAAATGATATAATAATTGATAATGAAATACAATGAATGAATCGTGAATTTAAAAAACCTTTACCACATTTATAGAACACCAGGTTTTTTCATCTACGCTACAACATCTACCCTAATTGTAGTTACTATAATCTTTGTAGTTTGTATAGTTTGTGTTGAATTGTTTGTACGGTTTGTCTTCTTGCTGGGTATTTGTGATTCACACCTGGTTTAATCTGTGCAGAAAGCGTGGCACCCGTCAACGTTGCTGTCAAAGGAATCCTACAAGCGTTACACAGAGTCCTTTGCCTCCACCATGCTCGATTTTGTAAAGCAGACGGAGGAAATTCATGGTACTGCAGAAGCTGAAATGAAGGTAATATAGTTTCCAAGGCAAGTAGTGCTTGCACCCAAATGGATACTTTTGGTCGTATTCATTCTAAACCGTATGCCTTTCTGTTGCAGCAAATGAGCCTGAACTCTGCCAAATTCACATCGGTGAATTTCACTTGTTATGTAGACGGTTGGTATTTTATTTTTCAATCCTTGGTTTATTTTTATGTTGCGTTCCTCTGACTGAACTGGACCTTCAGTGGAACCCGAAGGCTTTACTAATTGAGCCTGTGATGACTTGTAGCTCTGAAGGAACTGGAATCCATCAGAAAGGAAAACGAGGAGGGCAGCTTGATTACGAGCATCAAACCAGGGAACAAATTGGGTATGTATTTTTTTTTTTTTTTTTTTAATGCAATTTTTATTTTACAACATGCACATTATTCATACAAAGAGTGACAAGATATCATACATCATATTTCAAACTGTGCTTTGGGACGTACAGACCTGATCTATGTATGAGTCTGTCTGCCTCTAACAGTCGTGAGGTGTCTAAACGCGCCATCCACCCACACATTCTTAGCTGTGATTTAACTGGAATAAGATTTATTCCTCGCCACGAGGATGTCTGTCCATATAAGGTGCTGAACAGAGGTCTGCTTTGACGCCAAGATGGTCAGTTTGCTCAATGTATACATTTCCATATAAGTGTTTACCTTAGGATGAAGTTGCAGCAGTGGAGGTGACATCCCCCCCGCTAGCAATTTTTTTTTTTTTTTTTTTGTGCGCTTTGAGCCGTGCCGGGAGGTTTCTAAGTGTCTTGTACGTACATACATTGTACAGATACGTTCTGGTCCTCCCACCTCTGCTGCTCCTAGTGCACTTTGCTGCTGTCCTCCTCCTCCTTTACTTCCTCCTCTGGCCTCCACATCTGAGCTTCCCTGCACCACCGTCTGTCCTGTCTAGTAGGAGATACAGTCAATATTAATGTATTTGTAAAACCACTTAAAAACTTGGTATCCCCCAAAGATTGTGTATCCATTTGCTCTCCTTTCAAAACATTGCTGCCAGACAGCAGGCTCACAGGATCAGCAGGGTTAGGTAACTTACAAAGGAAAACTATTCCAGCCTATTAGAATGGGTCGGAGGGCAGAGCAACTCCTCTTTCGCCTATTGATGGACCCTCAATCCACCAAAGTGACCAATTATAAGAAGTAGGTGTTTCATTAATGATTGCTCTATCATTGCAGCCAGCCTGCCTTGGCTTCATTTCATTAATTAATCACCAAACCACACGCCGACACCTTTTGATGAAGACAGCCCTGAAACACCAGAAACAACAGTCTCATCAACACTGAAATGAGTTATTTACTGTTTTGGACAACAGATTGATGTGTTTTTCTACCTCGACGAACTAATACAGTATGTCACTATAACAGCAAAATTTGACTTTTTTGTGTTGTTCCCCTCCAGAGAGTAGCTCGAGCAAAGCTAGCCGGGGCGTTTGCAGACCCCTGGGTAAGTGGTATTTCACTGAACTAGTCTGCCCGACTGATCTGTTTGAAATTTGTTGTGATATTGGGAAATGTCGAGTGTTTTAAAATAATTTCTGCATACATTCTCTCAAAAAAAATTAAATAAAAAAGTAGCCAGACATTTGATAGAATTTAGCAAAAAATGATCAATCGATTTCTTCTACTTTTAAAAAGTACTATTGAAAGTGTATTTACACATTTAAATTAATAACACAATTCACCTTTGCTCTTTCTTTTTTAGAGAACAGTGCTGAATCATTCAAACTACGCTGCCAGGTAATTTTAATATTTTTTTTTTTTATAAATTTCACGACAACAACTTGGATATTGTTACCATTATAATATATACTTACTAATTATTACATAATATTATCTAGCTTTTTTTTAATACTGTGTCCTCTGTTTCACTTCTGTGTTTCCCTGGTGGCAGAACTGCAACAAGAGCTTTGTGAACATTTTTAAATATTGTGCACATTTGTCACAATGGGAACACACACAGGTATGTCAACGTTTTCACAGCTTCCTTCAGAAAGTGTTTGTGATTGTTGACAATATGCTGCCAAGTGAGACATAATATACATACTGCCCCTGCTGTTCTTCCACAGATGGTGGCGAAGTTCTATGGGAAAGGTACCAAACTTATTTTCTATATTTTTTCATATTACCACTGCTCATTAGAATTAAAGGAACTCAACGTCAGTTAGACTCCATTTAGGAAGTGCAAGTGATTGTGAATAATTTCAATTCGACTTGAATAATTTGTTCATCAAGATCATGTGTGTGATTTAGGTGTTCCCTTCATGTTTTGGGCAGTGAATAATTTCCCTGTCTGCGATTAGTAAAGTTATTCTATCTAGATCAGATTTCAATAATTTTGAGCTCATTTGAATAGGATATTGTTATTTCCTTCCTTTCTCACAGGTGCTCATGGTAATGATCAAACAGGTACACGTTTCCCTTTTCTTACAATATGCTGCAGCACTTTGATTCAGTAGTTTCAAACAATATTGTACAAATAGTCAGAAGATACATTAATCAGTCTGTTAGCTATTTAAAAAAATATAACATGACTATATTTTATATCATTGAACTGATTTAGCTTCACACAGCAGCATATCCTCTAGGATGTTTTTCAGCAATAAACATGTGGTGCACACGTAGTAAACCTGTATTATGATTCTTTTGGTTATGCTCTAATTTAATCAAATGTTTCACGCATGAATTCAGTTGTGTAAATGCGACTTCATGACATTTCATAAGATTCTGAAACAGTGGTGGCAATCGGCTTGCTGCAAAATGTACGTAGTGGAAACCCTGCACAGTAAGCTTAGTGAGTGATGGTATCACAATTTCCAAAAATTGGCCTGCATCCATCTTAATGGTTGGAGTTCATGTTCACATCTGCACTAATTTTAAAAGATTTTTTTATTTTATTTTATTTATTTTTATTTATTCAACTTCTCTTAACCCTCTCTCCTTCTGGGTGTTAGTGTGGAAACCCATTCTGGGCCTATACAAGTACCTCAAGGAGAGCTGGAGGAAAAATAATCCACTTATTGGTGAGCAGACCCACTTGTTATCACGCTGTTTATTCTAAGGTGTTACCAGGGAAACGGTGTCACTTCTCATTCTGCTGTGTTTAGGTGTTCCACTGGTGGTGACGTGCGTGTCCACTCGGGTTCAGGAGCAGCCTCTTTACTTGTGCTTCGCTTGTCAGGACTGTTTCCCCGAGTCACTTCTCAGGCAACACTTTGACTCCCAGAAACATCTCATACACACATTGGTGAGCTTCAAGTTCTTTCTGTCCTCCAGTATCACTTGTGTACTGGTAATGCAGTTTAAAACAAATGATGTTACACCTCTGGGATCTACTGTACCTTGGATTATGGTAACCAGAGTTTTGTCTTCGTAGCTGTACCAGAATCCCTGGCGGCTCCCACTTGTGTGGGAGAAAAGTCTGGATTTGACAGCCTTGAAGTCGTCAGCGTTGGAAGAGGAGAAGGAAAGAGGACGAAATCACATGATGCTGAAGGTAAAATGACAAAGAACAGACTTGTTTTTCCTTCCTCACTTATGCGGTCACATCTGTGCAGTGATACATACAAGTCATTTTTTCAAGCCAAATAGCATAGAAACAAAAGTTTGAAGTCTAAAGGGCAATAACAAACCACAGTAGAGCATTTGAATGAAAAGAACGAAAAGGTTAGATTCCTGCAACAATTTTCTGTTACTAATAGAGAATATTTCCTTTTCTCAGGTACTTGATATGCCAAACTTGATGTTTCAGAGCCTCGTCAAACTTAGTTACCCAGAAGGTAGGGATCGGTCCGACACAAACGCACTCTATTATTTCCTGTCTGCCATTAAGCCTTTGTTTGGTCTTTCTTCTAAAATCCACATTGTGAGCGGTGGTCTGTGAGATGAATTGAACTGGTTTTGGTCATGCTTTCCACCAAGCCGGCTCAAACAACATGAAGCACCTGGAAATCGCTTTGACGTCTTTATTTTGTCCACAGTGATGGAGAAACTTGAACACCACCACATGATCTTGAAGTGTGACGGTTAGTGTTCAAATAATTTCTGAGCCTTTTTAATGGGATAAATGGAATTGAGTTCATTCATGGGTTGGTCTGTTTTTATTTTCGACCAGTTCCACCGATGGAAACAAACCGCGAACTCAACGGCGATAGATTTCCTCTGCTTGGTGAGTACCACAGGAGAGAAACGTTTTTTTCCCCCCAGAAATTGGAAATGTAAAGTGTTTTTGACTTTCCTGTACCTCCTCATTGCAGGTAGACAGTTTCTGGTCATGCACACGTACTTGGATGTCAGAGGCCAGCTTCCCACAGTGGGATACCTGTGTTTGCTCTGCAAGAAGAGGTTGACAGAAGATGAACTTTACGCTCACGAGTTCAGTCGGGGACATGTTGAAACATTCTTAGTGAGTATTTTTACTCGCACTTGCATTATTTTCTATTCAAGGTGACTGTTATGCTCTTATTTAGTACAAGAAGCATTGCAAGAAGCACCAGTTTATTCTTGCATTGTTGCAAAATACGCTTTTAGAATGAATGTGACCTTTACTGCAGTGACTTTGCATTACTATAGAAGCTTCAGTGGGTTACAGTAGATTTGCAAGGTAGTTGATGCACCCTACCAGAGTGGAGTTGTTCTCACCAAGACATGCCGACCTCCGAGAAAGACTAAACATTTGTGCTTTGTGCGTCATTGTGTAGGACCAATTCCATCCAGGCTCGTTGGATTCAAACACTGATGCAGAGACCCTGTCAGACTTTGCAAAACAGGCAGCACGTTGCCACTACAACTCGGATGTACAGGTATTCTATTCCATGAAATTGAGTTTCTGTACCATCTTCATATAGCATCTCCTGTAGCCATGAGCTTTATGTTTGTGTCTCCATATTTCTGCCTTCAAAGGTCGTAAAGTTGGGCAAACCCATCAGGGAGCCATGTGCCTACTCCACTGGTGAGTGTGTGTGTACGTGAGTGTGTGTATGCAATGAATGACGCTGGCATCTGTAACTGAATTGGTTTACTGACAATTTTGTTCCAGTGTTACTCATTGTGACAGCTATAAATAAGAGAAATGGGACCGCGAACCTTGATCTTCCAATAATTCCCAAAACAAAGCTGGGTAAGTCACATTTGTGTGTGTTTTTTTTGTGTGCAATATGACCGTCATACCAGTATCGAAATTTGAATTTTGAGGTGCTCGAGGCTTGGGTTCCATGGTGGGAGAGTTGTTTTTGGGTCGCGCTTCCGTCTATCCGCATGTACGTCCGGTCCATTCTGATGATGTGGTATCTTAGGGGCGCCTGTAGGGAATTTCTTTTTGTCACAAACATCCGCTTGGATTCAAGGATGTACTAAACATTCAGATACAAAATACCCGGATGTTCAGGTGCTCTCCCACATCACTGGTGTTTCCCTCAACCCTGCCTTCCAGCCCTCGGTCGAGCCTCGTTCACATGAACGGAGGAAGTAACTCAACCTTTGGGTATTATAAGTTGATACACAAAATCATCTGCAGAGTTACAGATGCCTCTTTTCCAATACAAGTCTAATTTTAGCCCCAAAGGCATCACGTGACGGACCCAGAAATTGTAACTCCACCTGTTGATCCTGTTGATGTTGCAGTTAAAAATATCACACGGATACATTTTTACTTCCTGTTGTATTCTTGCTTATGGAGTTGATACTTGATAAATCAATGTTGATAATTACAATCAAATGCATTTAATGTTTCTTCTTAGTCCCCAGAAAACAACTGAAAGATGAGGAAAAAGACCCAGTGGGAGACGACGGTAAGAAAAACGGCAACAAGATCGAGGGGTGTGAGAAACCAACGGGTCAAAAATCTACAGATGATGGGATGACCCTGAAACAAGAAGTGGGTGTTGGAGTCACTGATACTCACTGTGGAGAGAATGCAGATAAGGCAGGAGACGAGGAGATGCCTACACCAAGAGTTAATGAACCAGAGGAGAGGACAAGGCCGTTTTCAGAAACCGGTTCAGTGGAGACAAAGAATGCAGGAGAGATAAAGCAGGAGACATGCCCGGTGACAAAGGAGGAGAAGATAGAAGAGCCGACAACAAGAAAACCAAACGAGGCCGCCCCAGACAGCTGCCACAACACCAACCAAAATGATGGAACCAGCAAAATCAGCAAAGATGTCCCGACACTGAAGGGGCAAATCTCACAACAGGACATCCGTCTGCTGAGCAACCAACAGGAGGAGCCCTCCGCTCATGAGGGAAACGGTGGCAAACGAGGTAGGTTTATGCCACGTTCACGTCTGTGGAAGATTATTTTCTCAGTGTTTATCTCAGTCTGTGGTCGTTACAGTGTCTTCTGACGTGGAGCAGCAACAAGGAGATACGTTATGGAAGTATCTCAAGAGGAAGAGCCGAGAGCCTGTGGTTGGTCAGTGTCTTGAAAAGTATTTTAACCCTCCAATCAAGGTGGTTGAAATGGGGTGCTGTTCAGTTATGTTTTGATTCCTAATGACATTTAAATTGTTTTGCATTTTCCTGAGCATCTGAAGATTTATCACATGATATTGATGGGAAACGATGTGTCTTCTAGGCTTAAGTGCCCTTCTCGAATGCCATTGTGATGAGCGTGATCCCATCTACCTCTGTGAATGCTGCTCTCTGAAGATCCCAGAGGAAGACGTCGTCAGCCATGTGACCGGAGCCAACCACCAGAAGATGTATCTGGCGGTGAGTAAATGTTATAGGATTGGATTCTTTCAGGTAATTGGATGGTTCACTTCTTCACAAGCACTGCCCTGCCAAGAATCTTTGCATGTTGTGTTGCCCCTCCCCCCTCCATGCCAGGTCAATACAAGCCAGAGCTGTGTTCCAGATTGACAGACGGAGTATTTTATCACATAGACAGACAGATAATTTCCCACCAAACCAAAAGTATGTATATTTCGGACATTAGGGGCTCCAGAAACACCGACCTACACCAGGGATGCACCTGGGGAAGACGTTGAGACACGTTGCTGCTTTGTTTGAAGAAGAAAATGGATATGGAAATGCTCAGGTTTGGTCCTGGTTCTTTTTTATTTTTCTAAATGGTCAATTGAAAAACTGAGATTATGAGAGAAAATGATCATTTTCCTTCGACCAGACCTGGAAAATAACAGAGATTCAAATAGAGTTCAGTAATATATTTGAACTAACTGTTGCTTGTGTCTGGTCCAGGTTGTTGATCTGGAGGATGAGATGTACAATAATATCTCAAAACAAAACTTTGAATCGGGTAAGGTTTCATCTGTCCTCAATATTTAGACGTATTTTTCCTGTTTTTAGTAGTTTTTGGTTGAAGCTCATTTGAGTCGATCAATGATCGAATGAGAAAGTCAGAACTTTTACTGTACAGCATTTCTTCTTTATTTTCCATCATCTTAACAGCAATACGGACGGTGAAGGCCCTCAAGAATCGGCAGGGCATTGACCATGAACGCCCTTCCACCTCAGCTCTGTCTGGTGTTCAGCCTGAGGACGCCTGTTTTATGACGGACAACTTACAGGTCAGTCAGTTCAGCATCAATGACGTTCATGAAATTAGAAGTCCGACTGCATGCTGAGCTGATGAAAGACTTTTTATCAGCTTATTTTTTTCGTAGCTCATTGGCAGCTGAAAAACAAACGAGCAGTCTACTAAATGTGGTCGTTTTGTTTCAAAGGAGATGAACATGGAGATTGATGATGGCGATGGAGGAGACTCTGAGGGACAGCCGTCCATAATAACTACATCCGTGTTTGTAAGGAATGAAACCACTTCCAGTACAACCCAACCCCACCTTGAATCAAGTGAAGATGTCAAAGTGAACACCGGCCTACCTGCTCCCAGATGTTGTGAGGACAAAACTGCAATCATATCAAACACATCTGGGGGACCAGTAAAACCAGAAACCACCTCAGATTCTACTGTCACCACCCCCACCACATCCATGACGGCCATCTTTGAGTTGACAACCAAATCCCACCCAAAACCCATCTCCAAACCTACAGCCGCCACCTCCAGCTGTACTACAGCCACCAACAACTGGAGAGAAGCTGCCTATGATTGCACAGCAACTATCTCCACCCCCACCTTTGATGCGACCATCTCAAAGATGACCTCCGTCACCAAGCCCCTGGAAAGCAGAACGGCAGCCGACGTCACAGTGGCTCCAAGCAAAACTGTCACCACCTCAAGCGCAGAATCCAAAACTGTGGTTGCACCTCGAACTGTGATGACATCTGTAGCCACCGATAAAGTGCCCCAAATGTCAGATAAACGTGAAAATGCTGGTGCCGTTGTCGAGACGCCACATATGAAGAATTCAGTAGGGTCAACTCCTGGTGTTGCACCAAATATACATAAGAGTAAGACACCTGCAGCTCCCCACGTGACCGTGGCCAACGAGCCATCACATAGCTCCGCAAGTAGGGAAAGACCAAGTGAAAACACTCTCGAAGTTGGTATGTATTATTACTTGTTTAGGGAACTCACTCACGGTTTGCCTCTTTTTGATTTTAATCGTCGTTTTATTTACTTAAATAGGTGTAAACCAGCTGATTAAAGTGATGTGTAAAGAAAAGCGTCAAGTCTACTGTCAGCTGTGTAAAGTCCGGTTGCATAAGTCCTTACACACTAACCGGTTTCACCACCAGCTCAACTACGTGGTAGGTGCTTTATAAGCCTTGTAGAAAATAAAGGAAGCTTGTACACCAGGGCGGTAATACAGATGATAACGTGTGCTCTTCTTGTTCTTGCCAGAAAATGAAATTCCCCCAGTGGACATGCAAGCCGTCAGAGCTGCGCTGCAGTTTGCACAATATAGTAGCCAACTTGTCTGAGGCCGAGAGAGGTGTAGGACCCTCATCAATGCAGGTGGGCTGCTCGAGTCGGATGGTCCAATCACATTCATATCGACTCATTGTCCATCTGATTCAACAGTGCAATGCAGTATAACAATGGCCGTTAATTACCATGTTTTCTTCATGTCTTTCTTTCTGCTAGATAGTGGAAGTGAAGATAGATGTGTACAAAGAGTTGGCTGATCTTTCAGCCGACAAAGGTAAAAATATCCCCCCAGAAATCCAAATTCTACCTGATAACATTACGTAGAATTAATTAAAAAATTTGTTTTAATTAATTCAATGTTTCTATTCTCAGCTTTAGAAAGACTGAAAGCATTTGTGAGACACAAGAGGAGACCCTCGGTCTCATCACCCTCCACAACCATTACTGCAGAGGCCTTGAGATGGCCACTTCCTGATGCCAGTCCATGCGAAGCTTCAAGCACAGATAATGGTAAATCAGATAATGGTAAATCCAAGTGCACTTTCTCAGCACTATGTTAGAAATGTATCTGTATTAAAAAAAAAAAAAAAAAAAGAGAAGGTATTTTTTAAATGTAATCCACACGTAAATACATCTGATACTTGGGTTTTTGATAACTTGAGAAACTCTTGTATCTCTGTGATTTTATTAGAAGAAGAAATACATTACGCTAATTACCCTCATCTCCATGTTATAAAGGCCTTTCTCCGGATAACCAATCGGAGCAGGAGGACAACCATGAGCTCCACAAACTGTTGGTCCAGATCCCAGGTGAAAACCACAGTCTTGGATCTGTCATGAGATATCTGTTCTTATAAAAGTAAATTTATTTTGTAATACAATGCTGTTCTTAATTCAGAAATTGAATCCAGTTCAAAAGAGGAAGTGGGTCATAGCATGGAGAGTCCAGAGCCTGAAGCTTGTGACCAGCTTCCTTTGTCTTTGATCGGGAATATAAACAAGCCCATTGCAAATCCCATGCAAATTCAAGAGGGCGGCGTTGCAGGTACGTTCTGTTTGAGCAGGACTGTTGTTTCGTGTGTGCACTCACCAACAGAAAATCAGGGTTCATATATGTTGCAGAAATTCCCCTTTTGGCCATAATATGACGCCCTGTCATATCCTCACTAAGGTGGAAGAAGACATTATTATAACTTATTATAGGATCCATACATGCATCATAATATCACACAATTACAATATATTTACAGCTGGACTAATAATAATAATAGGCAGGCAGTCTAAATCAACATACAGATATACTGTAATGGTAAACATTTAATTTCTACATTTCTATATTACAACTGTGGAGGTTTTATGGCAAGTATGAACTTTTGACCCTTCCTCTGTGGGATCCTACTGTTCTCAGCATTCAGACGTATTCTACACTCTGTGAAAACAATGTTTAGGTAGTGGGCCTCTGTAGGTAGGCAGGAGGTCAAATGAGGTCAAACGTCTGATTTGACATCATTACTCTTTTATACAAATCCACCCTCTCAGCAGCTGAAATGGAGGAACCTCAGGGTCAGGTGCCTCCTCTCGCCACTGACTCCACAGATTCGTTTGCCCAAACTCCTGATATATGCCAAAAGACTCCCATGTTGCAGCAGAAGAGAAGTTATTCAGAGTTACAGGACCCACGGAAAGTGTTCCGGAAAACCTCGTTCAACACAGACCTGCTCTCTGCTGCTGGGACTGTCAATACAGCACAGCAGAACCAACCTAGACTCTGCCAGACAGCAGAACGTGCATCCAAACACTCACAAGCCCTCCCAAGTGTTTTAATAGGTAGGTGTTTTACCAAACGACATTTTCCAAATAACTTGCCAAACACTGTGTACTGATTGGTTACTTTGTGTGGTTGTCACAGGGGTAAGCACTGACAGCTGCAGTCATCTGTCCAGATATTTGAAGGTGAAGGGACTCGACTGTGAATCAGTCATAGGTGGGTGTGTCCATCCTTACACCTTTTCTTTCAAAATTTAATTTCAATTCACAAAAGCATGCCAGTTGTTGCAGACGGCGTGTCTTCCCGTCACCAGGTCTGGGCTTAGTGTGGGAGTGTCGCTTCGTGTCAGAGGGCCGGGGGCCGTTGCAGAACCCGTTCTTCTTGTGTCAGAGCTGCAGGCAGACGCTCTCCCTCGGTGACATCTGTCATCACATGGTCAGCAAAGACCACCAGTTAAACTTCATTGTGAGTGTTGTCTCATTAATGCATTAAAACGCATGTTTAAACTACACTGTTTAACATTTGCTCCCACATTTATGATGTTTTTTTTTTATTAAATTTAATTTAATTTTTTTATAGATGACTGAGCATCCTGACTTTCTGTACTTCTGGCCGGAGGACTACCGGCTCCCAGATACGGAAAAGCGTTTGCCTCAGTGGATGAAATTGAAACTTTTAAAGGGCATTGCAAAGCAGCTCTCAAAACGGGAACGTTGCTTCAAGATTGATGCGCAGGTAAGCTACTGGGTTTACTGATGTACTGTTGGGTAGCACTGAAATAAATCATCTATGGTGGACAAGATATGTTATGTTGTGATTTCACAATCGTGCTGTACTCTTGTAAATTGAGCTCTCATTCTTCCAGTATATTGCACCCGGTGGCAGACGGAACTGCAATCAACACATACTTAAAGTTAATGCTACAAAAAAAAAACCTAGCAAAATGATGATGCTAATTGTAGCTCTGTTTGTGTCTTCTCTCTCAAAGGGTATACTGATGGGACCTAGGTTGTATGAATATGTTCGGACAGCTCCGTTCAGTAAAGGTAAACAGTAGGCAAAGTCTCCAGAGAGTGTGGTTGATGGAGGAAGATGGTATTTGGTATCAATTGTGCTATTTGCTTTTTTGCAGCTTTAGAAATAGTTCAAAACATCAAGACGCAGCATAAACTGACCATCAGTGCTCCACAACAAAAGGGTGAGTCTCTTTGTTTCTCATCCTCATATACAGCTTGACTGAAGTGACGAGCACAAGCAGAATATAGGGCCGAGCCTTGAATTTTGGTTTCTGTTGCACAGACCAGCATCCTGAGGACCAACGGAGTCGCGGTGGTTCTCATTTGACGGAGAAGCAGCCAGCACAGACGCATCGCATGGACCGGAGGAGTGATGATGGTATGATTGATCAAATGGATGGATCAATGGATGGATGTATGTATGTATTGTGCACCCACAGTGATTAACTTGCTTCATAGTGCCCAAAATAAGAGCATCATTTTTTAAAATCTTAATTCAAAAATAGTTTGAAATACTTCTGATATATCCATATATTCAAATGTGACAAGTTAAACAAAATGTATCTACAGTCAACATGTTGAAATGTTGAGAATGAAAATCAAAAAAATGCTGCATCACTTTTTGACTCTGACTTGAGATTTTTTGACTTGAAGCTGTGTTAAACTGATCCTTTCCTTTCTTGTGTTCTCTCATTATGTCTTCGTCTCTTAGAAATAAGACAAAAAAAAAAGAAGAAAAAAAGTGAGAAACATAATTTGGGAGATTTGGATGGGGCCAAACGAAGAAGAGTCCTGAGTCCTCTGCATGTAACCAGTGTTTCCTCGAAGGCTGATCCTGTTGTCTCCCTAATCTCTGGTGCCCCCACATGTCGCATTCCACAAGAGCAACCAGAGCCCAGACCCCCAGTCTCTCAGCACCAGAGGTCTATCTCAGAGGTGCAATCAGAATCTTTATATTCTTCTACCGTTGGTCCTAAAACCACTCCAACTCCATCAGTGGCTCCCAGAGACCAATGCCTTCCGACCAGGAAACGACCAGCTGTTGAATCTATTGAAACATTGGTTAGATCGTGCACCGATAACCCCAAACTCCGGGATCCTTTGCCAGCCAAACGCAGATACAATGAGCTGCAGCCTATCGTTCAACCAAGCCCCAATTCAGCCCCAGAGTTCGCCTGTGCTAAGCCTGCTGCAACCTGCACCCTCCCGTCTCCTAAGGACAAAGATGTAGGACCTGGATCTGATGAACCAGACTTGGTCAGCGTGGACTGGACCAATTATACTCACATTATGGCTCTAGTTAGAGAGATGAAGTCTGCACATAATGCATCCCCTCCCACGTCGGCTCCAGATAGCAGTGAGAAGAGGACTTTCTGTGCCTACTATCCACCCGAAAGTGGTGCGGAAAGAAGATGGGATCAAAAGTCTGTGCAGCCCACATCAACCGTGGCCACACACACAACGCAGTGGGATTCAAAGTGGAAAATGGACAAAAGCAACCCACCCTACGCTCTCTCGTTAAAGGAGACGTTTTCAACAGCACCTCCTGTGGTCTTGCACCATGAGAACCGACTCGTCGCCCCTAACGACAACAACTCATCTCTGGAGGGCTCCACTTTAACGAGGGGCAACCTTTGGTGTGGGGCGAAAGCAGTCTCTAACATGTTACCTTCAGCTAGCATTGCCAGTGACCCACAACACCAGAGAAGAATTGATGCTCAGAGCAACGTTGGAAACACAAGCCAGTCCTACACTAGTCCCACCGGCTTTATGGTCCTCAATGATAACCCAGGTCAGATACCGCAGCCACAAGATAACACGGAGACCAACAGTGCTGGAGGGTGTCAGTTGCCCATTAACTCCATCGTAACTGTGAGGCCGAACCACGCTGAACAGCAGTTTACGGCCAGCTTTAATGACCAGGACTACACTGAGGTGAACGGGGCCAATCAAGTCATTCACAGTGTGTCCACAGTTGTAACGGATAGTCCGAGAGAGGCTTCAGGAGCTTACGGTCATTACAGCCAAATGGCTTACGTCACCAGTGGACAGTCGGGTTATTTTTCTTCAGAGGCCGTTAGAAACTACCCGACACCGGTTGACCCTCCCGTCCACACTGGTAGTTCATACCAATGTGAAAGGTACACCACAGGGGGGCTCCGCTACCCGAGCCAGGTTTACCCAGAGCAGGAAGCAGCCCGCTTCAGGCTGCAATCTTTTGGACCCAGCATAGCAACTCCAACGCTCCCAGGATGGGTGATGCTGGGAATGCAACAGCAGCAGATGTTACAGCAGCAGTACTCCTCATGCCCGAGTGCTCCCCTGGCTGCTGGACAGGGCAACGTGACCAACGGGGCTGCGTATGTAGCCGCTGTTCCCTTCACGACTCCAGCCAACAGCTCACAAAAGTTGGTTTTCCTGAACGGTTACAGTGCAAATGGTGTCCCCCTAACGGTGAACAGCAGCAGCATGGCACAGAACATTCCTCAGGTTTACCTCAACCTTCCAGTGTCCTACTATCCTCCTGCAGCCAACACTGAAGTCATGCCCCAGGCGTCTGCAAACTCCTTTGCCTCTGGCTGAGCCTCCATCTAGGGTCAATGCCGCTCCGCCATGAACCTACCTGTTAAACCATATTAATAGACCAATAGTGTTGACATGATTACATTTAGATATGTGGCCGATATGTCGCGTCTTCCTCAGTAAAAGATGTCTCACCGTGCCAAATTAGGTTTAAATTGTTAATTTCTATTTTATTTTCAATGTGTGTGTTCACATATTAATTTTAAATAAATTTGAGTTGATTCTCAGTTTAAGTAGCAACATGTTGAGGATACTGAAACTATTGTTTGCTCTACATATGAGCCGAGTTTGTAAACCTTTCCAAAATGCATATTAAGCTTGTTTAGCTCAAGAGTTCTTTCTTTTTTCCTTTTCTAATGTTTCAATAGTCGTCTATTGTGATTTTTGTAGCTGTTTTATATTCGTGTTTTGTTCATTTTAAGAAATCCCTATAAAATGCAGCTCTTCTGATGAATGTTAAATATATTTGTATATTTTTTCATAAATTGTCTTTTTTCACTTAAACTAAATTTGTTTTTGGTTTCTTGTGTGTTTTTGCTACACAAAAATAGTGCAGACAAAAATAGTGCAGAATAGTGCAAAAGTGCTCATGGGGTGAAATGCTATCTGAATACAATGACTTGGGTCCCTGCAGAAGATTTGATTGGTTATCGAGAAAGAGAACGCATCTCTCATTATACTAGCCTGGCCCGCGTTTTACAATTAAAAACTAATTTGGTGTGTACATACATGGTCCCCTGGCGTCTTAGGGAAGAGTCTATGAATATATGTGGATATTCCTAAAGAAATGTTGAGTATATTTCTAAAACACAAGGCTTCCTCCCTGTCTCTTAGATAAACAGTATGCAGTTCCCAAGAGTGGTGTATCGGTAATGGTGGGAGGCTGGGAGAGTGTTTCAGGAGCATGATTTGTGTAAGGTCAGGTTATCAAGTTGTGACTATCCTCCTCTGTTCTCTGTATTTGCTGGAGGTTTGACGTCATGCAAGAAACGGCGTCAAGGCCAGACCTCTGTGTGAGATGAATGGCAAGGAGGGAATCCTTCTTTCTGAAAGGGAGCAGGAATAGATAAAGATGTTATTAGCTTTTATATAAAGAAAAAAAAACAGGTGTCGATTAAGTTTGAGAAAAAGACTACAAGAATGTACGAAGAGGAGGTGCAACACAGGAAGTCAAACTTGAAGTTTTACCATTACATTAGTCTCCTGCTTTGTCGCAAGTCTCAAGTTGATCGGCTCACTATATTTCCACCACACCTAAATGACAGATTTAATCACTGAAACACAACGACTAAAGAATGGACCAGAACGAGTCAGGCTCTTATATTTAACTCTGTTGGCCAAATTACGTTCCCACTGAAACGGCTGACAATTACTTGCCAGATATTGCACGATATTGATATTCATGATTCTGATGATATTTCATATGTTACATTATTATAAGGAGACAATAATGTTTGTATACCTCATGTGAGATACTGCATGTATGTTCTTATGAGGCTGACCAATGAAAATGTGTTTCTTCGTTCTCTAGACGGTAAAGGTCAGTTTGCCTAATGCAGAAATTCCGGTGAGAAGTTAACTTGAAACATGTGAACGTCAAAGCATCAGCACACAGAAGGAGAGAGGTCACTGCTCTTTACACATAGGTTCAGAGGCTGACAGAGAAAATATACAGAGTGAAGGGTTTTATGGGTTGCCAAGTAAGCAGATGTTCTCAGTTACTTTTAGATCATCTGTGGGTGCAGAAATGGTTCTACTTTCCACTTCCGCTGCCTGTCTGGAAACTATGCAAAAGTTGACAAAATGTGCACATTAGAATTATTAGAATTAGAATTAGTATTAAAAAGAATACATTAGACATTAAATGTTAGGGGGAGACCGTGTTTAGGCAACTATGTGTCCTTTTATTTTGTGTTTTGTGAGTCCTCACAGTGCGTAAAAACCTTGATTAGGACGGTTTAAATCTGAAAGTGGTCCTCACAAATATAGAAATAAAAGCACACGCCCACGCGCGTCCCCACGTTTACAGCAAGACTGATTTGATTGGACAACGAGAACGTGTTGCCTCACGTGGTGTCGCTACTCGCTCCCTCTCTACAACCGAGTACCCGGCGGACGGTTAACTTATTCTATCCACATTGTCGGTTAATGCTACCTACGGACACGGACACGGATTTCCAATACGTAGCAACAAGGAGACGGACACCGACCTACCTACGGTAAGCTAGTAGCTAGTCTCGCTAACATACATTAACGTGAGCGGAGAAATGTTTGGACTCAAGCGTGTTAGTTCTGGTTAATTGACTGAGAAGTAAAGTGTAAATAATGAATACCGTAGGTAACGTCACGATTAACACTCATTAAAAGTCTTACTAACTTACTTTTTTTGCGTCGTCAGCCTACGTATTAATGACGGTCAACGGTAACTTTGAGAGTTTCATTAGCCGTTAAGTTATTTACTCCAGTTAAGCTAACTGAACTACTACGTGTAGTGTAGCGTTGATTCTGTGATGTCAGGACAGAAACTATGAATGTGTCACATGACCGTTTAATATCTTATTTACCGTGAGATTTAAAACATTGAAAAACTCCTCATGCAACCTCATTGGGAGGAGAGCCTCCCCTCTGAACACTGTCACGATGTTACAGCGCCATCTTTTGGTTAGTTTAACTTAAGTCAGTGTATGTGCAATGTGGTTTAAAGCGCCTTGAGTAGCTAGTTTTGAGTTTGAGAAATATAGCGGGAAAATGCATCTCTTCCTGCTCTCCTAGTGAAGATTACAATGAAAAATGATAACCTTTTGTAATTCGCAGCCTTTTAACCTTTCATGTTTGACTTGAAGATTCACTTCTTCAGTGTAGCAGACAGTTGCTATTTGAAAAGATTCACTTCTGTAGTCAGTGGAGACGTCACAAACGTCTTATATGGAAACCTTCTGTGATGCGATAAATAATTAGTTACAGATGAGATGGTCCACACCTGCATTGCCCTGCTAAAGTAGATTTATTGTCCACACACTCAACATTCTCCGAAGATCTCACCCATCATCACTTTGTGCAAGTTGTGTCTCCCTCTTGCAAGATCCATAAAGCCAAATCTGTGTTCCAGATCGACAGACTGTGAATTTATTGCAAAGACAAACATAGATATATCATTTCCATCACAAGATGCACCACTCACCCTTTCCCCCTTTAACCTATGCCCCTGTTTAGAGACACAGAGGCATTCTTCTCTCTCAGTTTGGAATCCATAGTCTGGCACTCATCTCCATCAGTGAGGCTCCCAATTTATGGTCTGGGCCCCAGATCGTAAGACTAACCATAACAGACCTTGGGGCCATAGCCTCACATTCCCTTAGTTGCATAATCTTTGCTAAACGTAAACGACAGATGGGTTATCAAGATGCTGTGCTTCTGTGACTCTGCACTGTAGGCCTACTGATACTTTTGCAAAATAATAAAAGACAAAGACAAAGTCCTTGCAACCCCTCATTTTGTCCCTCTAGACAGGATGACTTATGTGTGGTTCCTGACTATAAAGTCTTCCGTTCTCTAGACAGGATGACTTACGTGTGGTTCCTGACTATAAAGTCTTCCGTTCTCTAGACAGGATGACTTACGTGTGGTTCCTGACTATAAAGTCTTCCGTTCTCTAGACAGGATGACTTACGTGTGGTTCCTGACTATAAAGTCTTCCGTTCTCTAGACAGGATGACTTTCGTGTGACTAAATAGCAGTGTTGTATGTATGTTGTCTTACACCAGTTCTTTGTACCTTTTGTTACAGAAACCTGTGATTACGTTTTACTGCTGTATACATGACCGCTGCTTTCTTTGTTCTTTATCACCCCGACAGACTGCTTTGTACTCTGTGCTGATCTGATCCTTTCTGCATAAAGCTTAATAAGTAACCATGAAGACAACTTTGTTGTTCCTGAAGACTTGATTCTCAGATTCCCATCACAACTCTTACCTAACTAAATAACTAAAGTTAAGGCATCTGGATACAAGCACACTCAAATTATAATTGCTAACTGCAGTGTCCAACTTCAACTGTATGCAGGCGGTGATTCTACAACGGCAGCATGCAGCCAGTTGAAGCGCAACAAGGTTTGAATTTCACTCTCTGCATGCGGGCTACTATGCTTACAGTTTTATTCTGTGTTGTTCATTAATTCATCATTTGCCACAATTACATTTCCTTGATGGATTATAAAGGGGTGTAATCTGACTGTGTATTAGGCTGTGACCTACCTTGTAAATATACACTATATATTATAGTGCAAATTAACAGATGAATTAAATACAAAATACGATCCTGCTCACTCAGAAATATTAACATATAATCTCCAATATAGGAATTATTTTCCATCACTGACAGCTAACCTATTTATGTTAAAAAGAACATGCAGAGGTTTTATTCTGATCTTAGAAATCACTTCATATCACAGATAAAAGTGGTAACAAACGAATATTCAACCAGGTTTTGATTCTAACATACAGTGAACCTCTGCTAATCAATGCATTTCGATACAGGCTAGGATATGGACTGATGAGGTAAATGAATGAGGAAGAGAAACGTGTCTGGTTCTGTAAGAGAGAGGAGACGGAGAGAAACTCAGGATCTAACCTGCAAGCGAGTAGGTTAGGTTCAGAGTCAGTTACCATGGTAACTGACCCAGAGTTCACGCCACCTCTCTTTCTGGAAAAGAAACCCCAGAATGTTCCCTCATCTTAGACTTAACTAACTCAGAGTTTTCCGCTAAACCTGCTTTCTGGAACGAGGTCCTGTTATTACGTTTGTCTGATGCGTTCTCTGTTTGTAGGCGTTTCTACCAAAAGCCAGCTGTTCAATTCTCTGAAGGTGTATCTGAACAACAAGAACAGACTACAACCCATTATTGGTCTGTAGTAACAAATCCCAAATGTGTGTATTAGTTGTGCGTGTCCTGTGTGTATTGAAATAACGTGTCCTTTCATGTACATTAAGGCTTGAGCAGTATTATAGAATGTGTGAAGGCGGGTACCCAAAACAGAGAAGTATTTTACCTCTGTGAGGTGTGCGTGTGTCGACTCAGTAAATCTGACATGCGGAACCACATTATGGGAAGTCTCCACAGATACAACTACATTGTAAGTACTGTAGAAGAAGTCATGATGACCAGTCAGTTTGCCACCTTGGAGGGTAGTTTATTCACTGGTGGGGTTTTGCTTGACAGAAAGCCAGCCACCCCCACTTAGTGCCCGAATGGAAGGAGAAGTCTGACCTGTCTAAACTGGCCTGGCCACTGATGGAGGTGGCTAAGGTACTTGAGGGAAATGAGGGACCTGGAGAAGTCCAGGTTTGTTCTTTTGACTCCGTGCCTTTGGTTGTAGTTGCAAAGTGTTTTGGTTATGAGTACTCATCTCTTTTTCCACCTTCGTATTAAGTGGTTAGAGGTGGAAGACGCTGTCTACCAGAAGATGGCAACACTCAGTGAGAATGACGGTCAGTGACTATACACTTGTTAAGAAGGGATGTTCTCAATCCCACCCTCTGGCTTGCCATTTCCTGTGTCTTTTTTTCATGGCATTATTTTCACATGTACATGTTGTTTTTTCTTTTTAACACCGCAGCAGTAACTCTGATAACCGTCCTAAGAGATGGACAGGAGGAACCTGAGATCTATTCAGAGACCACAGCTGTGCAGCCGGAGCATTGTCCCATCCAATGGCAGAGGGTTGTATTGCTTTCCCAGAACCAAGATGGAGAGTCCGAGAAATTCCTGAAGACTTCAGCAGAGACAAACAAAAGTGCAGCTTTTATCAACTCCGAAGGCTGGTTAAAGAACACATCACCTGGGCCCTCTGTGCTCTCAGAGAACAGCAGCAGCTTTCTTGATGACTACACAGGAACCAAGCCTCTTATTGGTGAGCACATACAGGAAATACAGAAAAGGTCAAACGTGATATGTTTTTTTACCCCTGTAAACATTTTATAGATCCCACTACAATCTTCTTTGTATGGATTAAACAAATCAAGACGTTTAACATGTTTTATTATGAGCTTTAGAGATGCTGGTAAGGAGATTTAGTGACTTGTGGACAGAGCCATGTTTCCAGTCTTTGTGCTAAGCTAACTGGCGGCTGTCTGTAGCTACATATTAACTGTACAGGGCTGAGAGTGAACTTTGAGGAAAGATGAGATCATTAACAAAGTCTTCCTTTTTAAGAGACGATGCTCATACATGTTTGCAACAGGTCTTTTCCGCGTGGTTGAATGTAGAAGTGAAGGTGGCCGCACACACTGTTTCTTATGTCACTGCTGCCGCATCAGATTGAACAAAAAGGACATCATCGATCACCTAACCAGATCTTCCCATCTCGTGAACTACTTGGTCAGTTTGTTGTGGATCAATAATTTAAAGTGAACAAGAACACATCCAAAGGCTGTAGAGAACATGCTGGGTTTAACCTTGTAAGTTGACTGAAAACATCTGCGTGTAGATGGAAATCCATCCGTCATCAATGATGGCAGATATGAATGACAACTATCAGCTTCTCCAATCGCTGGCCAAGAAAGTGGAGCAAGAGGAGGGAAGAGGAGAGCTGAAGGTATCACTTGTCCTTTTATGTACAACTAATTCTGCCTTTTGTTGACCTGGGTGTAAAGTGACTGTTATGTTCTTTACCATAAAGGTGTAGAATTCACATGTCCATCAAAATATCAAACATCTTATGTTCCCAGGTGGTGAATGTACCAGAATCCCTCTGTAGGCTGCTGACTGGCAAAAGTTACAACTGGTGTAAGTACAGACGCATGCCCATCCACTGTTTCCTTGTTTGGCCATGAACCGACCTCTCTTAGTGATTTGTTTTGTTTGTTTTTGTGGTAATAAATGAACCCAAATTGACCTCAGCCTCTGTTCCACACGATGGAACAGAGTAACATTAACAGCCACCTTCTATAGTATAACATAACATAACTTAACATATATTTTACTATCTACTGTTTTTTATTATTCACTGTGTGTTATCTTCTTCTTTCTTTCTTATTCGTTATGCTGTTTTTTTTATTGTTTTCTTCTTTTCCAGGTATAAAGATGTTGTGTAATGGATGGGCACATACTAATATCCCAAAGCAGAGAATAGCTGTCAAAGGTTTGTATTTTGGAAGTAGCAGTTCACTTGAAGGGGGGCAGAATCTAGATTTTGTCTTTCTGTAATTCAATATTTTTTGTAGTTTCCTGTTGTTTCTCAAGCTCCGTGGGTTCATTTTCAAATGTTTTCTTTAAGGGCCGAGAGTGAACAAGACTTCGTATCAAGACATGCCAAGGAAGTGTACCATGGTGCCGTCGCAAGGGGGGAAAAAGATGACTGCAAAGAGGAAAATGAGGAATGGGACTAACACTGTGTTCAATGTAAGTCTGCCTCTCACCAAAGGTTCAACGCTGCTGAAGAGGTCCTCTTTCACCATGGACAGCCCTCTGCCTTCTGCACACTCCTCTTCATCCGACCCCGACCTCATTCCTGGGCCAGAGTCCCAGTCAGAGGACTGTGAGGTGGATTACGACACTGGATCATTTCCAGTGAACCACGTTGAACACGCCTCACAACTTCAGCAAGACCTCTGTAGTGGAAATGCGGACTCTGGTCGGTACATGAAACCAGAAAGGAGATCCACAGTCTCTCAGTACGACGGTTATGGTTATTTCAGTGACGATGAATTCTTCAACCAGTCAAAAGACTTAACTGTAACAAAATGCCAAGAGGTTTATAGGGGAAACATTTTTAACCAACAGCACGGCTATCAAGAAAGATCAAGTAGGTGGTTTTACGAAGACCGACAGACACAGAATATGAGGCTGTCACCTGATTTGTCCCAAAGTCAGGACTGGTCAACTTACAACTGTTCCTACGGACAACAGGCAGGTGGTTCAATTCGACTTCACACAATCAAGAGTTCTGAAGGACAAAACAAGATGACATCACATCATCATCATCATCATCATTATTTTGACCAAGAACCCCAAAATCAGTATGTGCCACAAGATCATACAAGCCTTCAGACAGCCAGTGTGGACCAGCATGGTTTGTCTGGTGAATTGCCTGCCAGGATCCACATGAGTCCTTGTTTCGGACATCCCTTTGCTCACAGTGGCAGTTTTGCACTCGATCCTAGAGTACAGTTTCCTGAGATCGAACAGAAGATGAATGCAAACATATATGGACACATGCACCATTGGTTGTGATTTGATGATTGCTGGACGCTCAGATTGTGCATCTCTGTTTATGTTTGCACATCCCACTGAGACCTTTTTCTACTGAAAGGAACGGTGACTCCATTTGATGAAATCACATTCAGATGCTCCGGCCTGGGCTGTAATTGTGCCTTGGCCTTTTTGTTCTTCTTAAATAAATGGTCTGAAATGTGAATCTCCTAATGGAGGGATGTTTTTCCTGGAATACAACCTTTATAGCCTCTGAGATCAGTATTTGACTTTGTGCCGTTTCACTTTGAACATTATTTTATTTGACAAAACCTTTTATATGAAACTGACAGTTATTGTGCATTTTCTTTAACCCAAGTCTAAACTGATGACCACTAAACTGAAATGAGCCTAGGCTGTGAGAGATAAGAATTTACTGAATTATTTTACTGTCATTAAATAAACTAATTCACTTTAAACTACAAATAACACTTTAAGTAATATCTACATTTTGTATTTCTTTCGGACCATTATGCCAATGCGACTGCATTAGTTATACAATTTGTGCCTGAATAACTACAAAGAAGAATTTACTTGATAAGTCATTAAATGTGTTTTTTTTATTGGGATGACCTGTTTATGCTATCATCCATTGTTACATTGATATGTTTAAGTTAGCAGCTGGTGTAACAATGCAAATGTCCGATGCAAATGTCCAATGCTGGTGCATAATAAATACATTTTGACAACGTTTTTTAATCATTCACTTAGGAGATTGAATATTTGTGTCCTTCTAGCATTATCCAAATTACGTATTGCATTATGGAGGAACGAAGGGTGAATATGGATTTGTTGTCTCATGATTAGAAATGTTAAAATGTCAAATTTAAGACTTAAATGTAAGTTCACATTATGAAGGTTGACTCTTGGATAGATTTAAGCCTTGGTGCATTTGTCTGTAAAACTTCAATTAGTGAAATTCAGACATTGGAGGGAACTACCATCAACTACAGTCAGTAAGCAGTACAGTCATTATGCTGCAAAACAATAGCCCTACAATAAACACAGACACATTAAAAAACACTCATATTCTATATGTTTTCTTTTTAATTCGGCCTACTTTGATTAGTATTTTCCATTCATACAAAATATGTTAACCTTGCTGTGTTATCACCCCCCAGCCTCCCACATCCCCTCGTCTAGGGTCATACAAATCAGACATAAACATAAAAAGTAATTAGAGATGTGATTTTCTAATATCTACTGATACTTGATATTGGAAAAGCATTACGCAATGATTCTTTTTCCTTCATATGACCCCATCGGATTAACCTGAATATGCTCTGATACTATATCAGAGTTAGTGCTCAGTGTTGCGCAGTGTTGTTTTCAGAATCGTGTAAATCCCGTCTGCCTTGAACGCACCACGCGGTGGCTGCAGGCGGCTGAGGTTGGTCACAAGCTAAACCAGAAAGGCAGCCACCTCTCAACACTGCAGAGGGGGTCGGCGGGCAAGGGTTAGCATTAACAACCAGTCTCTACACGGGGAAGGTAGTGTATGACATTTAACCTGGAATGGCTGAACTTCCTGTAGTGTAGTCATTTGTTATAGATAGCACATCTGGGAGACACGTTAAAGCTGCCTCTCCCGGTGTCGTAGCTCCTGGTCTCGTCAAGATGTCAGCTTTCTCTGAGGCGGCTTTAGAAAAGAAATTGTCCGAGCTCAGCAACTCGCAGCAAAGTGTGCAGACGTTGTCGTTGTGGCTCATTCATCATAGAAAACACTCGAAGACCATTGTCAATGTTTGGATCAACGAGCTGAAAAAAGGTAAGGTCGACAAAAGCTAACAGCTAGCTACTCCCCCCCCATAATAAAAACAATGACATGCTTATGCAAGACACAAAGTTAATGTAGCTTTAAGCTACAGGACATGGCTAACGCTGGCTAAAGCGTGAGTGTAAACGTCCAACTAACGTTATCTTAGCTAACGTTGGAGTCATTGTGCTCGGCGTCGTTGTTAGCACAGCAACGGCTAACGCTAGCAAACTTTAGAGCAATAACGTTAGCAGCTGAACTCCCCAGCATTGTCTCTTAGTCACGTTAAATTGGCGTTAAACCACACCAACCAACGCCACCTAACGTCCATTTAGTCTGGTAAGGGGTTGGGACTCATGCAGTTACTCTGTGAATTGATGTTGTGGCTTTCTTAATGAATGAAATGAATGTTAGCCCTGGTAAACAAGATAGTAGCAGTCCCTCATTAGCAAGGCCGTCATACAATGTACTACAGTCATAGTCGATATCCCTCATCGCGGATAATAAATGCGCTAATCTATCTGCCACCACACGGCAGACTGACATTGTTAGCGACCAGCTGGTGCAGCATTTAGCAACTTAAAAAGTCTAAAGACGGAAGAGTTCCCCTTAGTTGATGGGAGGAGACCAAAGCAGAGCATTCAGGCTGCGAGATGTGTGCGTGACTATGCTGCGTTACAGACGACTCGGAGGTCTCCCATTTCTCAACTCCTACTAGAAACAATTTGTGTATGATGTTGGGCCATCGAAGTCACAGTTCTGTGCTGAGAAGTTGACCTTACTTCATCTGCAACAGACACCTGGAAAACTGGGTCACGTGGGATAGCTGATTAGCATTCTGATTGACCTCAAATGCTGTTTGCCAATACTACTAATGCAAGTTAGATATTCCAACCGCTGCTGGGATTAGCTCTGTGTAAAGTGGTTTCTCAGTCACTTTCTTGTTTCAAGCAATGGCACAGACATGCATCATGTTAACTTTAATTTCAAATTTGATTTGAAGCCACAAAGGCTGCAACTGTTCCACTGAAACTGTGGGTGGGTTTTTTGTGAGATGCCTGCACAACTAGGGGGCAGAAAGCAGCACTCTTCGCAGGATTTCTAGCAGAGCTGAGTTCCATCCTATGTCCCCTCCGTCCTATGTTCCCTCCGTCCTATGTCCCCTCCGCCCTATGTCCCCTCCGTCCTATGTCCCCTCCGTCCTATGTCCCCTCCGCCCTGTGTCCCCTCCGTCCTATGTTCCCTCAGATAACCCTAACCCTTTGCATTGTCACAACTCGTTATGTGCAATGGGGGGCATCCCTGCGCTGAGGGAACATAGGTATGACCCCAATGAGGATAAAACTATGCAGAAACATCGGTCAGTGTAATACTTAAAGGCTTAGCATCACAAAAAAATACTAGTTACATTACTACAAAAGTTGGACTGTGAATAATATATTGACATTTACAAGGTGTTAATATTTTTTATACACATGGACATTTAAGCAGTTTATTTAAACATGTTTTAAACATACTGCAATGTGCAATGTCAATTCGATATTTAATACATCATTTTAGTTTTGGCTCATTGTCCCTATAATGGATTTACAAAACATCACTTGTCGCTATGTCCAAAACAGTCCTGCAGAAATAAAATCTGAATGTGTTGAACATTGCTGTGTAACTGTAATGCAAGGTGTGGCCTTTGGATTTATAACACTTTGTTGTTGTTTTTTTTGCATTAAGGTGCCATACATAATGTGCAAGAAATGTATCCACATGGAATCATAAGAGTAAAATTAAGTTTCACTAAGTTTGATGTACACTAATAAGTACATAATTGAGTTGTTGTAAATCGTTTTTTGAATTAGTTTTAGTTTTAGCATGTCGTATGGATGTCTGCTGTTACTCTAGGGTGCCATTCAACAACCTAATGATATCTCGAGTGGTTGTTTTATTTTAGGAGCTTGTCTGAGGACTGAAAGGACTGTGCAGCGTTAATAGCCATGGGGACAGAGATAGCACGTCTCTCTGGAGCTCTATGCTGAGCTCCCCTTTGACAGTTACCAGCCCAAACACAACAGATACGCACCATTAGTTGTATGACGTTACAGTGCCATGAAGGACATAAAAACAAGCCGTATGATTAAGAGTGAAGTATTAAAAATTACCTGTGAATATAAATTCTTAAATATCATAGTATTTGTAGTAGAACATATAGTGTAGAATGAACTGTGACTTAATGGTTGTTACTGGATAGATATTATTCCTAGTTGTGACTTATGTCTGTGAGTATGAGGTGATATGCTGTGTTTGATGCATAGAAGAGAGTAACTTTAATATATATTGATCTGGCTTGGTAGGAAAAACATGGTGTTGGTGTGTAGTTTTAGTAGGATAATTGATCTACCACACTGCTCGTCAGTTTAACGTTCAATCGTGTATATCATTACCAAATGCCTTACTGTAATATGTTTATGTGTTTATTTGAATGCATGCAGCTCAGGTGTCACGCAAGCTGACCTTCCTTTACTTGGCCAACGACGTCATTCAGAACAGCAAGAAGAAAGGACCAGAATTCACTCAGGACTTTGCTCCGGTCATCGTTGATGCATTCAAACACGTAAACAGGTCAGATTTTATATTCCAAATCATATTTCGTCTACATTTCTACAAATGCCTCGGTGAAAATGCATTGTTGCCTTACCTCATTCAGTTCTGGGTAATGTGTTTTATTTATAGTCTTTCTGTGCAACCTGCAACTTCACCAGTAGATGCCACCTAATCCTACACACTGCTCCTTAAAGTCCCAGTCGGCAACATTTTTTTTTATCATATTCACTGAAGCCGACACTATGCCGATACCTTTTCAATGTCGAGATGATAATTGGCTCTTCCCATTAAATGATTATTAATATAACATTAATATTGGGCTCAATTAAATTTGCCCATCATAGTTTCATGGCAGAATGCCCTGCATATAACCAACACTTGTGACACCAACACACCCACTCCCTGGGTGTAGATATAACTTGTAAGTATTAAATAGAGCTGTAATAGTCCACCTTCTATTCCTGTCTCTCTGTGATTCTCTCACTCAAACACACATTGAGAAAAGCCAAGTTCAGTAATTATCTCACTGCAACATAATTAACTTGAACTGCCTGTTGGGAATATGCTAAACACCAAACATAATAAAATTGAAATAAGAAGAATTTACCTTTTCCACATTTTATTCCTGTATTGCCTTAGAGTCGACTGAATTTCATAAAGCTGTTTAAAGTGTACGCACCTGTTGTATCCTGTGTTTTCCTGTGCAGAGATGGCGAGGACGGCTGTAAGAAGCAGTTGGGTCGGGTTTTGTCCATTTGGCAGGAGAGAGCCGTGTATGAGAACAACCTGCTGGATCAGCTCTCACAAGTCCTATGTAAGTTCACACAACAATTGCACTGTTTACAACCAGTGTTGGGCAGTAACTCATTCCTTGGTAGCGCATTACTGTAATATTATTATCTAGTAACGATTACAATTTCCAATCAGTAATGCTGCTGTATTGCGATAATTGAGCAGCCTGGTGTCATTTTTGGGTGATCAAATGAAGGTAAAAATGTTGACACAACAGTTCTGCATTTTTCAAAGGCTGCAAATTCATCAACATGTCAGTCCTGCTGCGTTCAGATGCTGCAGGGATTTCATGAACTTGAGGAGAAGCTAAGATTTTCATACAGTATGAAGGAGCTGGGGATAATAAATACTGTAAGAATCATGCGGAGTCATTCATGCATCAAGGCAGACTTATTTACTGACTTTGCTGTTGTCACCACATTTAAAGGTTCTTTTCCGTAAATTTGGTTGCAGGACTTTCCTAACACTGCTTATTTGAATAAGTAAATAACCTCGCTTTGTCTTGGTTTTGCATTTTAAAATGACACAGCTCGTGAAACTTTACTTATAATATAAATGTTTTCTTTGTCCAGGGCTTTCCACAATGAAATGGGCATGTGTGGTGAAGATGAATATTCACTTTGTCATACACAAAGTAGGACAACATGACTCAATGACAGGATAACCTAAAGTGTACGCAGTGGATAAAATGTATGAACCGGACAAACTTGTATATAGTCTACAGTTTCCTCTTCTGTCACAAGCCTGTTATTTTGGCAGCAGTGCCTGCTTCAGTGTGTGTTTGCAATGCGTCTTGGAGATGGCGCTGCTGTACAACGTTTTTTCATTAAGCCCTTAAATTCACTGGCATATATGGAAAATGTAAATAATACATTTGTCATAAATGATTTTGCAAATATTAAATGAGACAGAAGATGACTCGCACACACTGACACACATTCATTCATGATGCTCTGTCACCATGCTCACGTTGTTTTACAGCAGAGGCTAGCAGTTGTAAACTGCACACAGTGAATCACAACTCGTTAATCAGAAGTATTTCATTTGAATGATAAATGAATCTAATGAAGTAGCCAGCTGGACTTTAGTGAGTAGTCAGCTGTTTGGCCTGTTGCTGGTACTTATGGAACGCTCTGTCTTTTATTCTGCATCCCAGATGGAGAGAAGAAGGCTAAAAAGAGGACGTATGAGGAGATCCGACCTGATGATGAGGACTTTGCTTCCCAGAGCTCCCCAACTGAGCCCCCACAGGTGATTACCTCAACAAACGGTGTGGCATGAATGAAATGTACTCTGAACCAAGTAGAGTTCCATTTTTAATTATTTACTGATACTCTTAATTGACACTGCCTCTGGATGAACATATACTGTAATACTTCCTTTCTCTGCTGCCTGTCTAATGTTTAAAAACTTTGTTCTGTTAACTTCTACCACACCCTCCTCCACCCATGCTTCTTCTCCTCCCTCGACCTCAGACGGCGGAGTTAATCCGAGCACTGCAGGAGCTGGAAAATGCAGCCTCTGGCGACTCTGTGCTGCGTCAGCGCATCTCATCCCTTCCTGCTGAGGTGCAAGACACGTCACTGCTTCACAGGATCACAGGTAGGGGGCAGGACACGGCATGCTACACACACACACACACACACACACACACACACACACACACACACACACCCAACTATCATTCAACTTAGGCCTGCAGGACGGACAAACAAAACAAATGCATACCTAAACCTTGTGTATGTTTGTTTTAATAAGAATAGCTTTTGTTGGCTGCGGTCATATTGATAGGAGTAAGAGAGGAATCCAGTGGACACACACACACACACACACACACACACACACAGATACATACTGTACATTAGAGTTGACTGCTGAGTGACCTACAGTGAATGGTGGATTCAAAGATGGTTAACTTAACCTTAGAAATGTTGTTAAGATCTGTAAATCGTATCTTCTCGAGACTTCGCTAACACCTTTACATCATTTGACCACTTTGACATTTTATAAATGAAAAGGATACAAATCAAAGCGCCCAAACTTTCAGTTCATCAAACAAACTGAAGTGCCCTTGAGCAGAACAATGAAAAGCCATACATAAAAAGGGCTTGAAGGCCTCCATCTGATTTGAACAGTGATTATACACTAGCTGTTTACACTGTACCAGTATTGATGGATAACTAAATGACCCCTGTTTGAGCTCTCTGTGTGCTTTCTGTGCTTCAGATAAGGAGTCAGGGGAGCGGCTTTCCCGGCTGGTGGAGGAGGCCTGCATGCTGCTAGCAGACTACAGCGGTCGCTTGGCTGCGGAGATCGATGATAGGAGGCAGCTCACGCGCACACTAACGGTCTTCCTTCAAAGCCAGAAGGACGGGCTGACCCAGAACGAGCAGAAACTTGAAGTGCGTAAATCACTTTTTTCCCCTCTCTTTTCAATTACTGTATGTCTTGTCTGCCTCGTCTTTATGTCATCATTATTGATTCTTGGTGATCATCCGTCTTGTGGAGCTTTGTGCTCAGACTTCCTCTGAATTAACATTTCTTTTCATGTATTTCAGCATGTTGCATACTTCTGCAGAGTACCTGTTATGTTGCCGAATCAGACTGTAGATTTCAATTCGCCTGCCTGCCTTTCAGGCCTGCTGGCATTAAAAACAGAAGGAAAGATTCCTGATTTAGATACACTTGAAACCATGTAACAATTTCCCTTCTGCCCGGGATATACTTTTAGCTATTATTATTTAACTCTGTTCAATCTGAACTCTGTGTAAACATACTTCTCGCAAGGTAAGTATCAACCAAAATACTTGATCTTAGAAAAACCCAACTCCAGATTTCCCTGTTTTACTCATAGCCACCCCTTTCTTTGTAGTGGCAATAACTCTCCAGCCTTTATCCACAGGATACCAAGAGGATGACGTATTTCATATTTGTATCTTCACTCAGTGAAGTCTTTTGTAATAAAAAAACGACTGATAATAAAAAATCAAAATCATTTTGTGAGTGCTTTTATTTTGCTGTTACACTTGCAGCTTGTGATACATGCATTGTATACATTTTCAATTTCAAAGATGGCCTATAATAACAGTATTTATTTTGTTGTTATTGACACACAGTTAATACTAGCGACACACTCAAGGTTAGACTCAGCTTGATAAAATAGAAGTTGTCAAACCAACACTAATAAGGAATCTTGTTGCAGAGCAGGATTATTTCTATATATTAGTGTAGACAAAAGTGTAATTTTTCATTCGTCTGATTCACGCTTAATTTGGTGAAGAAATGTGTTTCTTGCACAACACACCGACACAACAGCTGTAAACCAACCATAAGCACGTATATCCATGCAGCAAAGATGAAACATTTGAGTGACAATACTTACTGAGTCTTTAAGGCGTAAAACATGATAAACACATAACTTCATCTAGTCCAATGGACCATTTGTATAATAACTTCCCTGCAGTCTTGTTGATCATCTTTTGTACAAAGAGTAAAATAGACCTAAATACTTGAACCCTCTTTGTTCATATCTTCTCAAAAAACACTGAAGGGTGAAAATTACTTTTGTTGACAGTTTAATGTGTATCATAGATAGAAGTGAAGTAAACAACGTAGGAAGTTAGTTATAAAGCTGGAGCAGAAGTAGTGACACTAAAAATAAATAAATAAAAAAATCTCATCATGCATTTAGTTGTTTTAAAGAGTTAAATGGGTTACAAGCCTAACAGCCCACATTGTATTTGACATGCTCCCTTTTCATTGATGTGGTGTTGTTTTCACTTAGATATACTTTAATTAGATCTTTGATTAACACCACGTTCTGAAATGCACAGTGCAATACAAAGTTGTCAAAATGAGATAACCTTATTTCCATTTTTATACATTTTTCATCGTGATGATTCCAATCCTAATTATGTGATGTCAATCCCTTGCTTACAACTGTCTACTTGTCACAAATTGTTTTCCCGAAATTGCTGTTGAAACACATATTTATATATTAGTACTTATATATATATATATATATATACACTGATATTTGAGCTCTGATAGAACTTTTCTCCTGTGGACTTTTTCAGGAATACAAACGCAAACTGGGGAGGGTGACCCAGGTGAGGAAGGAGCTGCGTTTGCGTCTGAACAATCTTCCAGGAGGACTCTACAACTCCTCAAAATGACTCTAGTTTCAACTGGTTTCCCCTGTGTGGTCACCCGCCATTTTCATTCTGTCTTTAACGGATAATTCCTCCACATGGTTTTTATTTTTGGTTGGTTGTCTTCTTTTTGTGTATGTGAATTTGTCTCTGTGCTGTTATCAGTACATTGTGAATGAAGATCCATACTCACAGGACACAGGCCCATCATACTTTGCGCCCCTTTAAAGTGGCATGGCTGATGCTGGTGTGATATTTTTGTATTTATAATGACTTAAGATAATACACCAGAGAATAGCCCTCCCCAGTGTGATCATTCATAATATTTGTAAGTGTTTTGGATTTGTTTTACTAGTCTCTATCTGTAAATGCATCTGTCTGACTCTTGGTTATAGATTGTTGTTTTGATGCAGTGTGATTAATGGCCTCTCAAGAGAATGGTGCTCTTGTGATACCATTACGAAACCATATTCTGAAGCTGAGCAGTATGACCCTGCAAGCAAACCAAAATGTGTAATTATCATTTACGTTATACCTCTTTGTGAGAGGGCTTTTGCAAGACATGGGTCAGTGTACATATTCAAAGATGCATGTAAATATGATGGGAGTTATACCTGTAAGTGCTTATGATTTGTATCCATGTCAACGCGGCTTGTGATATGGTCATTTGGGCAAATGATCTCTTACTGTATTCTACATCTTCATAGTTGCTTGGACCTCCTCTACACTGAAATGATGAGCGATGGGGTTTTGTTTACTGTTCCACACATGCTTCATAGGTGTTTTCCTTAACTCTACTGAATGCTGTGCAGATGCCTCACACAGCTTGATAGGTGCACCCGTTTCCAAAGCCGGACTTAAGCTGTTTGTTTTTTGTACATATGAAGCATATTCTTCTTAGAACCAAATAAACTGAAAAATGTACAATTCTTTGCAGTCGTTGCTGCAGTGTACAGTATGTATGGCATTTAATGTGATTGCATTTGTTGGTCCCGGCCAGCAGGGGGCGTGAACAGACGACCTCGCTCGTGTTTCTCACGGGGATGTATGCAAACACAGGAAGTAGCCATCGTTATGTTTTTAAAATTCGTTGAGCCTATTAACAGAAGCAGCTGAAGACTATATAATATATGCAATATAAACCAGACGAACCATAATTCGTTAATGTTGTGAATATAACCCTGCGCGGCGTTGCTAGGTAATTCCCCTTGAGCTAGTAGTTAGCGTTAGCTAGCTTTCGGTCGCGGACGTTAGCTAACTATGCTAAACGTTTGCTAAATTAAGCTAACGTTACTAGAGGTTTTCGAGAGAAGGCAACAGCATCGCAAAACCCGTAAAACATCCAACAATGGACAAGTTCGAAACACCATACGAAGAAGAGGCTGCGTTTCTTGAATGCACGGTAAGCTAACGTTACATTAAATGAGATGTTGCTTCAGCTTGGTGGTTATTGTAGAGACTGTTCTGATGTGCATCTACTATAATGACAACTGACTATATACAATACCATCATACGAAGCTGTGATATTGATTGATTTATGTTTTCTCTCTCAATCCAGGTCTGTGATAAATCCATAAGGGGTGATACCTTGTACAAGATACACCTGACTACACCAGGACATATAAAGGTAAATGCCACAATTTGCTGGGCAGTTTGTAAACGTTTTGGTGATACTCATGTAGCTAAAACACATTTTGATAAACGTATACGTTAATGGTCAGTAAGCACTTAACTGTGACATGTGTTTTGCTATGGTCTCTTTCTTCAGTAACAGATATTCTATAGGTCCAAGATACAAACCCACTGCAGGAATCAAGGAGCGTCCAAAAGTGATATTTAACTGATATCTTTCCAAGTCAGCAAACATCTCGGGACATTATTTCCCAGACCTCTCCAGTCTTTTATTTCTCATATATTGTCTGCTTGAATATGCTGTGACCTCACTGGCTTGTTCAACCAGCCAAACACCAGGCATCTTGCTTAAATGTTAAATTATCAGGAGGTACGGTAAGTACCAGGTCGGTGACAACGGCATGCAAGGTGTCCCACATTTCTTCAAGAGTTTCTTCAAGCTCCTGGTTACCGTGACTGAATAACTGTTAAGTGTTCAGTCACTTCTTTTGGCACAAGCAACCATGGGAATGGAAAGATTACCAACATTATGACCATTATGAAGACGGTCCTGGTAATTTTGGAGGCGTGCAGTCGACAAAGACACTGTGAGAAAGCAACGCATTTAGGTCAGACTGACCTTTACGACTTCATCTGCATTTTCTTGATGTTGTCTCAACTCATCACATTGCCAAATGCAATGGACACAACTATTTGGAAAAAACAGCAGGTTTCCTGTTTTTGAACAGGGTGCTGTGTAACTGCTTTGCATCACAAAATGTCTAACTTCAATGGAGTCGGGCGCTGCGGTGAAAAGATCTTAGTCATTCTGTGAATCATTATTTTGTGAGAAACTTATTAGCTTGTCCATTTGGTTGCATCAGGCTAGCACTTTCGCCTCACAGCGAGAGGGTCCCGGGTTTGATCCCCGGGTTGGCCCCGGGTTCCTTCTGTGTGGAGTTTGCATGTTCTCCCTGTGTAAGCGTGGGTTCTCTCCGGGTGCTCCGGCTTCCTCCCACAGTCCAAAGACATGCAGGATGGGGATAGGTTAATTGGTGACTCTAAATTGCCCGTAGGTGTGAATGTGAGAGTGAATGGTTGTCTGTCTCTACATGTCGGCCCTGTGATAGACTGGAGTCCTGTCCAGGGTGTACCCTGCCTTCGCCCAATGACAGCTGGGATCAGCTCCAACCCCCCCAGGATAAGCGGTAGATGGATGGATGCGTTTGGTTGCGTCACATGGAGCATGTGCTTGTCTCTCTGTCTCACATGCAGTCGAATGCAAATATCTTCTGGCAATTATATTAAACTTCCTTCTATGGAAAATATGTTTTCCAACTCTTTCCAGAAACTTTCCAGCTCAGACTTTCTGGAAATATTCTGCTGTTGCTTTGAATTGACCAACAGCTGCAGCACTTCCAGGCAAAGTACATGGACATATCATCATATTTTTTGCATTAGATGGTTTTATGTCATGTGAAGGAGCAAGTCACAAGATACTCTGAAGGTTCCTGTGTTGTTGGGAAGGTTCAACAACTGACTTCAGTCTTAATACTTTCACACTGTTGCCGAAAAGTTGGGCCTGGAAGACAAATGCAAAAACAAACATGGATAATACTTCAGCAACTGAGCATTACAGATGCTAACTCATCATTCATGCTGTCTAGCTACAGCAGCTTGGCAGCAGCTTCAGTCTTTCGCCAGTGTCTACTGTCTACATGAGATGCATTCGGACAAGAGACTGACATTTTTTCAGGAACTGCGGGTCACGGCATTCCTATGGGATTCCTGCGTGAAGGGAGTCAATTTCACTATTCTTCGTGTGACTTGGACGGGGAAAAAAGCCAACGGGAGCATGCAAGACGGGAATCATAAAAACAATACAATGCAACAAAAACACAGGATTTTTTTTTTTTTTTTGCTCCGTCATGGGATTTGGATGGGATGGGACTTTTTTGTGTGAGTGGGAAGAGACGAGTGAAATTCCACTCCCACGTCACCCTCTTTCAGACACCGTACTGGTGTGGTCAGCTTCGTTGTGACAGAGCTCACTGCCCAATCTCACTTATGCATGTAAGCCAAAGTTGCTTGAACATTGGTCCATTGTTTCGTTTTTGTTGAAGAAAACTGGATCCTTCTCTGCATACAGATTTTCACATTACGATTAATATAACTTTCTCCCAGGAAGGCGGCTTTCTATGCAGTTGTAATATGTTTAAAACAGGTGCAGATATGTAGGTTTGCATTTAATGCTCCTCAAGGGAGCTGTGGTTTTGGTCAACAATTATATGTTAAAAAATATGTTTCCATGATATAACCCTTTATCTGTTTGTAGAAGAGGTAAACCAGTGTCCTGTTGAACTCATTGACTTAATGTTATTGCTCTCCTTTCGTTCCTGCCAGAAAGAGGATGCCCTTGTTGCTTCAGGTAAGTAGACTTCATCTTTAGCCATTGTCATATTGTTCTATTCTGGCCTTGAGTGTATTTGCTGTCTATTCTGGCAGGTATTTCAGTCCACATGCAAAGGTATCCATGTCACGTTGATTTCTTGCCTTGATGTAATGAACAGCATTTTAGACTAGATCTGTGAGTCTCTGGACTGTATTGTCCTGTTTTGAAGATGCGTGCAAGCACTTGACAGTCAGATATAAAAACTTGACGTGTGCTTTTGTGTCTGGGGCCCGTAAGTTCCACTTAAGAGCACAGAGCCCTGATCTCACCCTAATGAACACCTTTCAGATGAATGGGAACCACGACTGTGAGCCAGGACTTAACGCCCAACATCAGCGCCCAACCTCACCAATGCTCTTGTGGCTGAATTGGAAAAATGTTCTGTAGTCAGGCTCAAAAATCTAACGGAGAGCTTCCCAGTGAGCAGATCAATGCCAATGGTTTGGAATAAGGTCTTCGATGATTGCAAATGTAATGGATGTCCATATACATGTTGGACAGTTATTTTGCAGAGAAAAGAGTGTCAAAATGGCTCGTGTTATTGCCAGACTAATGCAGGTCTCGTAATAAATGATGTGCCAAACTGGCACATTATTCTGGGTAGTGAAATCGGCAACTCATTGAATATGATTGTCTGTTCGAATGTTTACATGGATGGCCTGTTTGTGGAGGACAGGTATTCCACCGTGTCTTGAGCAGGGAGGCGATTTCTCTCTGGAGAAAGTGTCTGTCTGATGAAAAGACAACGTTCTTCTACTTCCATTTTTTATTTGGGTCTTCTACTGTTATCCCATAACGTGCACTGAGCTTCCATAACCTCACTGCATAGAAATTGTGAAACGTTAACTACACAAGGTGGATTACAAACGTAAAAACTGTATAGAAATCAGTCACTGATTGCCCCAATCTGACTGACCGGCTCACACATTTACCAGCAGGAGAAGGATACGGAAATTCCACTCCGGATCCAGCCATTGGTGCAATGGCTTCATGGACTTCAATAGCATGTGAGCCAGGCTCAGCAGGCTGTGAGCTGGACTGGGGAGAGACTTCTTCTGTGGTGGTACCTGGTTTGTTAGTTTGGAGTCCAGGAGCACAGCTGGCTGGCTCTTGAAAAAATATATATAGATCTCTATTTCATTATTAGAATGGAGACTTTAACATTTAAGTTAGTCAGTGTGCCCTCTGCTGGTGTCCTTTGAGACAACAGAAATGTCACTCATTCATCCATTATTCAAATGGGTGACACGTGCATTAAATTGGGTGGCACCTGCCAGCCATGCCGACACTTACTGTAGCCCAATTTTGCAGCTACATAAGTCACTGTGATCACTGTGATGATGGTGCATCAATGGGTGCACCAACACACACCAACGTCTCTGCGGGTCAACACACACGATGGGTGTGTGCTGGGTAGCTGAAGGTCGCAGAGAAGAGAAGCCGATGTGCACACCAATGTCAAAAACATGAGAAGAAAAGCTATGTTCATGCTCCTTGCATGTATAAAAGGAACGGCCACAAAGATGTTTCACAGAAGACTCGTCCATGTTTGCTGTAGAAGTGAATATGCATTTTTTGAGACTATTTTGGGGGATTTTTTAGGAAAATATAATTTTCCTCTACTTTTGGTAGAAAGTCATGTAGGTCACATCAGCATTTAGCAGCTTTTGTACTTAAGATGTCACAGGATGCCATTGCCGATATTCCTTCCCAGGCATTTTGTTTTCACGCAAAGAACGTGATTATATACCATAAAATCACCTTGGTCAACCTTTCTGTACCCGAAGAAATTCACACAGCATCACCAAAGAATCATAAGATGCAGAGGATTGCCCCCCATGTTTGTTTCAAAGAGACAACCTCCTTTCTGGTGTAAGTAGAACAGAACTTGAGGAACCCAAGGGTTGAAACGTGAAACGTTAGAGATCATACTTAAAGCCATGATTGGTTACTCGTTTGTTGCAGTCAGATTTCTGAAGTCGGTATGTGAAGTTGAGAATTCCCTTTTGGCTGCAGAGGCTTGAGGCAGAAAGTATTATGTTGAGGCAATTATTTTTGCAAACTCAATACTGAATTCTCAGCGAATCATGTGACTAGGCCTCATCAAGCCCACGGTGGTCTGGAACAAGCTGAACCGGTTAGTAAAGTGCAGCTAGGCCGTGAGTGTATAGTTGCAACATCTAAAATTAATAAAATAATATGAAAGAGGATGTAACATTGCACTGGTGCTTGTTCTGTGCTGAGATCTCAACCGCAATGAGTGAGCGACTTCTCATCTTACAAATGATATGATGTAAGATAAACAAAACCCAGAATGCATTTTTCACACTACATAAATAGTTTGTTATACATTTTTAAATTTTGTTGTAATGTTTTCTTTTTCTAACTACCAGTGTTTGGGTTTCTCAGGGCTTGCTGTCAGACGTCACAACATACCGATATTCGAGGACATATTACAATATCTGGATTATATGAAGCTTGATGAGCCCATCATTGGTGAATAACTTTATACAATAAATGTTTTCCATGTTAATTGATCCCAATTTAACTTTTCCCCCCTGCTTATTCCTAAGGTTTGACTTATTTGGAGGAATTGCCTAATAACGACCCACTGTTAGGCCCCAAATACAACTGTAAGCTATGTCATCAGAAGGCAAACCTACCGGAAATGGTCCATCATGTGATTGGACGTAAACACCGGCAGAAATATGTGGTAAAGCATTTTCAGAAACCTCCAGTGGAAGCTTTTAAGAGTCTGCTTCTGCATTTTAATAAAGAAGGAGAAACGAAGTAAGAATCATACTTTTGTGTTTATATAGGAACTGAAACGGCCAGATTTGGTGACCTGGAATAAACAGTCCATAATAACCCATGGAGGAAAGATCATACGGGCCAGAGCAGAGATAATAGAGAGACAGGATGGACGAGGAACTCCAGGGGTGAGAAACACCACATTACACCATTATGAAGTGTTATTTTAAAATCCGAATCATTCAAGGGTAACACATGTTGTTTGTGTTTACTAGTCTGTGTTTCAGCTCACGGCGAGAAAGGGGATCGAAGGCAAATTAAACATCTCAAGAGGTACATACTGTGAATTCTGTGTAGCAATGGACATTGGATAAGATATCGGCATGGTTGCATATAATTACTTTCTTGGTTCTTGTGTGTAAACACGCATTCAAACAGAACAAAGTAAAGTAAAACTCATTAAAATGTCTTGTTCCAAACTATTGTTATTGTGTCAGCCATTTAAAAAAAACCAGTTGACCTCTAATAATTAGTAATTGATCATATATTTTCTCTAACTTCATAAGCCCTATTAATGCTTATGGTACTTTGTCAATGTACTGAGCAGAATGTTTTTACAGAAAACTTCTTGAGCCTTATTTTAATTGTGACATGCATTTGAATACTTTTCAGAGAATATAATGTGATACATCCAAATGTCCTCATAAAAACAATTACTGATATAAGCAATATTAGCATGAAGTATTTTTACGTTTACGTTTACTTTTGTTCCCTCGTTGCCCCAGGGCAGAAGCAAAATCGGGGCCAGTACCTTTCTCATAGTTTGACCCAACGAGACGTGCCTTCACACCTGCCAGACCTTATGGGTATTCACACTGGGAGGTTTCCTACACCCCCGTTCCATCCAGAAGACCCTTACGTTTCAAACAGAGATAGACCGAGGTACCAACAGGAGGACACTCTCCGCCGTGACATAGTGGAAGAGGAGCTGCAGAGTGCAGATTACAGGGAGAGTGGTATGCACAGACGTGAGTGTATGGACTCTCATTATCGTAAGGATACGTATGAAGAGGAATATTTTGATGAGCCACAAGGATCATCAGGTGATAATCCCAGGTATGATTCAAGGGACGAAATGCCTCATGGCCAGGCCAAGCACGTGGAGTATTACCCAGAAGAGGCTCCTTACAGAAAGCCCTACCCAGAAAAAGATCAACTGAAGGAGTTCTACAGCAAGGAAGTGAGGAGACGTAGCCAGGTTTGTTCTGGTGAGTACCAGCCCTCGCAGCCGGTGTACCCGAAAAGAAATGAACAGCGGTGGTCCATGGACCGGGAATCCGGCAGACATGACGTGAATAGAGCAGACAGACAGGGATCGAGTGAATCAGAAGGCCAAAGGAGGAGCGTTCCCACCTCTATGGAGAGTGACCAGTCACGTGAAAGCCATTTGTTTAATATCGTCCGAGATTATTATAATGAAATGAGAGGACCACATCAAGAGGAGCCAGTTACCAACAGCGGACCGAGCAGAACGGGACCCCCGACCTCCCAGCGACGAGTGGAAACTACAATGTCTGACATCCCAGAGCCGTTCAGGCTTTTCCTGAAAGGGTCCGCTAATGAGGAGGTACACGGTAAAAGAAAAAGAAAGAGTCGCTTCTCTGATGCCACTGCAGAGGAGGTGGAGACGACAAAGGAGATGTGAGTGAACATGGACCTGTTTATAAAAATTCATGAAACTCACTGACTGATATCTTTTTTTGCGTTTTCATCTTCACACGTATTTGTTTTTGGACGTGTTTCATTTCTGCTTTAAGGTTCAGTGATGAATATGGACCTCCACGTCCAAAATTTGGTGGTCGTCCTCCATCAGTAAGCGTACAATTGAGACCTGAAAACCATGGAACACAACATCCTGACTTCTACGTAGAATCTCAGGTAGTTATTGTGATTAACTGGTAACCTGCCAATATGGCATACTTCTAAAAAAAAATCTAGGAAAAGTAAGTACTTATGTATTGTAACTGCTGTAGTGATGTCATGCCTGTTGTGTTTTGTTTTAGAGCGTGTATCGTACTGATGGCAACCAAAGAGAAGATTCTGAGTCGAGGGATGTCTTTGACATGCTGGTAAGATTGTGGATTTGCATTTGCAACACACGTAGCAGTGATGTGTTTGTTGTGCAGCCATTCATTGACGGGGGCATCTCCTTTTCCTGCTAGAAAAACGTTGAAATTGAAAATGCAGAAGAAGCTGACTTCCTGAAGAACAAACTTTGCAATCTTCTGAAAGAATTCAAGACCAAAAAATCAGAGAAAGCTGTGGTATGTGTCACCCTGCATAGGGTCTGTCTTTGTAACTGAACATGCAGTTAATTATCTGCCTGCAAAGCACTAGAAATGAATTCAAGCTTGGGTTGGTAATGTTGAGAAATGAGAGTATGCTAGATTTTTTAAATGATCCAGTATTGACACCTTTTTTCCAATACAAGTAGCTGGCTGCATTAGCTCCAATTACTCTTCAGGCCTCCTGCCAAAGCCACTCCCCCCAAATTATCATTAGAATTTGAAATATATCATTATTAATGGAAACAAGAACATGGCTATTTTTAGTGCTCAGAGTGCATGGGCAGATTATCATTCATCATCATCATCATTCAGGCTGAATAAAATGAATGAATGTTTTTGAAGCACAATACCAATCCTATTCTACAGCCATGGGATCCAAATGCTCTTTGTTGATGCCCAGAAGAGTCTTGCACACAGCAGTTTTGTAGGAAATTGTTGTATATCATACTTATTTAAAGAAACTTGTTTTTGTTGCTCTAGCAAAATAGCTACAGCCGAGCAGCCATTCCCAAAGACTACAATGACTTAAACTCAGAGCTATCCCCAAGACACCAGTATGTCAACACCCGCAGAGAAGATTCAGACCTTCGACGCCCAGAAGACCTCAAAGAGGATTACAGAGGAGCAGGCTGGCGGCAACGTGAGCATATACCTGATGAGCAGCTCCAAGAATACCAACATCCTGGGGAGCCCAGACAGTCAAGCAGGAGCCGTTATGAAGGTATATTACTGGGTCAGATCACACACACATTAAAAAAGTGACAGAAGTATTGATTGGAAGAACTGTTCATGTTGTGTGAAAACTCGTTTTAAATCTGTTGTCTCATATTTGTACCATTTTCTGTTTATCAATAAGCTGTTTTCAGATTCCAACTGTCAAAATAGGTTAATGTAAACACTTCCTCTCATGTTCTTTTACCATTGCTTTTCTTTCAGAGGTTTTTGGGAGGTCCAGGATGTCTCGGACACAACCTGCTGCCCATCCAGATGAGCCTGCACATTATTCTGAGAGATTTCAAGAACCAATGCACCCTCGGAACTACCCAACTGCGTCTGAGGAGTTTATGGACTCCCACTCTTCTGCACCTCCACTCCACATGGAACGAGGTCTCAGGATGGACAGGGATTCTTGGCGATCCAGCAACTTGGACAAAATCACCTCCACCCTCCTGGAACTTGTGGCACGGAAATAATTGACATAGAAGTTCTGAAAAACATCCATATCTTAATGGGGTACTTTGGTTTGAAAATATAATTTGATATGGAATACCCTTCCTTTTCTTTTTGTATGTAAGTGTTTTTATTATTTGTTTTATGTTTTTGCTTTAGACATTTGTGAATTTGTTTCTTGAGTCTAGGTGTCCATGTAAACATTAAAATATAAGTCTACTGCGGCTGTCACATATTTGATTTCTTTATATGACTGTTGTAACCACCAGAAAGAAATAATATTGTTGATGCGATATGAACAGCACATGTAATCAAACTTGATATAACTGAAGCTAACTGGTGTTTTTAGGCTTTTCACTGCAGACATTTGTGAATTAGGTGGTAGAATGTAGCAGTTTAATGAAAACTAAATGTGCTCACATTAAAATTTGTGTCAATTTATGTTATTGCTTTTATTCGTTAATTTATATTTTACTGGAACGAATTATGCTTTGGGACTTGACATCAATATAGCCCATATAACCCTTTCAATCGCGCTAATTTAAGCAAGAGCGGTAGGTGACTGACGCTGTCGCTCGGGGAACGTAACGAACACGTCATCACGTTCGTGCATACAACTCTTTCCGGTTCGAATAGCAGCCATCTTGTTCCCCCTTGCTAGTTAAATAAAATAAATAATACGCTGAGCCGGACTTCACTTCGAACCCGTAAAACAAAGTGAGTAAGAAATTAAAATCCGTTCGTGTGTAGACCGTTTACAAGAGAGCAACCCGTGTTGGGTTGAAGTACGAGCAATTACTTCGCTTCTTTTCATTTGCTGTTCTTGACCAATAGACGATTGTTTTGGAAGATGAACATAGGCGCCATTTCCCTCCCCGCTCTCTGAGGCGCTTATTGGTGGCCCGCTGAAGGGATCACGGGCGGTCAGGAAACTAGTGTTTTGTATCCACCATGTTGGCTCTTGTGTAAGTGGTAGTCAGACGGACTGGCCATTTCTACTGGAGCCCGAATGGCGTCAGTTGCAGAACGAACTTAGCCCTAAAAACCTTGATTGGTGGAATCTAGTCCGAGGTTTGATTGGTCTGAAGGACAGATCCAAACGTTGTCTTTATTGGTTAGACTGCTTCTTCCTAGCGTTGGAAAGCCTTGCAAACTTCGGCTTGGTGACAAGACTCGTTATCCAGCGGTGATTAAAATCACACACATCGCGCATAGGTGACCACCTATGCAGTAAAACAGTCACCAATCTCCGACAAGCTAACATTAACTTCACTAACGTTAGCATGTAGTCACGGTCAACGGGGACTTTATCATAACGTAAGCTAACAGTGCTAAACGTTTGTCGAGGGTTTATGTCCTAAGTGTTTTAGCGACCGATGGCACCACAGTGTATATGACATACCGTAGTCTAGTTTATTTTAGCGACCATAGTCTTACTGAAAATTAAACACTGCTCGCCGTCTGCCACCGTGGGATGTGGCATTGGTCGCTGTCTCCCGTTAGCCGCTTTGTTCGTCCCAAACTGGCTCATAAGTAAACCGTGTCGACCTAGTTAAAGTGTAACATAATTTTAAAGGTTAACGCGTTAAAGAGCAAAGTTGCCCCACTGCCAGTGTAAATGCATAGTGCTATCTACATGCAAAAATTAAGTGCGTCTTTGTTTCCTCACTCGGGTCAGTAAAAGACGTAAAGTGCATACACCTATTATAATGCCTTCATTTTAAGCCACACTTTTAAAACGGCAACATCATACAACATTAAGCTGCCCTTGTGTTTAATTCGACCTTCCATCAATGATAAGCAAATAAATGCCGTTAGCCTATCAGAAATGGGCTTATTTGACATTAAAGATCTAGACAACAATACCGTCTCTCTGCTATATCCCCAGTGAATATAGGAATTTGAAAGGTGCCTCAGCATTTCCTATCCATTGTTAGCAGTGAAGACACATGCTGTGTACTGTTTTCAGTCTTGCGACCTCATTCATCTATAGTCATATTTATGTTGAGTTTTTTTCTCTGTGCAGTCAGGAATCACATTATGATTAAAACAACTGGATGGTCTGTCATAGTTTAGAGAACTTAATTTGAGTAACCCGTGTGCACATTAGTCAGCCATCCACTTATTCATGCAGATCTGCACGTGTTTTTGCAATTGTTTGGGTGAATGCATGACTTGTCCCGCCTACCCTGAGGGTGCTGTGTGTTTATTAAACCCAGAGTCTGACTGGTGTATGTTTATCTCTAAACAGCGTCAGTGAGAGCAAACATGTCCCTGCTGCGGGCAGCACAGGTCATGGGAAGGTCTCATTTGTACAGTGACCTTGCCAGGTGTTATTGCTGAGGCATTTTGGGTAGCCAGCATACATCTACAGAGAGTACGACTGAGGAGATTGTTCTTTGTGCAGCTCTGCTCTAATCATTAACTAGGCGGCTGTAGTACCTGCTTTGGTCCCCATGCTCCTCACAAAAATAGAAAAGGGAACATTTAGCGTTGTTTCTCTTGAGTCTCTATCTTGTTCTCTCGTCCTCTCCACTTGTTCTACCCCTCCCATCCTGTAATAACTCTCCTCTCCGTCCTTCTCCATCCTTCCGGTTCCCCTCCCCCTCTGGGTTTTTCATTGATGGGGCAGGTTCTCTCTCTCTCTCTCTTAAGCTTGTTGTGTTCCTCACTACAGTCAGGATTTGCAGTAATATGCAGCATAAAGCTTCAGGTCACACCACCATCCTTTGCACAAGTTACCAGTTAAAGACACTGTGGTCGTGACACCTTTTGCTTTCTGTCACTTCTCGACACTATCGTCTAAGCTTTCTGTGTCTAAATGAGTTTGCATAGTTGATGTGGAATTACCGATGCAGTCTATGGTGCATTAAACACAATGAGTTGTGCAAATGAGCAGCAGTGTCGTGCTTTATTGCTCTAAAGTAAAGGTTACTGAAGAAACTATGCACATAAGCAGTGGCGAGTTAACAAGAAGGGCATTGTATGACATTGCCGAAGTGTTTTTTTTTTGATGACGTTTTAATTGTGAAGTTGCTGTTAGTGTAGTTTTTTGGGGTCAAGACAACAATGTCTCTGTTTACAGACTTTCACCCATATCTTAGTCTTGTTTATCCACAAATAGAACGAGAATCAAATGCACTCCCTTTTCCCTCCTCTTTCGCAGCTGCTCACCAGTCAGCTGATTGTTCTTCACAAAAGCTCAATGTTTTTGCTGTAATTCGTTTTTTGTATAAATTTGATTGACACCATAATTAGAGTTAGATCATTGGAGTAATGTTTTGGTTGCTTTATAACTTAATGTTTTAATGAGTCAATTTATATTCTAAGTGAATAGTGACATAGTGCCTTTAAATGATAATTTGTGTGTAAATAATGATGGTATGGTATAGTATGCATGACTACATAAAATGTATGCTGGTTAGAGGATGTTTGTGGTGACTGTGCGGTAGGATAAATGAGGAAGCAAGGACAAAGTGTGTGTGTGAGTGCGTGTGTGTATACCTGTGCACACGTATGAGACGGCGAGTCTGCCTCGTATGCTTTTGTACTTTAAATCATGTGGATGCAACATGCGGCATCCATTCTGGCACTTGTTTTAGCCAGTGAGGGCCACCGTGCCTGCCTGCATCACTGTGCTGTCAGCCTGTAGCGGCACAGAGGAGGCGGGGCAGAGGGAGACATTTAGTTTGACATTGTAAATAAGCAGAGAGCAGTTGTCAGAGAGCAGCCCGTGGAACCTTTCTCATCCGGCCAGCAGCAGGAGAGGCAGCGACTGCCCGAGGAACAAACAATGCCGAGGCAAGCCACCACTAGCACACCCTCACACACTCCCGGAAGAGCTCTCCGCAACTTTATTTGCTCCTTTTCACCTATTCTCTTCTCCACTCTCTCTTCCTCTTTTCTTTTCCCTGACCCCTATCCTGCAGCTCAAGGTAACTTAGAGCAGGAAGTTGGCTGTCGGTGAAAGGGGGTTGGACAGAGGAAAGGGGAGGAGTGTGGGACATGTCAGAGCTGAGTGGTGTGTGCAGTGTCCAATGGTGTGATAGGACCCTGTCTTCTCATTGGTTGAAAGTGCCAGAGTGAGGTGGGAGCTAGGTGGGAGGTGGGGTTTGAGTATCATATAGCATGCTAGATTGATTACGCTTGAATGTTAAAGGGGAAGGAGGATAGAAATTTTTGTCTGTGAGTTAGGAGTGCTGCTGTACTGTTTGCCTGCTGTTGCGCCCGTTGACTGCTGCTGTGCTGGCTTTCTATTCCCTCTCGCCCTCTCTTCTTTGCGCTGGGCCAGGGGTCAGCTCAAAGACAAACGCACGGGTCAGCGGCTAGAGAGGGAGAGGGGTGAGAGTGAAAAGGAGAGAGAGAGAGAGAAGGTCAGTGAGTTGAGGGGACTTGGTCAGAAGAGAAACAGGATTGACGGGGCTGTATGTTTCAGCAGGAGGACGTTGCAGGGGCTTCTGAAGGAGACGGGGCAATGTGTAAAGGGAGAGTGGAAGAGAGAAGGGGGAGGGGTAGAAGAAGGGGGGCTTGCTCTTCTCTGTCCAGCCTGAGAGCCTTTTTTAGAGCCGTCCAGTGGAGCCAGAGTGCCTTTTGTCTGGTGATACGATCAGGGTCTGAAGGAAGTGAAGGAGCTTGAGAGAGTTTTTCTGTCAACCTCTGTGCCTCTTCTTCCTGCTGCCGCTGCCGCTTTCAAGGAGACTTGAACAGGGCTATCTGTTTCCCCTCTATTCTGCTGTGCTCCGGCAGGGCAGACTATTCAACATGAAGGGCACAGGGGTAAGTCTGACTGCTGAAAACACACACACACACATTGAGAGAAGATCTGTCAAGTTGATTTTGGCTTTGAGCTTCTGAATACATTGTTCACCTATGTTCACCTTCTGATGTCTCTCTCTCCATCATGCTCTGCAGTGATGAGACACTGTCTGTCCTCTACAGCCGTCCTCAATCCCCCTCCCTTTCCTGTCCCGTAGTACTCTCCTCGGAGGATTGGAGTTGCGTGTGTGTGTGTGCGCGTGTGTATCCTGCATGTCCTTCACTTGTCACTGAATGCACTGTGGGGAAAAAAACATTTAAAAAACAAAACTATGATTGTTGTCTATCTTGAATGTTTGTTGTATTTTTTTTTAAATTCTCAAAGTAAGAATGTAGAGAGAAGTCTGTCGGCCTTTGGCTGTCACTAGTTTTGACTTTGGACCACCATGCGCGCGCGCGCACACACACACACACACACACACACACACACACACACACACACACACTTACCCACTGTTGTTGACCGCATGTAAGTGCATAGCTGCCAGACTCCGACACTGTGCTCAGATGTTCTTCACTGTCTTGGTGGTGTTACAGTCTTCGGGGCCTGTGGCTGCAGTGCCTCATGGTGCCGGTCTGGGCCCTGTTTTTTTTTTTTTTAAATTACCCCTGACATCCTTTTCTGCACGCTAGCACACTAGACAGTGATGCAGAGCTTGGAGGCGAAGATCGCATCCATGTTTGAAGGAGATTTGTAGTATATGGAGAACTCTTAGAGCATATCTTTCAGTGTTGTCGCTGTTGGTGTCACGGGTCCCCAGGGGTGGAGGTACAGCTGGTTGCAGTGACCTCAGGACCCCCCCAGGCCCCCGTCCCGACAGTGCCAGACGTCCAGATGGGACAGACTGTCAGCCTGTCAGCTTCATGGACGGAAGAGGGTAATAGTTTGATCTGATCTGTTGTGATGGAATCTTTGGAGGGCGCCTCTTCTCTCCCTTGCCTCTCTGACTGCCTTTCTCACTCCTCCCCTGTTCCCTAATTGAAAGTTTCCATTGGTGCCTTTGACAAAACATAGTCCCAATGGGGAAAGAGAGAGAGGGAGCGTGCGAGCGATTGAGAGAGTGGGACTAAAAATAACTTTTAAGTTGAAGCTATTGCTGCCAAATCCCTTGGTTGGCTGCTGTCTGTGTGAGATTTGAATATATTTGTACCCCATACCGTGCCATAGGCACACCGGGGGAAGTGAAAAGTAAACGTAACGCGCAAACCACTTAATCATTGCTAGGCCTTTCAGCTTATCACTAAGGTGACCACTACCGCCATGCATTCGCTCTTTTGCCCTTGCCCCCTGTGCTTTTACATGTGTACACTGTCACTAAAGACAGTGTGGGCAGCCAGGGGGAGTCAGCTGTGTTCCAGCATTTAATATGCAGGTAGCTTTAGCCCTGCCTCCTTTGACGCCAGAGACTGGGCCTAGCATTGGATGAAGGTCACAGGAATGTGAGATTGCCTCCTGCAGTCTCTCTGTCAGCAATGAGAAGGAAACATGTAGAGGGAGATGAGAGGAAGCAGAAGCCAAACGGACATTTTGAACATAGCTTACATGTACAGTATATCGTGTTTTCATTAAGCTTCTTAGAAAGTACGCAGCCTGAACCACTGGGGTCACTTAAGTGCTGCAGTGAAAGTTGAAAAACCTGTCCTTTTTTTACCCTCCCCCTCTCCCTCCCTTTCCCTTTTCGCTTTCATCTCTCTCTCTCTCTCTCTCTCTTCCTCTCTCTCACCCTCACTCCCTCCTCCCTCTTTGGTTTCTCTCTCCTCTGTTGAATGACCTTGGGAGATCAGTGACTAGCACTTCCTGGAGTTGGCTTGAAGCAGAACCAAGGGCAAAGTTTGCAGGCCTGTTTGGTTGGCTGGTTTGGTCCGGCCATGCCAAGTGATGTTGCATTGCAGGTCATAGGGAGCAAGTCTGCCATTATAACTCTGTCAGTTCTTGTTTTTAATCACAAAACGTTTTCCAACAACGTCTGTGAAAATGTTGTGCATGTCCCGGTAGTTAATCTTTAATTCCTGGCTGGGAACTTTTTGTTTTTTGTTTCACCTGAGTAGATCATTTACCCTGCATGCTGTAACCGTGCCAGTTTGTTTCTTTTATCCAGGTGAATGCTGTAATAGTTCAGGATTTGTAACCCTTTTGATGTATGGCCGTCATTTAAAACGAATGTTTGTCAGTGTGACATTTGTTACCGAGGCTGTATTTATTCTGTCTAAAGTAAATCAGAATAAAACTGACATAATGAATCTTAAACATTAATAAAGAGTCTAAAGTGGTCCAACGATATATCCTGGTTTATGGGAACGTATGTTGTGTAACCTGAGTTTCATTTGTTTTTCTGCTTATGAGTCCAGTTAAAACCTAGCACACTTAAACTTTTGTGACCTTCCTGCCGAAAGGCCAATTGCTGCATCATTGGCAGTTTCACACAATGTAGTTATAGTTAGTACTATTTAACACCATGTTTTCTCTTTGTTCAGCCTGATGTTTTACTCATTGCAACCATAAAGAGTAAACGGGTCTATAGTTGCTTTAAGGTCACAGTGGATAAGAAATAGCCTTTCCTCTTTGTCGTCTCCTCCCCTCCTCCTATCATTTGTCAACACAATTTATCTTAAATTGTCTCAATCCATGTTCTATCCAAACAAGTTTTATTGAAAAGGCATTTTTTTAAATCCGAGATTAGATTTAATATTATCAAGTAGACATCTTAACTAAATTGCTACACTGCTAATTTCCCTGGGCTGTGAGATAAATTTCCCCTGACTTAACTTTGCACTTATTGATAATAAAAGTTGCCACTCATTTACATATTAATTTGGTACATTATATGCCCCTTTATTTCTGTGGGTCAGGTCCTCTGAGTGCACATCTGCTTATGTGTCAGCTCTGCTTTAGGGAAAGATTTGGGATGAGATGAGTTCTTCTTCAACACAATGACAATGTGATGCTGAACAACCCGATCCCGCCAAAGTACATTAAATAGTCATGACCTCTTCGCAACGCATTAAGTGGTGGTGGACATGTGTTAAAATGACGCGTCGGCACCACGAAAACAGTGCACTGTCGGAAAAACATGGTTTAGCTTAAAATATAGTGGTAAATTTAGGAGTGAGTGACAAATGAGTGTGAGGCTTGAGCAGCAAACATCCTTCTTTAGATTTAGGAAAAACATCACAAATACTTTGCAACAACACTTTTGGACACGCTACCTTGCAGCCTCGTGGTTGAAAGTCTTTTGTTTGTTTGACTCATCCTACTCCTGTTCCACCCACCATAAGTAGTCTTTCTAACTGTTTAATACAACGTCACTATCTCTGACAGTTTCAGTTAGAAGAAATACGTGTCATTTTAGCAAATTGCATGTGCACCACTACGTAATATGACTATTAACGGGTCGTGGCTATTTCTGTGAGACTGAGATGTACTGAAACACCTCAGGGAAAAGTTCACTCTGCTGCCTCAAATGTGCCCTCAGTCTGCCTCAAATAGGCCTCCAGTTTGTCCTAAACTGCCATGCCTCATTAGCTATGAACTATACTCAGCAATATTAAGCTCAATTTACACCAACTCTGAGGTCATTAAGGGGCCAGTTAACTGCAGAACACTTCAGCTTAACCAAAGACCAATGAAATGATTTGCTCAACTGTACTGCCCCTCTTTTTACAGCAATTCCTTTGTTTGATGTCTGAGTTTGATGCTGAGAACGCCATACCTTGCTCTTTTACTAGTCTTAAATAGCAAACGAAAAGGCGTGAGGCAAAGTGACAATATCTTGATGTTTTTTTCCAGTCTTCTGTCTACGTTACTATCAGATTTATTTGGAAAGGAATTGAACCCTCATGTAAAGTGGTGTGATGTCAGAGTTGCAGCGAGTCGCTGATGCTGCCGTGAGTGGCCACTTGATGTGACGTGCCAGTTAAAGAGGAGAGAGAGAGAGGGGAGGGAGATGAGACGGAGAGATGAAGGACTGGGCTGGCAGAAGAACATTAGCGCTGATTCAGCTGCAGCAAGCGGAGCGGCAGCATTGACTTTCTCTGAGAAGTTGGGGATCAGGTGAAAGTAAGATGGAGCAAGAGAGAAACGCACTCCCAAGAGTGACAGAGAGCGATGAGAAGTACTGGAGAAGAGACAGGAAGAGAGATGTAGCGCTGCTGAAGGAGTAAGAGCGAGTTGCTGCGTTGTCGACCAAGCACAGACATCACATTTGTCCTCAAAGGCACGCACACACACACACACAACACACACACACACACACACACACAGCAGAGTTGGTAAGAAACCCAACACCGGCATCTCTGTGTCTCAATGACCTGATGAAGGACAACAGAGCCGCAGGGAAGATGAGAGATGCCCAGCACAAAACAACACAATGTCCCCTAATATAGCATACAGTAGCAGCTTATAACAACACAGCAGAAATGCCTGTTGGCTTCATTACAACAGAGTGATACACACTATTATCAAGAATAACAAGCTCACATCAAAGTACAAACCCTTGTAACACTTTGTAACCCAAGTGTGAAGAAGTGGACCGAACTAACAAGCTTTAACAAATTCTTTCATACAGATTTCCATTTAAGGAGTGCTCCAAAGCTTATAGATTCGAAACCAGAAATACGGAAGCAACTTGTACTTGCGCTGCAGATAAAATGAGCAATCCTGACACTGGCTTTGTTTTGTTGTCTGCCATCAACCTCCAGACCTTTTAACAACATTTATAAAGTAGAAATGTATTAGCATTCTGCTTGTTTGTCTAGAATAGACCCAGACCATAGAAGGTGTTACAGAAGTCAGCAGAAGCGTGTCAGACATCAGTGGGCTCTCACACAAACTTTCCATTGATGCTAAGCCTTGGGAAATATGGTAATATTGGTTTTCTGCACACATAACTGGTTGGGGGAGTAACCTAAAAGTCATGTTGATGCTTAACGCTGCCATTCTTATTCACCTTATTGTTGTTCTGTTTCTTTTCCTCCTTCACACACTTCAGCATACCTCTTGTCACAGTTACTTTCTCATTTCTTCTCACATATTGACTTCCCCCCCACCCTTTCCTCCTGCTACTCTGGTTAGTGTATGTACTGTGTATTAAGATTGAAGGTCAGAGGGTCAGAGAGAGGGGGTTGGGGTGTATGTGTGATTTAATAATGGCTCTCTCTCTCCCTCTCCACAAGTGTTTTAAAAGGAAAGTCAGAAGTTAAAGAGAAGTGTAATATGTGTGTGAGCCGGGCTGGCCTGTGTATGTTTTACTTTCCTATCAAGTGAATCATTTGCTATTTTAACTCCTATCCTCCTCTGTTTCCACCGGGCCACTGTGTTGTTACTATGGTAATTAGCCTGATGGTTGTCTGTAACTGCTAAGTGAATAATTATTGTTTCTTATCAGGCTACCAGTTTGAGAGAACCAAACAATCAGAAAGAAAGCAGACGTTAGTAAACAGATGCACAAGGCTGTCTTGTTCAAAGTTATCACAAGATTAAGTGCTGATACGGTGGGTAAGATGCTATTTAGCCGGAAAACCCTTCCTTTTTTTCTCTTTTTTTTTTTTTTACCCTATTTGCATGGCCATGGAGCTCATGAACGACAAACGACTTGGTAGGGGTCAGTTTACCCATCAGGCAGAGGAGAAAAACTACAATTCCCATCAGTCATTCCTGCCCCATGGAATGCTGGGATTTTCGAGTGACTGCAGGATTTCAATCAACCTTGAAATGCAACTGGACACTAGAGCGTCAGACAGAAAAGGGGAGACATTGTCAAGGGCAATCACTAGCCTGGCATGCCATAGCTACAAGCTGCCTGATTGATTTATATAAAGCCACCCCCTGCTGCCTTTCTGTCTCATTGATTTAGGCTACTCTCCGTTGAAAACTGAATGACAGAACAGGATGCAGCAGTGCCTCTTCTATATTTTACAGTAACTCCCACAACTGGCAGAGAGACATCTTTCCTGTCAAAAATCAGACATGTATACCAGATTAGTGATTTATCTGTGTAAAATATTTAACTGCACTTGGTATGAATACAGGCACTGGCATGGACTGCGTGTCAAAACAATGTCCTACAACATTGCTGCAACAGGGTAGACACTAGATGGAGTGCTTGAAAGGCTGTCTTTTGTTATGTATTGGTCTGTCAGCTGGACCAGAGCTGGAGCCATTCATGCTTGTTGGCCCAGACTGAGAAAAGAAAGAGAAGATGAAGAGGCGACCACCTCACCCGCCCCCCTTCGCCTAACATTCTCTTTCTTTGTTCTGCCATGTCTCCCTCTTACTGTCTTGTTCGACCCACATAGCTAGTTTGCACAGCGGTCTGACTGTGGCCCTGTTTGTCTCTTACCTCCCCCTGTTAAAGCCTGTGGCACTTTGTCTTAGCGCTGGATTAATGCTGAACTGGACACACCCATCTCTCTTGAGTAGCTCCACACAAACTCATCTCTTGTTATGTCTCCCTGTGTTTTTTTTTTTTTTGCTTCTCCCTTCTGGCAAATCTTTTCTCTGAGGTTGAGGAGTGGGGGGTGCACTCCAGACACACTGAGCTCTGCATGCTCTGACAGGCAGGCCAATATTCCCCCAGCGGATTCCTGACATGCCATAGTAACCTGCTGGATCCTCTTTCAAACCGTCAGACCCCTCGTAGAAGCACTGGCTTTAATTGCATGTGTGTAACAGTTGGTTTGTTTCATTTTACAACTCATGGTCAGCTTGTGAACCTGTGTCTGTGTGTGTTCACAATGTGCAGCCATTAAAAATGGAAATGCAGTTTTCGTCAGGAGATAGTTTCCCTATGACACAAACACACACATGCTTCTGCTAGATGTGTGGCTTGTGCATTGTCCTCAGCGTGTGGGGTCACCAGCAGTGGTTTGACTTGCACATGACATGACTTGTGTTTGCAGAGGAGCTGCAACTCTGTGCCAAAGGTGAGCCATCCGTAACAGAGAGTGTGCAGCCAGTCTGGTGGTGGGTTCCTGGGCATGTCAACATCCCACAAGGACAAGAATAGAAGCTAAAATAGAAGTTTTATTCTATTTTAGGTTTTCACTGTATTATAATTAGAGGCCATGATAGGATATGTGGTTCTGACCCACAAGAAGATCTTCGGACAGGCCTGGCATAATCTGACCATGTTTTTTGTGCCCTTTGCAAATGACTGGTCTTGATTGTCTGAATCATCCCATCATATCTTTGTTTTTCTGTTTTCTAATAATTAACCTTTTGCTTCTTCCTCTCCCCTCCCCTGTTATTGCTTGATACAGAAACGTAGAGGATGTCTGCAGATGCGTTCGGAGCCGGGGGCAGCGATGCCCAGCAAACCCTGCAGTCCTTCTGGCCACGTGTCATGGAGGAGATCAGGAACCTGACTGTGGTACGCAATTAATAAGTTTCAGTGGTTAATATGGTTTCTTCAAACATACATGCATGTAAATACTGAAGCACAACGTTCGGTTGTGCTCAATTCTGTATCTCTAACTGACCACCCATCCATTATTTCCAGAAGGATTTCCGTGTGCAGGAGTTGCCTCTAGCTCGAATCAAAAAAATCATGAAGTTGGATGAGGATGTCAAGGTAAGAGCCCAGCCTAAATAATCGACTATTTTAGAAAATACTTTTGTGAATTCTTTGATCATGATATTTCCATGCTATGGTTAGAATTGGTAAAACCTTATATTCCCATTTAGCATACTGGTAATTTTGAATAATTTATTGATACAATTATGGAAAAAATGCCATAAAGCCGGATGGATCATTTTCTAAGTTGGTGCCTGTTAAATTCTTGGTTTGTGACCTGTTGTCCTAGACCACTAAGTGCCTGTTGGACTTATTTTATAATGGAACAATATTATCAGCTCTTATGCATTCAGCAGTGTCTGTTGATAAGAAGTTCATTATTTATATCAAATGGGTTTACATCAAAGCGTATTAGCACTGTGCATACAGCACTAAGTGTTGGAATTACAAAGCTGATTGTTAAGCAAGAAGCTGTTAATACCAATGTATGAAACAATAGCATTGTATCCATGAAGTAGCTGAATATAGCTGATTTTAGTTCTTTAATTTGGCTCCACATTGCCGAGATTTAACTTTTAAAACACATTCTACATTGCTGTAAATTGTGCTTTATTTTATTGAGCTTGTAACAGATAGCAATCACTTAAAGCACACCTTGATAGTAATGTGAATCTCTCAGATCTGCTTAGGATATACTGTAGTTTAAGGGGCATACGTCCACAACCTACCCATCTCCAAACACTTTTCAGTTCTACTCAACAGTTAGGACATGAGGAGTGATTATTTTACCCCCCATTACACCAGATTATTAGCCAGGACTCTTCATGGTCTTTACAGAGAAAGCCTTGTGTGTGTGTGTGTGTGTGTGTGTGTGGCTTGAACGTGTCGTGCCAAGAGCACTATCCCGTTAGTTAAGCTGTAGCTTAAAGTGGTTATGAGATCAGGAGATCAGTAACATATCTGAAGACAGGACCCTTCTGTCAGCCCTGACACAGCAGCTTTCATGGCACGTGTACATGTGAGCGTTTGGTATGATTACAGTCCACCTTGTACTTTAAACCTTTGCATTTATGTCCATATACTTTATCAATTACTGAATGTCTTGGTTTGAGAGTTCAGTGCCACTTAACATGAAGAGGTAGAGTGTGAGCTAAGCTGAGTAATTTGCCACTCCAGTGACCAGACCAGTGATTTTTACAATTGACGGGGAATAATGAGGACGTTCTCCTGCTTAGCAATATAGTTCTGTTTGAGTAGTTTTTTTGAAAATTGTCTGTGGTCGTATTTCAGCATGTGTAACTCCTTCTCGTCTGTACAGATGATCAGTGCAGAGGCTCCGGTCCTGTTTGCCAAAGCAGCTCAGATCTTCATCACAGAGCTCACCCTCAGAGCATGGATCCACACCGAGGACAACAAGAGACGCACGCTACAGGTCAGACACACTCAGAGACGTATGAACTCTGTCACTGTCATTCTTTTTTTCAGTTCTTTATGTCCTCCCTGTATGACACATGTTTTACATTAATCAGACCACGTTATAGGTGTCTCACTCTCTGTGGGTTGTCATTCAATGGGTGTCTGTGTCTGTATGTTATACATGCAGAGGCTCCAGACCAACATCCTCTTGAGGACTATCCCTGTGTTCAGTTCTTTCTCCCTCCACTGACTTTGAAAGCAAAGCCAGGCGGGTGCTGTTGACCCACTTTTCCCTGCGGTGCCATTTTGCCTGCTCTTCTCCTGTCCTAAAGTTGAATAAGATGGACCCTCGAATTATATGAGGGGGGTAGAGCAGAGAATGTGAGAGTGCTGATGGCAACATTTGGAAAAGTCAGACAAGAATCTCACCTGGATGTCAAGTGGGGAAACTGGTCGAGCAGAACATGAAAGCCCACTTAAGTCTACTTTATCCATTCACATACCTCTGAGAGATTAGCAGCCCACGGATATGTGTATGTATGCCAACGCAGGTAGAAAGACGGACAGGGAAAGAAGTCAGTGTAATCACTCTCATCATAGTTGGTGTTGAAGGAGTCTTAAAATGAAGAGCTACTTTGGAAGTGTGTTCACTTTTTTGTTCTCATGGCTTATCTGTCAAGGAGTCCTTTTTTAGCATGAAACTCGGGTCTAAGAACTTAAACTGCATGCTTTAAATCAGGGGCTGGGAACCTCTTTCAGATCAAGGGCCATTTTGATTTCTATATCATCCCTCAGGGGCCATACCGAATTATTGAACACATAACCATATTATGGCCTCTTGAACTTAATTGAAAAACATCAAGATCATGACCATTCACTTCATTGTAGCAGATTTTAAGGAGGACTCAGGCGATAGCTTTTTCTGTCTGTTTATTGTGCAAAACGATCTTAAATAATAATAATAATAATCATAAAAAAATGATTTTCTTTTTTGTGTATTGATGTATTGCATTGCAGGCCCTATCAAAAGGTCTAGCGGGCCGTACCTGAGGTTCCCCACCCCTGCTTTAAATAGATCCATTTGCACATGCTCGCATATATACACACACATACAGGGCCCAAGTCCTATTGTGAAGAGGGCATGCCAATTGAGGTCACCATAGCAACGCTCATCAATAGAACAAGAGTAGATGTGACCTGGTGTTACCAGATATTAATCAAGCTGCTATAAATAGCCTCTAGTGCAGGGAGGGTCACAATGGGGGGTCTTGACAGCCAATATCCTGTGGAAAATTCCACAGAGACAGCGCACTGCTGTTGTTATAGGAAGGCATATAGCAGCAGAGCATTTGCTTGCCAGAGCAGGAAAGTGCCATTTCTGCTCTTTTACACGCATACATACACATGATTGTGATGCTCGGGTGATTGTTTTTATACATTTTCCTTCACTGACTGTTTCGTTGTTGAACAATAAATTCTCCCACTTTAAAAGCTGGAACAAGCATTTTTTTTAGACTAACAGTAACAAATAAACAATCAATTATCAAAATAGATAGAAGATTCAGCTAGAAACTCATCCTCTCTTTCTTTGAACTCTTGCTATCAAAGCTAATACTTGGTACTACTGGGAACTGTATTTCAATTCCACAGTAGCCTCTTGTGTGGCTATTTTGGGTGTTGACCGTAGGTCTCGAAGCATGTTTATATATAGGTCACTGCATATATTGAATTAGCATAATTATAGTCTGAGGTCATCACTGGACCCTCTGTGTCTGTTATCTTTTACAGAGGAACGACATTGCTATGGCAATAACAAAGTTTGACCAGTTTGACTTCCTGATCGACATCGTGCCCCGGGACGACCTGAAGCCACCGAAGCGACAGGTAGGAAATCCCAGCCTGCAGGGCAAATAGCAGATATCTCCAAAAGGTTAAGGGTTTTTGTAATATTATTTGCATTCCAAATGAATGTTAACACAGAGAAGAGGGTCTTCAAAGTGTCTTTACAGTGTTGGCAACGTGGAGGTGCTGTAAACATCCTTGACTGGAAGCTGGGGTTTGGATCGTGAGGGCTTTCAGTCGGATGTTTGCAGCATCTTATTGCCTCTGACAGCCAACCGCAATCCCAGCGAAGACACTAGTGTGTACAATTAATAACTCATCTTCATCAAGCATTTGAATATGTCCTCTACCTAGAGCACCAATATAATAAGGAAAACGCAACTGCCTTCTCTTACAGAAAACGGCACTTTGCATTGAAGTTTAGCTCAAGCGAGATACTGATGTACTGGATACAAATGTAGGATACCAGATGGTGGAGTGAGACATTTAAATTAGCTGTCAAGTCGACTGTCTCCAGGCATGTAAACATCCTACACTCTCAGCTGTGTTGTCATGGAGCTGGGAGAAGGGTGTTTACGCTTCTGGTGGTGGAAAAAACCTCATCAAGATGAAGCCCTGCTCATCAGTCAATTATGAAGCAGGATGAGACAGGCCATTGTTTACGTATAATTTCATTTGAGGTTATTGTTTGAGCTGGGTTCATGCCAGCAAAGTATTGAAGAGGATGGACAGAGTGAGCAAACACTGTTGGTTTTAGTATATTTACAGTACTGTAAAGTCACAAATATATGATGTTTTTATGTGTAAATCGTTTTGACTGATGCCATCAGGCTTTCAGTCTTTGGTATTGACCAGTATGGAGCTCGAAATGGATCTTATGTCCAGATTACATTACATCTTCCCCAGCCACATCCCATCAGTTATTTATCACACCTGCCCTCCTCTACCATTACATCTGCAAAAATAATTCATGGCGATGTAATGGACTGATAGGCCTTTTTTCGTGTGTGTGTGTGTGTGTGTCTGTGTGTCATCATCAGGAGGAGATGCGTCAGTCAGTAGCGCCAGCAGAGCCGGTGCAGTACTACTTCACTTTGGCCCAGCAGCCTGGAGCTGTACAGGTGCAGGGCACGCAACAGGGTCAGCAGCCTGGCGCACAAACAGCCACCACCATCCAGCCTGGACAGATCATCATCGCTCAGCCTCAGCAAGGACAGGTATTACTACCACTTTGTTTGAAGAGCTTATAATGGGGTCTGCCACTAATGAAAGACTTAAAAAAAAAAGCAGCTCCTAAATTGACACAGAGAATCTTTGGCACTAATAAGGGGGATGTGGAGAAGCACATTGACTACAGCTAAGAAGCTTAACTGCCCCCACAGAAACACAAATCACCAGTTAAAGAAGCTTGCACTGAACTTCACGAAAATGATATTGCGTGTGTGTGTGTGTGTGTGTGTAGCAGCTGGAGGATTAAGCACATTCTAAACTCCACCCCGTCCTGGGAAAGATGCTGCAAAAAGCTTGTTACTCGGGTCATCACACCTGGTTTTATTGATATTAGTCTTCGCTCACTTTCAGTAGTTGAACCACTCAGCCACCAGCAGGAATAACTGAACCTGAGAACACACCCAGGTCACATAACTATACAAACACATGCACACCCTCCCTCTTAAACCCTGCAGAGGAAGCATCAGATCTCAACCAAATATTTCCTTCTCTGTTATTTACTTAAATGACTTGCACTGATGCAAATATATTTTCATAACATTTGTGTTAGTATAACTTTATTCATAAAAGGACCCAGAAAGCACATGAAAGTATATACGTATATGTGTCTTTCAGGAGGTCAACCTTATCATCACTACTTCAGACACAATAAAATCTAGATGGTGGCAGTTTTTAACAGTTTTTTTTTTCTCATAAATCTATGACTATAATCTCAGAAAATATTGAATATATGAAAATCGCTTAATACTACAATCTCCCCCTGGATCCATAACTTTAATTTTAAACCCACAATGACCAAAATACACTGTTGTAGTTTCTTAATGGTCCCACACATACTGTTTCTCACAGACACACACACACACACAGACACACAGACGCCATCAGATGCTGCAAAGTGCCACCACTCAGCAGTTACAGCAGGTGCAGTCACAGGGCACACCCATCACACTCATTTCCACCAGTCGGTAAGATAACAAACATGCATAGTTAAGGGAGAGCTTTCAGTTGCCTCTCTTTCTAATTATCTCACTCCTTCTTTTGCTGCTGAGCTCTCTCTCTCTCTCTCCCTCCCCCCCTCCCTCCAGCTTGGCCTCTGCATGTCATGTAGCCGTGCTCCTCGGCTGCTGTGCTGCTTCATGCTGCTTCAGCAGACTGCCTTTAGCTGAGCTGTCATACTCGTTTAGGCCTAGCCTGATTCACTAGCAGTGCTACTGCTGCAGTCCCCGCTGAAAGCAGGGAGGTCACAGTTTTACACTCACCTTACGCAGACTCCATTGTGGGCTATTTACAAGGTAGCACTTTAAAAGATTGGCCTTGAAGGAAGTGAAAGTTTAAAATTTTACTTCCCAAAAAAGGTATTTGGTCTGTTGAAGTTTGTACTGAAGCTTCATCTGAGCCTCTCCGTCATTGTAACCTGCTTATTTGAGTTATGTCCCCCAGTTTTGCGTCACATTTGAAGGGTAACGGTTTTGTTGCCTACCAACTCAATCGTACGTATCCATCTTGATGGTTAGGGTTTGATTGGTACATATTTAGGGTTTCTGGTTTAAACGGAGCTGGTTAGCTTGCCACGACCTACTAGGCACATGCCATGTTTGGTACAACAGATTTGGTCGATGAAGAATAGTGTAGAAATAGAAAAAGATCAATTCATGCCATTTATTTATGCATCTGTGTGCAGAGCTTTCAATGTCACTAGTTGTCACTGTTGTACCAATTTTCTTTTCTTGGAGTCCCTTGAAAAAAATTACATTGAACAGTACTTTAGTTGCTGCAATATTGACTTCCCGATAATGTTTTTTAATGTTTGTTAATCTATTTCTGACATTACACCTCAGTTACTTTATCATTCATAAACATGTCATTAAATGCCATGTTGAGTTTTTGCAAATGCTGCTTTTCTCACTGTGTCTTTCTGTCATTTTCTCATTCGATTCTGTCGGGCCATCAGATGCTGCAAGGTGCCACCATGCAGCAGTTACAGCAAGTACAGGTGCAGTCACAGGGCACACCCATCACGGTAAACACACATGCATATGAGCGTTAATACCTTTACTAATGACACAAAAGACCCAGAGGCCACTACTTGTTGCCACAGTACTAGGAGGTGACTGTCACCTCCTGCTCAGGTGACTGAGGCCTGTAGGGGTGACCGCAGCATCAGATCAGGTGGCTCTCCTAGATAGTATGACAGGAGACAGAGAGAGGTCTCAAAACCTGCATTGTCACCTCGTGTCCCCACATCTTTTGTGCCTGCTTGATAATCTTTAACCGACTTTTAAATGTAAGAATACATATGTTTCATGCTGCTGGTTAAATTCTTATTGCATTGAAGTCAGTGATTTCCTGGTTCTTTCTTTGTTCAATCATAAACTACATGCCTGTAATGTGTTACTTCTCTCTCCCTGTTTGTACTTTTCTCTTTCTTTTCTCCACATCAGAGTGCACCTGTGGCCATGCAGGTGAGTGAGGGTCAACAGGTACAAATTGTCCAAGCTGCCCAGGGTCAAGCTCAGACAGCTCAAGCTCAAGGCCAGACTATGCAGGTCATGCAGCAGATCATCACCAATACAGGAGAGATCCAGCAAATCCCGGTAAGAAATAAACTTAAGTGATGTGAATTAGGGAAGGGTTTGGTGATAGAGCAATGATGAAATCACTGAAGTAGCCTGTTTGCTGCATGTTTTACATCATAGTACTGAACAAACATGGTGTTCTAGTGAATGAACCATCCTTCACTGTTTGATGGGAATCATCACATTTTACAAAGTTAACAATTCACCAGAGGAAAAGTGAATGATTCGCATTGCTGTTGTCCAGATTGGGGGAAAATGGCTGTGACCTCTGGGTATGAATGACCCTTGCGCAAACTCAACTCTGTCCCCCCCTTGTGTTGGTTGATTGTAGGTGCAACTAAACACGGGCCAGCTACAATACATCCGTCTAGCCCAGCCTGTGTCTGGAGCACAAGTGGTGCAAGGACAGATTCAGACTCTCGCCAACACCCAGCAGGTAATCACATTAGCAACAAAAACAGCATTTATAAATAGAAGTATGTAATATCAAAGCATTTCCATTCTTTATTTGTTTCTTGGATTTAACTCTTTATTGTGTTGTTTACAGATCACACAGGCAGACTTACAGCAAGGGCAGCAATTCAACCAGTTCACGGACGGACAGGTAACAAATGCAATGAATGTCCCCAATGGCTCGACACTTTTATTTCAGGCTTATGAACTACTGCATGCAACCGCCTGACTTGGCCCCCTTGAAGAAAAATGCAATGAATTTAACCTCAAATCAACCAGCCAAGAAAGGCAGCTATACAGAAAAAATTATAAACTGTAGTAAGATGTCATCCCATCAAAATCCAACTGCAGACAGACCTTCAGTCTCTCTCGTCTCTCTGTTTTACAGCAGTTGTATCAGATTCAGCAGGTGACGATGCCAGCGGGACAGGAGCTGACTCAACCGATGTTCATTCAGTCCACCAACCAGACAGTTGACGCACAGGTCAGCACCGAATGAGCCCAACCAGGAACATTTTCTCCACACACACACAACAGGCATACCAGCCCATGCGATGCCGACGAGATGCCGCCAAATTCGACAAAGGACATTCATAAACTTCGATTTTAAGCACTGCTCATGTAAAAGAGGGACCTGGAATCTTGTAACACCCTTTGTAATAAATTTAGTACACTGGATCAAAAAATACAAAACAAAGTGACATGGATTGGCTCAATTACATGTTAAATTTCATTCATGCACACAGTTGACTTTTTGTACTTCTGTCACCCACATTTGTAGAAAGTTATGCATCCACTGCCACAGTCCTAGAAACCATTCTCTCCAGTGACCAACTTGGCTGTTCTTCCATGTCCAGACTTTTTTAAAACATGAAGTATTTGCTTTATTCCCGGCACCTTCGTTTCTGCTCTTTATTTGGAAATGAATGTGGGGAAAGTGTGCATCTCTGTCCACATGACATGCTCGTGGTATATCTGTGGCTGAAGGTAGCCATGGGATTCATCGCCTCCTGAATCATACACTTTATCGTTTTCCATGTAGTCGATGGATGAAATGAAGCCATATACCTCAGATGTCACTTTTTTTTTTTTCTCAAGTCAATCGAAGGGATTTCAAAGAGGTTATAAGGTTCAATGATTTCATGTAGTTTCTCTCTTGTGTTGTTTTCCATATTGATGATGAAGCATGACGTATGTTTGAAGGGGCTTCAAACTGTATAGGTTAACTGTGTATACGAGGGTACATTTTACTCTTCCATGTTGTTCCTTTCTCTCACTCTGTCTCTATCTTTGGAGCAGGGAAGCTCTTCTCTGCCTTTATGCAGTTTCACACAACCCTCTACCTGGGTGGTTTTGGAATTTTGTGCCCTGGTTTAAGTCTCACGTACAAACACATAATGTCTTGAGCAACGAACACCCTTTCCACAGAACTCTTTTTTTCCCCCCCAATACAATTGTTTTTTGATATGTTTGGCCCCGTATCTTCCCCATTGTTTTTGTACAGTAATGATTATTATCAATGTTCTTGTTATTGTTGTTTTTGCATGTAGTTCAACTGCCAGCATGACATGCAATAGATAGGTACAATTTTATTTTTGATGTTCCTTTTGTAAACAAACTTTGTTTGTGAGAAATAAAAACCATAACTTGTCATAAAAGTCATGTTTTTATAGTGTTTTTCTGACCTTGAGTACTAACCTGTTTTTGTTTGTTTGTTTATTTTTAGGTGAATTAAGCATGTTACTAGATTGTGGACTGTAGACAGACAGGAGAGAAATGCAACAGCACACCAAGAGATAAGACTTGAACCATCCCAGTCATTCTGTTTCCAGGTAGACAACTCACCACCAGAGCCCAGACTATTATTGAATTATTGCTTTTGTAGTAACTTCATGGGTTAAAAAGGGTATTTTAAATGTTCATGTGTCATTTTAAACATAGATACAAGAAAGTATTGGTGGTTTGAACAGTGATCGTGTGAGGCTGTTTTCCCAAATGGCCATCGGAGGGCAGCACTGATCTGACAAACTGTAAATGCCACAGATGTCTTGCATTAATGCACCTGATTTATTGCCAAATAATTGTTTAGTAAGCATAGACACTAGATAACAATATTCAATCATTATGTGCCCCCGCTGCAACCAAATGAGACTGTATGAACACCTCTAATCGTATTTCTACTGCCCTCCTCGAGTGCTGGAAAAGCTTGGTGTGCTACAAAGGGCAAGTGGTTAACAATAGTCACGAGTTATTTGGCTGGAGACTGCTCAGCTTATGTGAGATCAGGCTGCATTCCTTATCCAACCTAAATCTTAAAAGGAAAGAAGTACTTATGTTGGGATGGAGAGAGATGCAGGGGGCTCATAATGTCTGACTTTACACCAAGGACACATTGTGTCTGTCTTGAAAGGTGAAGCTCAAAAGTATCACCTTAGTGTTTTTACATGCACAAATACTACACAACTGGTGTTAAACCATGGTAGTCTAAGCCACAAGCAAACATTAGTCACGCCGGAGGGCCCTTTTTTAATCAACTTAATCACTGAACAATAACAGCACTAATGAGTGCAGACTCATGCTCCGCTCTTGCTAACAAGAGCAGCGAGGATTGTGAGAATGTTTGAGCATAAGTCAAGCATGAAAAAGGTTGGTATTTTTCTTGGCCCGCTCGTCCGGTCAGATCAAGGCAACCTAGCCCAGATGAGAGGCCGACTGCCTTGGCTGCTGTCTGGACCTTGTGATTCGACCACAACACCAGTCGGTCTCAACGAGGTGGGGACAAACCCCACACAGCAGTGCGTTTGATCCTCTTTATTCTCTTGCTGAAGTGTCGGGAGAGTTTCTTTAAATCACCATCAAACCACAGTGCAAGCTTTTCCCAGTTCCTGGCATTTCAGTGTTGTGTAAGAATAATGGGACGGTTCAATGATCGTTTATCTCCCTTCACAAGGTGCCACAACAGTGATGTAGATTCACAATTGTAGAACACAATCGATTTGGGAAACCTTAAATTGGACTTAAAATGTAAGGTTTTTAAATGGTTTGATTCTAGTAAAAGAAAAAAGTATATCCATGGATTCATTAAGATCAAGGATCCTGTCAGTTGTTGTGATGAAATCCGCAAAATACAATACGTTTGAATTGATTTTAAAAACAAGACTAACAGTGCATTCAGAAAGTATTCCAACCGCTTCACTTTTTTCACATTTTTTTATGTTGCAGCCTTCCCCCTCATCAATCTACACTCAATTTTAAACATTTTTGCAAATTTATTTAAAAGAAAAACTGAAATATCGCGCTGGTGTAATTATTCAGACTCTTTGCTATGACACTGAAATGTAGCTCAGGTGCCTCCCCTTTCCCTTGATTATCTTTGAGACGTTTCTCCACCTTGATTGGAGTCCACCTGTGGCCAATTCAACACATCCTGTGTGGAAATGGAAGAAAGTCAACGCTCCACCGATGTGGGCTTTAAGGCGAACGGGCAGACGGAAACTTCTCCCCAGTGAAAGACATGCACTTTGCACAAAAGCACCTAAAGGACACTCAGACTGTGAGAAACATGATTGATCACATGCCTAATACCCTCCCAAAGGTGAAGCATGGTGGTGGCAGCATCATGCTTTCAGCGGCAGGGACTGGGCGACTGGTCGGGGCGGAGGGAAAGCTGAACGGAGCAAAGTATCATACTCAGCCCAGTTTTAACACTCCTCAACACTGCTGCTAATGTGCGTTTGCTCAAACTTTATATAGCTCAGGGTTGTTTTCGCCTGACGGAAGTGAGGTAGTGTCTCCGCCGCAGGCCCACATTGGTAACACGCTGCATACTTCTAGTAGGAACATGCTCTGTCACTGCTGAAAAAGTACTGAGAGTAGCATTAAGTTACAAAGGGCCTTTTGATTAGTCATGAATGGGCCTGTGAGTGAACTAGTGTCATTTCCTGACTCGGTCACTGGATTTAGATGTTGACACTTAAAATATTCATGTTGAAGAATGGCAGATTGATTAAAAGAGGGAAAAACTGCCTCACGTCACTCGACAGCTTCGACAAGAGTATGTTGTTCAGTGGGGACTCAAACGGACACAATATGAACAATTCAGCCGTCCTCTCTTGGTCCCGCTGATCTTTGCCATTCAGAAAATCTGTTAGAGGGAATGAAACTGAATAGAAGAAGAGGAGAAAAGAGATTAAATGGAAGAAAACAAGGGCATTGTCTTGGGGAGTGAATGTGTGCAGCTGAAATAAAAGGTTGAGTCAGACGTAGTGAGTTTGTACTCTATGTGTAGCGCACGGTTGCTGATGTGAGTATTTTTAAGTTCCCATAGATTCCCTGAGTGGCTGTCGACTCCCGGAGATCAGCGGGGCTCTTTGTGGCGTGAGTGAATGCTGGGAGTGAGAAGTGCAGTGGAAAAACAACGAGCGAGGGGAAAAGGTTGGGCGTTAAGTGAACACAACAGTCGCCTCCTTACAACGGCGGCCCCTGTAGACCGCTCTGGGTCATCCCTGACTTTAATTCCACCCTGAACACAGTCAAATCTGCTGTATACGTTTGATACGTTCGACCAAGCTCACATTTTACAGTCTGACCTTGCTCAGCTGTTGTGTGTTGTCACAGGAGTGGCCTTTCTCCCAGAGGCCACATACTCTGCCCAGCTCCGAGTGTTGATAACGGTCTGAAAGGAACACTGGAACAGGGCTGGTACTGTAATAGAAAAAGGGTTCGTGGTTTTGCGTCGGTGAAACTTTGATGTAAATCCCCCGAGGGCCGGCCTGTCCGTCGGCACCTTCTTCCTCTGCCGGCCCCCCCTGGCCTGGTTTGGACCGCTTTGAGGTCGAGAGGAAACCAGGCTAACAGAAGTGAGAGTTGTAGCGGGAGATTCCCGTTACGGGATGCCATCGTGTTGATGTTTAGATTGGAACTCCACCTTTCATCAAGGGGTGGTTAGGCTGCACAAGACTCGCTATTGGATGACCTTCTTCCAAAATTAGATCCCCTGTCCTTTTATCTTTCTGTAATTCACATCACGCTGCTATTTTAAGAAAGGAGAAATGTACACCTTTGCTAAACCTGCGGCAGGTGAATTTCACCTTTGCTCAAAGGCCCAGTCCTTCATTTCTGAACCATGTAATTGAATTTAATTTAAAAATGAAATGTCAGGTGTTTGTGCTTCTCAACTGATCATAATACGCCTATATTTTCAAATATTACTGAAATAGACAACCTTTTAGCAGTGCAGCATCAGAGCTGAGGTGGATTTCAATCATCGTCATGAACATAAAGTAAAACAGGTCACAATGAAAATACACTTTTAATACGTGAGATCCATTTGGAAAATTTCACCCGTCTCTTCCGATTTTTCGCGTTAACTACCTTGCAGTCTGTATCCACACGTTGCTGTAAGAAGTACAGCTGCAAACAGCCCATCACAGCCGTCAGTGAGTCCATCAGTCAACGCGTGTGACGCCGGGTAAAGTGTTGAGGATTAGGGATGTTGCGTAACGCAAGCGGGCCCTGGGAATAATGTCCAGATTTCTGATTTGTGAGGGTCTCCGGCTGCATTCCCACACGTCCTTCCACAGACCTGCATGTTCCATAAGCAGCAGCGGGGGCCACGGTGAACGCACATAGTTAGCATGAGTGACCTGCCTCCGCTGTGGTTGTGTAACACTGTAAAAGTTTCACCCAAGCTGAACGCACGTCTCTAGTAGATGGGCAGTTTCTCTGTTCGGTGCCTATTTTTTATTCAGGAATAACTGTCGTGTGTTGTGTTTAAATACCACAACACTGTTCTTGTTGAATAATGGCTCACTTAAGTTGGTACCGGAGATGTGAGCGAGGAGGTGCTGGAGAAAGAGAGCAGATTTGTTCCATTTCTCTCCCCCCATCAGGGATTTAGCCTCCACTACCTCCAGGTTTACATTTCAGTGCTTCTGTTTTATGTGAATCAAGATGTGTGCACACATCGTTGGGCTTACCATCTGCTGATGTCACTTCTGCTGGTCAGATGACACACCGAGGAAGCGGGAGTTTGGGGACCACCTCAATAATGCATTCCTCGGAGGCCCTCATGACAGGTGATCTCTCTACAGGGGCGCCGCGCCCCCTCATAACCCTTTGTGTCATAACCACAAGCCCCTGTGTGTGTCACAGTCATAGATTTAGAAAGCTCCGTCCGTCGAGGTGCCCCGTCGCTGTGTCCCCCATGCACCTGTCTCTGCTGTTTCAAAGTCCCCTCTCACAATAAACACATGGCATTTACATACAGAGGAAACTTTTGTCCCTGGAAATCCCCTTGACCATTATAAAGTATGTTTTGGGGGGTACAGAGGACACTTTGATCCTTACTCCCTGGATCATTTGTAATAGTTAGACAGCCAGCATTTAAATGCACAAACAGCAGTTCTTATCAAAGCTTCATAGACAAGAAACACCCTACCAGTGTCACAGGATCCTTCCTAAAGACTTTTGAGAGTCGTCCGCGTTTCTCGACATCACACTGATGGTCTCCTCGCTCCTGCGCGCGCCACCCCGCCCGTCCGTCCGCGCGCTGGACCAGAGAGGCGCACGAGGAAGCGAGAGCAGGCTGGTATGAGCGGCGGTCGCGAGCTCAGTTCAAACTAGAGGACCAGCTCGGAGCAACTTGATGACAGAGCCGGAGAGCGTTGCGTTGCGCGCACTTGCTCTGTGAGCTTTTTTTTTTAGTGATTTATGATTTATGACGGCTTGTTCCAGGAGTATTTATGTTAGCCTGTGATGCGCTTTAACTTGACTGGACTGGGCTGTTTCTACTAAGGGGGGCGGCGGGTCTTTCACACTATGTCATTGGAGTAAGTGCGCGTGTAATTGCTTGTCTGCACCCCGCTGATTACTTCTCACATGCGAGCTTAACAATGATCAGTGAAGGTCGCCGTTCAGTGCGACGCACTTATCCGAGCGTGCATGGGATTTATAGATAACTTTTAAAAATCTGAAGTAACTTTAACCGAGGCTCAAAAATAACCAGGGTGCTGTTTTACTCATGCATTTTGAGCAGCCGGCTAGTTTTAGTCCACTTTATAGGCGAGACAACCCGGACTATGACTTGGTCAAAAGTTGCCTCTGCGCTCCTGCGGACGATCCAGTGAAAAAGTGTCAAATCATATCACTGCTTTAAATCAGGGGCGAGATGTTAGGAAGTCCGTCCAACAACGGCGGCATCAGAATGCTGGTGCCCCCGGGAGCGAACGACGACCGGCGGGTCGAGTTCGTGGCTCTCACCGCCGTCCACACGGAGAGAAGCGAGCCGTCCAGCCCGGAGCGCGGACACCCGTCTCACCGCACAGGTCTGCTCGGCACCCCGCTGCCCGGGCCGCCCGGACCTCGGGGGGCCAACTCGTCCGCTTCCAGCAAACGCTTCCGAAAGTTGCAGAACTGCTTGTACAACGTGCTGGAGAGACCGAGAGGATGGGCGTTCATCTACCACGCGTTCATGTAAGTCATCCTGCTTGGTTTTCTTCTTCTTCTTCTTTACGGATTTAAAACTTTGGAATGAAAAGTTGTTTTTAAAAGTCTCACGAGCGAAGCCGCACGCTGCGGGACAGGTGACCCACGAGGTCACGTGCTCTGATCAGTATAACGCGACAGCAGTCATTTGATGAATTTCCCAATTAAGCGAGCAGAGTTGCTTATGCGGCAGTTAGCGCGGTCATGTGCCATACATCATCTCAACACGGGGTCTTCTATTCAATTCCCCCCTGTCTCTGTGTGATGAAATCATCAGGAGCACGCTGGATAAACGGAATTTGTCCGAACCCACACGGGGGAGTTGACATTATAGAAGAAGAAAAAAAACAAAGTGAGAATCCTCATGTAAATATTTTTAAATCCCTGCTGAAAGTCATACTTTTAAATGAAGAATGTTTCCTTTTATCCCTGTGAGCTGCTTGGCTAATGAGTTTAAATGATGGAGAGGTGTGAATGAGGGTTTGTAATGACAGGAAGTGAAATATAACATCATGTGTTCTCACGTGAAGCGGGGGGTAAGTGTGGTTTAAAAGTTTAGCAATTTTTGTCAGGTGAAGTAAATTATGCATTAAAAATAAATAAAACTTGAATTCTGAATACATTATTACATGGCAGCCTTTTAACCAGATGAAGAATAATCTAATACAAAACAGGCTCTAAACATAGAACTCAAAGTGAAGCAACCCCAGTGCAGAAAGTATTCTGTCAGCGCTTTAAAGTACCCGCGTGCCATATGCTCTATAATGTATACACCATGTAAACACTGGAAAAGCATGAGCTCACTGCTAGGGATGGCTGTTCCCAATGGCTCACGACTCATAGTGAAATAACAGCACTTATTTGTCCAAACCAAACTCTACTCAATTGTCATTTGGTTGAATGTGCACCCGTTTTAGATTTGAATGTAACCTCTTCCGTAACTTAATCGCGTGAATGGTAGGCCTTAAGTGTCGATTAAGAGTCAAAGTTCACTCGGTGAGTATTTACAGTTTTCTAAGTGTGCCATTGTGTTTTTAAGTGAAACCCGGGACAGCTGTGGCCCCCGGCAGCTGTTCTCCAGCTGCGTCTGGCACATAACGGTCGGAGCATTATGTGTGGGAGCTCCTTGGAGCGGCCTGTGCTTTCCGTGTCGTTGTTTAGACAAGTGCAGCAGCCTCCCTGCCAATGCCATCATGTGTTTAGAACAGGGAAATCCCACGGCGGGGCTTCTCACATGCGTTCTCATCATATAACGTCGGCACATTAGTGAGGTCCGCAGAAAAGCTCAGCCTCACTTTGTCCTTCAGCCTCTTTCACTGCTGCTCCCTGTTTGTTTCGGGCCTCCTCCGTTCCCGTGGGACTGCACAGTGCGTCGTTGCAGCACACAGGACTGACATGTCAACCCCCTTGTGCTTCATTATTAAGAGCAATGGCCTTTTGCAGGGTAGTCGCGGGTGACATTCTCCCCGATACTGGATGTCGGGGTGGATGGCAGCCAATGGCCCTGTTGTTATGTCTCCGTCAGAGGCAGGGCCAGGCGCTCTGAGGTGCCCGGATCATGTTTCAGATGCCACGGCCTCAGAGACAGAGCTGGGGCTGACTTTGTAAGTCCAGTGATGGCCTGTTTTATGTCTCCGTCATAACAGACTACAAAATGTACCTGTGACTACAATCTGCCCCGGCTTTTCAAAAATCCTTTCACTTTGACGTGCTGTATGTCGAGTGCACACATGTCTAGCGGAGTGCATCATTCCCATGATGCCGTATCACCCAGAGCTGTGCGTTTTTGTTGTGATCCATTACATGTGTGAGGAGAATGAATTGCTCAATGATGCTCAATTAAGGCGGCGTTGATCTATTGTAATTAAATTGAGCCATACGCTGCTGTGTAGACCGCTGCTCTAACTTGAATTGAACCTTTAATTAGTCCCACATCTTAACGTGGGGAAACAGATGCGTCGCTTCCAGAGAGCCTCTCGTCACAGCGGTGTGATGGAGCGTGCATGGGTATGGGGTGAAGTAGTTCTGCACTGTAATGTCTTTCCACATGCGCCCACTTAAGTCCCACCGTACCCCTCAGCCCGCCTCGTTGCTGCCACAGCTGCACACAGAGGCAGATATCCCTACCAGATAGAGGACTTGGGGTCACTTTAACGTCCTGCCCTTGAAAAGTTTCAGGTTGCATTATTAGAAACTGTTTTACATCTATATGTCAACTGTCTCCGTCTTAAAACACTTGCTACTGCAAGTGTAACAGCTGTATGCTAATTCAGAGCTGGCACTCAGTTCCTCCTCTCCCCTCCCCGCCTGGAAACCTGGCATTAGTTAAGTGAACTCAACTAAAAGCCTTTTTTTTTTTCTACCCTCCAAAGAAAAGGTGGGGAGGGAGTCTAAGGATTTAGAAAGTTGTTAAATGAGACAGTCGTGTTCCCGGAAACTTCTGTGCGTTCTTGAAATGTTAATCCTTTCACTCCCTCACAGTAAAAACTCAAGACCTCTTTGTGACCTTTGAATCTTGTTGTGAATCTTTTGTTTCTTTTGTTGCACTTGCTGTAAAAAAAACCAAACAAAAATCCCACGTCAGCAGGATTGTTAGTCTGAGTTGGTTACGTCTGTTAAAGTTTGTTTACAAGAAAGTTTGTTCTTGACGTGTGAGTATCTGTTGTTATGTTAGAGGAGCTTTTGGACTTAATGATTCTTTTTTTTGTATTCATCTGTCAGGTTATTTTCTTGATTCATTGACCTATTGATTAATCAGCCACACTGTTGGTCCTGTCGTGTGTGTGTGTGTGTGTGTGCTCCCGTCGAGCTTGGCACATGTGAGGAAACCTTCAGAGGGATCGTTTTCAGTGTTTCCCCTCACCTTTGACCACCATAGGCAGTGCCACATATAGACCATCACATGAGGCCGTCTGTTTCTGCCCATAGTAATTCATCCCATGCAGAAGGTCCTTTGGGGCCGTGGAACTCCAGTCTAAAACCAGTCCAGCAGTCTGCGATCAGGTCACTCTGCCAACTAATACCAGCACAGTGGAAACCCAACAAGCCCAGTCATGGTTTGATACTGGACTGCGGCTGCCATGCTCCACATTAGTCTCTGGCTCCCCTGGACCCCGGCCTGAATATACAGTAATAGTGCATGTGGATGGACAGGAAAAGCATTCAAGACGAAGCACGGGTCAGCCGGAGTGATTGATTAGTTCTAGGGAGGGTGAAAATATACTGGTCATGTATTATTGATGTCTTGCAAAGGAGGAGTAGAGATGTGGAGCAAAATTATATATTATAACACGGAGTTTTTGACTTGAGATTTCAATGGCAAGACTTTCTTTTTTTCATTTTCAATACATAAAAACATTTTTTTTATCGTGCCAGCAGCGAGTCTTTGACCTACATTTAGTAAATTTATGTTATTAATGTATGTATATTGATTTAAATATATTGATTGAATATAATACACACATTTTATATGAAGAAAGAATATAAACCTGGACTTCTCTGCCTTTATGTAGATTGTAATCCCTGCGTCTGTCTAAAACTGTCTCTGTGACTCTTTAGGTCTATAGGAGGGTTTCCGGCTCTGCAGGTTGATGCCATCGACATTCTCTGTGTTCGATATCACGTAGCTGTCTGTTCATTGGCTCAAAGTAAAGGGAAACACCATCTAATGGATCAAAACCAGTTAAACTGTCATGGTTAGTCTTACTCAGCCTGTGAAAACGGTTGTATAACGTCTTCTGTGGCTCTGGACAAGCTTCGTGGAGCCCGAGGACGACATCACTTCCAAAACAGTTACAAATCACTGTTAAATATGATATTATGATTTGACAACGCTAAGGTGGAGATTTGGGCACCAAAACACCTTAGTTCAGTTTAGGGAATGGTCACGGGGGGGTAGCTTAAAATAAGTGCTTCGTTAAGGTAAAGGGACCCTTGTTGCCATGGTAACAGTGATACCCATGTGGTTACGTTTTGGGAACCATTGTTGTCATAGTCTAAATAGGAAGATGATGATGATGAATGTGGCCGCCGTAGAGGGCTTTGTCGCATGGACGTTAACATATGTCATTTTGGGGGACTTGCTGAAGTGGCTAATTCTGTATTTTTTACAGTCTCCACAAAGCCTGCGTTACAAACTGAAGTTGTGGAGTTTAGCAGGACGAAGGATCTGCCAAAAAGTCTATATTGATTTGCATTATCGAAATGCAAATCAATATGTCGATTGTGTTCACTGTTGACCACTTTGTTTTAAATTTGTCTTTCGCAACTTTGTGCTACTTTAAAATGTCTTTCTTGGAAGCTGCTCATCTACGGATGGATGTAAACTTAAACAAATTGACATCACTCACTGCAGTAATTGAATGCATGAGAGATCACTTGAGTGCTCGCAAATCTGTTGCAGCTTTTAATAATGCATTTTTTATGTCCGTAAAGAAATCAGCATCAGTCTGGCAGGGAAATGGAAACTGACTTCTTTATTCTTCCCTCCCATTTGATCTGAAACAGTAGCGTCACACATTTCAAATCCCATATAAATCCTTGCCAGATAAAGCCTTCAGTGTCCATGACAAGTGGGAATCCCTTCACTTTAACCTTTTACGGCACAAGCAACGGGGATGCTTTCTGTTTATGGAAGCTTGAGCCAAAAGCCAAATTATTTATAGATGTGTAGGGAGATATCCCCAACAGGACTCGCTGCCTAATGCTCTCTTTAACCTCTCCACTGATGGTCGGTCAAAGAGGCTTTTGAAATATCTGCACACGGCCACGGTGAATTCTTCTCACATACCTTGTGCAAGCAGTGTCGCAAGCTTTTCATGAAAGGTGAATTGCCTCCCTGACGTTAATAAAGTCATATAGCACGGGCAGCTTGTTGATTGAATGCGTTCCCTCTATGGTTGCAGTTCTCCCTCCCTTTGAACCCCGACTGAGCCAGCTAAGCTACGACCTCACCTGGGTCATGGAAACAGTCTGGTCTGCTTTTCTAGGTTTTCAACCACGCGACACAAAATCCACTAAAATCCCCCACTTTGGCATCCTCCGAAAAACCCTGACGTGTTTGGTGTTGGACCTATTTTTTTAAATTATTGATGGCCTAAGTAACATCGGGGAATAGCTTTTTGTCGTGTTGTTTGTTTGCATTTTTAAGTCTGGGCGTGTTTTTATTGATGACAAAGTAAGAGAGAAAGAAGGGTGCAGTGGAGAGGCGGGCGGCATGGTGAAACGGCGAATGGGTGAAAGCCAAACTCGGCACTTTTGTGTGGGTGTGTTAACCTGCTCAGGGCTGCAGATTTGGGTGCTTGTTGTTCAATTACTGCAGCTATTTTGTTTTATCTGTTCACCTCGGCACGTTGCGTAAATTCTGCTCCATTAAGAATCCTTTATGGCCAAATGCTCTCCTGTCACTCTCTCTCTCTCTCTCCTCCATCATTCCCTCCTTCCCTCTCCTCCTGAGTGAGAATATAATCTTTCATTTGCCTAATTGTCTTCCCCTCCCTCTCTGCCACTCTATCTCTCTTCCCCTTCCTTCCTCTCAGCCCTGATTGGCTGGTCGTGTCTCTTCTTAAAAGGGCTTGTGTGGAACAGTACAGCAGATAAAATACGTTCGATATCAATCGATAAATTGATTGGTTGATTGACAGAAAATCTAACCAACTGCTGTTTTGACAATAGTTTTTTTTTTTACTTTAAACAATCACTAAACTGGTACATCTCCCCAGGAACGTTAAAGGATCTAAAGGATCTCCTGTATTTTGAGTCCACCTTAGATACACACCAGCAGTGAAGGTACTGCTTTGATACAGCATCTTTGAGTGAAGGAGGAACCAGCGTCCAGTCGAGCTGCTAATGAGATTAAGTCCAGAGTTCCTGGATTGGGCAGGAACTCCTGGGAGATGGTTTTGGCTGATGTGTGCTCTTGAGATTTTAAAGACAAAAACAAGGTCATTTTTTAGTCAATATATCTTGGTGCTGCTACAGTTCATCAGGTACTTAACTCTATATAAAATATATAAAATATGTTTATAGGGGCAAAGCCATATTAGTGTAATTTCAAAGATTCTTGTCCTCATTTTTTAAGTTACAAAGTAGGAATGCCTTAATAATGATTAAAAAATAGTTTGTGAAAGATTTATTTTATTCCCTAACTAAAAAAAAATACTTAATTTACTTTATTCAATTACACAAATCACAACAAATGATCCTGGCGTTGTCTTCGTTCAGACCTGGCCTGTGTGAGTGTCACAGTCCACCTAAAGGTCTCATGTCTCGTGTCCTGACATCACCTTTTGCAGCAGCTTAACCTCCTTGCCTGTCCTGCTGTGGCTTTATTCTACCGTAGAGTGGCTTCCCGCTCTAACACCAAAGTGCGACACAGAGGACAAGCAGAAGGAGGAGGAAAGAGTAGGAGGGAGCTTGGGTTTGCTAAGGATGACTGATAACAATGAAAATGTGATACTATATCGATCCCTGTAGGAAAATTCTCTTTCCGCTTGTGCCCTACCGCAACGGCAGCCCTGGAAGGGATCCAGTGTCTTGACCAAGAGCACATCAGCAGGGCAGATGGATTGAAAGGTATCTCCTTTGAGCCAACAGGAAGAGAGAAAGGCGGGATACGTCAGGAGCGTGAAGTATTTTCAGAAACTGTAAAGAAAACATCTGTTACGGAAGTGTTCATAGCCTTGTCGTCCTTCAAAGGAGGAAAGGGCTTATAACGGGACAGGTGATTTGTGTGTGCATGGAGGGGAAAGTAAGGAGATGAGAACAGGAGTGAGATAGTGTGTGTGTGTGTGTGTAGGAGAGAGAGAGAGAGAGAGAGAGAGAGAGAGAGAGAGGGGAGGTTAGTTGATGTATTAATTTCTCCTTTCGGGGCAAAATATGTCTCCCTCGGGAGGGAACTGTCTGTCCTGGGATGGCTGACCAGGAATCAGGTTTCCCCCCCAATACCCAGCCCTGCAGTCTCTGCTCGCTTTCACCCAGGAACACACACACACACACACACCATTATCATGATGTTGTGAATGTGTACATTCTGTATCCATGCATCACACACACAGCAGCAAACCTAACCACATTTCATTCTCCTGCAGATGGATGACCAGGAGGGGTGTTGATACCTCCTAATCTACAGTAATCTGTGTTTATGTAACGTTTTTGTCGCTGAGGCGGGCCAGTAATACTGTGGCATTCGGTTGGGAGGGTCCAAGGGGAAATGCCGAGAGCTTATTTTGACTAGTTAAGACCTTCTAAACACTCCAGGTCTGCTTTCACAGCCAGGAAAGTCCAGAGGCCGTCTCACGGCTCTCTTCCACTGTATATCTTATTATTACATCTCTCGCTGTCGCTCTGAAATATATAGCATCTGTGAATTCTGCAGAGGTGGCGAGTCTTCTCAAGTATAGACGCACTACAGGGTCTGCAAATACTGACAAATTATTGTGTCATTTTCTGGTAGCAGTCATTCATTTAAACAACACGCCGTAGGTGGGGGGATTTTGTTAATTTTCTGGGATTTTTGCCAGCGTGTTCTCAGGAGACTATATTGTTGAAACTCAGCTAACACATTTCCGTGCATACAGTGATGCTGAGGAGGTGGGATAACTTCAGTGTGTGATGTAATACATTGCATGTGTTTGATTTTTTTAAAAAAGGTCGAAACACATACAAATATCAGTCCTTTTTTAGAAGTAATTCATAAGATATTTAATAGAAATGTTCTTAAACAAGCAGTATGGATAAAACGGGTTGAATCCAGATTTCCACACACAAGCAATATGCTGATTCATATTATTAATGTTAATGTAACCAGCTGCCCCATAAGCTCTTCAAAAAGAGACTAAAACAGGGACTCAGTCATTGCAAAAGTGAAAGAAATAAATAGTCAACAGGCCACTTCAAGTATGAGTTCACTCATTGCTCATTTAGAGAAAGAAGGATGTTTTTCTACACTTTCTATCCAAAAGGAACTTTGTTGCGTCCTTGCATTAAGGCTGGATTATGCTTCCGCGTCGACACAACGCAAGGGAGCTTGCGGACCCCCCTTGCGTCAACGCAAGGGCCTGACGTGTGCCTCCCCAAAATCCTCGATGCGCGTCGAGGCGACGCAACACCAACGCAGCGGCATCGGCTGTGATTGGTCCGCTAACTACATCCGCTGGAGACCGCTATCCGGTTTCCACTCGTAAACACCGCCATTTAAACTTTTAAAAGGCTACTTTTATTGTTTTCACCTCGTTTTATTGTTTGCACCTTGTCGCTTTTGCACAAAGAAATAAAACACCAAGTTCTGAAAAATTGTGGATGTTTAAAGCCGGAAAGTAAACAAATACGCTATAACGAGGCTAACGACGATATACGCCAAGAGTCTCGGTCGGTCAGTCTTTACAAAAAACATAGCGCCCTTTACCGGTGTGGCATTGAATTGCATTTCGACACGTAAACCCAACGCAGAACCATCACGGTCTCCAAGCAACTGCGTCGCCGTTGCGTTGCCGTTGCGTGATCACTACGCGGAAGCATAATCAGGCCTTTATTACACTTTCACTTCAAAAACCTCTCCTTGCAAAACCTAAAGAAAAAATATTTCACTGCACAAATTCAATCCAGCTTTTTGTTGATTATTCAACTTTATCCTACATTTAATCCACACCTCTCTGCCTGGCTGTTCGGGGAGCTTTGTCTCTAAACACTTTTTTTTTCATTGTGCTGCTGCTGCTGCTGCATTGCTTCTCACACAGCCCTGCTTTAAATCAATGTGCCACTGGACTGTTAAAACTCTGCAACCCAGCTGTTGGGTAAAACAGGACAATTAAGAGTTTGGTGACGATAGACGGCCCTGCCAGTAAAGTCGGACGGTCTTTTGACTGGAAGTGTATTGTGTCACAAGCCATGGGAAGGCTGCTCTGTCACGTCAGCCTCTGTAAATGACACAGTTGCCCTGCCAATGACTCTATTAAATCTTACAATGGTGGGGAGCTGCTGGGCACACACTTCCGTATAGTAACCATCCGAGTGAGGATCATGTTCTCCAGCGTCCACAATCGGTGGCGATGATCCTCATCCACCATTCACTTTTCTTTTCAATGACGGGAAGTATCAGGACTTGAATGAATACAAGCAGGGTGTATGCGTTCGCCAAGGTGTTCAGGGTGAGTTAGAGTGCTTGGGAAGCTCGGTCTGTGTGTCGCCAGCAGCTGCAAAGACCATAAGGGCAGGCAGCAAATAAATCAATAGCTTTAGCCTTGCCATTATCTCTCAGCAGCACACTTAATCCCTGACCTTAATGGGTGTCTGCATCTGCACACCGCCGGTAATCAGCGGATGCTAACTGTGGCAAAGTGCTGATGAGGAATTAACATGCGAGTTAATAAATATGTGGGAAAGCCCGCTCCTTCACATTCACTGGTCTTTATGACAGTTAAGGTGATAAAAGGTGGGATGGCGGACACAGCTAGAAATCTGAATAATCAAAAGCCACAGGAAATGCTTTCATCAGTAGAATGATGAAATATGGCTATTAATTAAATGAATAATAATAATATAAATAATAATTTAAACTTTACTTTTATTTAAACTGACAAATCAATGTACTTTGCAACACATGGATGCAAAAACAAAAAAAAGCCCTGCTGATTAGAGTGGTGTCATCGTTAAGGACTGTCGCCTCACAGTACGAGGGGCCCGGGTTCGAGTCCGGGTTTGGAGTTTGCATGTCCTGATCTGAAGAAGACGTGCATATTTGGGTTGTAAATGTTTACGAGCTTAAAAGCAAATATAAAAGCACTTGTCTCTGCAGAGGCGGGCCGATCTCACTGATGTGTTTTGGTCCAAACCATTTCTGTGAATCAGACTGCATCTCTCCGGCTTGTTGTTGCTGCGGTATTAGATTTTATTCACTGTCCACGTGTTTGTAACTTTACCTCTGTCCGGCATGTGACCACTGTGCTGTATAGGTTTCAGGATGAGGAGGCTGCATGACTCTGCAGGCATACCTGACGTGTGTGCACGGTTGTAAAGGCACACTCAAACCACAACCACTGCAACCTCCTCGGTTCTTTCAGCATGACTTTGGAGAAGAAACCCGCTCTTTCTGTCTTCTTTCCTCTTTGGGCTTGTTGTCTGTCTCTTGTCTCTCTAGATCCTGGGATAGCCCGGGTCTCTGTGACTTTCTCCCGCTGTCTCTGCCTGGCTGCACCAGCATGCAAGGCCCATCTTAAGTGTTGTTAAGATCATTTTAATTTATAACGGCAGTCACTGTAAACATGTGAGGAAGCAGCACCATGGAGACGGGGCTCAAACAGAATCACAATGTGGGACCGTATTTATAAGGACTGCCTCGCCTGCAGAAAGCGCTTTGCAATGTCTGTGTATATATACTGTGTGTATATATATATATACTTTATATATGTGTGTGTGTGTGTGAATGTGTTTCATTGCTCATGTGGCTGAGTGTACATGCTGTCAGGAAAGGTCTTGATTGGCGTACGCACATTTGCAAAGTGTGTGTGTGTGTGTGTAAATAATTGGTCAGTTACATTGTGGGCATAAACAATAATCAAATGTTAACGACGGAGCCATGATTAACTCTTGTGAGATTGTTTTTGTCTGCTGTCCCCTCCTGCCCTAAATGCCTTGCTTCACTTGGATGCAGTGTCATTTCCTCTCTTCCCATGTGACGGTTACTTTTTCAGTTCCTTTTGCTCTAATCGACTCCTCGGCTCTATTTCCAACCGAACTTCATACTTCATCTTTTGCTTAGCTGTGTCTGTGTTCCTTCTGGCTTTACATTTTAAATCCTTTTATTTGACTGTTCTCTCTCTATCCTGGTTGCTCACAACATGAAGTCAACAGGTTTCACTGTAGTGAGAGGAGGAGGTCATCCTGCCACTGTCTCAAGGCCTCTACATCTGCTGCTGCTACTGTTGCTGTTTCACTCCCTTTTCACTGTGTGTGTGTGTGTGTGTGTGTGTGTGTGTGTGTGTGTGTGTGTGTGTGTGTGTGTGTGTGTGTGTGTGTGTGTGTGTGTGTGTGTGTGTGTGTGTGTGTGTGTGTGTGTGTGTGTGTGTCAGTGGGCCTTCTAGTCTTCTCTTGGCCCTGAGATTAAAGCAATGTCAGCAAGTGTGTGATGAGACCTCACAGACGAAACCTCGTACATCTCTGGTTCTTTTCCATTCTGGCTCTCCTCGACTCACGGTCCCTTTCCTCCGTCCAATACATTATTCAACCACCTCTTTCTGTCTCTCGTCCACCATTCTTCTCATGATCTATGTCTGACTTATACTCACTCCTTGTGGTTACTTCACCCCATGCCTATTATTTCTATCTATACATCTGTTGTTGTATATCTGTCTATCTGTCTCTTTTTAGTATCTCTCTCTCTCTCTCTCTCTCTCTCTCTCTCTCTCTCTCTCTCTCTCTCTCTCTCTCTCTCTCTCTCTCTCTCTCTCTCTCTCTCTTTGATGCTGGTTACAGTTTAATCAGTCATTTCGGACCACGGCTGCCAGACCGTGTGGTGTCCTGTGACGTCCGAGCAACTTCCTGGGTCCTTAGTTAGTGTACGTCACACAAGGCCAATAAAACTGGTTGGATTAAAGTAGGCAGTCCTTTTTTAATTTAATGTACTTTCTTCAATGAAAATAACACAAAAATGACAAAAATGGATTGAAGCTGAATATTTTGTTTGTGTATTTTGGATAACAATACTCTGGAGTTATTGGAAATGTTTGTAATTTTTCATTTAATTTTTTCTTTAAATCCACTCTGTGCTCCATCCAAAATCCTTCTGCACACGCTCCAATTTGCTCACATGGTCTGACAATTTATTATTTCTCGATCTGGGCATAAAAATGATTGACTTCAGGCAGGGATGTCACTAGGATTTTTATTTATAAAAAATAAATAAAAAGTGAAAGTATTTGGGGGGCTTGGGAACAATTTAGGGTAGTTCCATCCCCCTAAAATAGGCCCAACAATTGATTGCAGGTATTGATACTATGTATTGGGTTATTTGGTACACCCAGCCCAAGTTAAGGTCGATTGATACATCAATCCGATTATCAAAAATCCAATATATCGATACAATGTGAAAATACATATCATCATCTTCAGAAATGGCATAAATTCATCTTAATGACAACACTTGGATTGTGCCAACTGTGTCTCAACATGTTTTTGTAACCTTGGAACACTGTTGCCTTCTGCTTCTCGACCTTGTTTGGAATGTGCCGATTAAGAATACACTTTTGCTTTTAACGTGGTCGAGCACTTTGTACACACTGGTTTGTTTCTGGGTTTCAGTGTGGGCAAAGTCTTAACAGAGGCACCAGACTGGATGGTCGGTAGAGAGAGAATAGCAAGAAGAAGAGGAGGTCCGGATGGAGAGGAACATCGGGTGGAGGTAGATGAGATTCAGCAGAGGGTGTTATCTCTCCTTCCCCTCCCTCACTTGATTGGTTATAATGAGTTAAAGAGGGGAGAGGGTGTGGCTGAGAGGCCCACTCAGAACTGGTCTCTGCTTCAGCTACATTATAGAAACGAGGAAGAGGAGGAGTGGAGGAAATGAGGAGGATGAAGGAGGATGAGAGTGCGTGTAAGAAAGGGAAACAATGTAAAACACTGATTTGAGTGGTTTGAAGGGGTCAAAGGTATACGTCAAACATGATTTCTAGCAGTTTGTTGTGATACTAATATTTTCAAAGCATATGTAGCATCTGCAGTCTTGTGTGGGAGGCACTGAATTATGTTTGAGCATCCAGTCCAGCAACACGAAGGAGGGATTTAAGTGTGAGGAGAGAGAGTGTAAACTTCATGAATGCTCTTTATCCTGCTTTGTGTTTGTCTGGCCACAAGGGGATGTGTGTCAGAGGGGAAAAAATAACACCACACACACAGATGAGATATTTATCACCCAAAATGTAGGAGAACAGAAGGCCATGTCCAAGTGTTGAGATCCTACTTCCTGTGCTATATTCAGTAAGTGAACAAGGGTCAACAGAGTGTAGTACCAGTACATAAGGAGCAGTGGCCTTCATCCCACAAAATACGGTTAGCTGTGCTCTTTTGCCCACTTTCTTAATTTTGATATTGTGTTATGTACAAGGAATAAAAACAAACGGCTCCCCAACCTTAAATTCTCAGGCCAACACAGGTGAAGCCAGACATAAACATTCAGGCTCAGCCCAAACTTAATAATAATATAATAATAACAAACTTTCCTAACATTAAATGCAGCTCAAAGTGCTTTACAAAAAAAATAACCCCCAAACAAATTAACAACGCAGGTGTTAAATTGGAGAACACAGAGTGAGGAGGCAAGGAAAAAATTAAATAAGATAAATAAATAAACAAACCAAGCGGGGTCCGGGGGCATGCTCCTCGGGGGAAATTTTGTTTCAAGCCCATAATAATAATCCTGGAGACCTTTCATGCCATTTTCTATATAAGAGTTATCCAACTATCGTCATCATTCTGAAACTATAACACAAGAAACTCCTGCCACCGAAAAAGAGACAAAAATGATCTGACATTACTATTTTTAAGCTACATAACATAAATAAGTACGGTAGGAATTTGGCATTACTAATCTTTAAACCTAAATATCCATAGCAACGCCAAGTAAATGTAGTTTTCAACACTTGAATAGAACTATATGTACTCAATTATGTTACATTTCTTTTGTAAAAAGCATAGTAGGAGTAGTAGAAGCATAAAACAACATGTGACAATATTAGAGCAGACATGGATGGAAGTATTTCCCCTGTAATACAACTTTTTCCCCACATTTTGTCCGTGGTTATAGTTGCCGCTGAGACGGTGGTTATGGAAAATGCAGGGTGATGTAACCCTTTCCCCCCATGGCTCTGGTCTCTGTCTTAAAATTACACATAACATACAGTCAGTGACAGTTACACAAAGACACGCAGAGAGAGACACTCAAAGGTTTAGTCTGATAGGGAGGGACGGCAGCGCTGACACTGGACTGAGGAGTAACACAGTGCAGCCCCCGCTCCATGTGATGTGACCCGGGTACCCGTGTTTGACTTTAATCACCGCAGAGATACCGCTGACAGACGGATAGCGAAGGCAGACCCACCACCCCTGGAGTCACTGCATATCTGACCCACACAAACGGACGGTGCACCATCAAAGAAAGGAACTCCAGCTTTAGGGTCACGGAGTCACTGCCTTGGTTACCGACTGACAACAGAGTGGTGGTGCTGCAGGGATGGTTTGCATAAATGAAGTATGCATTTTATTTATGTCTGAATTAGTGTGAAATGTAGGGTTTATGGTTGCATAAACACACACAAAAAAAAAAAAAATTATTCAATTAATGTTGTCCACACAAGCCGTTGGGTTAGGTTATGTATTTTTCCAGTGAGTCAGACTGTTATGTATTAACAGTTGATTTGTGTCGTAGTGAGATGAAGGCACAGACCACTGAGGAACTCTAGACTGACTGATAACCTGCCCGGCCAAGATATTCTCTTTAATACATGAATGCAGTTTGCAGTCTGGGATGTGTGCCATGTGGATGCAGCATCCATGGTTTTGGGAACCTGTTCTCTATCAAAAAAAATGTATAAAAACAGAACCTGTCGGGAGAAAAAGTGGTTACACTCCAGCAGTTTTGATATATTTTAAAGAATTTGGTATCTCCAAATCCATTTTCAGTCATTTTTATTCTCCGCTGTCTCAAACACAATTGGTTTTTGAGAACGACCTTAAAATATGTGGCATTTCAACATATGTCGCACTAACGGCTCCACCACACTATTCAGGGGGGGTGGGGGCTTTAAATGCCTCCACAGCTCGGTATGAGCAGCGGTGCCCTTAACATCAACGCAACCGTTGTTTTCTCTGCAGATCATGTCGGCTCCTCCTGCAGATCCGCTGAGCACCGGCTTTGTGCGTGACCCCGACTCATTCTCTCACACCCATCGCCTCAAACTGCTGATCCCAATCCCATTAACCCGAGTTCAAATGTTACAGTCACCGCTTTCTTTTTTGTTGTTTCTCAATCCTCGAGAGATGCCCCTGACCCTCTGCAATCCATCACCGGAGATCCCCGCTGCCATGGTAGCAAGATTAGACCTGCAGAGTAATGATGATTGGCCTGGAATTCAGGTGTAGTCCTGGTCAGGAAGGGGGGCGACGGGGGTGTACAAGTGTTTTGGATCATGGGGGGTTTCACTTCCAATAAACCTCTAGTAATTCACATGGTGGGCCCGCTCTTCCAGTTGAAGTTTTTAGAGCAAAATATAAAATTCTCTACTTCCCGGTTGGTCCCAACAAAGACTCTTCCCAAACCCAGTCCTGCTGATCCAAGCTGTGTGAAGGCGGAGCTCGCTCACTGGTTCAACGGCGAAATGTCGGCGTTATAGAAGGGCACGGGTGTGTGTGAAGTGGCAGCCCATTCACCTCCTAAAGAGTCTGTAGACTCTGTGCTAATTGGCTAGCTGGTGGTGACAAGTCCTCAGCTAAATGTCAGAGCTCTCTCAGCACTTCGCCTGCACCCTGGTCGCATCTTGAAGCTCCGCACGGAACAATTCACTGATAGATGGAGTCCACGAAGATCAGGGGAAAAACGCCATCAGAAACAATGGTGTGTGTGTGTGTGTGTGTGTGTGTGTGTGTGTGTGTGTGTGTGTGTGTGTGTGTGTGTGTGTGTGTGTGTGTGTCCCTGCTTACGCCTGATTATAAGGTATTTTACGATGATCGCCGTTTCTTCCAGCTTAGTGGACGACTGATGTCAATATTGTGCCAGTAAAATGAAGCGGTTTCATTTTCCCAGCTTCTCTCTCTGTAAGCGCAAACATTTTCTATAATTTATGTGGACAATTTCACGCTGAATTATCCTGATGTCACGGCCTGCCCCCCATCTGATATTCCTACCAAGTTAAAGCACCGCCAATCACCAGGAAACTGCGTAATTACTATTAATCCGCTCACACACACACACACACACACACACACACAAAACCTTTCTCCCTCTGTGGTTATATTTCCATTCACCCCATTTACTGGTTAGATATGTGACCACACTGGACATATTTCTTCAGTCTCTAACCATCTTTACCACATATTTGTCACTGACTCACATTGAGTATGCATCTATAATATTCTATTTGTGTGTGTAAGCAGCTTTTTACAAACTGGAGGGTGTGTGCTCCAAGAAGCGATGAAATGCTCTTTAATTATGAGGCATAAATCACTTAGTTTAATGAATCAAGGCTGATGACGAGGAGAGGCCTTTATGTTACTCATGATGCAGATCGTGAATGATTCATATACAGAGGAGATGAAATAACACCTGCAATAACAGGCCAAAGCAATTGCAATACTTTCTTGATACTTGCATCCCTGCATTCAGAGATAAGTGTTGCTTGTTTCAAGAAGTGAAACCGCCGTAGGACCCATAACTGCCACTGAGGACGCCAAGGTCATGTCTTTTTTAGTCTCTGTATTTTCTCTGTGTAGAGTTCAGCCTGGCTGATACTTAGGTGTTAAAACAATAAAACGAGGCTCTATCGGTTGATAATGATTTGCTTTTAAAGGTAAACCCATGCACACTGATTTGATTACATTCTGCACAATCTATGTAAATGTGACCCCGTTTCTAAATGACCTATAATCTATTTCAGCATTCCTGTCCTGCAATTTCAACATTTACCCAAACACTGAAAAGTTGGAGGTTAAAATCAGCCACTAAGACCTGGCAGACTTATCGATCCAACCCTCCTCTGCAGTGGATGTTGTTGTATTAAAATATGAAAATGATTGAAGTGGTCATTACCTGAGCAACAAGCAAACGATGCCGCTCAAGGGTTCAGCTTGCATGAAATTGAGGGCAGCAGTAGTCTGGGGGGACTTGGCTTGGGAACCGGAGGGGAGCCGCCTTAAATCCCTGCAGGGACCCAGCGCCGCGGTCCCCGCTGAGCCGACCCCTCACTTCCCTTTGTATCTCTCCACCTTGATGCATTTTGTGTGTGTTAATTAAGAACCAGAGGAAATGACCCACCGCATTGAAAATATATTTCCCCAAGTAGTACTGCCCCCATATTATAAATGAACAGCGACACAAGCTTCATCTTTATCTTTTTAACCTGTTTTTGCTGCTCAATCAATTTGCCACCCCGGATATAATCATCAGAATGAGTTCATTTTCATGCAGGGAGTGCAGTTTTAACAGAGTGGGCTTGGCGAGGGTTACACAGTCCCCGTGATTTCTGTTTGAGATGGACTGGCCAACGGTCCAGGTGTACCCATTGCATGCTGGGATTGATTCCAGCCCCACATGATCCTGAAGGATGAAGTTTCTGACGGATAGCTGTTTGTCCAGCTTGTGGAATGGAGTTGGGAACAATTGTGGGAACATCGTTATGCATATTTTATACTGATGTTTACATATATTATGCTGGAGGTGGATAGCTGGTGTGGCGTTAAGGGGTGGGAGGGTTGTAAACTTCTGGTAAAGGCGCTGACTCAAGATGGGGGGAAAAAAATGTAAATGATTCTCAGCGGTTTCTTGAATGACACTTTTTAAAGACTCTATAGTTAAGAAAATATTTTATACAGTGTAACCAAGAGAAGGAAATGTAATTGCTCAAGTGTTTTCTCTCCTGCTTGTGGTCTAATTATATCAAAATGATTGCGTTTGGAATAACGCCTTGAAAACTATAAACTGCTGGAAACAACCAGATCCCGAAGAGACCATTAAAATATAGTTATTGGAAACGTCACTTGGAATTCATGGATTGTTTTGTGTAATTAAGCCTCATTCTGTGGAATAAAGATCACTGATATATTTCTTTGTATTTGCTGAAGGCACCGATAAATCACTGGAATCCTCACAACTGGTTTAAAGACTCTGAAAACTTCATTTTGCAGCCTTAATCCATTGAGTGTGATGCTTCAATATCACAGTGTGCAGGGATCAGGAACTAACGTTTAGAGAGAGGAAGAAGCCTTCTGTTTAACCTGATGTTTTAAGCAACTGAAGGATTAGTTTCAATGGATCACAAGCAGGGAACAAAGGACTAAATTATGACGTAACACTGGCTGTGTGTGTGTGTGTGTGTGTGTGTGTGTGTGTGTGTGTGTGTGATGCTGTGACTGGGAGTGACATATTCCAGCAAGGAAAATGTATCAGTCTAATTGGCACTCTGTTTGAAATGCATCATCAGATGGAACAGCATGGCAGTCTGTGGCTCTTTGGTGTGTGTGTGTGTGTGTGTGTGTGTACTTGTGTGAGATCGTCTGAACAGTAGTGGTGCGCCTACGTCAGACAGCATGTAGCGCTCTTTGTGTGAACGCAGTTACTCTCAGTTAAGTAAATAATTAATCTAGTCACGTAATATTCCTGAATGTTGTGGCATTCAGAGGAAAACAAACACATTGCTCTTGTTTTTACACAACGCCCCCCCCCCACACACTCTCTCTCTCTCTCCCCTTCCTGGGGCGTGCACCGGTACTATAGAGCCTCTGAATCGCTCACTCAGCATCTTTCCTCGTGAAAAAGCACTTTTCATCTCATATTTGTTTGTGTGTGGGGTTTTGTTCCTGCCTTGAAAAGTTTGCCGTCCCAGAAGAAGATGGGGGGGGGGGGCTGGCCTGCTCTGAGCTGAGCTGTGCTGTGCTCGGCAGCTACCTGCGCACATTTTGCCTGCAGTCGCTATTTAAGGAGAGAGACGTGCTATTAATATCTTTCTTCTGTTTCCACCTTTCTCCCCCCTTTCTCCTCTCCCTCCCTCCTCGTTCTCTGATCACGACACACTCACTCCTCCTCCTCCTCCTCCTCCTCCTCACTCGCCGCTAAAATCACCTCCTTCCTTCCTTTCCTCCTCTCTGGAAAGAGCTCAATGTTTCCTCTCTTTATTGCTTGTTTGTTAGCGCCGAGCTGATGTTAGCGCTGTGTTGTGTGTCGCAGTTTTATAAATTCAGTTAAGATGTGCAGCATTTCCACAGGTGACATTTGACATAGGTATATATATATATATATATATATATATATCCATCCATCCATTTTCTACCGCTTATCCTGTATTCAGGGTCACGGGGGGGCTGGAGCCGATCCCAGCTGTCATTGGGCGAAGGCAGGGTACACCCTGGACAGGACGCCAGTCTATCACAGGGCTGACATGTAGAGACAGACAACCATTCACGCTCACATTCACACCTACGGGCAATTTAGAGTCACCAATTATATATATATATATATATATATGCTATAAATAACTCTGATGGTCCAATTGAGCTTCTTTTGGTCTGTTTGTTGAAGCAGGTCAATGTGTTTACCTGTGTGTGTCCTTGTGTTTTTGTTTGCGTGTTTGTGCCGCTGCAGCGTGCACAGACGGCGGGTCAATTCCTGAGCGCTGTCGGCGGGGCCTCATTGATCAGGGCTGGCGCCGCTCACACACGTGCGCTTTCACGTACGCATACAGGTGAAGTGTCATGACCTCGGGACCCTTCAACTTCATGTCTAACTCTTTCCACAACATCGTTCTTCCCTCTCTTCAAACCACAAACCATCCGTCTTCACATCTTCCCTTTCTCTGATTCTCCCCTCAGTCTTCTTCGTCGTCCTCTCCTCCTCCTCCTCTGTTTGTGTGTAACTGCTTTATCATCCAGCGATGATTGAATCAAAAGGTGCACTCTCCCACAGTCCGGCTCAGCTTCCCTGGCAGGATGCGAAGGAGTGCCCACCTTCATCAACACATACAGACACACACACATTTGTGTAATGCAGTAATGCACAATGTCATATTATGTTTATTAGCACTGGTTAAGCCTATTTATCTCACTCAAATATTTTCACAGTCCAGTCAGAGTAATGTGAGAGCTCCCTTTTCACTTATGTATGCTTACAGGAAAACAGCAGTGAAAAGCTCCCGGCCCAGCTTCCATTAAAAGCAATCTGGTTGCCCTCTTAGGCTGCTGGACATTCATTTGTTGTCTAGCCCACCAGCAGCCCAGCGGCCCTCTGGACCTCCACTTTATACACAGAGAGGCTTGTGGTATGTTGATCGGTACAGTTTCAGGGTTCTGTACCTGGGATGGGATGGATAACTATTGTACAGTATAAATGAAGAGTTGTGTTCGTTCTTTCTTTCTTTCTTTCTTTCTTTCTTTCTTTCTTTCTTTCTTTCTTTCTTTCTTTCTTTCTTTCTTTCTTTCTTTCTTTCTTTCTTTCTTTCTTTCTTTCTTTCTTTCTTTCTTTCTTTCTTTCTTCTTTCTTTCTCTCTTTCTCTCTTTCTCTCTTTCTTTCTCTCATTCTTCTCATTCTCTGTCTCACTGCGTTTGCATTTTCCTGGATTCTCCACACTGTCCGTGAGACAAATTACGCTCGGTCGGCTTTTGGGGGGAAAGTCAGATATTCCAACTGGATATTCGGTGGATACAGCAGAGCATGCATTATTCTTTCTAAAAGTTCTGGAGCAATTACTAATGCAGACAGCCTTACAGTAAACCTCTTGAGCGGCTTACTTTCATAAATGATTTTATTCAGGCCTGTTTTTGATTTCCTGCATGGCACATCTGTACATTAACATGTCCATTAATAATGCACATAAAGAGACAGGCTTTTACTTCGCGTTATCCTCCCTTCACCCCGGGTCAGGTCACATGTTCAGGCCAGTAGTAGTTGAGACATTATATCTTGAGTTGAAAATGTTATGATCTTTACCTTTAGATACAGAGGTATTTATTCAATGATTTATTTTATTGTCTTCGCCATCACAGCGATATTTAAGCTATTTTTCACGTTTTTTTCATCTCTAAATCCAGATATCTTTATTGAAATGGTTCAATATGATATTTTGTTGAGGCACGTCAGTAAAGCACTCAGGGCTGAACACACTTTTTTCCCCCCAAGGTTCCCATGAGACCAGTCCTGCTGATTTGGTGGGTTTTGACTGATGCTTTGGTTTTAATTGACATTTCCCTGAAAGGAGGGAGGGTTGGGGTGAAAAGTGTGACCTCAGCAGAAATGCGAATCCCGCTCCACATGTCTAAACGCCTCCTCATCAGTTTAATTTTATTTATCTCCCTTGCATTTGTTTCTTTGTACATTCATTTGTTCTTCGGGGACCACGATGCAGATCGTTCTCCGGTCACTTCATACTAAATTCAGTATGAGGAACACTTAAGACGGGGTGATCACAGAGGACAACGTTAGTGGATTTCAATTCATGAATGATGTAGAGGTCACTGTGATACTTCACCAGCTCAGATCTAATGCTTAGAAGATGGTTCAGTTGCAACCAATGGGCTTTGAACTTGATTTTAATTAACAATAATAAAAATATAGAATATGACCAGCCGTATTCAGTAACACAGGACAGTGACGTGTGCTTGGTAGGAGGACATTTACAGATCGTGATGCTGTTACTTTGAGTTTGTGAGTTTTGGCAGATATTGTGATTTGAGGTCTGGATGAGATGCGGTCTGACTGGGATGAGGTCTGAGGGGTCTGTTTCTCGACACCCAGCAAAATTCTACATTGTGATTTTGAAAAAAACCGGCTGCATAAACACATATTGTGATGGATGTTGGCACTAACTCATTGCAGTGTTTCGGAGTTCCCGTATGTAAGTGATAGTATTGCATTCAGGCCAAATCTAGAGTTGCTTCCATAAGTTCTTTCTACGGGAATGTTGCATCTGCATTTTTGTAGAAGCCAAGCTGTTGATCCGGCTATCTGTGCTGTGACTCGTTTCCAGTCGTAAAAAAAGCACGAGTCTGTGAAAAGAAATCACCTGAGATGCCGCCCCCAACTAATCACCTTCTTATGGAAATACACACAGTGCTTTGAGTTAATTGAGAGGAAACAAGACGGACAGTTTAGTCAGCACACTCTGTTATCTGAGTGCCTTTTCTTCACACTATCTGTGGCGGCGGCAACACAAAACTCTCCTCCGTTCATGCATCACTGGGCTGAGAAATATAAAGTAGTAATTTGGAGGTGTCTTTTCCTTCACGCTTGGTATACAGTGTCTTTCAAGCCGTCTACTTTGTCTTTCCATTTGTGGCGTCTCGCCATCCGGAAACTGTGGCCGGCCAGGCAGATGAAACACAAACAGTCGGGGAGGCTGCTCACTCACTGACGTCTCACACATGTGATGACCAAACACTACTTTTTCTTTTTTTCATTTCCTCTTTTTCCAAATTAGTGCTGATGAAAGTATTATGTCGTTATGCGAGTTGCAAGTTTCACTTCTGATTTTTTCCGTCCCTTTTAGATTTATTCCAGATCTCCTGCCACTAGGGGTCCTATTTAGGAAAAGCTTGCGGTTGGCATAAGAGGAACAAACAAGCTATGTGATGGACTGGTGTTGACCGCGTTACTAATGGGAGAGACAAGGCAGCGTTGTGAGACCATGAGAACTGCCTCCGCGTCCAACAAGTGTTCTCTAACTTTGGGGGCTCCGACATCCAGACCAGCAGCTGGTTGATCCTGCCTCGCTGTTTGCTCGTCACATGACACACAGACGGCTGTGTGTTTTTGTGTAACTCACTTCACATGTTGTCGTACAGTAATAACAGCTGATGTCATGATTGACAGCCCCGAACTGTAAATACAGAAACTATAGAAGCTTTATAAACCACAGGAAGCACATACAGTTTTAGGCATTTTCTTCCTCAACCAACTGCCACCCATCATCTTACTTGATTGTCATAAAAAGTGAATGTGAGAAACACCATGAAACACTGAAAAAAGAACACAAATAATATGAAATACGAAATGAAATACTATCTGAAATCATATTCCAGCTCTCGGCTGTCTGGTACAGTTACTCTGAAACATCTAACAATAACTTTTTCCACTGTTTAAGTGGGACAGAGTGTGGCGGTTGCACATAAGTGCCAACATTCATCTTTTCAGCAGTACACTATTTTAAACATTAAACTTAACGTTCTACTGTGAAGGTAATCTTAACATCATCCTTACAGTATTTCAGGGAGTTTCTTAACAGAATTCTCGATTCTTTAGTTTTTCTTCTAAAGGAGGAGTTTACGTCATGGATGTAGAAGCTGTGCATGAGAATTAAATCAACCAGAGATGTCAGTAAAACAGAAACAAAGTCGCTTTGAAGTGTTTATACGAACACGAGAGCACCTCGAACATAAGACGCATTTACCAGAATTTATGTTGTGTTTTATTCTGGAGTAGTTCTCAAACTGAAGTGGCCATAACTTGTGTGGGAGTCAGTTTTGTCCCAGTAGAGCCTCGGTCCACGTTTCTACTGTTCACTTTAACAGACATGCTGCGTAAGGCAATATAAATACAGTGAATGCTCAGCCACAACTACTGTATGTTGCTAGTACTGTTATTTCTTAACCATCTATTCACACAAAACAACTTAACTTAAAGCATATTTTAACGTGTTTTCTTTAGTCCATTTGTTGTTGTTTTTCTCTGAAGGGATTAAAGAAACCCAGACTGTTCTTGTATCTGATGTGTGTATTTTGAAACATGTTCACTGACCTGTGTTTCAGTTTTCTACTGGTGTTCAGCTGCTTGGTGTTGTCCGTGTTCTCCACCATCCCCGAGTACCAGAAGTTCGCCAACCAGGGCCTCTTCATCCTGGTAAGACCTCTCTCCTCGTCGGCATCCGTTCCCATCACTGACCTTCCTCACTTACCCGTGTGCTTGCATACGCACTGCTGTTGTTTGCCAGCGGAGGCAAAGGCAGCCATGTAAACAGGTGGGAGGATCCAGGTGTTGTTGACTGCGCAGGAAATCACAGACGCACACTAATCCCTAATAGCTATCCCATAATCGCTCCTCTTCCTCTGTGCTCCAGTTGCTTAAGGTAATGGACACTCGTTTCCCTCTTCTTAACCTGGTCCCCCCCCCCCCCCCCCCCCACCACCCTGCTCATCATTACATGCTATTTAATGGTCCGACTCTTGTCTTTCACATTCCGTCTGTTCACTCTTTCGATCAATCACCCAGCCATTAGCAGGCAATCAGCCATTAGCAGACTTTACTTACATGAACATTATGAACATTAGCTCTAATGACACAACGGTTCGCCCTAAACTGTCCGTCCAGAAAGTAAGAAAGACAAAAGAGATGAAGACAATACAGACAGAGGAGCGTGTTAATAGGCCGGCAGTGTTACCATAACAACTATCAAAAGCTTTAATAAATAGAGCGTAGGATTTCTAAATGAAGACTATACACATGAGGTGTTTCTTCCCACAAATATATATATATATATATATATATATATATGTTGTACTTTAGTAAGTGTGTGTGTGTGTGTGTGTGTGTTTTGTAGGAGTTTGTGATGATCGTGGTGTTTGGGTTGGAGTACTTCATCAGGATCTGGGCGGCGGGCTGTTGCTGCAGATACCGCGGATGGCAGGGACGGCTGAGATTTGCCAGGAAGCCCTTCTGTGTCATAGGTTAGTGTGTTTGTGACCTATACACTAACGTCCCACGCATGTTTGTGTGTTTGTGTGCGTGTTCACGAGAAAGTTGTGATATGTTATCACTGTCTTCTGCTCTTCCCTCCGTTTCCTTTCGTAACCTTCACAGACTTCATCGTATTCGTGGCGTCATTGGCGGTGATAGCAGCCGGGACGCAGGGCAACATCTTCGCCACGTCAGCCCTGCGCAGCATGCGCTTCCTGCAGATCCTGCGTATGGTTCGTATGGACCGGCGGGGAGGCACCTGGAAACTACTGGGCTCAGTGGTTTACGCTCACAGCAAGGTGGGAATGACAGGCTGCTGAATACAGGCTTCATTTCACACATGCTGTACTACAAACACATCCCTCTGGTTTATATGAATGGACTACATTTGTATAGTATAAAGATAGTTTACCAATGCATTGTAGCATACTGTACAACTTTATGCATTATAGTAAGAGCAGGAAGGAGAGAGTTGGCGGTGATGGTTACTAATGGGATAAAATAACCTAATGATTGTATGTGCTGAGTATGTGGTGAGTTATCTGATGACCAACTGTTACCTGAGTACACTCACTGCCCTCAATCACCAAACTCCCCGAAAGCAGCTAATTTTAGGCAATTAGTTGTTGGGTTTTTGTGCTGACCTAAACACCTGACACCCACCGGTTGGCTGCAGAACTCAGTCAGACCGACAGCGGCGATGATGATGAACTGATGCATCAGCTGTCTAAGCAGAACCGCGGAGCCGACGCAAAAGTGAACGCCGAGAGTGATGATGAAGACGGGAACGTAGCCAATAATGATGATAGTGAGGCAGTAATGACAGCGGGGATTAGGATGGTGAAGATGCGGTTGTTGCTGCTGACAGCTGTGATTGATTCCTCCTCTGTCTCTCTCACTCAGGAGTTGATTACTGCCTGGTACATCGGTTTCCTGGTCCTGATCTTTGCCTCCTTCCTTGTCTACCTGGCAGAGAAAGATGTCAACTCAGACTTCAACACCTATGCAGACTCCCTCTGGTGGGGGACTGTGAGTACTACATGATGCACAAATGTCTGTGGCATAAAGATTGTCTTTTTAACAAGAGAAATAATAGGATGTAGGTGCTTAAGTAATGGCTCTACTATATATCTTGTTGTTCCTCATCTTCCTATTAATACCACTTCATTCAAATTCACTTTGAAATATCAAATAGGTACATTTTGGGTTCAGGCTAAGTACCACCTTAGTTGCACCTGCAGTTCATGGACCATAATGGTGTCACCCATGTCTCCCGTGGGACACTCCCCTTGCCTCTCTGTGAGCCTGAAGCCACATGACCGTACACACAACCCACCTTTGTAGCTGTGCCATTGGCTGATATGTGTGTGGATGTATATGATTGGTTGTATTCCATAAGGTTTTCTGCTTCTTACCAACCCTATTTAAATGTTTGTTGTGTTTCACGATGACCCTGATGAAGACCATAAAACCTACATTTATGTTGTTTTATATACTACAAGTGTTGCTGGAGTTTTGACGGTTCTGACCGATTTTTCCTCTTCTCTTGGGAGTAGGTGAAGCTGTGCAGCCCCTGATTGTTGTCTTTTTTTTAAGCTTATTTCCCCCCCTCTATTTGATAGTGGTAACATAGATACAGACAGGGAAATGTGGGGAGAAATCAATGGTTTTCTGATCCTAAACTTCAGCTTCATATGAGAATGAGTCACAGTCGAGGAGGATTATGGACAGCTAACACAAATTTACATTGACATCATAGGTGAATCCCCACTAATCTATCATGTGTGTCTATATTTTTTAACCCCCAGATTACTCTAACAACCATTGGCTATGGTGACAAGACCCCTCGTACGTGGCAAGGACGGCTCCTAGCTGCCGGCTTCGCCCTTCTGGGGGTCTCCTTCTTTGCCCTGCCTGCCGTAAGTCTCCTATACATCTAAATATTCCCTCACAGCCCTGTCCGGTGGCTCCTCTCAGTCCGACCACAGATGCTCTACTGACTCTGTTTTGACCTCTGACCCTCAGGGAATTCTGGGGTCAGGCTTTGCCTTGAAGGTTCAGGAGCAGCACCGACAGAAGCACTTTGAGAAGAGGAGGATGCCTGCTGCCAACCTGATACAGGTAACGGCCACAGTGTCACGCATGGACGTTTTTCAAATGGTGTCGAATTAAGAAGCACACACACACATCTGTGTCTTTCTTCAGGCTGCGTGGCGTCTCTACTCGACGGACGCCAAACACTCCTATCTGACAGCGACTTGGTACTTTTATGACAGCATGTTGCCTTCGTTCAGGTGAGTCTACATCAGTCTACATGCTCAGCTTTGAGTGGATTCAACCGTCAGAAATCCACGGTTGTCGTTTATCAGTTGTTTGAAGTGTCGTAATAAATGCAGACAGAGATTTGAGAGTCGTATCACAAAACAGTGAGTTGTGTACATTAACTAGTGTTGTTTTGTCCCTGCACATACTTTCGCATTATGATGAAAACACACAACACACATCAGAAATGTTACCTTTTGTCCTTAAAGTACCCCACTTTGTTCAATTTGTGGGAGTTTAAAGGGGACATATTATGGAAAAATATAAATAGTTTTTAACATTAAAGCAGGATATTATGTTGTAGTAGAAACCCCAAATACAATTATTAACCTGAAAATTCATGATATCGCCCCTTTAAGTACAAAGGAATGCTGTTTCCTCTCATTTCTAAACATTATTTTGAATTTAACTTGGCCCACCACGATGCAATTACATTTTCATTATTATTTTTCCATGCCATGTTATATTTTTGCATTTATGTATTAATTTGACTAATTTTTTTATTTGCTTAAAAAGAGGGGAACATGAGAAACCCAAATAGAAACATTTTATTATACAATAAAAATGTCCACATATGTTATATCTCTCAAGTATCCCTCTTCTTTTGAGCATTTGGACCATTGGTTTGGCCTTTTTGTTTGAGTTTTTCCATATTTTGTTGTTTGTTTTTTGTTCATTTGTCATGTTTTTTTTTGTTTGTGTTTATTTGTGCACGTGTGGGTGTCAGAGAACTGACGCTACTGTTCAGTCACCTCCAGCGACAGCGTAACACCAAGAAGGTCCTCCACAACTCCTACAACACCCTGCTGTCTGGGCTGCGGCCCTACAGCCCCCCCTACCTGTCAGGGGACAGGTACGCACCCCGCCACCTCTCACAGCCTCACACAGTCCATCCCTACGGGTGATTGAACATCTCACGCTACACACACACACACACACACACACACACACACGACAGTAACAGCAGGTGCTTACTGAAGAGTACATTCAACAGGCGTAGAAAGAAAATCCAGGCTGCTTCCGGAGCTTTCTGCATGGATGTGTTGTGTATCTAACAATGTTTCACTAATGCTGATCTGAGACCACTGTGTTGCAGGTCCCCCCCCTCCCCTCTTGCTTCTCTGCATCTTTGTCTGCTTAGCTCATACTTGCCATCTCCAACGCCTCCCGCTGTTCACTCACCGGTTGCCTCTTCCTGTCTTCCTCTTTCTTTCCCTTTTATTTCCATCCTATCTTTTCCATGGCATCCATCCTCCATCTCCATCCTTCATCTGTTCTCAGGAAGGCAGAAGTTCCATGCAGGTTTGTTCTTCAAGTCATGAGCAGTGCTTGTGGGTTAGAGGGTATTCATAGTAAGTTAGTGTAAGCCTTAAACAAAGGTAGGAAAGGGCTGATTATGTAACCTGTGTATATATATTTCTTGTGCATGTGTTAGAGGAGAGAAGCACCTGAATAATACAAGTTTTGCTGGTAGAAGTCTTCAATTTGAGGAGCCGCTATCACTCCATGATGTTTACTGGGCTGTCTAGATGAATATACTCAGGTGAAACACTCCCTTTGCATGATCCTCCCCTCACCCACCGGTTCCAACCCACCTCCTCACTTCTCACCGTGTCTCCATAATCCAAAACTGCCTCTCAGAAGAACATTTTCTAGTTTTAGGTAACAGGAAGTGAAAAGGGCTATTTGGAATATTGAGATGTCACTCCTCACCCCTCCACCTCACCCTTTCTCCTTGGTTTTCTCCCTTTACTAAGTTTTTAACCCACCCGGGTTAACCACGTACGCAGGTTCTGTCCCTCAACTTCTCGACCACCTTCCCTCCTCCTCCCCCCCCATCCCTCCCTTATTCCACTCCTCTCCTCCCCTCACCCTCTCTCCCTCTGCCTTGTGTGTCTCCTCAGTCAACTCCTTTCTAAAAAACGGGGTCTCTTCCGGATTCACGCTGGCCGCAAGCAGAGGTATCCATGGCAACAAGCCTGTGCACGGGGCACGTTAAAAAAAGTCTATAACACTCCTACTTCACCTTTAACGTGCACATCCTGCTCACCTTCCCTTAAACACTTCAAAACTTGTGGACTGGCGTAGCTACTTGCTAAATGTTTATTTTGAACCACTTGAAATACCATAAACAGGCGATTTACTCCGGTCCACAAACGCTTGAGTGAATCCTCTTCTATGAAGAAATGCTCTGATCCTTTTTCCTGAAAGGATGTTTCTACAGCTCGGACTTTCCTGCTGGAGAAACGAAGGCTGTTTCTGCTTGGTTTGGCTTAAAAGTTGGGTTAAACCATCTGTTGAAAACACAACAGAAGTCCTCAATGGTTTATGACAATGAGACAAAAACACACGTTCCTCATTAGCTAACATAAAATGTTTCATCAAACGTCTTTTTGATGAAATGAGGAAAAAGAAATGGCTCAAAAATGTCGAAGTCAATAGAATTGCCCTTCTCTTGACTTCCTTTATGTTTTCAATTCAGTTGTTTGGCTGGTCTTTAGTGTCTTCTTGGAGAGAAGGCTTAAATGATTTAGCATGCTTTCCTATTTCAGATTCTAGCCATGTAACCTTTCAACAAAATCAGTACGTTTGTGTGCTGTATTTTTTAAAAGGATTTTAAGTGCCGGAATGTTTCCGTTTGCATGCGATCTCCTTTCAGCGTTTTGGAAAGATTCAGCGAAATTCATGGCCCTGAATGCATCCAAATAATTTGCTCGCTCGCCCAACAGCATGCAAAGCTCTCTCACACTATCTCCGCCTCCAGTCTAACCAGTAACTAACTGAAGCATTTCAGCTAGCTCATGTGAAATGCTGTTCCCACTAACCCCCCCCCCCATCCTCCAGCTATTTAAATTTTAATTTAAATGGCCACACGCACCAACAAAGAGTATATCATCGTAAAAAAGTGAGCGGCTTGGCTGGAATTGCTCCGTGGTGCATGATGTTTGCATTGCCTTATGGATCCGTGACAGTGTGTAACATGTAAGTGGCTCCAGAGAAGGAGCGGGCTCAAAGAGCATGCTATAACGGTCAATCTGTCGGAGAGAATGGGCGGCAAATGTCTTTCCTCCTGTAAATAGATTTCCTCACACGCGGGCCTGCCCTGGGTTGTTTCGCGTGGTGTACTTAATGAGAGACACCTTCTGTACGGCTGCACTTTGAAGCCGATTTAGTTTCATGCTTATTCACTCTGTGGAAGGGATTAAGGAAGCGTGTCTTTATTCTGATGCTAGGTGGAACATTTTTCCGCCGGCCCAGCACTATACTGCACGCCTTGAATCAGGTTTCAGTCTGATTTTGCTGAATCAGGTGCAATGATAGGCACATTAAATCCGCAGGGCAGAATCAGTTTTTAGCACTACTGAGTGGTCAAAGTGAGCTCACCTGTCCTTCACTGAGACAAACTGTCGATTTGTGTCCCTGTTTTGTCTGTTTGTCGACGAGTGTCTCTGATGTGAGGCCACATTTTGTTGTCTTACTTGTCTTTTACTAACTAACTCTTTTCTAACTAGCTCAGGCCGCCGTTCTGCTGCTCCCCTACACTAACACAGCTTAGTTTCCCATTAAGGTCAAAGGCATGGACATTGTGATCATTGAGAAAAAGCCTATTATTATCATCCAACAAGCCTGCCGTGCCTACAGACGTTTGACTACTTCATCTTTACCATCAGCAGTAAAATGGGCTTCCGGGATCGGATCCGGATGAACAATTCCCGATCATCCCAAACCATTAGGAGTAAAGCCTCGCCGCTGCCCCCGGGCTCCGGCGTCCGCCGCTCTCCCAGTCAGGAGAACGTCCCCGAGGCCACCAGCCCGGGGAAGGTCCAGAAGAGCTGGAGCTTTAACGACCGCACGCGATTTCGCACATCCCTTCGCCTCAAACCGCGTCCGCCTGTTGATGGTAGGCAACGCACACATGTCCAAACACTTCACACCCACAAGGATCTATAATGTATGATCTCTCTCTCTCTCTGTGCTGGCTCAGTAGAGGGGGTCGGGGAGGACAGCGTGGAAGACAAACCATATTGTGACGTGGCCATGGAGGACGTAATCCCAGCAGTAAAGACGCTCATACGGGCTCTCAGGTGAGTCCTGTGGTATATTATTGTAACAATAAAAAACGTGTACTCATAGTGTATTCGTAGGAGTTCATGTTAATCATATTTACTTAATAAAGAGGCTGGAAAGGGATCAATTACATGAATAATAGGGTCGACCATAAAGTTGGAATAATTTGCAAATGTCTTGTCTTTTAAAGTGCAAAACAAATGTTATGCATGAATACATTTTCACCTGGGTAATTGATAATAATAATCATTGGTCAAAAGTGATTACTGATGCATTTAAATAGGAATAAACAGAGGATTGTGTCTGAAAATTGTACTTCATGGGCAACAGTGTATATGGACTGTATAACTACAATAAGATATCATCACTCAAAATGTGCTCTACTCTAACTGTCGTGGTATTTTAGGCAGTAAAAGTTGTGAAGTGTGTCTCCAGGTTTACTGACCAGGCTCCTTACGGTTCAAGTCGGAGCTGCGGTGCCTCTGGTTATTGATAGAATAAGGTCACTTTGGTCAAATGAGAAACCCACACATGTACTTAGACGTGGGTGCTTCCTCGTGGTATTTCACCGCCTGCATTAATTAGTGAACGCGCTGCTCCTCCATTTAGGCGCTGCCGTGTGCGGATTCAGCTGACGGAGTAGAAACGTCCACTTAGGGGAAGTAACTGAGCCCTCCTGCAGCCCGGGTTAGTTCCCCCGTGTGACCTTATCCCTCTGAAGCGAAGCTCATTCAGGCTGGTCACCGGGATGGAGGAACACAGTACGAACGATATTGTACTGTTGGTAAATCTACACCGCGATTATAATAATGAGTAATTACTCATATGCTGAAAATCCAGATATCCCATAGGGTTACCAACAATATCACGTTTGCAACATACACATAAACACCAACACACTTGCAGAGTTTTTCACTGATGGTGGCAGGAAAAAAACTACAGTTGTGAGGATGTATAGAGCAGTGTGTGTGCTGGTAGTTCAGTTAATTTTAACCATCCAAACAATAAAAGTGAGGAATGGTTCCCTCCACTGAGGAGCCAGCTGGGGGGCAGCGATGCGCTCAGCTGTTTTATTTCTAGTGTCCATATTACTAGTAGGCAAGTACTACTACTACTACTACTACTAGTAGTAGTAGTGTGTTTTACTGCATAGATAGGCTTTACTTTCCCATCAGAAACGGTTGTCTGGCTGCAAATTAAAGCTATCACTGATTATGGATAATGACCTCATACAACCCTCTTCAAAAAATCAGAACCATCCCTTCAAACTGCTTTTTTTCCCGGCACAGTATAATTGTTTGATATCATTATGCCACTGATATTGTATGACCTCTCCTCCGGATTGCACTCGACTCAGCAGATGTGTCCGACTTCAGCTGCTTTGTGCTGCAAACAAAAGTAGAGAGGGAGTTCCTATAGGTAGTGCAGGTGTGTAAGCAGCAGGTGCTTCTCTGTGTTATACACACACACACACACACACACACACACACAAGCAGCAGTCTTGGCCAATTTCGTGATTGATGTTTATGTAACACAGAATTTCGCAGCAGGCCTTAGTGCTGAGACTTCACTTCAGAGAGACACATGTGGTTTATCAGTGCCCGGATAAATGCGTACAGTGTTCTGTTTGTGTACGGAGAGAAAGGCAAAGGGAGCAAGAGGAAGGGAGGAGGAGGAGGAGGAGGAGGAGGAGGATGGGAAAACAAGGCCTGATATCTTTCTGTGCTCTCTCCTCATGCACAAATCCAATACTGCACAAAACACACAATTCCTGCAGGTTTGCACTTTTGGATGAAGCTCCTACTTTTATTAAATAATTAGTTTGCTTCCAATTTTGAATCATTTGATCTTTAGTCAACGTCGTCAGTTTTTGTAGCGTATCCGTAATATATCTTTAAACTCATATATTTCTCTGTAAGAAAACACATACCGTAGCTTGTGTGCAGTAATATTTGAGGTAGGTGTATCTGGCGAAGGATCAGACTTGCCCCTGCAGTGGCTCATCCTACTCGCCCCACCTAGGATTGGTGTCAGCATAACAGCCATTGTTAAGTCATAGATTAAACCATCCCATTGGAGACGATCGGGGATCCACCTTTGCTGAGTTGCAAAAATAATTTGCAAGAGCTATGTAAGCATATTGGGGGCACAGATGAACCCCCCCTCCAATCATTGCTGTGTTTTAACGTCTCAACTTCCTTATATTAAGAAGGTGTAATGTGTTTCAGTGAGTCGTGCCAGCTGTAGAGCACCACTGCCAGTGACTGTTGCACCACAGGTGGACGTTTTCTGGGGCAAGAGAGGGGCCACGCACAAACCTGACTCTGTATTATGAAAGCCATTTCACAAAAAAAAAGAGTCAGCGTTTCCAAGAGGGTGCAAATGAAAAGTCCCTCCCTCCCCTCCCCCGGAGCATTTCCTTCACCCACACCTGAGACCCACCCTGGCAACAAAAAAAAAATCTGCATCTACCTGCAAAATAAGAAAAGACTGCCTGCAATAATACCCCGAATGCAGGAGTCATCAAGAAAACGGAGTGCTGCGTGAGGGGAAGGACGCGGAGACCAACACTCCTCCTCCTCTCCTTCCCTCACTCTTCCTCCTTTGTTGCGGCGCCGGTCGCTACACAAAACCATGCGCTGCATGTGGCTGCTGTTAAATGCAAGCGCTGCAGACCTCGAACAAAGGTCACGGTGGCGATTTCAGAAACTGACCCCTCGCAAGTTTAGATTTCACCTGCTAAGCCCACGTGTGTGTGGTTGTGTTGGTGTGTGTGGTTGTGTTGGTGTGTGTGGTTGTGTTGGTGTGTGTGTGTGTAGGTGTTGTGTACACAGATGTGTGTATTTGTGACGTTTTCCTCAGAACAGCTGAGTGTTTCTGATCTTCTGCTTCCCGGACTCTTTTCATGTGATTTCTTTTCTTCCTTTCCGTGAAGGCAGGTGGGAGTATTATAGTGGACTTAGTCATCTGGTTGCGCGAGATAGGATTTCCTCGTCCTCCTTTAACCTTCTGCCCCTTTCACCCCTAAGTTTTACTTTCCCATCACGGGGTGGCGTGACAGCTTCGGCGCGTGTGTTTTCTCTTGCTTCCATTTGGTGTTTCCGGTGCTTCTGCGGAGCAAGCATCCCTGAGCAGACTATCGTGTAAGTGATAAGGGATTTGACACAGAATGCCAGCCACACACACACACACACACACACACACACACACACACACACACCCACCCACATGCTTAAACTTCCCTTCGCTCCCTTCTCATAATCTCTTACACATCCTCCACTCCCTCCAGACGACCTGGCTGAGGATGTTGTCAGATATGTGATTGCCGGCTGCAGCAGTGCTGGGTCGACATTCCCCTCACATTGGGATGTGGGTGGTGACGTGTGCACTGGGAGTGGAGCAGCTGTGGTCCACCAGGCACCAACATGGTTGTCATACTGACAAAACAGCAGGGGAAGCTCAAATAGAGGGGTGTGTGTGTGTGTGTGTGTGTGTGTGTGTGTTGTGTGTGTGTGTGTGTGTGTGTGTGTGTGTGTGTGTGTGTGTGTGTGTGTGAGGATTTGTGCTAATTGCTGAAACAGCAAATACTAATAAGCAACTGTCTCTGGGAGACGTTGTCATCATCACAATATATCCACATGGTTAAGTAGGGGGGCGACTCCGCTCCCTTTATGGGGCTGTTTGTGAACGATAAGGTCACTCTGACTGTAATTAATCTCGTTAGTCTCCTGCATCGTTTGATAACCGTCCTGCCCTTGCATTTTTTCCAAAGGTTTACCGTACGTCCATGCGTGGGTGTCGCCGTGTGATTTAAAGGTGTTCGGAGGCGAGATAACAGCGAGTGTGTTTGTGCAGGATCTTAAAGTTCCTCGTGGCCAAGAGGAAGTTTAAGGAGACGCTGCGTCCGTACGATGTGAAGGACGTGATAGAGCAGTACTCCGCTGGACACCTGGATATGCTGGGCCGCATCAAGAGCCTGCAGACGCGGTATGTTGCACGAAAACCACATTGAAAAAATGTCTTGGTGGTTGGTTTAACAAAAAACAAACTAAGCCTGCATCATACTTATGGTTATCCCTTGTTTTTGTGTGAAAGGGTGGACCAGATAATCGGGCGAGGAGCCGTTCAGTCCGATAAGAAAACGCGCCCTGAAAAGGGAGAGAAAACGCCACCAGAACTGGATCCTCTGGATGAGCTAAGCATGATGGGACGTGTTGTCAAGGTGGAGAAACAGGTAACAGTTATATGGCATTTGTGCAACTAAATATATATCAAATCTCAATGAATTGCTTTCATTCAGTCATGTAGATCTAAAAAAAAAAGCTGCCATAAAAAGAACAGGAAGTGCAATAAAGTGAGAGCAGGAAATGATGTAATTTAGCATTTAAGAGCTGAAGTCCCGGTTCAACTAACCCGGTGGATTTTCTTTCATCGGTCTTTCTTTTCTGCAGTTACCAACAGGATTTACCAGCTAAGACTCATGACAAATGTTTTCAAAAGCTAACAAATGACGTTGTGTTTAGAACATCTGATAAGAGAGACTTCATTGTCATCCAACATCAGCATTTGGGTCCGTGAAGTATTTATGGGTATGGATAGAAAACATGTTTCATCTTGTTGAACTAGAGAACCGAAGAAGGTTGACACGTGTGTGTGTGTGTGTGTGTGTGTGTGTGTGTGTGTGTGTGTGTGTGTGTGTGTGTGTGTGTGTGTGTGTGTGTGTGTGTGTGTGTGTGTGTGTGTGTGTGTGTGTGTGTGTGTGTAGGTTCAGTCTATAGAGAACAAGTTGGACCTCCTGCTTAACTTCTACTCCCAGTGCCTAAAGAAAGGCTCATCCCACTTCACCCTGTCCTCCCTCCTGGACCCCGACCTGACATCAGACTACCACAGCCCGACGGACCAAAGAGACCTCTTCCCCTCCGCCAACACACTCAACATCTCTGAGAGTGGCAACTTGGACTGACAGTGAGCCGAGCAGTCTCTGGGCTGTTCTAAACACAGACACAAAAACCCTTTACAAGTACGTCTTCCTGCGGCTGAGTCACTTTGAGCAGCCCGACCTTAATGCCATCAATCATTTCATATCTGTCCGGGGGGATTTTTACCCTTCCATCTCATATCGGCATCCTCAAATCTTTTTTCCCTGAAGTGAATGTTTCCAGAGCAGATACAGACAGAGGCCACTAAGTGGCGCCACCTGACAAGGAGCCTCAGCCAAAGCTGCTCACCACAGGCCTCCCAAGCCAGGACGGAGATGAAGAGAGGGGACTAGACTACTGAACCACTTCCACCCACTCAGCTCATGATATATATCTATGCCTCCTTTAAAACTGTAGATAATCAGAGATTAAGCTTTTAATTTTTTTTAAACTTTGGAGAACTAGAACTTTGCCCCCTCCCCCCTCATCATCATTCTGAGCTGCTTGATTCGATTGACGGAGAGTTTGCTGACTCACTCGACATAAACAGTGCCGGGTCATCTGCTCAGAATGTATCGGATCCCACCTGCAAATTTCACACCATCAGACAACTGATTAATCACCAAAGGAGCCGTCGATACCGAAAAAGCCGGCTCCCTCGGACCTGGACCGGCAGACTGGGATGACGGGGCCAAAAGCACAAAACCTCCACGGTACATGTTTGCATCAGAACAAGGGACTTTTAAAGGAGCCTCAACCTGAGCTGGAAGAATGCATTGGAGTGACTGATGCGTACGATACTTTGTTTGTTTTCATCTCCATTCCGTCTCTCAGGAGTTTTTTCTCCAATAAGCCCGTTTGCAAAAAAAACAACTAATCTAAACCATTCTTCCCTGTCTGGCTGACATTGAAGCGAGGAACGCCCCCTATTTATTAGGATTTAATAGAGCCTTTCACAGGTCCAAAATCTTTGCAATATATTTCACCTTTAATCCTCTCTGTCTTGCAGCCCCCCCCCCCCCCTCCCCATGCATGCATATTACTGTAGATAAAACCTCATTGATCCCCAGTCAGAAATGAAGTCATTCATGTCACGTCACATTTTCTGCACTGCTCCTCATCACTCCCATCCAGCCCTCAGCTGGTCTACCTTTCTTACAGGACGGTCATTCTCACGAGTTCCCACGAGATCTCACGAGATCTCACGAGATCTCGCAGCAAACCTGGACGTGACGTGGGAACATTTTGGCCAGTTTTAAACAATGATCGACCTCCAAGGCATCCAGACCCAAACGCATGAGTTCCGAGCCGTTCTCCTCATGAATGCATGTGTCTTAGGAAATGGTTCCAGCTACAAAGGGGCAGGGTGCAGGTTTGGCACCCACGGGTGCTGCTGACGGTCGTTGCCTGTCCACGTTACTCTGTCTTTTTCCGGGTTCTTTCTCGGTGGTATTTGATGTACAGTTAGCACTCTGTGCTTGTGGACAAAACTGGAGTGCACTAATGCACACACACACACACACACACACACACACACACACACACACACACACACACACACAATGAAAGCAATTCCATTTCTTAATTACTTTGGCACTTGATAAATACATCACCCTTTTTTATCTTCGCGTGTTGATTTCCTTCCTGTCGTTCTTTTTCATGCTCTGGATTTTGCGGAACAAATAATGGCAAAATCTTCTGTTTTTATAATGATTTGGTTGTTAATCCAGCTAGATATTACATTTAAATACATGTAGCATTTGTTTGTAAAGTCGAATCGTGGATGACACGACTGTAACTGAACCCAGCCGATTGAACCAGGTTCACACTCGCCGAGCTCCCGTGTGTATTACTTTTAGACTCGTCAAATAATTGCTGCCAGCTTGGACTCAGAAAACATTCACGTACTGTATTTGGCCAGTGGAAACAGTTCTCCCGTCCCTGCAAGTGATTCATTTATTTGTTCCCGGTCAAACCAGTTGACTCAGGTGCTCCATTTCCCCATTTAAGCAGTGAATGTACATCCCAGGTCAGTCTACTTAGGTCTATTCATGATCTGATGACATGAGGAGCTTGTTATAGGCATCATACTATTGCCACATTCGTTTCATAGAGAAGCTTCATTCTTTGGCCTAAACTAGAGCAGAGATATGTTAGAGACACTTCAGTGTCACCTGGAATGTTGAGTTCCAGGGAAAATGTGAGAGCGCTGTATTGCATGTTGTTGTTAGAGGTGGCCCCGGGATCAGAAGAAAAAAAGACGTGAAAGGAAATGTGCCTTCTATGTCCTCGTTCTGGAACCGATATGGTGCAGCTTTCTGGCTCAAACTTAAATATTAATGCTGCCTTGGGTGTCACATAAGGATACCCATTTCCTTCCAAAACATTGATCTAACAAAAGAAGCACTGACGTTGTTGAATATGTAATTTTTAGGGTATTAGTCTTTTCTGACTGCTATAACCTTTGATATTTTCGGAGAACTTTACTGTACATTTAGCACATCATCGTTACTCTGCCGGGGGCCTCCTCGCCTCCACACCCTTACTGTATTTAAACACCACTTAGACTCGGAGGCATGGACATTTGTATCGTCACCGGAGATTCTGCAGGCATGTCACGTCACGAGCATGTCACATAGAGAAGTATGGCTTCCACACAACTACCTCTGAGGCCACTGGGGGCGCTAGTCTAGAAAACCTTAGTATGAGAAACAGTAACTGATTGTCTAACTGACTGAATGCTATGCATGACTCAATCTGCACGTTCTCTTCTTCCACGCTGTTACTTCGTCATGACGCCCCGACTCTCCATCATTCACTGACTTGCTGCCATTTGACATTCCAGCTCGTTGCCCTTTAACGGCTCTCTTAGGTGTTGGAACTGTTGTTAAAAACTAAACTGATCAAAGCAATAAGCAAAACGCTAAAAAAAAAGCCGACAAAGTCTTCCGATTCCAACTGATGTAGCTAATGGTCAATGAAATATGCCGCTTTATCGTATTTTCTAATCAAATGCACACCTCTATTTGATCTTTTACAGAGATGCAAAAATGTGTATCTGCTGAGTGTAGAATTAGCTCACTTGACTAACTTATTAATTTATTTGTTTCAATAAAGCTCTTTGAACTGTATGTTGACTTTGGTGTCTTTTTTTTTGTCCAAACTGTTCTTATTAATCAAGACCTTTTTTCACAGCAGCCACTCCGACACGTCATTGCAGGGTAAACACAGGTGTAATTAATAACATTAATTATATTAATGTTATTACACCTGTGTTATTCGGTCAAAATGGGTCTATACTGTTTGACATTTCTAGAGCTATAGGCTTCTATTGCAGGGGGTTGAAATAATTATTATTCATACACAATCAAAGGGAGATGCATGGCCCATCAATGCAGTCGTTTGAAAAATACTTTAATAGAACAAAATAGTGAATCCTTCATCTTTGTAACTCAAACTGGATATTCAAAGTTTAAAACTGAGTGCTGGGTATGGCTCCCAGTCTGAGCTCACCTGTTTCTACACACACACACACACACACACACACACACACACGTGTCCACCAGGAATCTGACAAGCTCTACAGGACAACTTCCACTTCTTTGCCGTCACAACGTGAACTTCCCGACACCGTAGCAGTGACAGAGCAGAGTTGTGTGGCGTTTCAAGGGGTCGACGATCAAATAGGCAAATGTCTGCTCCTCCTCTCGTCTCCCGGGGTAACGACGTCCAGACTCATCCTGTGTCAATGAAGAGGATAATTCAAGTAAGCCTCTTGTGTATGTGAAGACAGTGCAAGTAAGAGCTGCAACTTAATGTCACCTTTAACATTGTATCGGTTACAATCACTTCAAACGGAGCATCAAAGCAGATTGCATTCTTTATTATCTTAAAGTGGCGTTGAATCATCAGTAATGAGAAGTTCTGCAAACTTAAGACATTCAAGCAATCACTTACATAGGCACAGACTTTGAGGACTGTGGAGACGACGCTGATCTTCTTAGTCTCAGGATCCTTCTGAACACTATGTAGTAAAAGGTAGAATCACAACGTTATTATTAGATCGTGATGTATCTAATAACCTGATCTCAGGTTCTGCCCACCTGATCAGGTCTTTGTAGATTTGCTTCGTGGAAGCGATGTAAGGATCGACGGTGTCTTCGTACTGACAGAGCTCTCCCCCGAAACACAGGTGCTTGAACAGGCGAAACAGGAGCTCTCCTCGCTCCTCCCTCCCAAACACATGGTAGTGCTCAGAGTCCTCCTCCTGCAACATCTAGAGGAGGAGAGGGGGGGACTGAGTCCATGTCAAATAAGACGGAGGGCGGATGGGCGGAGGAGAAAAGAGAGCGAGACCTGTCTGAGCTCATCATAGTCGGGGTGGACATCATGAAAGCATTTCACTATGTCTCCAGAGGGCCTCAGGATGCCACAAGAGTAGATTGGGTCAAACAGCTCCATGGAGACCTTGGTGCACGGCACCTGCTCCACATCAACAGACACCACTGTGTCTATGCAACAAATGCACACACACGCAAAAGGTCAAAGACATTCCAGCGAGATTTAACTGGCAATATTGTCCAGTAGATGAGATCTATTTCCTACTATCAGTGATGAAAGGAATTTCTGGAGGACATGACATACCGCGGGGCGCCCAGCCTCCGGCCTCCATCTTCCTCAGACCGGATACCACGTTGGGATCTCTGAAGAAACACTGCAATTACAGAGAGACGTCCAAAGCATTCAAATAGAGAATATCAAATATCAGAACAGACACCTGGCATCACAGTACTCATGTAAAAACATCCACATCAGAGGTTATTCTGTCATCTCAGACTGAGCATTAACCTCATTCATCAGGGCGGGGCTTACCTGTGCAAACGTCTCACTGTTGTAGGGGTAAAAGCACTGGTCAAAGCTGTAGGACTGAGCTGAGATCCTCCCCAGCATGGACCTGAAACACACACACACAACACACACACACACATACACATTACACCTCCACACAGACAGGAGCTGTAAAGTTGTTGTTCAAGCCAGCTAAATCCCATACGTCACCATTTCATCAACAGGTGTAAAGTATCTCGGTCCTCCAGGAAGGAAGGCTTCTTGGAGGGAAGGTGGCGAAAAGAAAACGTTTTCTCTAACGCGTCTTTCTCTGCCATGTTGTTTCTACGCTAGCTTTTAATTGTTAGCAGCCTACAACAACAGCGAAGTCTCGCTCGTGCGAAAAAGAGACCTAGACGTTCACGGGCCAATCAGCAGCGGGTGTGCTTCCCTGACAGCCAATCAGCGTCCAGTCTGTATACGAGGGCGTGTTTGCTCGCGCTCTCTCCCCCCCCCCCCCCCCCCCCACCCCATCTCAGACAATTTGTGTAGTGTTGCCTTGACAACGGACAATGGCGGCTTTGTGGCTAAAACATTGTTCGTTTGTTGTTTTTAAAGAAAGCTAAGCTAGCGTTAACGTCGTCGTTTTTTTTTATTTGTCCTTCGTTTGAATTTGGCTTAGTTCACTCAAAGTGTAGCGGCGGGGATAAACGTTCCCCCGCAGGAGGACAGGCGACACGACTCAACAGCCACCAGAGAGCATCCTCGTCCTGCTGCAAAACAACAGCACCAGCCTTTAGATCGCTCTTTGCTCTCTTTCACACAGCAGCAGGGATTGTGTCACAACGTGAGATAGGTATCCCGTCAAGGTGTAAGTGAGGACAATAAACTGCTGTGAGGAAATCACCTTTCATTCAAGAACATGCATGTGTTTGATACAACAATCTCAGGTCAAGGTGAACCTGCTCCCTGTTCTGGGTGGTCCTTTACTCACAGCAGTTTCACAAGAACAAGCGAGTAAGTCGACCTTGATTTGAGATGATTAGACAACATTGAGGCTATTAATACTTTTTTCATTCGTAGTTCCTGTATTTCTATCTTTTCCCCCTAAATAACCCCCCTTGATAGAGTTTTTTTTTAAGCACAGATATATGTTTTGATTCACTCTTGGCTTCACATTTACCCCAGATGACTTAATGTTCTTATGTAAAAGTCGTTCAATCTGGCAGGAACACCTGAGCTCCACGAACACAAAGGGCAAAGGCCTCTTTTACCACCAACCTTACGTTTATAGTTTATTGCTTTTTCTGCCGTCACATCCAAAGGGCACTGTCTTCTCACCAGCCCAGATGATGCTGCAAACGTACATCATGCATGTACTCTGGTCAACCTCCCCCTCCTCCATCTACTCCTCGTACAGATCCCTACACATATTTTTATACATCCTGGCTCAAATGCTCATTTCATTCCCAACATTCCAGGACGGTCGAGGATGTGGGATCCTTTTGATCCACATTCCAGTGTAGGACACCCAGACCCCGATATTCCCTATGAGGAGAGCCAAGAATATCTGGCGTCATGATAATGAAACAGCAAACCACAACAATGTTGACTTGTCATTTGAAGCGGTTAAAGTTGCAGGTTGCAGATGTTAAAATGTACCATCACTCTTCTGCCTGACTCATGACTTATTATGATGTAATGAACTAATTAGCCGTATGTTTAATATTAGACTATGCCCAAAATACTGATAATAATTGGAGAAATAAACTGAATGCATATTTTAAATGTGATATTCTCATAAAGAAAACAGACAGGGATAATCTAGCGTGTCTAGACGGTGAAGTGGAGGATGTATCAAGGGCCAAAGACGGAGCTAAATGGGAGAGAAAATTGTACCAAATTGATACCGTACAGATGTAATGAAGTCAAGTCATTAAAGCAAAACTGTTGTCCCTCATTGTCTGATGATTGCTGCCTCGTAATTGCACTTGAGTCACGCTCATTAGATCTATGAAAACATTCAAATGTGTCAGGAAGGAAGGCGAGGCAGGTGAGAAGACCTAATAGCTGAGGAATGTCTGCAGTGATTTTATGTTTCCTCATCGGTTATACAGTTTCAAAAGCAGATAACCTTTTCTCATATATGTATATATGAGAATATAACACTTTGTTGAATGATTGCAATTGCATGCTGGGAGCTTCTCTGCCTCGTGTCCATAGAGCAGCCTTCAGTGTGTCTTCAATCATGATAAATATGGCCACAAACTTAAGATTTGTCGTTTTATTAAACTATAAGTAATATATTGGATGCAGAATTAATTATCATTAAATTCATTCATTATTATTCATTGTTTATTTTTTTTACATGCTGAGATGCTCACAATTCACTCATCCAATTGTCATAATATAATAAAAACAAAACAAAACAAAAAATTCGTTACACACACGGAAAGGATGATAATGCTGATGATGCTTTTAAAGGCTCATTCCAAACACGAGCTGTTATTGTCAGAAAAATTGCTGATGTATGTGACTGGACTAAAACTTATTCTCATATCTCATCGCTCCACTCACACAAGTCTCTGCCTCTGCAGGATGAACATGCTGTAGTAGGGTTGTGTCTTAACAGTGAGATAATGGAAAAAAGAAAGAGAGAGGGGGGAAAAGAGAACGCTAAGGCCCTGTCCTCTGGGTAACAACAATATTTAGATAAAACAACTTGTGGGTTAAGAGGGCCTTGGTGGTGTGACTCCTGGTTGGTAAGTGCACAAATGATCATGTTTCAAGGCCCAACAACGTTATCTGACCTGGACTGTCAGTGCAGGTTGTGCTCCCTATTCCCAGATGTCGCTCAAACAATTAAGAGGCTTAAGGTGGCTCCAGTTCACAACACGTCCAGCCAGAAAAGCCTTCAGGACCATTTCGAAACATGTCATCATATCATTTTCACAGGATCAACCTTTAGTGTTTTTTACTTGCCCTCAACTTCTCGCAAACAAAGGAAAAACCTTCTCAAACTAATGACTTATTATCTCAGATGACATACTCTCAGTCATTATTTTAAGAACATATCTAGATCTTTCTGGGCTTCTAACATTTGTTAGAGAAATGTTTGATTACCATTTAAAGTAATTGATATATAATTTATTATATATATATATATATATATAAATATATATATATATATATATATATATATATATATATATATATATATATATATATATATATATATATATATAATCACGTGTGTGTGTGTGTGTGTGTGTGTGTGTGTGTGTCAAATGTTCACACATAAAAATGTTAATGAAGAGGGTGTGTTTGAGGCCGCAGCAGCGCGCGACACTCCGCGACCGGAAGAGATGTGTTCAAAGTGTTGACGATCAACAGGTGCGCCCTGTGTCTGGCTAATTGCTAACATGCTAACATGCTCGCCGAGGAACTTCGCGGAAACCTTCAGTCCGGTGTGTTGTGAGGACTTTCTGCTGCTTGTGCAGAGCAGCTCAACACTTTTTAAAACGTCGTCGTCAGAGAGGACTGGTTATTCAGCACTGTGGAGCTGAACGTATTATGCGGATTGTGGAGGACTTGGGGGCCGCACAAGACTCACAGGATGACGTACAGGCCGGTGAGTACGATGGAGAGCCCCATCGTTGCCTAGCAACGTAGCGTCGTGTGTACAAACTGAGCAGCTCTTATTTGCTGTACACTTGTGTGCGTGTGCGCGCGCGTGCGTGTCAGCCGGGTATATGGCTGGCTGTCTGTCTGCCTGCCTGCCTGCCTGCCTGCCTGTCGTCCTGCCTGTCTGTCTGCTCTGTCTGTCTGCCTGTCTGTCTGTCTGTCTGTCTGTGGACAGCTCACAACCATGCAGATGCAGTCACGAAACATTCTAGTGTGTAGTTGAGAGCAAACTTTTAAAAAACGTAATTTAGAAACGTTTCCTCAGAATACATTTAACTGACATACTTCTTACTTTTATCTAAGTAGCATTCATTTTTACTTTAATTTGTTTCGTATTTTACAAGAGTAAGCAGTAGTATTGCAGTATTCTATTACTCTTTCCATCCATGCTCAATAGTAGACTGTACACACATGTGTGATATGCCACTGCTATTGAGAGAGAGGAACAGGGAGAAAGAGTCGAGAACAATGGGAAATTCCTGTTGGAGTATTTTGACAATGACCGAATCAGTACCCGAAACGTTTCCTAATGATGTCATGGTGAGAGTGAACTTTGTTACTGAGCTCTTTTTTGATTCTGTTCAGTGCAGACTGACCTTCCCCAGAGAAACTTGGTTATTCTCCGTCGCTCTGCGCTCCTCGTTTCTATGGCGATGCTTTAGCGTGGATGATGAGAAAGGTTTCATCTCCGGTTATTCAACTGTTCGGCACAGTTGGTGTGTGGCTCCCATGTCATTCAAAATATTTGCTTTTAGAGGATGAGAGGATATTTGCCGTACTAATTCATAACACTGATAACATGTAATAACACGTTTTATTACATGTTTTTTTTAAAGTTATTTCAAGGTTTAGTGAGTTGCCTATTTTATAGTGGTGAAGCCCGCCCCTGGTGTTTTCTCCTGAACCAGTGTTTCTGACCGTGAGACGCCACAACGTTGGCGTGTGATGTAACTTTGTCATGGCAGGTGAATTGTATTGCTGAAGTTGTTTGTGAGAGCGGTGTTCGAGGAGCAGCAGGGCACGCAGCTGGGCCATTATGAACAGCCACGTTGTCAACGGGATGCAGACGAAACAAGAGATGGGAACATCAGAAATGAGAGTGACCTTGTTATGTCTTCCTCCAAGTACACTCTCTTCTTCTTTTTTTTATATCTTCTGTGTGATAATGTATCTAAAATATTCTGGGAATGCTAGAAGGGTCGTGCAGGGACACGCCGAGGAGGAGGAATATGGAGGAGGGGGATGAGACGGAGGTGGTATGGGAAGGTAGAGAAAGATAAGGACTTCGCTGATGTGGCTGTGTTTGAAAATGTCTGTGAGACTGTCTGGTCTGGGCCTCTTTGACCCAACGCCGCTGCCAGCGACGTCTGGAACGCGTTGATGGATAGCAGGTGCTGTCATCAGATGGTGACGGTCTTGAGGGGTCAGTGTTGATGGTCTTACAGGAGCAGTGTTGTGGTTTTACTGCCAAAGAGGTTTCAGCTCTTCAAGGGTGAGAGGTCAGAACCATTACATGTAGTGACTGATGCATTGGTTTGGACTAATAGCTAATTATTTGACATATACGTTAAGGGTTTTTTACACAAAGAAAAACACACACGACAAACTGTCTTTAGCAAATTAATGTTTGCATTACTCGTATCATATCATAACTAGGCCAGAAAAGGCTGTTTGCTTCCACTTTCCAGTCATCACAATTATGATTTTTTCCCTCCATGAACACCATGGTTTCTGCACTCGGGGATATACAATTGGCTGATTGTTCTTCGGTTTAAAAAAACAAAAAAAAACTGTGGATGATTGCTATTCCATCATTTCTGGAAAGGAAGCTGCATAAATAGAATAACATCTGTAGATGAGATAAGCAGTTAGTCACACAATAGTTTTAAATGGTACTTATATTGATCAGGATTGAACTGAGGAATTTTGATTAACATGTATTTTCTCGAAAGAGGTGATAAGATGCTCTAGTTTTGTCAACACGAGAATGTCAATGGTTTCCATTTAAAAACGTGACGCAATGGCATTTTACAGTAAGTGCATTTCACATTAACAACGCTTTCCATTTATATCCTTTGTGTTCAGATTCGATGGCTCTCTATCCCCCTTGACATTTTTGAGACAACCCAAACACTCTCCTCGTCCTCGCTTCTCAACACTTCTGTTTGGCCCGTTTCAGTCCTGGTCTCCGTGGTGACGGTCCGTTTATGACTGCCCCGCGCGGAACATGATGCTGGATTTTCCGCAGGCGTCCCGGAATGTAATCTCAAGTCTTTGCCAGCCTGTTGTCGCCTCTGAGGGAGACAATCTTGCTCCTGTGACACTGACTGGTAAACAGCGAGGGCGCTGCTCATTCCGTCTCTGCCTGCAGGCGCCTCCTGCCCTGCACCCAACACACCTACCTGTGATCAGGCATGTGTTTCTATGCTTAAATACGCCACCGCAAACTTCCTGTAGCCGGTGAGTCCCATTGTGTTTGAGCACAAACCACTGAGGCCAGAGGGAAACTTGTAAACTTACTGGACTAACGGAGGAGTGGGAGAAAGAAGAGATTAAATTTCCAGGGAATGTCTGATATTGACCTGATAACACTCAACAAGCCATTAAAAAAACTCTACTCTACCAGCATAAACAACCACATTGATTCAAACGGAGATATTTCACTGTGGGGATCAGTCGTTGGCTTGTGAAGCAGTTGTGCAAGTGAGAGAGGATAAACAGCAGAGGTGAGGAGCGCTGCTGATGCTGCCGCCCTCTGAGACTCGCTGCTGGCTTTCTGATCTCCAGTCTGCTCCAAATCAAACAGGACTCTTCCTCAGGGTCAAACCTGCCCCCACTTTGGAAAAGATACTTAAAGGAAATGTAGCTGAGTACGAGTCACGCTGGGATGAGTCACTGCTGAGTCAATTGATGGGACACTATCTTGTGTAAAGTGGCACTTTTACACACCAGCATGACAACATACTTGAACTCATGACCGGTATTTTGTGAACTTTAAAAGTCATGATCCCATGTTGGCTACAGTATGCTTTAGCACAATGGTAGGTTGGCATAGCTGACAGGCCCAGACACAATGGCAGAGTAAAATATGAATGCAGTGTATTGTTAATGTTATGTGTATGCAAAGTAAAAACATTTAGATTCACCCCAACAAGTGTGATTGTATTGTGATTAGGAGGGTATGACATCATAGAGGTCCATAGAACAGACCTGGTGGATGTATTATCCTCGCCTTCAGTGAATGCTTGGGTGGGTGAGTGTAGGGGTGACAGGTATTGAGCGAGGGTGTTAAGACCACCAGCTGGGTCAGTCCCTGTGGAGGTGGGTGTGAGGGGGATGGAACATCACCTGATGCCTCCTCTTGTCTTTTTGTCTAAAGTGAAGAGATGACATCATAGGCGAGGGAGAGGGTTTGCAGTGGAGGACGAGTCCGTGAGGTGCTTTTCCTTTCTTTTTCCAGCGGATACAGACTTCTCAAATCTGGCCCGGTCCTCATACAAGCGTTTCCTTCGCTGTCCAGCATTGCTCCCTTTGGAGGTCAAAGAATCTTTCCCCCAAATGAGTCTTCCAGTTGATTGTTGTGTTTTTTTTACGTAAGTTGTCGTGATTTCAACACAGATCGAGCGTCTTATCTGCAACACTTTTGTCCTTCCATGGAAGCGCCTCTCCCACAAGCCTCTGCACGCCACTTACAGTAACACTCGCAGCATCAAAATGTTGGATGTCTCACTTAATAGACAAAGAGGCACCTGAAGGTTCTTGTTCTTGTATGTGTAATCTTTGGTTCGGACAGTATCGTAGGGTTTAATTTCAAGAAGTCATATATCATTGGATTTGTAGTGTTTGATGGTTTCATATGTGAGACAGTTAATTATGAATGTGTTGTAAGTGCTATTCTAGTCTAGTGATGTTAGTTAGCATCAAAGAAAGATCTACTCTCCGGACTTGAACATGACTCTGATCAGCTGTAGATTAGCTGAACCTGTATCTGCTGAGCTTGTAATTCACAAATCTAATCAAACAGATCTTAATTTTGCTGACTTAAATGAAGTGCAGAGATTTTTTAGCAAGGTTTTTTATTTTTTTCCGAGAACTGAATGAATCAGTCTTCCACTACTCAGTCAGCAATAATCAATCGGCAAGTCAGTGGTTTCACATTCAATATGAATCCGATGTGAGGGCGTCTGAGATGACAGACCGTCTCTGACATCCTGCGATTCACGCTGAGCGATCCATTTTTTTTTCATCACATGACAGGGGATGTGTTGGAGCTCGATGGTGACTGATGGCCTTCCTCTGGGTGTGTATGCAAAATTATAATATATACACACAGACCTTATGTCTAACCAAAAACCCATTTAAAAAACAAACATTGATTTAGAGACAAAACAATATTAACATAATTATAAACTGATTTAATGAAAATCCATATCTGCAAAAAGTTCAGTGACTTCCCAACCATGCAGTCATGTGAACAAAGGTCTTCCTTTCACCATCCCTGTCTTTACTGCACTGACAGGTGTGTCTTGGAGATCAGCAGAACAAAAACAACTAGCAATCCCCTCACAGGTCTGAGACCTGTTTTCCTCGACACGAGAGTGAATCTGAGCCTGAAACTGAGCCTGAACAAGTGGATTATAGAGAGAAAGGGGACTAGTATTATATAGCTGTATCTCATGTTCCACCCCGTGAAGCTGCATGTGTAAGGGTTATTTTGTTCTGGGCCTGAATCCTCCAAACAAAAGTACATCAACTGCTCTCAAAAACAGAACCGTGTCGTGCCATAACTCCAGCTGCAGAAAAGAGAGAACAAACAGTACACTGAATATTCTGGTAATCTCCCAAATGTCTGTGCTTCTCATCAACGCTAACGTGGGCGTGTTTCCATACACTTGCTGCTAACCAGCAAGATTGTGTATGTGCTCGGTCCACGTGTGTGTGTGTTTGTGCGTGTGCGTGCGTTTTTGTCTGTGCCACCAGCCCGCCCGTTGTTGTTTACCATCGGCTGCAGTCGTCCCGCGTGTTCCTGGAACAGGAAATGCACCCGAGGGTTGGAGATGGACATGAGTCCCCTCCTCCACCGGGTCAGGAGAGGAGACCTCCACCCTGAACGCGGTGCAGCTGGGATTCCCGACCTCGCTGCGGAGCATCATGGGAGGATTGTGATGTAATGATCAGGAGAAAGAGAGATATTGTTCCTGAAGATGACTGTATGAGTGTGTACGGCCCACACCATGTAGCTGTCATGTCCAATCTAAACGCTGGATTACTCTTCCTAATGGAAACTTCACTTCAAACACATTTTGAAGTCTCCTCATATAAAACACATCTGTGCATACAACTGTCTTTTTGTTGTGCATGCGCTCCCTTTCCCCACAGTCCACCCGCCGAGGCTCCTTGGTGAATGTATAGGCTCTATTGTTACCATGTGTGTCCTCAGCCTCCACAGTTCAGTCTATTTTCGGGGAAATGACCTCACAAACAGAAGCACTGCTGATCTGATAGCTGGTTCCTTTTTTTCTCTCCTGCTGCCCTGTAGAATTAGGAGTCACGGTTTAAACATCTGGAGGGCTTGTAAAGGCCTGAGTCACCACAGGGTGGGTCGGGCCCCTGTGTGTACGTATCAAATGTACACCCATACATGAGTCTTGCGACATAACGCCTACAGACCTTGTGAAACATTTTCTGACTGGTGATTCACTTTCCTCATCTTCACTGATGAATTGGAAATGAATCACGTATCCTGATTCATGGGTCTTATCTATGGGTCCTCTCACACACACACACACACACACACACACACACACCTTATCCTACTGATGGATACAATAACCCTCTAGTAGGTTTACCGTCAACGAAGCATCATTCTCTTCTATACGTGACTCATTTGTTGCCAGTGGGATGAACAATTGCATTTTTTTTACATGTTGATGCAACTGAATCAAGTTTTTCTGTATGATAAACAACATGTGTAGTAAAACTTGTGAATATTATTGGGGAGGTGATAAACTTTCTGTATCAGGACAAATGAGGTTGAGTAAGAGGCGTTAAAGCCATAATTATAGGAATTCATAGGAATCGTTTAATCTTTGCTCACATTACTGCCCGAAACCGTCTGAGAGCTTTTCATTCCTGTAAGTAAGTCACACTGTTGTGAATCTTGCAGATTATTGGCTCATATTGTCAATTATTGACGTGCATCATAATCGGTTTTCACAGATCATGTTATTATAGAAGAAACTCTGTAATATACACCTTTTTTTTACAAGTTGGATTATTTCAATATACTGCATCATAGTATTGGTATTGCTGTACACTAGTGGTTACGTAATTATATTTCTTATTGTCTTTACCTTTTAAATGATTTAAAGTCACTTCCTATGTACACCCTTCTTGACATTTTTTTCATTATTTAGCATTTTTAGCTAAAAGTCACACATTTTTCAGAAACCTGATGAAACATTTTTTTGCTTGTTAGTGATATGTGAACACACACACACACACACACCACACACACCACACCGGTATGCTGTATCAATAACGAGCAGAGGGTTGACTCTCTAGATATATGTTTTGGTGAAATCAACCGTAGAGCAGGAGCTGCAGCATTTTTTTCAGTAATGTATTGGCTGACCAGTTAGAGGTCACTGTCCATTTTCTGTTAATGTTCCACAAGTGCTAATTATGTTGTGCAAATTAAATGTACAAACATCTAAATCTCTTTGAGTGGGTAATGTTGTCTTTTGTCCTGAAAGGCTTTTTGGGGAGCCCTCTAATCCTCAACCACTCACACTGTGTCACACTGTGTTATTGATTCAGCTTTTAGCTTATTGATCAAAACAGAGGGGGGTCTATGGCACAGCTGTGTCTTTCGGGACAACCATGTTAGTCTTACCTATTAAGCATTCTTGTCCAGAAAAGAAAATAATAAAGAAAAAAAAGAAGAAAAAAAATATATATATACACACACACACACACACACACACACACACACACATACAATAGTTTAAAGAATTACTGATATTTGGTATAATGTATCTTGAATTTGTCATCAAATATAATACTCCTTGAGGTTCCCTGAATCTGTAAACCCTCATCCCTTATTCATTTCCTGCCCTGAATCTTTTCCTGGAAAGGAGGGGACGTTACAAAGTAGAAGAAAATGATGTAAACAGGTTTCAGACACGTGGATCCTGCAGAAAGAAAACATCCGTAATATTTTGTACATTCGGAGTATTCCACCTGCCAAAACCTCACCTCTGGAGACGGGAAGCTGGGAGGTCTTCCACAAGCCATCCCATAATTTCTTGGCTGCCAGAAGTGAAGACATGCAACCCGTGACCGCTAGATGGTGAACAGGAGGTCAGCAGCACCCACCACTGTGTCCACCACAGAGGGACGAATAGATTTGACCCTGCAGGGAGAAAAAAGCCACAGATAGTGGAGGGCAACCACTGCTGTTGGTGAAAGTGACGGTGGGAAGGAAAGGGAACAAGAAAGATACTTGTAAACTATTTCACTTTCAGATTGGAGGTTTCAGGCCGATAAGGAGAGGAAAGGCATGAAGATATAGCAAAGGGAAAGTGTGTGAGAGAGAGAGAGGGAGAGAGAGAGAGCACAGATTTGAGCAGGAGGCAGTGGAGCAGGGCAGAGAATGAAGGGGGGTTGGTGGGGGGAGTGGTTAGCCTTACTGCCTGTATATAGAGAAGACTGAGCAGATCCAGTAAGAGAGAGTCAGGGACAGACGAGAGAGACACACTTTTCACCTGTGGATGACGTCCTGAGCAGCTTTCTATCGGATTACAAAACCAGGATTTCTCTCTAAACTCAAGGTAACGGCAGATTTCAACACTTTTCAACAGCAGCCCTCTTTAATGGCAGACTCCAGGCAGGTGCAGGCTGAACGTCACACTGATCTCATGTTACTTTATGTTTTCCATTGGTGGACACGTTTTAGGCATTTTTGATTTGTATGTTTGCCCATCATTACTTTAGTGCGGTAAGAACCAATTCCTCTTTATTTGGCTAAAGGCACAGACGTTGAGTCAAGTCAAGACTCAACTGGTACGGCATGTTTACCTTCCAGGTGTGGGATTGTAGGATACAATATTCAAGTTATTAATAGGTTGAAGAATATGAATGGGAGAGGTTTTCTTTCCAGGAGCTCACTGAGTTCATTGAGTTTGGTGACGGCTCCTCTTGTGTAATTCACAATGAGACTGATAACGCAGCGAGCCCAGTCATCCCGTCACTCACCTGTTGTGGCGTGGGCCTCATTAGACTTCTGTGCTGTAATATAAATGGCCTCTGTTCTCCTGGACCTGGCGGGTGTTTTAAAAGCTGATTATATCTTCAAGGACTGTATGACAGAGCGAGCTGGTGCTGGAAGAGCTTTTATGCAGATATACTGAGCCAGGACGCCTGAATGATCTGCCCGGCAGTATCTCAAAGTTCAGCTGTGTGGAGGAAAGTGAGTGGGCTTATAGGACAAAGTGTAAGCTGATGGCATTAAAGGTTTGATTTACCCAAATTACAATTTTTTCTTTGTAGCCATGAAGATAGGTTGGTTTTTAGTTGTCCATGTTGAGAAATTTGTATCTAATATGCCGTTAAAAACTTTTTTTTATGGAGACAATATCTTCAATAGGAAGTAGTGTCGGTGTTCACATTGAGGTCTGCATATTATCAAGACCGACACTGTTTTCACAAGGAGGTGCTGCTCTTATGTTATATAATGTGGGTGAATGGAGTCTGTTAATAAAGTTTGTTGATATAATCAGAGATTCCTCACAGTGTTGCTCACTTTACTGATATCGCTGGTCCTGAAGCTGCAATGAAGGAGGAACTTCAGCTGTGTGATGTGTGTATGTACATTGTGTATCGATCAGTGTGTGTGTGTGTGTGTGTGTGTGTGTGTGTGTGGATTGTCCTGTGGTCACATTGTGGGATCAGTATCGTGGCTACAGCTGTCTGGAGCACGGAGGGCCATATGGCAGCTTCTACATGAAACCTTTGTTTCATGAGGCTAAACGGAGCTGAGAACACGGACTCATCTGCTGAAATGTACCAAACACAATTTAATATTTTCATACAAAGAAACTACCAAAGGGAAGTTATTGATTAAGGTCCTGTCAGCACCCAGCATCATGATCACTTGTTGTCTTTTTTTAACACTGACGGTTTGACCTAAAGGCCTCAGCAGCTCGTTGAGCAGACTGGTGGGTGTTTTATTGCACTGCTGCTCAGAGTCTGCCACAACAAAACACTTGTGTAAAGGAGGAGACCTGCCCATCCCATGCTGCCATATGTCTGTGTGTCTCTGTGTGTGTGTGTGTGTGTGTGTGTGTGTGTGTGTGTGTTTCAACTAAAGGTGCAGTCATGCAGAAAACAGGACAGCAAAGATCTTTTCCGGAGCCCTGCTTTATGTGCAGACCGTCCATTGTGTTCTGAGATCTCATTGGATAATTAATGATGCTATTTATGTAAGCAGCGGGGCAACCCCTTTCTCTTTGTCCAGCCCCATATAGAATCACACAATAAGTACCCGAGACCTACACACACACACACACACACACACACCATCAACCATACATTTACACACACAAATAGTGTGGCAATCACATCTAGATTACCATCTTGAGTCAAACACAAATAGTGGAAGGTTCCTTTAATTGATTGTAAAATTATTTGGATCCAGCTCCACTAATAAGTTGTTTTTCATTTCTGCTTTTCTTTCATGGTGCCCATTAATACCAGAGTCCCCAGACTGTGTTAAAGCAGACATTTACTGTATGTTGGTGGTTTCCCTATGCCTGCCTACCGTGCTCCAGCATGGCATTTAGATAACATTCGTGTCTCTGAGGACCATTAATACTGGATGTGAGCTGCGTCTGTTCGAGTGCGACTGATTAGCTTTGACAGCAGGACATTACTTTATTTCGGGGACTGAGATAGCAGGCTAATCTACTATTACGTCCCCCTACTTGTAACTGCACTGGCAGGTCCCTCTAAGATAAAGTAAAACTTTTAATTACAGGGTGATTATGGTGCAGCTGGATCTGTCACCGCAATGCCTACAGTGCTGCATTCGGGGGAAATAACAGTTCAAGAAAATATAGTAAAATGTGGGAAAAGCATGAGGGCTGAAAGGAAAAAAGGTAGCTAAAGAACGTTCCACCTGAGACCCACATCATACATCATTCAACAAGTTTTAAGACTTCCCACATACGTGTTTTCCATCACTTACTCGCTGAGTGCATTTTCATATTTAGCTGCTGTTTGTGTTGGATGCTTGAAGGGAAAATCGGGAAAAAATAAGCAGATGATGATCCCCAAGGATCCCGTTGGTTTGCTGCAAGCTCTGTTTTAATGTATCTTTTGTGTGGCTGTGTGTGCGTGCCACTGAGTGTATATGCGCCAGTGTGTATGTGAATTACACAGCGGGTGGTAGGTAATGTGTTGGCAGCAGTCATACCCCAATTATGCTGCTCACAACGCGACCTCTTCACCTCTCTTCCTGTGGTGTGGGAAGCATTTCCAATTTGTGTCTTGTTGGGAAAACATGTTACATGTTACACTACATCATATACATTTAGATTATAGAAGAGCCTTTATTATATAGTATTACCTTTTACCTAAACGTCTTTTATCCTACTCCCTGTCCCCTTCACAGATTTATCATGAAGCTCCTCCTGTTGACTGTGGCAGCGCTGCTCCTGGTGGTGGAAGAGGGCACTGCAGAAAGAGTCCTGTCGAGAAGGACCAAGAGGGAGCTCGCCAGTCCGCTCCACGTTGGGGGCATTCGGGACCCGTTCGGCTCCTACTGCGAGAGGAGAGGAGGCTGCTGCCCCGGCAGAGACGACCTGTGCACGGTACCCTACCTGGACACCATCTGCTACTGCGACCTGTTCTGCAACCGCACCGTCTCCGATTGCTGCCCTGACTTCTGGGGTCATTGTTTAGGCATTGAGCCTCCTTTCATAGGTGAGCAAAGGGTGCACAGGTGAATGTGTAAATGTGTTTGTGTGTGGGCCTGTCATACTTACTTGAGCACAAAGCAGCATCACAGCTGAGACTCAAAGACAATAACATACCTGCTTTCTTTAAACACGCAAGAAAGAAACATGCTTAAGAAAGGGGATGTAGCTATCTATTCAGTTGACTCCATTTGGACCCGCCACACAGTCGTAATACCATTCTCTCAGCGCAGAGCGCTAACATGTGCCAGCCACAGCGGAGGCCTACCTGCGAACCGAGCGGGGAACAGTAGGTTTCTTATTAACCCAGACGGAGGGAGGGAGGGAGGAGGGGGTGGATGAAGGGATGAATGGAGGTCAGGAGAAAGAATGTGGGCTATGTGGAGGGAGGGAGAGACAGACAACGGGCGCAGGACAGGAGGCAGAGGGGTCGCTGCAGGTATGTGTTCCCTGGACGACAGTGTAGGGGGTCACAAGGTTGGACACGAATGGATGTTTAAAAGCGCGCACACAAATGTCTGACCACACGGAAAGCTATGGCGCTTCAATATGAAGGAGGTGACAGAGAAAAAGAGAGTCTCCGTCACGCTGTATAAAATGTGTCATAATAACTTATCACACCGTGAGTTCAACAGAGGTTCCCTGTATAAAGTTCTTCTGTGCCGATGGGACACTTGTCACACTCCTCAGCTCTGCGGTAAGTTGTGACAGACTGCGTGAGACAGCTGTGAGGGGGATGATGGGTAACAGAGGGCCTCAGTCATAAATCACACTATCAGCTCTTGGCCTCACACCAGAGGCAACGGAAACCTGCTCACGCTGTAAATTCTCCGCCAGCTCGTGCTCTAAATTCCATACGGTCACACTGACGGCACCCTCCGCTGTAAATCACCTTTAGACGAACCTCATTGTGAATCCGTCGCCAAAGCACAATATATAACACTATCTGGAAGTGAGCAGGGTTCAAACTTGGAGTGTTACGGGTCAAATTAATTCACGAGGAATGCTAATGCCGCGTCCCTGCTAAATCATGTTTGCTACGACACTGAGTGGACCTTTGCGGCCTCATGAATGTCGAGGATTTTCTGGTGGACGTAACGGACGGGGTGCTTCTGTGGGCCCTTCTCCCCCCCGGTCTCACTAGAAGTGGCGAAGTGGAGCGTAAGCTCGTTAAAGCATGACGAGGACCCGGGAAGCATGGGAAGGCAGGAAAGAAGCTAACTCACATTCCTACACTGGATTACTGAGCTCAGAGCTCCTTAAACCTCACATACACACACACACACACACACACACACACACACCTGAGAATTTAGTGATCGCACCTTTTATTGTGATGGCAAGTGAAGGAATTTGGCCACTGTGATTGTATTATATCTGTGTGCGTCTCCCATTTGCATCTTTTATATTAAGTTGCCCCACTTTGTCTCCTCTCAGGCACCTGCCAAAGGAATGGAAACACATTCTTTACAGGGCAAACGTACAAAGAGAACTGCAATTTATGGTATGTTAACCCCTCTTTCGTCCTCTTATTCCTCTTTCAACCTCTTTAATCCTGGGCTTTCCCCTTAAATGTCCCCTTAATTGGCGTAAAAGCTTGAAAAACATTGTTTCCCCTCACATCGTCCATATGCTCTGTGTCTACAAACACTTGACATGAAGCCCTGCATGCTCACACTGAGCGACAGATCCAGGCCCAGGATGCCATGCAACAAAATGCAGATGTCTCGTTTCTCACATTTCTCCAGATATCATGCTGACAAACAGTACTTGGTGTTCTTACAACCTCTGGGATCTGTCCTGGAATTTAAAAATAAAGTTGCTGGGTTTACAAATATATGCCCGGGCACAACATGTGTTTCTAATAATAGAGACGCTGTTTTTAGATGCATATTTTTGGTCTCATTAATCACTTGAGCAATATTTTTTTATTAGTCCATGTAATGAACAGTTAATGCGGATCAAGTCAGGTATTATTCTATTCTCTGTCTGTTATTATGAGCCGTGAACAGCTTGGTGTCTCTTCCAGGAGGAACAGTAGCTGCATTAACTGAGGATAAATCAAAACAGGCCTCATGCTAATGTTCTCATAGTCACTAAGTTTTGTTCATGTTTTGTTTGTAACATGTTCAATTTAACCATCATTTAAAGAGGTTTTCTTTCTGATTTCCTGGAAATAAATCGTCTCTCTAATGCACAAAAGTGAGGCGTGACATTGCAACACAAAGCTCATTCCTCTTTTGACTTTTTTGATTAGATCCTTGACAAAGTTGGATTATTATTCTAGTAAGGCTCATGTCAAATGCCTGAGTCTAAGAGTTTCTCTAACAGTGTGTTAGATTCAGCATTGTCTTCACTCTGAGGGCAAATTTTTCTGCATGATATCGATGTTGAAACAGATCTTGAGAAACGAGCGGAAGGAGACGGAGGAGGTCAAGTGAAAGACGGCAGGAAGGAGGGAATTCCTCACCTCTCCTCCACTGTGGTTTCGCACAGCTGTGTCATTTGATGTTCCTCAGTCCCTGTAGTACGTGTGGGAACATGCGCACCGATGTTGATTTAACATCTATTTGTAAATCCTTATTGTATTTATTCTCATGCAACAATGACACACTGTGGCTGTTTGTCCCGACATGTCTAAGGCAAACCACCCTGACCCCGCTGATGTCCTTATCCTCGGCCTGAAGTACGACTTTTATCATGGCGGCTCAATTAGGTTTGACCTAAAGGGCCTGATGGGTTGCATGGATGAGTGAGGGTGGTTGGTTGATGAATGGTGTGGCGGGCGTCTTCCTAGTGTGGTAAATATAACCTCCAGTGTCCTAGTTCGCCAGAAAACAGCATTTACGTGCCAACTCCCCTTTCACCGACAAACAAAGGAGTCTTATGCACATACACTATAACACGTGCTTGTTGAGGCAATGCACGCGGATGCTTAAAAAAGAAGTTGCACCACAGCTTTGGCGCAGAGGAAAACAAACACACACACACACACTCCCTTTTTCTACTCCCACTCTCTCCACTTATTAATTTCCCAAACGTGCATCCTTCCAACTCCTCGAAATCAGGGCTGCAGGGTGGAGGACAAGGCTTCCGCTCTATGTTGACACGCAGCTCTCCCTTTTTTCCCCCCCATGCAAAGTCTCTCATTAGCAGTCCTCAGTGCTCAACGTTATCTAACCTCCTACATGTCTTCACTTACCACCAACGCTACTGATACAGTCAGTGAAAAAAGCTGCTCTTTGACCATCAGTATCTCAATCTGAAACGTTTATCTTTTAACCGTAAATAACTCCTGGGCAGACGGTGTCGGTGCCAAACAGCATGGAAAAACAACCCCGTATGAAAGCATCGCTGTGTGTGGAGATATACCACCTTTCGCTGTGTTAAAGGTATCCCCCCCAGCTGAGACCATCCTGATAACTCTATCTGCTCCGAATGATCTGAGATGTGGCGCCTCCTGCTCACGCCGGCAGTCTCACACCGCTCCATAAAGGAGAAACCATCTCAGCTCTGTCTGCATGCAGATTGGACAGTCAGAACCGCGCTGGACTTTTCTAAGTTGTTGTCTAGTTGGTTGGATTAAGTAGATGCGTCACATCTGAACGCACACAAACATGGCTCTGTTTTCCCCCTGATCTGGCAGGACATGGTGAGACATCCAGATGTGTGTGTATTTCTATGTGTATGGTCTCAGAGGTGAAGAGGCTGCTTTTGGGGAGTGTGAAGGAGAATGTGAAATATGGCCGCCCACTGTCCTCAGTGCTGTCATGTTTCACTTCAGTCGCACTCTGTCTCCATGAGTCTGTCATTGTGTGTGTGTGTGTGTGTGTCCACTAATATTACTGTGTGAATTTATTGTTGTTTTTAACACACTGGTGCTGAACTGTATGTGTTCCTACTGGAGGGAGGGAGAGGTGAAAGTTCATTATCTCTTTCCTCCAGTCACCTGTGGTTGCTCGTGTCTCAGAGACCCAGCAGGGAGGAGTGCACTTTGAGAGGTGATACACACTCTGTAGTGTCGGTGTGACTGAAGGGGAATTTTCATCATATGTGTATAATATACAGTAGACTTTAAGGTTGGGAGTCTATACACGCTTGCGTGGGAAACACCCCTCATTCTTTCCCTCTCGCTAACACACTCATTTATTATGATATTTTCAACCTTGCAGCTGTTATTTATGATGGATTAGTAACTTTATTTAACCAGGTAGTCTTAGTGAGAGGAACCTGAGAACAAAAATATTTACAGTTGGACAACCGAGAGACAAAGAAAACATCAACAAAGCTTTAAAATCTCATAAAGGGGAATGGAAGAATCTTGTTTAAATTGAACATAATACCTGAATCTGTTCCAGTCAGGGTTAATGTGTGCATAAGGAGACGAATGAGCAATGAAATGTGTCATTACTGATACAGCATGTTGTTTTAAACTGGGCTTAAATATTGCAATAGTTTTGACATTTTTAGGAAATATGTTTATTTGCTTTCTTGCCTGTCAGAGTGACTCTGGCCTTTAGACAGTTAGCTTAGCTGGGAGGCATACTTTTGGTACTTTTGGACAAATTCAGGCCCCCTGTTTCCTATCTTTATGCTAAGCTAAGCTAACTAGCTGTTGGGGGTAGCTTCATATTTATTGTACAGGAAGAAAGTGTATTTCCCATATTGTAAGAAATGATGAGGCAGCATGACATTAAAGAGTGTCACCAATAGTTATATCCTTTAGAAAAGGAAGGTTTAAATCACTGCATTATCTCTGTACTTTATTAATTAACCTGTGAGTATCAAGGACCCCGGTGCATCGTCGGGTGCAGTAAATCAGTAACTTTGAAGTATCAGCAGGAGCTGAACTGAAGTCATGTGTCTGCTGTAAGCTTTGTGTCTGGTACAGTCAGGAAGCACTTGTACTTTTTATTTTACACTTCACTATATTTCAGAGGGAAATACCACATATTGGTTTATAAATTGTGCCGCATTATTAAAGATTTGTACCCAATGGAATGTATAAAAAATATCATACATGTTGTAATAGGCCAACAATAAGCACTTCTACTTTTTCTGAAAGTATGTTTTGCTGACAATACATTGAATGCAGGACTTTAACTTTAACCCCTACTTTATGTTGTTGTATCAGTACTTTTACTTTAGTAAAGAAGGGTCTTGATACTGGAAACACACACACATGGACACACACTTCTTCACAGCGAGTCATCATGAAGTTATTTTTGATCATTCCCAAAGTTGACATTGTCGTCATCATTAATATCCTGTTCTCCTATCTCTTCTGTCATCTTGACTTCTTCACCTCTTCATTCTAACTAAAATGGATCCATGCTCTGCAGCCTTAAAAGGCTGAAGGTTTTCTCTCCCTCATTCTTCTACATTTTTCTCCCCAGTTACTGACGTACTTCTCTCTATTCATTTCTTATTTGGGAATTCCACTGAGCCCTTGCATATTTGCCTGTGACTCAGATAGTCTTTTCTATTTCAGCTGTTGACTTCACATAAATATGGAAACGGAAACAATTTCCATGCAGTTCCAGCTGCTAATGCCTTTTACTGTCTGTGCTCTAGTACATGTGGGACCACAGGACGCTGGGAGTGTGAGCAGAACGCCTGTCTGATGGACCCTGACATGATCCACGCTGTTAACAGAGGGAACTATGGGTAAAAACAAACAGACAAACACAGGCACACAAAAACACACATTGATGGAATTTGATGTTGTACATTAAGATTTATCACACATGGTCACAAACACATTTCCCTCCGGTTTTGTGCTTTCAGATGGAAGGCAGCTAACTACAGTCAGCTGTACGGCATGAGTCTGGACGAGGGCATCAGGTTCCGCCTGGGCACTCAGAGACCCTCCAGGACCATTATGAACATGAACGAGATCCAGGTACACCACAGTCTTCATCCCTGAACAAATACCTTTGGGTTTGTCACCGGTACAAAGCTCAGTGTTGATGCTCCGGTTCTCTCCTCAAGTGCCCTTAAGCTAGTCATGAAAATCTTGCCACCCTCACTGTTTTGTAGCTGACCTTTGACATCTGACCTTGCTTTTAAAAGGTGGAACGAAATAACTCAGTTTCAAACGGTGATTGCTACTCGGTGTAACCTTACAGCCAGGGTTTCTCTATTCATATGATACTTATTTATATTTGCTCTTTAGCACTTTAGAGTAAAATACATCACATAATATGCATGTGTTGTTCCCACTGAAGCTGTATGACATCATGTTTGTTATAGCTGCACTAATAGCGTAAACACACACTTTAGAGCCATTAGAGACTTTTTAGAAGAGTAGAAGATTTTTTTTCACCAGAATATAAATCATTTGTCAGTGTTGGACCCAAGGAGGAGAGCAGGAAGTGTCAGTGATGGCCGAGAATGCAGAGAAAAGATGAATAGTTACAGTTTTGTGGTGGTTTCTCACTTCACCTCCTGTGTTTGAGCCGGTGATATCATTATGACATGCAGGGTTTTTAAAACGCAACAAGGTAGCGCTGATCAAAACGCTTCTCGCTAAATTACCGGTGGCTTGTCGGTACGCAATGGCGTCTCTGGCTCAGATCCGCCTCAGTCTTTGTTTACATTTCAACCAGACAGATTACATAAAACGGAACCAAAACACCAGACAGAGAAGATGGAGGGGATGGTGGCTGCCTGGGCAATGAAGAGCAAACCTCCTCTTCAGTCTACACACACGCCCACCTCCATCCATCCCTTCATCCATCCATCCTCACTCCCGCTGTTTACCTCTCCCAGCATTCCACGCCTGCTTCCACCCTGAAAACCTCACAACTCCCCCTCCTCCTTCCTGCCGGCAGCGTGTCCCTACCTGTGCCAGGAACCACATCAGAGCCTCATATCTCTGTGTCCCCTGTCCTTTCATGTCTGGCCCGAGTCATGGATGGGAAGTTGTGAATTCATGAATTCATTTTTAACCATTTCCCCTCTTTTAACACGCCTTTTAATTTGGGTGTTTCAGGTGCTTTTGGACTTTGACCTTTCACGACTACAAATCTCCGAGCAGCAGAACATTCCTTAGTTATGTATCAGGTGGCCGTTTGTGCTTTGAATACCTCGCTATTAATCGGAGGAATGCAGCACGGGCAGCCAGCCTCTTTGAGAGAGAGAGAGGGGGGGGGGAGTCAGTCCAGAAGTGTGTGCTCCGTTATCGCACATAACTGGGAGATTAGGATAGCATCCACCCTCGAGTGGAGACTAATAGATGGAGTATGTTTGGCATGCGAGGAGCACCTGCGAGTGAATACGCACTACGAGGAAAGTCTATGCACTCCATCACTTCTCATCCTGATTGGGATTCATCACCGCAGTGCTGTTTTAAACAGAGATGGACGCCTCCGTTCAAAGGGTTCAGTCGGTTCAAGTGGCGCGTTGGATGTAACCAAACAGCCTCATGGTTTCATCGAGAGCGACGGGATCAGAGGTTCCTGCCTCTGCTGCAGAGACTGACTCCGGGCCAAATGGTCCTAATCGCCCGTGAATAAGGCCCTTCTACTGGAGGCTTGATTAGCAGCCTTATGTAACCTGCCTGTGATGCAAGCTTGTTTTACAAAGCCATCCACAAGTATTTTAATTGCAGCTTTTAGTTTGTGTGCAAATAATTACATTGTCGTCACACTGCTGCAACTCTGTGTTTATTGTTCGAAGTCTAAAGCCAGCTCGTGCTGTCAATTAAGATAATGATTGTTTTTACTGAGATATTTACATTTTGCTAGTTCTGTGAGAGTGTTAACAGGCATGACATTCTGTCTCTCAGATGAACATGGATCCTCAGAGTGACGGTCTGCCGCTGTACTTCAACTCAGCAGAGAAGTGGCCCGGAAAGATTCACGAACCGCTGGACCAGGGCAACTGTGCTGCATCCTGGGCTTTCTCAACCGCAGGTAGAGCAGGAATAGAAGAAAGAAATATGGGATATCATTATAATATGTACAGGAAAAACAGAAAATAGGAAAATAAAAGCGTATTTGACGAGCTGCCATTGGTTCAAGACTAAATAAATACACACTGCAGTCTCGTTCCCAATACTTTTACTTTACATAGACATGACAATGTGCTTACCATAAGTAGTTCATACCTTAAATATATGTGATGTGCATGTTGTCCAGCGCTTGCAAAAATATGGATTGATATCTAATTAAAGTATCAAATCTTGCTACTTAACATTTTGGCATGACATTTTGTGTTTCCGCCTGTCCCCTCCACCAGCTGTGGCCTCAGACAGAATCTCCATCCAGTCCATGGGTCACATGACGCCCCAGCTGTCCCCACAAAATCTAATTTCCTGTGACACCCGCAACCAGGGAGGCTGTGCCGGGGGCCGCATCGACGGAGCCTGGTGGTACCTCCGGCGTAGAGGGTAAAGATTGAGTTTGATATGAATTACGGTTGAAAAAAGGCGAAGCAACGCACGTTACATGTCTTCCCGTGTCTGCTTGTCTCTCACAGAGTGGTGACGGAGGACTGTTATCCGTACCGATCCCCAGAGCAGACGCCAGCGGAGGTCGGCCGCTGCATGATGCAGAGTCGCTCGGTCGGCCGGGGGAAGAGGCAGGCCACGCAGCGCTGCCCCAACTCCCACAACTACCACAACGACATCTACCAATCCACACCGCCCTACAGGCTCTCCTCCAATGTAAGCACTGTACAGACATGCAGAAACAGACAGAAATGTAATGCATGCACACCTTCATGGACACTCTTACTGCATCAACATGTCCTCCAGTAAACAGCCCCGATAAGATCACTGTGGACTATAATCTCTCTCACGTGTATATTACAGTATGTTTTTGCACACTTTTCCTTATGCATGCTTGACTTAGTTGTGAATGAACAAAGGAATGTACAGGATTAAGTGCTCGGTAGCCCTGAATCCATGAAGGGCAAAGAGTTGTATTTTTACCTGCATGTTTGTCCTCTTTGATGCTTCAGGCAGATTCATGATGAAGATTGTTGATTGAGATATATTGCAGAGTCAACTCTGATTGTCGTGAGATTAGTTTGGCTCAAAATAAACCGGATATACAGGCCAGCGAGTGAACTAAACCAATTTACAGATGCACTTATTATCATCCATAATCATTATCTGCTGGCAGGATCCCCAAATCTATCAGGAGTTAGAGTGTTTACCTTCTAAAAGTAGATTACTTGACTCTTTCTACCGGTCATCTATTCATGCTCAACCGCAATAGAGAGTTCATAAAACCAGATGTAGTCAGAATGATGTAGTGATCAGAATCAGGATCAGAATAAGGTTAGTTATTTATTTATTTTAAGGTTATTTTAAGGTTATTCACATACAAGGAATTTGGTGTTTGTTGCATCCAATAACCAAATTAAGAGCAATGTACTGCTAATAAATAGAAAATATTATATATTATATATATTAATGTGGTATTTTCTAAAGAATGAGGAATACATAAATAAATAAACTATGGTTGATAATAAAGCCACAATTACAAATTGTAAAATAATAGTGTTTTTAATTCGTGGATGATTGAAACCAATAATGGTCTTATTGTCCACTTCATCTTAGACGGCACCCTTGCCCTTCTTTTTGAGCACTAAGTATCATGTAACGGTCACTAAAACCGTTTCCAGAAGCCGTCCCAGCATGCAGCTCAGTGCATCTCCTCCAATTCCAAGTCAACCACTGAGCTGCAGCCGACATGTGGTTTTATCGGCCGGCATTCATCATTGCTAAATGACGGCTAATGCCTCTCGAAATCATTACAGCCTGTTTCTGTCTCCCGGTGGCCTGTGAAGTCAATAAGCCGGGCATTAAGGCCAGGGGGCCCTGCTGGACTCAATCTTGTTATCTGCCTTTTAACATCCAGGGGGGGTTGTTTTCATCCTCTCCATTTCACTGACGTGTACTGATCTTCCTGTCCGTCTCTCCCTCCTTCGCCCATAAATCCATCCTTGTGTCGTCTCTCCCAGGAAAAGGAGATCATGAAGGAGATCATGGATAATGGCCCCGTGCAAGGTAAGACGGACTCAATATTTTGATTTTGTTTATTGAGTGAGTGATACTTTTTAAAATTAAAAAAAAAACATTGCACTCCCCGGGGACACACAAATCCAAACCCATGAACCGTCAAACCTCGTATAAGGTGTCTGACCTCAGATGATGTCATGTTTGAGCTTGTCATTATGACGGTTTTGTCCTGGGTTTCAACTTTGACCCCCAGTCTTATGGTAAGAAATGATGGGCCTTTACTAGCCCGCCTCGCTGTGTGTGTGTGTGTGTGTGTGTGTGTGTGTGTATCCTCTTTGAGCCTGTGCCAGCTTCTTGTTTTATTGTTTAGACGTTCAGGAAAAAGTTACTGGCTTTGCATCAAGTTCTCTTTTTGCCTTTGAGTTTCACTCTGACAAAAGACATGTGTGTGTGTGTGTGTGTGTGTGTGTGTGTGTGTGTGTGTGTGTGGCGTGCGTGTGTGTGTGTGTCACTGTGAGTTGTTTCTAAATGAGGGCGTCTACACAGGTAGGGAACTTCTCAGCTGGTACATCCGGAGAGTTTTCCTATTGAGCTGGAATAAGGAAGTCACATGGAGTTCATCTGTGCAGCTTGCTCTCTCTCTCTCTCTCTCTCTCTCTCTCTCTCTCTCACACACACACACACACACACACACACACACACGCACACACACACTGCTGCCCCATGATGTCTGGGTGTGTGTGACTCAGGGGGGGAAATTGGAATTTCTTTGGTGAAATTAGGTAATTACTTTTAGATTAATTGTTGTTTGAAAAAGATTTTAATCTTTCCATAACAGGCTCAGCAGCCTGAAGTGTGTGTGTGTGTGTGTGTGTGTGTGTGTGTGTGTGTGCGTGTGTGTGTGTGTGTTGTGTTTTCCTACTAATTCTTCCTGCTTGTTTGTTCTTGCAGCTATTATGGAAGTCCACGAGGACTTCTTTGTCTATAAGAATGGGATCTACAAACACACCGATGTCAGCTTCACCAAACCTACACAATACCGCAAACACGGCACACACTCCATCAGGATCACTGGGTAAGTTACCGGTAGTTAAAAAACACAACTTCAAGTCTTGTTGCCACTGTTTGGCTCCGTGCACAAATCTGATTAGACTCAACACAAACACCTTTGAGACTGTGCTGGGATTTTATGCCTTTCTGATAATGAAGGTGTTTATTTAGTTCCTTAAGAGGAAAACACATGCCGTGTTACACAATCTCCGGACAAAAACCTTTAGCCCTCCTTGTTCTCCATCCAGTGTGTGTCTGGTTTCACTTTTGCTAAGTAACAGATACAATTTGAGGAGAAAATGTTTGCACACTGCAGCAGACAGTGTACGTGTCAACAAGCCTCCCAGACTGTTACTCTTGCAGACACACCTTTGGCTCCACTTCTCCGTCTGTGCCAGACAAGGGCTCCCCCTCCCTCTTCCTCCTATATCTAGTAACTACGGCGACCACAAATATGTAGGCGGGCAGACAGCCGACACACCTGGATTACCTGCCCCCACCCAGCTGTCTCTCGTTATTCCCCCTGTCCTCCTCGCTCCTCGGTGCCTCCATTGTGGCTCCTCAGCTGACCGTCCCGCTCCCTCTCTCCTCTCCACATCCAAGACAAAACACTGCGTTATCATCTAGACTATCCACATACAGGCAGGTGGTAGTTCACTGTTGTCTGGAGAGTGGTGAGACGTTTTCACCTGTAAAAAAGTCTTGTAAACATTTGACTGCCTCTTCTCCAGCTGGTTTTGAAGTGCATCTGTTGTGACAATAATACGTTGCTGCTAACTAGTTTCACTTTCGCAATTACAAAAATTGGCAGCCCTCCTGATGGGGGACTGAGGAATGTGCATTAATGAGCATTTGAGCATACCTGCACCTCAGCGCCGCGGCATACGATAAAAACAGTCTCCCCGCTTTTATCTGATCGGTTGAAGACACAACACGGCCCGTTTACAAGCAACTTGCATGCATACTTTATAGGCAAGTGTATGGTAAACACTCCCACCTGTACTTACGTTTGAACCACATACTTCATAATCATGCACCGTTCTGAAACTGAGAACCGGATGAACATATTTCACAACGCTCGTGTCTTGCTGACATTGTGGGCTGTAATTACATCCTTAAAGCCTCAGCGTGTCAATAAATAGTGGAGGTATGCAGGGTGTGAAGTGATGCTGAGGGTGAGGGTGTGAATTCCCACATTTCCTGAATGCATCCTGCTCTTTGGCTCCTTTTTCTGACCTTCACCACTCATGGGGCAAGTGGATGTGGATGCACCAGAGACATGGTGGAGCGGAAGGAGGGAGGAGAGGAGGGGGGGGGGGGGGGGGGGGGGGTTGCTCCAACCTGCCAGCCACAGGCCTCAATGTGTTTTCATAGGCCAAATCCCACAGCGGTGCGTTCGTTTAAGCCCAGGGCCTGGGAAAGTTTGTGGAAAGAGCATTGAGGTCCACTGTGGTGGAAAGGGCATTGTCTGGGCCGCTGATCCCGACCGCACCGGACAGAGAGAGGGGATCAATTCTCGGGAGGAGAGGTCAGGGATGGGTTGAGGGGCGTTGGGGGAAAAGGCGGGGCCCGTGGGCACGGCCCATCACTGTCCCCGCATGAACAAGTGAGCTGATTGGAGGCCAGATAAGGGATCAGCAGTGGTCCGATTCTGTCTGGCTCTGTCCAAACCAATACATATGCAGGCAGGCAGGCATGAATGTGGGATCACACACACACACACACACACACACACACACACACAGGTGTGGATCCCGCCTTTCCAATCTGTTTCGGATGGTGGATGGCATCTCTTGTTTATACAGCTGTTTTGAATGTGTCTGCTCCCGGTCAATGTGATGCTAATGAAGACACTCACTGATAGAAGGTTGGCACTATCTGCCAGTGGTGTTGGTGGCAGGCTACCGAGTTGGCAGAGTCTGAGACCAGCCACTCTATTTCCCAGCATTCCTTTCCCTTATAAAAGATAACAAGCGATTGGGCACCGGGAGTATCTTGGGAAACGAAAGGCCTTCGAGTGCAAAAACAGGATGGGAATTGACTTTGGCAGAATGTTTTGATCCAGACTAGCAGAAACGCCGGGCGTCTGAAAGTTGGCGGTGGCTAAGTTAAGACCAAAATGCAAGGCGTGATGGGAATTTATGGGCCTTTTGCCAAGGTTTTCCTGAGAACAACGCTGCTGGCGGAGGAAGAAGGGTGAAGCCCGGCCTCAATGTTCAGATTTACAGATGTACATTTGTCGTTCAGCGTTGTTGACTTCTGACTGAGGTGGTGTCCATTTCCTCGTAACCTACCCTCTCCTTCCTGTTTCATACTTGGAGTACGGAAACGGCGGAGGAAGAGGGGAATTCCGTGTTCCTTGGATTGGAACGATGTAGGAGTGCAGCTAGGCGGTGTCCAGACATAAATAGTCTGTTTTCAGGATGTTGTTAACCAGATGAAAGATTTTGTTTTCACTACTTGGACCTCTTCCTGCTTTTCTTTATCAATAATGTTGAGCGTGAACACATTCCTGAGAAGTGTTTGAGATTTTTCGTCGAACCTGCATCCTTATTTTTCAAAATAGCATTTCAACTTTGACACGGCTGATCTGGTGTCTGTATTTAAGGATGTTCTGTCTTGTTGTTTGGCTCGCATGCATTCCAAGTAACCAATTCTCTCCGCTTTGTGCGCCAGGTGGGGAGAGGAGAGAAACTTTGATGGGACATCAAAAAAATATTGGGTAAGTCGTTTAGTTAAATTAGCCCTTAACTCAAACATTGTGCTTCTTCTAATGAATGAAAGGGAGTGGCTGACGGTGTTGCCATACTTTGTGCATGAATATAACTGGGTACTGTATATGCAGTCTCATAGTAAAATCTGCCTCCTCTGTTCTAAATTTATTTTGACTTTCTCTTCAGATTGCTGCCAACTCCTGGGGGAAGAACTGGGGAGAGGACGGCTACTTCCGCATCGCCCGCGGCGACAACGAGTGTGAGATCGAGACATTTGTGATTGGCGTGTGGGGCAGGATCACGATGGAGGACATGCACAGCCATCACCATCGTCGCCGACACGTTTAGAGACACGACAGATGTTAAAACCCCACAGAGACATTTGTTTTTAACCCCACTGATAGATGTTTTTACCCCTCCCAGAGAAGAAACTCACCAAGAATCTCAGACCTTCAGCACATCCCCCTACCCGTCAGGCTGGCTGGGACGGCCACAAAATCCACCTCAAAGCCCCTGAACCCTCGTGTTTTTACTGTACTTCAACCCCTCTCCTCCTCCGCCACTACCCTTTTAAAGAGAACAACCCTCCCCACTCTCCCTGTAACTCAAGGATTATGGCACCAAAAAAAAAACAACAATTAACTCAACTAAGCTAAAACTCTTTCATGTCGCCTTACAATCAGGCAGCTCAGGTATCTACTGATCCAAAGACCACACATCCCAGAATCCTCAACGCAACATCATCAGATGTTGATCTGATGAAACATGTTCGTGTCAAAGTTGGCTGACGACAGAAGGAGAAGCTCAAATCTGATCTTTTTTATTCTTTGTGCTTCTTTTGTCAACCTGAACCTTTAAGTATTTTTCTAAATCTATAATCCAGACAACCCCCAGTTTTCAGAGGGACCGTTTGGGGAAAAGAGGAAATTCGAGTGGCAGATTATCTGACATCAGACCCTTTCAGAGAGACACACCCCAGCCCAACTGTGTAACGTGATAATATATCATACATGACCCTGCTGACCTGTCAGCGATGCGGAGGCACAGTGTGGCTCATTCCCTCAGTTTTAGAGAGGACACTCGTATGGATAAACAGATTCTCACACATTCCAGTAAACACCTAGAAGACTTGATGTGGAGTATAAAGACGATAGAAACTCAGTTTTAGAGGATTTACACTGCTAATGACCAAAATGACTCAACACCACAGGACATGTTAAAGCAACAAAGCTTAAATCTCGACCCCGTCTTGTATGTGTTTAGAAAGTGTCAGCAAATAAGGTTAAACATGTATAATTTGGCCGCAGGTGGAATAAATAATTCAAATGTTTTTTAAATCACCATGAACATATAAATAAAAGCCATGCCACCATTTTTTTACCCCACCATCCCGTTTTAAAGATGAGCCCCGACGCGTTAAGAGGTTAGAAAGATTGCAATGCCTTAAAGAAACTTTCTGACCGCGGCGAGAAAAAGTGTTTGTGTGTAGTAGTCTTAATTTACTACGTTCTGTGTACACTGTTACAGTTTGAGCAAAAGAAAGTTATTTGTTTTGTTGCAGATATTATTGTGAAGTTTTATTGTACTTTTGCCATGTACTGTATGTAGTAACGTTCATAACACGCTCACCACTCAGTTGCCTTTCTGCTTGTGCTTCATAGATGTAACTGTTTGACCCCCAACAGGGAGGATGGGGGAGGGGAGGGAGACGGATACTGCTGCTAAAGTCCAGTATTTTACTACAGGGTCTGTAGTTTATAATGAACATGCGACACCACTTCTAACTAACGCAGAAACACTTCAAACGCTTGTTTCCGTATCTCGTGTTTTTCTCCAGAACGTGACATGTTCCAACTCATCGGCCCGTCTTTGCTGCAACGCTTGATGGTGTCTTTATTTCAGGCTGATTGAGGAATTCACATCTTTTATGCAGCACAGCCTCACTTGAAAAGGAAAGCACGGTGTATTATTATCACTTGCCTTAAATTACATCCCGGTGCGCTTTCAGATGTAACTTCAAAAGGCGTTTTTTTTTTTTCTTTCTATTTCTATATCATCACGTCTTGTGATCTTTAAGGTCCCTCTATATAACATCTCCTTCGGGCGTTGGATAAGCAGACGGGCATCAAAGCTCTGAGAAGTTCTCTGGATGGACAGGCAATGTGCAACGCGGTGGATAGATGAGCAGTTATCTTTCATTCTGAAGTGAGCGAGGGCGATGTGAAGCTGAGCTCTTTGGCCCCGAAGAGCGCTTATGGTGGCAGAAAGAAGGAGATTCTTCTTTTATATATTTCCATCTGTGTGCATGTTGCTATAGCTCCTTTTACAAAAGAGGAAAACAGATCATTGTTGCTGGATCGGTTTACGTCACTGTTTTGTAGTTGTCACTGAAAGTGCTCAGATTAGTCTCTGTTTTCAGCAGAATGAGGCAAAGCTTTAATATCCATTTATTGACGATATTTCAGTATATAGTTCAGATGCGACCAATGATAACTATATTGCAAAAAAAGCTTCTCCACAGAAACGTATCTCAATTCCAGCAACGAAGCGACCTCTCCTCCAAAAAGACCCCCGGGAGCTACAGCAGACATCCACTCAGACGTTGTGTATTCTATGTAAAATGAACCACTCCATATTCACTGATGTGTAGACTTTATTTATGACAAGATGTGTAAATTATATACTGTACTTTTTTGTTTCTCGTTTTCCTGTGCAATGTTATTCTCTCTCTGTCTCTCGTATTGTGTGCACTAAATGCAATACCACGTTAGTGTTCACTCGTGCGGCACAATAAAGTCTTTCCAAAAACCCACGCGGTGTCGTTGTGAACATTTGGGTCTGTTTGTGTTGAAGTATTTAAAATGTGACCAGGATTAGGAGTAGTCTGCGTGCATGTAGGATGGATGGTTGAGAAGGTGGTGTGATTTTTAGGGATATTAAGGGGCAGTGAGCCGTGATGGGGGGGGGCACTGGGTGCAGAGCGTTCGGGGGGGGAAGCGCCATGGGACGAGGCCGGGTGGGATGAGGACAGTATTATTAGGATCCTGCTGTGTCAGCATACTCTTCCATCACTGGGGGCAATAACTCTGACCATCAGTCAGCAGGAGACGAGGCCAACGTGCATTCAAACCCTTCAAAATATCAGAAATCAAACTGCTCTCAATCATATGTTATATATATATATATATATATATTTATATTTAACCTAACTATAGGTTTTAGCTACATAGAGAAGTGTTTGTCAAATTTAGCAGATGGACAGTGAGTCCCATTTTCTTTTGATCTGCACAAACTTAGATGATTTAATAATATGCCGTGTACAGATGATCAAAAATCTGTTCATTTGAATGTTTAAATGTTGTTTTAAGCAAATTCTGTTTTTACAAAGATGAACTACATAATTAGTGTTTATTTCTCCAATACATTTATTATGAGCTTAGACAGATGGGATTGTGAACGTTTGTTTTCCAGATTCAGATTTGTATTTGACAAATGATTGAACATGTATACGCAGCACAGAGTATCTGGCTCCAAAGTCTTTGTGATGTCTTGTTAGACGATGTGGCCTTCATTGTACGTGTGTGAATGACTATAATAATACACAGACAGACTGACGACAGTGTTGCAAATGCAACTTATAAAGTTACATCATGACTTTTAAAACAACATTCAATTTGATTATACTGCTGCAAACACAGTAACTTAATAAATACAATGCCCCCCTTTTCTCCCTCCTTAGATTTGTGTATTCAGCACGTCTGTCCCACATAAACACCTGGGTGAACATCTGCCTCGGAGAGGGACAGTGTTCCAACCCGGAGAGAAGACACCCTCCTGTTTGAAGTGGGAGAAATTGCAGGTCTGTAAAATTAGCCATATTTAGCTAATGGTCACATATATCAGCATGTTGTGTCAGTGAAAACTACCAGGTGTTTTCATCGGCACCATGTCAAACAAACATGTTGGCTAATGGAAGGTTGAGCAGACCTGCTGTGTCCAGCACAGACGCCTCGGAGGGCTGAACTTCACCTCGCATTCCTGCGTTGAATCACTCACCTATAAAGCTTTTTAATGAGATTAAGAGGATATGCATAGCCCACCTAGTTACACTTCAACTGTAAATACACATTTGGTCTGGGCAGTTTCTGTTGGCAACACGTGAGCTGTTTAAAAATAGAACTTCTCTCTACTCTCACAATTATTTACAAAGCTTTATTAAGTCTTAAAAAAGCATTTTTCTTAGAGCAGAAGAAATGACTGAAATGGTAATGTCTATTCACATCAATTTTAGTGAATATTGCACATTTTCTGTACATCAGAATGAGGAAGATGCCTTAAATTTCAAAATAAAAATATTATATCTTAAACAAATATGACAAGAAAATTATATTTTGTTGTGTTGATAAAGTTATGTTTTGCACAAACATGCAATTTGCTTCTCTTGTTTTGGGCCAAATCATATTATAACACTTCAAATGCAATCCAATAAATGTAAAGAGAATCTTCTTTAACCTGGAAACTATGCACTTCAACATGGTCACTTCAATCTTTCACTATAATCCTTCACAAAAAACACACGGTTGTTATAGTAATTTGCTCCCAACTTGTGCAAGTCAAGGGACAGATGAATGAAAATACCTCCACCCTCCTCACTTCCTCAAGTTTTACAACCCCGATGCTATAAAACCTCCCTCTGTTGATTAATATAATGAATCATTTGGTCGATTTGCTAAAATGGGAACATTTGCCAAGTTATCCCATGGGCTATTAAAGCCTGGCCACAGAGAAAGCTATTGAGTGGTTATGAAATAAGCTGGGGAAAAGAACACAATATTACAGAGCTTATCTCCTCGCAGCAGCCACAGAGACCAAGTAAGGAAACTTGGATCAAGGGATCTGTTTACATTTCTCTCATTGTTTCTGCGTCACCAACTTGCCAAAGCATTCATCACCCCAGCAGCTACTGCTCCTCTCCTCCCAGCTGATGGCGAGGAATGGACGAGTACCAAGAAAAAGGAGGAAGCCGTTATTAAAGACAGAGGCAGGGGAACAATCGGTAGCTGGGGACCCCACCCTGGTTCCCCCCTCCGGTCCAGGAACATGATCTACCACTCACGTTCTCTTGTGTGTCATTTACTGTGGGCTGTTTGGCCGCACGCAGACACAAACATCACTTTTCCATGTGCTGTTTGTACTTGAGTGCAGTCAACAAACATGTTGTGGAAGATCCTGCTGGCTGCCAGAGGGAAAGCCCTTTCACATAAACAGCAGCCAAATAAATGACTTAAAGAGGGGAATCCTTGTCAGAACGAAGTAGAAGCAGGATCAAATCTAATAGCTTAAGGGTAATCTCCAGACAAACTGTCTATCTTTCATGTATTGTTCTCTGTTCTGTAGACTAATATTTCTATCACTTCCCACTATATATTACATCTACTATAGTATTTCCTGGGGGAAATTGTCTTAGAAACTGAATTTGCTCCTATTTAAAAATTACTGTCGATAAATGTATCTCAAGTTAACAGTCTGCAAACTGGTGTTTGACCCTGATGCAACCCTGTAACACAAGGCCCACATCCAATCCAAGTACTTTTAGTGGAGTGGTTTAGTGCTGCCACCTTGTGGTTGACGGTGAGTACAGCTGCAAAAATCACACTAACGTTTGAGGACCAACTTTATTGAATGTGCCATTGTTTTAAAATAAGAAAGGTAAATAATATCAATATTGCATCACAACAATAAGTCACATGATTGGGTTAATTAAGGTCTATCATTATTAGTCATGAGTATTCCTTAACAAAAAGTCCATATTGCAAGAATATGACATGTTAAGCGGATCATCAAAGGCCTCCAGGAGCAGCATTTGGCATCATGGCTCCAGTAGATGAGTCACCACTGCCTTCCGTTGTGTCCTCAACACATAGTGGTATTGTCCTTTTTGAAAACAACAACTCTCTGCCTCCCTCTAACGTGGGCCGTTGCCTCTCCTGCATTCACACATTCGGTAGGCACATATGTAGAAAATACCTGCAATGGGCAGAGGAAGTGTATGTGGTTATATGTGAAATAAGAAAATGACATCAAATTGCATCAAACACTAAAAATAGTTAAACAATCTGGCGTTGAATATATATGAAGCATTAATTCATAATGTATCAATGGGACTAGAGATGACGTTGAAATATGAAACAAAAGAATATGTGTTTTAACTTCCTAGTCATTGCTTCTTCTGAGCTTTCTGACAACTTTTGATAATAAAAATTATAATTAATAATTTTTTTAAATGTCTTTGCCCTTTCTCACCTGCAAAGAAGTTCATGAGCATGGCCACCCAGCCCAGTATGTAGGACCAGGAGAAGCGCCAGTCACCAAAGCGCCTCCCCAGGAAGTTGACTGTCACTCCAGTATAGATGGCCATTCCCAGCAGGACAAAGAACGCTAAGAAGGGGGAGAGGGAGGCACATGTCAGTCTGACGGAGTTAAAGTTTGTGTGTGTCGTGCACGTTTGTGTGATTTCAGAAGAAACAAGACTCACTGGAGACAAAAAACATGATTCCTGCAGCAAAGGAGCGGTTGAACCTTTCAAAGGAGGAGAAGTGAGCGAAGGACATGATGCCAGCGATGATGCCTGCGAAGCACGACATCCCTGATAGGATCATGAAGGCCCTGGTGGCGTTCCAATACGCTGGAAGGAAACGGATATGATATGTCATCCTTGGAAATGTCTTTATAAGCACGTAACAACCTTTAAATCCATGTAACAGACCCACAAGATGGAGCAGCGATGCCACCAGAGGTCTCACACTGGGGCTCAAAAGTGTCCTTACCTATGCTGTCGGTCTGCATGTAGCACTTGTTGGATATGCAGTACCTCCACAGGCCCTGGTGGGCATAGTTTCCAGAGAGGCGGTATTGCATCCAGTAGTCAGTTGCAGTGGAGACCACCAACAGGATATTACCAACAATAGCACAGAACAGGCCCCCTCCCATGAAGCTGTACATCTTGAGCTGCGAAAACGGGGCTGCTGCAGAGCTACTGTAACGTAGTGGAGAGACAATCACGGAGGGTAAAAGCAGTTACTGTAACATCATCTTACGATTCATGTACTGCACACACATACTTACCATGTGTCAAGTCACACACACACACACACACACACACACACACACTGACTGTTGCTGTTTTTTTTTCTGTAAAGCTTCTTTGAGTTTTGAAAAGTGCTATAAAAATAAAATGTATTATTATTATTATTATTATTATTACTACTACTACCGTCTCAAGACCCACTTCTCAAGGGGTTGAATATAAAATTGTTACAATGAACACAATATTTGGATTAAAATATCATCCTGACATGGTGCTAATGACCTAAACCATAACAATGTATCCGTACTGAACAAGTTCATCCAAACTCCACCAACACTTTTGCAAATGATGTATTTAAAAAAAAAGCATTGCGATGGTGAAATTCAACTGTTCGCCAATCAGAGAGCCATTGCCCAATAGGGACAACCACAGAAATATGAAACAAACATATTAGCCAAAAATATAACTCCATATGTCAACATGTGTCGAGCACATGTTGCTTGAAATTCCCTTATTTGTAACTAACATAATCAAATAAGCTTGTAATCGAACGTACAGTATTTACCTCTTCTTTAGTGGAACCATCACTATTAGTTGAACGGGTGCAAAGCAAAACCAAAGTAAACGCTATGATGTTGTAGTTTGTTGTCGCTCCCCTTCCCGGTCCTCATGTGACACCAGCGCTTGTTCAGCTGTAATGAGGTTTTATCTGATTCTGCGAGCCCCTGTCCAATCACAGTCGTCATAAGTGCAAATGTGTTGCACACACAAAAAGCACCCTGAAATCTGATCCCTTACCTTGTTTCTGGAAATGCACCCTCTCTACTGCCCACCTTTCTGGGGTAAAGATAGAACTGGGTGGAGGGCAAAAGAGGGAGAGAGAGAGAGCTGTGCTCACTTGGGAGGAAGAGAGAGAGAGAGAAAGAGAGAGAGTCACAGTCAATCACAGTACTCGTTTTTCTGTCGATGAAAGCAAAATCCTTTGCAGCGATCGGCGTACCTGAATGATCACTGTAGGGGCCACGGTGCATGTGACCCTGTACATTTGACCGTGTGTCTGTGTGGGTCGGTGGTCCATGTTTCTTTCTTTCTTTCATTTCTTTTTGTTTGTTTGTAGATGGCGTGCTCTAGAACTGGGGATATGCATAGGTATGCAGGACTGTCTGTGTCAATGCAACATGCTGAAAGGTGCACTTTTCTTTCACTGCTGTCACACCGTGGCGATGTGGAGGGACACATATAGAGGGAGCGCTCCATACAGGCCATGTCTCTCTAACGCTACCATAGGATCGTCTTAACTGCCATCAAATATAATGTGCTTTTATGCGCTGAGATCTACCTTAACAGACTATAGGGCTTGAGATGTATAATTAGAAATGTTCAGCGACTAATGTGACTCACAAAAACACACATATTACATATGTTCTCTCTCTCTCTCGCTCTTCTACCACACATACTCTCTCCAGGCAGCAGTTACAAAAAGTAAACTTTTCAAATCGTGCCTTATACAGACAAGAAATTAACATACAACACATGACGTACTATGTAAATTCGGTGTCAAAAAGAGGTCAGGGTCCATGAATAATGTGAGAGATTGTTGGATTTTCTGTTTTTTCTGTGTAAAAAAAGAGAGACTTTAGGCCCAACTACAGTGGAGCTACTTCTGGCCTCAGATTAGACTGCGGTTGTACTAAGTGGATTCCAGGTCTGCGTGTGTGTTTTTTTTTTATTAATGCCCTGTTTTCATTTAAGCCTCTTTGGATAGATATGGGTTAAAATGATCAATGTAAAGGAGGACAATGTCAAGTTAAGCGTGTCCATAATAGATTGTGTCACCTCCAGACACTATTAAACAAGTCAAAATCCGTCAGACAGGCTGGATTAAAATTATTATTTACTAATTCTCACTGTATTATAATTTAAAGTATCTAATTTTGTCTAATAAATAAGACCAGCTTTTGGCTCCCACAAAGACTCGGGCCAGCTGTACATTTGATCCCTTTCTAAAGTGCCCATAAACCCTCAGGAAGGAAAATTAAATAATTAATGTTGGTAGAATAAACTATAAACTTCCAGACAAGTTTGAAACAGGCCAGATACCACATTTAGATGCATGATCTAATAGGCAACCTTTTTAGAACCCATTAAATAACCTTGTCAGGGGGAAACCATAGTCTGTGTAAAAGAAACACATAAGTCTCGTGCTCGAGATAACCAGGCAGCAGACAAGGGAACTCCTGAGATTCGTTCTGGAAAGAGGTTTGACCTCTTATGACCCGGAAGCTGACGCCAGACCCGAGCTGTTCCATCGGCGGAATAAAGATGGCTGACCAAGGCGCCGCAGATCCTGGTAATAACAACAATAATAAACCTGAAGCGTCGGAGGGAACTATTATTAAGGTCACAGTGAAAACCCCCAAAGACAAAGAAGAAATCGCCATCGCAGAAGATGCGTCTGTCACTCAGGTTTGTCGATTTCGCTGGCGGGGAGCTGCTTGTGCGGTTCAGCGCCTGCTCTAACGTCATGCCCCTGCCCACAACTTCAGCTAGGAAGCTAGTTAGCCGTGTTAGCATCTGTCGTCACTCTTACCGGCTAACTGATAGTATGTGGAATCAAGAAGGCTGTGTGTAGTGAAAGTATTACTGCTTGGGTCAAAAATACTGCGGCGTTATTAAGGTTGTCGACAGCCGATAGAGAGATATAGCCACGTTCATATTTGAAATGGCTAACCGGTTAGCCAGCTAACGGTATCAGTTAGCTAGCTTAGTTAGCTAACTGCTTGCGAGCTAAGTCAACGTTAGCCAACTAACTGCAGCCAAACAAGTGTCAGCTGACGTGTTTGTGCCCAAGCAATGATGTCCCGACTGAACCATGGTATGGGATTTGGGTGGAGGATGTGTTGATTCGCTTCCATTATATATTTCAGCTCCATAGCTTCGATAAATGCTAGTGCTTACTCTCACTCTAGAACATTCTCCCTGCTGCCACTGAGTCATTCAGCTTTCCAGGGAATATACCGGGCTCCCAGGGTTACTGTTGGCTTGGCGACATGTTACAGCGAACCCATGCAACCCATGTAGGTCCATGGGGTAGCAATTTTTGTCCAGTTGTGCGTGATATTTCATGGTTATATATTCACGTGTTTCATTTTCGAACACGGGACTTGGATCCCTTCCTTCCAAGGGTTTTATGGTGCTTTTTAAAATACATTTTACTTTTAATCTAGTGCCAATTAGTGGATCTGTTTCAGATTTCAAAATCATAACCTGTAAACATTGAATGTGGTTCGATCGTGTTGCAATGAAAATTGGAGATGTAATTAGACAGCAGCTTTCCTCAGGATTAGACTTGCTTCGCAAATTATGCTTCACACAATAGTCATAGAGTAACCATGAATTGGCAGATTTGGAGTCTTTAGGCCACTGCTAATAGGATAAGTACAAGAGGGGTTTCTTGGAAATTGGAATTTATGGCCTGGAGGTTGCAACAGAACAGAAACAGACTCATGCACCACTACTTTAATGGGACCATGTTTTTCTTGATATTATCCTCCTTTAATTTCCTGTTTCGTTCTCACCTTCTTTCCCCCGTGTCCCATTTTCCATCTAATCTCTCTTCATTTCTTGATGTCTTTTAGTTCAAAGAAGAGATCTCGAGGCGGTTCAAAGCCAAACAGGACCAGTTGGTTCTGATTTTTGCAGGGAAGATCTTGAAAGACGGCGACAGTCTCAGCCAACACGGCATCAAGGATGGCCTGACGGTTCACCTGGTCATAAAGACAGCACACAAGTATGGCTACACTATCATAAAAAGCACGTTCAACAGGTCATTTTGTAGCAGGCCTGTAAGAATGATTCATTTAAAAATTGTAATCATTTTGTTCTAAGTATCCAGACTAAGGGGTTGGCCATAATTCAATATGATAATATATCATCTTTCAGTGGAATGGTATTGTTATAAAATATGTAGATATGGTGATTAACTATAATGCTGTCTAAATTGATTATAACAAGCACATATTAACTCAAATCTCTAAGGGAATTTGATCATTTTGCACTAAAGTTCTTAATGACTTGAGAAAATATTCAGTTCTTTTCATTTGTCTTACATAGTACTGCATTTCTTATACGCCTACGAATGATGTCTTTAGGGCAGGAGATGGTGGTGGCACCTCAGCCTCTAGCTCAACCTCCACTCAAGCAGGCAATACTTCCACTTCTAGTCCGAGTACCAACCCCTCCTCCACAGCAGGCTCTACTGGCACTGCTGCACCACCCACACAGACGCCCAACATACTGAGTAAGTTCTAGTGTCTAACTGTTGACCTTCAAACATCCTTTTTATTAGTTCAACTCCACAAGGGTAATGTTCCCATCTGGTCTTCCTCAGCTGGCTTCGGTGACCTGGCTGGTCTGTCTGGACTGGGCATGGGCTCGGCTAACTTCATGGAGCTGCAGCAGCAGATGCAGAGGCAGCTCATGTCCAACCCAGAGATGCTTTCTCAGATCATGGAGAATCCGTTGGTGCAGAACATGATGTCCAACCCAGACCTGATGAGGCAGATGATCATGGCCAACCCTCAGATGCAACAGCTAATGGAACGCAACCCTGAGATATCCCACATGCTCAACAACCCTGAGCTCATGAGACAGGTAAAAGAAATGGAGAGGGGCTCAATTGCCCTCTGTTTAGAATGAACGTGAACTGACTTGCCCCCTCTCTCCTTTTATCTGAACTCCTAGACCATGGAGCTAGCCAGGAACCCAGCCATGATGCAGGAAATGATGCGGAACCAGGACCGGGCTCTGAGCAACTTGGAGAGTATCCCAGGAGGTTACAATGCTTTGCGGAGGATGTATACAGACATCCAGGAACCCATGTTCAGCGCTGCCAGAGAACAGGTTGGCATTTTTTCTTCAGACGTTCTATAACCAGCATTACATGGTTAACTATATTTTATTTTGTGTCTATTTAAACGTGTCAAATCATTTTCCCTGTAGTTTGGTAGCAACCCATTCTCAGCTCTAGGTGGGAACTCCGAGTCTGGCGCCCAGCCGTCACGGACAGAGAACCGGGAGCCGCTGCCCAATCCGTGGGGTTCACCAAATTCTTCTAATCCCTCTGAGAGTGGAGGGCCCCCCACAGGAAGTACTAGCACCACTGGGGGCACCAACCCCAGTGTGTCAAACCCTCTGGGCATCAACCCTGGCAGTCTGGGCAATGGTAAGACGGAGCAAAGTGCTTGCCAAGTCATTTGTTTACATAGCTGTATTCACATATACAAAAATAAATTCCTTTCTTTTCTGTATGTTACAGGGATGTTCAACAGCCCGGGCATGCAGAGTCTACTGCAGCAGATCTCGGAAAACCCTCAGCTGATGCAGAACATGCTGTCTGCTCCCTACATGCGCAGTATGATGCAGTCACTGTCTCAAAATCCAGAGTTGGCCTCCCAGGTAACGGAAAGAAGCACACCCACAGTACCGAAAACACTCACAGGGTGTAGTCCTATTACAGTACAAATCCTGGTTAATTGGATTCAAAGCAGGCGTTAGAACTCCTTGTTGTTTCGAATGTGTACCAAATATAAAATCGATTGATGATGTTCAACTGCAGTTTGTAATGTACTGTAAATAGTAGGATCTAGTTTGGCCTGTTGTGCATTAGGCAATAAGCTGCGCTATTAGTGCATACTCAAAGAGGGGCTTGTCTGTTAAGCTTATTTGCAGCAAATTGTAAGAAGGAATAAACAACAAAAAGCTCTGACTTGTTTGATTCTGACAAACGACGCTGAGAGACAGGGAAACTCTGAGCATTTATTTGTTATTCAATATTTTCCCCTCTAAGTTGCTGTATATGATTTAAACATCAACTCTTGTGAATAAGAAGCATAGCCAGATTATGAATTACTCATTACCGTGACCGTCTTCTTTCTCTCTACCAGGTTTTGATGAATAACCCTTTATTTGCTGGAAACCCGCAGCTGCAGGACCAGTTTAGATCTCAGTTGCCCATCTTTCTGCAGCAGGTACCACACACACTTTGTTGTATATTTAAGCGTTTTTCCCCAGTAAGATACAAAGACTAGCTTAGATCCAGGTGATATCTGCCATATGTTTTTGGCCACTAGTTAAGATTTTTTTATAAGCCTCTAGTTATTTTCTCATAAACTCAGAAAATAAAATCCATCCATACATTTGGCAAGTATGTGCCTTAGGTGTGCCTTTTTGTTTTAAGCTACAGTTATTGGACAGCCTGGTTGATTGGTTGGTTAGTTCATTGCGACACTCTGATTGGTTGCAGATGCAGAACCCGGAAGCTCTTTCGGTGATGACCAACCCCCGGGCCATGCAGGCTCTAATGCAGATCCAACAGGGTCTACAGACACTGCAGACAGAAGCACCAGGCCTCATGCCCAGGTATGCTCGCACTCCGCGATATAATAGACACATTGCTTTTTTGTCGATTTTTTTCCCCCAACATTTTTTTTATGGCCTAGTTTGATGACTGGTGGGGTTCCCGGTGGTGTTCCCGGCGTTCCTGGTGGGGTTCCCGGTGGCGTTCCTGGTGGGGTTCCTGGTGGCGTTCCCGGTGGCGTTCCCGGTGGAGTTCCCGGTGGAGTTCCCGGTGGAGTTCCCGGTGGAGTTCCTGGTGGGGTTCTTGGTGGAGTTCTTGGTGGAATTCCTGGTGTGGTTCCTGGTGGAATTCCTGGCATACCCACAGGTGGGGGCATGCCCTCGGAGAACCCAGCCTCCTCACCCAGCAGTGCGGGAACCAGCGCCGCCCAGCAGCAGCTGATGCAACAGATGCTCCAGATGTTTGCTGGAGGAGGAGGAGGAGTTGGAGGAGGGAGTGCAACGGTACACACAGATATTACATCCATCAACCCTCCTATGATTTTTTTAAAAAGAAATTACATTTATCAATTCCATTAATTTCCTCCCTGTAGACCCAGACCCCCGAGGTGCGGTTCCAGTCCCAGCTGGATCAGCTGAGCGCCATGGGCTTCATCAACCGCGAGGCCAACCTTCAGGCCCTCATCGCCACTGGAGGAGACATCAACGCCGCTATTGAGAGACTGCTGGGCTCACAGCCCTCGTAAAGACATACAGTACATACTGACACACAGACACATGCATACATACATACCTAACTCATAAACACACCCAGCATCTACAGAGAACCAAGAGAAATTTAAGTGTATTGTCCCAAACTTTACAGAAGACACTTGGCAGGATCTGTAAGACCCTCATTCTACATCTGTTCTCAGATCATTCCCTAGTCCCCATACTTTTTGGCGTCATCCAACCAGATCTCTGTCCTAGAGTGCTGCTGTAGAGCCGGACTGAAGCACTCTCACCTCGAAGGGTGTTCTGGTGCAGAGAGAAGGAGCAAAAACCTCTCCTGATAAGGGACTCCCAACCATTTCTTCATTCACGGTTTTCTTCACATAAAACTGGAGTCGAGTGTTGTAGACATTTACATAATACAGATTAAACCCATGTGATGTGATTGGCTGTTGGCTCTGTTTCACACATGGCCGTTGTTAGGCAGTTTGTCAGCATTTAACCAGCAAATCAGTACATGAAGATTTTTCTGGTATACAGACTGTAATCCTGATCAAGAACCGGAAAAAATATCTTGTCCATTCAGACGTTCAACCCCGTTTCTCCCTCCTTCCCCGTTCTCCAGATTCTACATAAATAGCTGTTTTTGCCCAAATATTTCACTATTTATTGCAAGCGCTTGATAAAACGACGCCCTCCACACTTCCCTAAACTTGTAATTTGTCATTCCAGATAAAAGTGCCCACCCAAGGGTGCACAGTGTCTTTTCCTTTTGAGGCACCACTGCTGTGCCTTCTGTCCTTCCCTGCCCTATAAGAGCATTGTTGGCAACTGACACCCCCCATTCAGTGGGTTAATTGGAATCCCCCCCCAATAAATTCCATACAGCATCATGGACAGGACTGTAACCATAATCAAATATCACATTGTAGCAGCTCCAAAGCAGAGGATGCTGTAAGAATGAATATGAATGAAAAAAAAAACAAGCTTCCTTTCGTTTTAATCTGATTCTTCTTTTTTTTTATTATTATGTTTTTCTTTTTTTGAGGTGCAGTTAGTACCTAGAGATAATTATGATTTGTCTCGCATAAAATAAACGTGGAAATCAAGTGAGTTAAAAAAATAAAAGAATAAAAAATGGAAAGGCTTTAAGAAACAATTATGATATGGTGGCACCATACATTTCTAAAATCAAGTTCTAGGTTTTTTTTTTTTTTTTTTTTTTTTTTTTGAAAATCTACAGCATTGTAGTTGTGGTAACCTTGGCAACTGCTTCTATAGCTTTGCTTTGTCTGTTGACCTCAGCTGAAGAAAAAAAAAATCCATCTCACAATTGAACATGTTGAAACTAACTTTTAACAGTACTGTACTAAAAAAGAATAAAACATGGTCAAATACAGTCTATGCCCTGTGTCAGGTGATTACAGCCTTGTGATGGTGCAAGATGACGTCTGTAGCTTTCAATTTGTTTCATCATTCAGTATAAAGTAATTAAATGTATCATCTACTGTTTGTTGTTTAATGTCAAGATGCTGCATATCGAAATGTAAGATTGAATAATCTGTTTTCGGGGGAACAAATAATCATTGAAAGATACCAGTTTGTTTGAAGTATGGGCATCACTTTAAAAATAACTGTTATGTAACCCTAGATTCATAGACAGGTTTCTGGAAAGGATGTCAATTTATTTTCTATAACCCAATATCACAAATTTGCCTCGGGTTGTACAGGCTGTACAGCATACCACACCATCTATCTATAAAACCTTCGTAGGTGTAAATTGATATTTATTATTTTAAATTAAATGTACAAATGTCTACAGGAGAGCATACAATTCAACAAATTTACAGTGTAATGTTTCAAAAAACGAATGAATAATATTAACTTTGGTTTAAATTGACTTGTCCTTTTAAGGGAGTTCGAAACTAAACTCAAACATTTGACTGAATATCTTTCTAAATACCAAATTGCATGCCTCTTTCCAGGAAACATTCTAGAAAATGGTTAGATAATGATGTATAAACATGGAAAATTAAGTTACCCAATTTTACCTAAAATAAAATCATAGGATAAACTACTCAATATACCTATAACACAGTATCTTAAACTAAAAAGACTGAGCACCTTTAATGTAAGCATGTGAGCCGACGTGAGTTTGCATGTTGCCACGTATTCCTTAATGTCTGCATATACCACAGGCCATCAAATCTCTGGCCAGAACGGATCTGACAAGTGGCAAACTGTTGTTCTGGTACACAGATCCACCTGTCGGGTAGCTTTCATTGTCCTACAAATGAAAAGATGGGTGGAGTCTCTTCCTGATTATTACCTGCCAGTGGTTCTACCTGTTCCACCTGCTCTCCTCTCCCTCTAACCCTCCCTCGGGTGTCAGCTGATGAGGGCTTGGCAGGCCATGGGACTGCCTGTCCGTCTGGCTCGATCATGAGCAACCCCTATCCACATGAAGAAGGAAGCGGGTAGGAGCAGCTCAACCTGTTTTTATTCTCCTCGGTTTTCACCTTTAATCTCTCTCCACACTGGAGAGGGAGAAACGGGAGTTAGTTGGTACTTGTTTTTATTTGTCTTCTCTACGTTGGTGATACATTGAGTGCCTCCAGGGTATTTACTAAGTGAAAGGGGAAGCCTTCGCCACTGAATGCAGTATGGGGACTGACGAGTCGTACAATTTTGTCTTCAAAGGTGAGTCCTGTTTACTTGAGCTGTGATTGTGCAAAAATAAATGAATTGTTTGGGGCACCTATAGGTGTTAAATCTGTCAGGGCCAACTCCGGTTGTTATTGCCGGCTCCATTTTCTGGGCAGGAAGTAAAGGGGACGATAACTTTCTGTCCATTTGACTGTAAATCATTTGACCTTTGACCTATAACACATCTTAGATTTCTCACTGAGAGACTATTATGTGGTTTGTGTGTTTAAATTCCTCTGATTTTTCAAACCCATTCATTCTAACGTGAAGTCTTGAAGAGTGCCACGTTGATGTGATGTCACAGAGTCTCGTGAGGTTGACGGACAGCGTTCACGAGTGTTAAATGAGATAATTGGACATCTGATTCATCACAGAAAGTTACAGCTTTGACCAATTCAAAGTATTTTTGGACTTCATGTGGCAAAAAAAAAACCAACAACCAATAAAAATTGTTTTTAGTTCATTCATTTCACCATTTCCTTATAAATCAACTAATAAATCAATGCATGGATCTGTGTGTGTGTGTGTGTGTGTGTGTGTGTGTGTGTGTGTGTGGGTGTGTGTGTGTGTGTGTTCCTTCCTGTGCTTTATAGTGGTTTTGATAGGGGAGTCTGGCGTAGGAAAGAGCAACCTCCTGTCTCGCTTCACTAAGAATGAGTTCAATCACGACAGTCGCACCACCATCGGCGTCGAGTTCAGCACGCGGACTGTTCAGCTGGAGAACTACACCATCAAGGCCCAAATCTGGGACACAGCAGGGCTGGAGCGCTACAGGGCCATCACCTCAGCGTGGGTACACACACACACACACACACACACACACACTCACACACTCACACACACACACACTCGTATTTCCATCATTCCATCGATTTGCATTCCCTAACAACCCTAATCCTTAACTATCCTTGGGATGTGCAGAAGAAAGCCGACTCCCCACAAATTGACATTAATAGAGATATAATGACGAGGCGAGTGTGTTGGCTCACATGTGTGCCAGCACTGATTTCAACGCGTGCAATTAACATTCACACCTCCTTCACACTCGGCATCCACCACACAACTTCCAGGTTTAATTCCACGCTCCCACTCAAGTGTGTCTGATCTCTCTCGCCCTGTGGACTCAGGTATTACAGGGGAGCAGTCGGAGCACTGCTGGTCTACGACGTGAGCAAGCACCTGACCTACGAAAGCGCTGACCGGTGGTTGAAAGAGCTGTTCGACCACGCGGACCCTCACATCGTGGTCATGCTGGTGGGAAACAAGAGAGACCTGGAGAACCTCAGGACCGTGCCCACAGAGGAGGGCAAGGACTTTGCAGGTCTGTTGACTGGGTTTTAATTCAAGCACATTTCTCGTGACAACAAAACTGGTGATTATGTGTTGCTCCTTGAATATGTCAGTTTGTTGATTGTGATCTTTCCTCGGTCTCATCCCCTCGGACCAAACCCAGAGAAGAGAGGCCTCATGTTCATGGAGACATCGGCGTTGGACTCCACCAACGTTGAAGATGCTTTTAATAAAGTCCTCATAGGTACGTGAGTGTCAGCGCCTCATCAGCACATCCTCTTCGGACTGGTTACTGATTTGGCCTTTTTGTTTCATTATTTCCAGCGATCCACAAGAAGGTGGCAAGCAGAGAAGTGACCCGCGGCTCCATCTGCGCCGTGACCCTGTCCAGCCCCATCGGACCCAACAGCGAGGCGCAGGAGGAGCGCAGGAGCTGCTGCAAGAGCTCCTAACGGACGGCTGCCCAGTTTAAGGTCTGCTCTGCCCACGCTGAACCAACATCACGCTTGGCTGTCGTTGAAGCTTAAGCATGACATCATCATTCACACCCAATTTGATGGGCGAAGTACCTGCTTGACATTTGAGCAGTCGGTAGACAAACCTCTTTGCATATAAAAGCTCAAAAACAATAAATTAAGATATACACATTGAGAAAATCTATATTTTATACATTATATTTCTTGTGGTAGCTAATGGGTGTGTGTTTTATTGTGGATAGATGGATTGTTTTGTGAAGGAATGCACTGGGATTCACTTGGAATAAATTATTTATGTTATATTGTCTGCATGTAATTACCACACAAAGTCATGAATTTATTATCTGCATTAGACACGTTATCCTAACTAGATGGGGGGAACAGGAGACGAGGCTGATGTGAAATAAACAACTCCAAAACTTTACCAAAATAAAAGTAGCTGTATCCCAAACAGCTGTTACCAGTAAAAATCCTCCAAAATGTTGCTTAAACGTGCAGCAGTTTTACCAGCAAATTATAGTTTAAACATAAGCAAAGTATCAGTACTCATTATGTGTGGAATGTTATTACTGATGCATTAACCCGCAAGCAGTGTGTTCATTAGGCTAACTTTAACTCATTTATAAGCTTTTTGGGGGTTTTTTTTACCTATAAAAATGCACATTTTGTGCAATTTTAATCCTATGTTTTGTTCTGAAATATGGACTATAAGTATAAGAGTATAAGTATAACATAGTGTACAAGTACCACAAAATGAAGAAATATCTGAAATAAAGAGTCAGACAGTATACAACAGTGGTTCACAGCCTGGCGATCGGGACCCTCACAAGGGTCACGAAATGATGACTGATTTAGAAAATAGTCGCACACATTATTGCGTACAATTTACTTTTCTTTTGTTTGTTCTTGTGAAATGCAGTACACTTTTACCTCTTTATACCTTCAGAAAACATTCAGATGAAACAGTCTAAGGAGATTAAATGACCCTGTTGGCGGTTGCTAGTAGATATTTGTTCATATTTAGGGGTTACACTCAAAAACAACTGCAAGCGTGAGTCGAAGGTGTTTTGTCTCTCCTTGGCCTGTAGATGGCAGTGTTGCCGCTGCATCTTCACTTTAAAGCGTCAATACTGTGCTGTGCAGTGTTGGCTAATTTCCTTATTAACTCCGGTACGACTTAACCACCATCTTATCCCACTGTGTATCCATTAATGCTAATGATATTAAGATCATGTAGCGCCGCAGTGCTGTTGCCATGGTGACAACCTCTGATGCCCTCTTGATGAGCTCATCAGCGTGCCCATGAAGCAGGGAATTAATTTACACTTTTCACTCAACTAATAAATCAATGCATGGATCTGTGTGTGTGTGTGTGTGTGTGTGTGTGTGTGTGTGTGTGTGTGGTGTGTGTGTGTGTGTGTGTGTTTATATGCAGATGCAGATGATGTCCAGACTATGGGTGTAATTGGCCCGGTTCATATGGCATGACTGAGTGAATATAAATCTGGTAGTTAATGACTTTCTGGACAGATAGCGCTCTATCTCTGGCTCACAGATGTGCATAAGGAGTCTTTACTGTGTGTGTGTGTGTGTGTGTGTGTGTGTGTGTGTGTCCCTAAGTAAGACTTTTCTGCTGGAGATCATTTTGTGAAAATGAAATGACCATAAACGTTTTTTTTAATTTTTTTTTTATTAAGTTTCTCTTCTGAAACTCTGATAGGAAAGCCTGTGCACCAGGTTGTAAATGTTTAATTATTTCCTGTGAATGAGGGTTTATTTATGGGCTGAGTTAAAGCATCTGGTGTAATAATCCACGCAGGCTGCACAGGTTGAAAGCGTGGTCATGATATCTGTAAATCTCCCCCTGTCCTTATAGTCTAGAGGGAGGGGTTGTGTTTGCAAAAATCATGAAATTAAAAAAAAGAATTCCAAGTTCCTTTTTGTTCTTTGTTCGGATAATGATATTTTGATATAGATTTCCTTCTCCTGCTTTACAGATTCTCTTTCCAAGTGGTCGTAAAGACATCTCTCTGCACATACATGTGGTGGCTATTACCCACATGCTACTTGACATGTGTAGCCTGTAAAAAGTGTGTGTGAAACCGGGACTTCATATGCTAAAGTGATGAGTGGTATGGGACTGCTGACCCCACCGCGGAGCTGTTTATCTCCCATTCACGAGACAGTTTCCCTCCAGCACTTTGTGGAGAATCTTGTCCTCCTAGAGTTTACAGTTGCAGTATCACATCTGTGCGGTTATTAGTGTGACCTTTGTGTTCATTTAACCTTTGACCCCATGGAAAGTTTCTAAAAACCCATACTTTCCATCTATCTTTTCTGCCACCTTACAGTTTCTCTTCCCCAGATTCCTGACTATTTCACACACAAAGACAAAGGAGGTATTTTTTTTTGCATATCCATGCTGTGAAAAACAGTTTTTCATAAACCTAGAAAAATCGCACTGCATTTTTCTGTGAAACCAATGAGGTTTTAGTTATTTAAGAATGTGGGAATATTTTCTCAAGAAATGGGGTATCCACTGGGGATCAATAATAATACATCTTTATATAGTCAGATACCAGATACCATTGGTTACCGCTGTGTGTGTTGACTGATGTGCCATGTGTGGGTGTGTAGAACTGCATAATGTGACGGCCTACATTCCTCCATCAACCCCGCGTCTGTCAGTGGGTATCAGCGGAGAACATAAATATTTGATTTCTCCGTGAGCTGACATCATCACAGAAATAGAGTCAAAATCAATGCACGCTGATTACCATGGTGATGTTGTTATGGCGACCAATCAAAGGGAGAGGTGAGCCGATGGGTGGCTGTGTGTTGATAGAGAGAGACTGAGATGTTGCCTGGAGGTGATTGCAGAGAAAACGTTAAGAGTGTGTTTATTACTTCTGCTTCGAGCTTAAACACAATTTCCATAACCGTGTGTGTGTTTATGTGCCCCCTTGTGTTCAGCAGCTTCACCTCCTCCCCATATCCAGCCATTGTACTTCTTTAAAAGCCTGTAATTTCAGCTGGGCTCGGCCGTCCACTCAGGAGCCAGCTGGGGTCACCAGATTCCTTTTTCCCGGCGTTCAATGAAACAGGTTGCCAGCGACGAACGCAGCCAGAGAGACCTCAGCATCGCTTCACTTGCCATAATATTACACACCTCGGTTGCCATGGCAGCCTCTGTGTTTGGCCGCGCTGCGTGCAACACTAAACGTCTGCAGGTGTAAAGTGATGCAGCGAACTATTTACTTGAGTGCCTGCTTTCAACCCGAAACCCCAGTGTGAAAATAGGGATTGTCATTAACACATTATCTGCGGCGTGACACGTGAGCCGCTCAGAGTGTGGACACTTTGAGTGATGACATCTGGAGAGTGGGAGGCAGATCGTGTTTTAGTCACTGAATGGCAACTTTTTCAGTCACATTGTGACTGTGGTGGAACCTTTTCAGCTGCTCCTTCCAGAAAGAAAGGCAGTAATACCACCCAGCCTCCTTAAACGGGCTCTGCTCTTTCTCAGAGGAACACAAACACGTCAGCCAATACAGTAAGTGACAAAAGGGCCTGTTACATTGAGTTTATGAGCAGATATTTCCATGTGTGTGTGTATTTTTCTTCTCTTCTTTGGTTCTTTGTGGCCAGTGAGTGGAGGTCCACAACTACCGTTATTCCTGCCGAGGCACTTCACATTTTCTTCCACTGAATCATTTCGCTGAGTGACCCTGAGTTCGGAGGCCTTTTCTGTACGCCGGTGCTTTTTTATCATTACACATTCTGCTGCACGTCCTTGTAGCAAGGGCTGCACTTTCCAATGAGAAATATGTTAGTGTTTTATTGGCATCACTAACTCAAACGCTGCTCGGTTCGAGAACACGGAGACTTGAGTGTGCGTTTTCAGAGCGGTTGTTCAACTGAAAGCCTTCCAGACCCGGAATCTCTCCGGAGTTGTAGATTGTGGGAAAACACATGTTGCTGAGTTGAACCAAGGCCGCGGCCAAGTGATGCATTGCATCCAATCCCTCTCTGTGCAACAAAGACGGATATGAACATGGAGTCCTTGCATATGCAGGCTGATGGGTGCATGCGTGCAGGAGTCTGCATACGAGTGTGTGATGTTTTTTGAGCTGGACTGCGCTGTTCTGTGTCATGTGTAGTTTCCTCTCCAGGATGCATCTAAAAATACCACGAGCCCGAGAGGAAAGCGAGGATGGGAAACCATTTAGAGGAGCAGAAGAAGAACATGGGGGGAGGGCCGGCCCGGAGGGGGGCCTGCAGACAAGGGGTCACCTTGGGCCCTGGACGAGAAGGACTTCCCCTCATTCTTTCAAGCATGCAGGTTTGTTTTTGATGTTGCCTGAAAAAAAAAAAGAAAAGACTAACCAAAGTTACTTTGTTCAAGAAGAGATGCTCATTTGCTTCTTGCTCCGTTTGCACTGCAGGTCGCACTAATCCATCACTCATTAAGGTTATTTCCGTCTGTTTACAGGATTAAGGGCAGATTTGTGGGAGATGAAGATACAGGTACAGACGTGTACACGAATGGTGAAGAGATGTGGTGGAGGAGGAAGAGGAGGAGGAGGAGGGGGCGGGTTGTGAGGAGGAGGAGGAGGAGGAGGGGTATCCAGATGGGAAGGAGTAGCATTGGCGCCGCAGGAGGGAGAGAGAGGGAGAGAGAGAGGGAGGGAGAGAGAGAGAGAGAGAGAGAGAGAGAGAGAGAGAGAGAGAGAGAGAGAGAGAGAGAGAGAGAGAGAGAGAGAGAGAGAGAGAGAGAGAGAGAGAGAGAGAGAGAGAGAGAGAGAGAGAGAGAGAGAGAGAGAGAGAGAGAGAGAGAGAGAGAGAGAGACTGTGGAGGAGAAGACGCGAAGCTTCGTCTCTGCGTGGAGATGAAAGATACTTTCCTCCTGCTCTGAACAAACGGATTCTCCTGGCGCCGCCATGTATTTCGGTACGTAAACGACGCGTTTCGATCTCGGAAGAGTTTCGCTTGTGTAGTTGTTGCTGGTAATAACGCAGCTGAGTCACTTGTTGCTACGTTGAGATGGATGTGAGTCTTGGTGAAGTCGGTCACTGTGGAGAAGAAGCAGCGATAGTGCAAATTCAGTTTTCTATTCAATTCAATTCATCCCTTAGAATTAAAAGCCAATATTATTGTTGTTTGTTTCATGTAAGAACAACAATACAGCATGCAGGGGGATTCTCCCATATCAGATCAGCAGAGGAGCTCACAAAACAGACATCTGACTAAATATGAAAATACCTTAAAGCATCTATGCATTTCATGCACGATTATATAGGAAGTATAGGAAAAACATTGCATGTGGACAACATAGGAAAATCTATTATCTAATTAGATTATTACATGCAAGTTATATAAATGATATTTAATGATGAATCGCATGTTTAGGCTACTTAAAGAAGTATCTTAACGTGTGTGTGTGTGTGTGTGTGTGTGTGTGTGTGTGTCTCGTCCACGTGTGTTTTTGTAGCTCATACATTCTTTTAAGTCATTAAAGACACATTAGCGTGCGAAGGGAGGGAGCAGCTGCAGCCCCCTGTTGGCCAAAGTGGAACAGTCGAAATATTATTTGAACCTTTTTCAATAATCTGATACAGAAATATGATGTCATATTTATTTCATACGTGTATAGTGGTGGTTCCCTTTCCATAAGCAAAACAGGGATATTAAGATTAAAGAGGCAACAAAAGCAATTCATTTAGCATGAAATCTAACTTAATTAAACTTTTGAAAATTATTCCAGAAAAAAAAAAAATCTAGATTGGATTCTCATTCTTTCATTTTATATGCGACACTATTCAATAATAATAATAATAATAATAATAATAATAATAATAATAATAATAATAATAATAATAAAACATCGTCCTCATTTAACGTCCCTACACTATTCCTAAACGGTGAGATCATCAACACAAACATTAATCATATATGACAAGGTATTCTTGTCTTGTCAGGGACTCCACCCTGTGTCCAGCTATGTCAAAACTCCGCCACGTCACCCTGGCAACGGAAAGTGCGCGTGGCCCGCCCATCGGACGCACCTGACTGCGATGTGCGTCCATACTGGCTCTCTTGTAATCAGCCTGTTTGTTGACGTGCTTTCAGCTTTTTGGCAAAGCTTGGTGCAATTTAAACTATTAATATAGAAGCTATTATTTCCCCGCATAGTTGTCAAATACGCGCGTGCATTTAATGCAATTGTATGTTTTTATCACACACACACACACAAACACACACACACACACACACACACACACACACACACACACTCACATGACTTATTACAAGCGTGTTTGGCAATCAGACTAATGACAGAGCGCATAGTGCGCTTTGATTTTGATTACGATGATTAAACATGAGGCTGCTCCTGAATCCGACTTATCAAGCTCAGAGAGGACGTTAAACTAGAAAACAGCCGCCATAATCAGGACTCGGCAACACAAACAAGACACTCGCCACACTGCACCTTTAGTCATGGCCTCGTTGAACCAGGAATTAATCTTCAGTGTCCCCACACTGTGTGTGTGTGTGTGTGTGTGTGTGTGTGTACAAGCTTACTTACCTTCCACTCCAGTTCCACGTTTAACTTTACTGCCAATTATGAGTTGTGTAAAAGGTTCTTTTTGTGTGTGTCTATGGTACTATATATAGGATTTTATTGCAGGTTGTGATAAAAAAAAGCACTCAATAATTTGATTGAATTTCCATTATGTGGATAATGGTAAATGTCACGATGATGAGCTCGCTCTCATAGTAAGTAAGTGAAAAAAATACAGGATACAAAAATGCATTATGTCTTCAATTATGCAGAGACCTTATGATTTATGAGCATCTTATTTAAGATTTTTTTTGGATTGTTTTTCCCCAAGAGCTGTTAAAAATAAGGAGCTGTGTGTCTTAAGTGTGACATCATATAAATATTTATTTATGAACAAAATGTAAAGGGATTCCACTAAGTGCCATTTTAAGTTTTTTCACGATTATCAGGGATAATATCATGAATTGCATTATTCTGGTCACGATATGAAAATTTTTACATCAGAATTAATGACATTTTCATATCCAAGCCTTTTTGGGACACCAAATTGTGTTGATTTATTTTGATATTTATAGGAAACAAAGCATGTTAATCAACATTTAACAATATGATGCATATGCCTGGGTTTAGTTTTTCTGCCACAGCTGAAAACTTTCATCCCATGCTAATAAGAGAGGAAGTGAAATTTATCACTGTGTTTTGACAGACAAATATTAAAACACAGAAACTCTGAGCACAGAATGATTCTCTCTTATGATCATGTTATCGTCTCTTTATTATAATTTCTGAAAGGAATCCCCTCGTCTCTATGTAGTCATCCCTCCGTATGTTTGTCTCCTCTCTAGGTAGCGTGTGTCACAGCGCTCTGCTGCCGCTGGCCCGCCCCCCACTGGGTAGAACCCTGCCCTCATCAGAGCCCAAGCCCCGCCTCCCCTTCCACCTGCTGCCTGGATTCACAGATGTGAGTACGATCATCAGTCACCGTAGTTGTCACAGTAATCACCCTCATCCACTCTGCCCCTTTAAACGAAATCCAACCCGCCCCGAATCCTTCACGTCTGCTTCAAGTGGAGAAGTGGAGGAGTTTATTTAGCAAGCTGCCTACACCTGCTGATGTCTTGATATTCCCCACACGGTGTCTCCGAGCTGTCCGGGCCGGTGTTGACGGATGAGAGGAAGAGAGTTGATGTATCAGTTAAAGAGAGCTGACGTCTGGATCACATGGTTCATCATACACTCTCACTATCCTCCCGGCCACATGATGTATGAAATCATGTTTTCTGGCCCGAATCGACGTAGTATTGGTAATGTTGCTCGTTTACATAGCTGCAACATATTTCATGTCTCTAGTGCCCATTTGTTTTGAGCACATGAAGCCAAAGTGAAGCGTGTTCCCGCACTTTCACTAATTCTACAACCTGAACTTGAGAAGAAGTCGAGGCGACTCGTAATCCCATCACCCAGCCTGGTGAAATACCCTCTCTGGAGCAAAATTGACAATTTTCTTTTTGTCCCTCTCCCCTCTTTACTCCGGCCTTGTCTTCAAACGGTGATTTGCTCTAAGATGTTAAGGAGAGAGCTGCAGAGCGACAAATTGAGGGTTTAAGAGAAAGAGAGGATTGCATGCCTGCTGGACTGCCGGTGTGCAGCGTCGTAAATCTATTCTGTGTGGGTTTGAAGCGTCTCCCTCTTTCTGTCTCCCCCTCCCCTCCATTTCACCTCTCTCCAGCCTTCTCATCCCTCTCTTCCACTTCCCCGGGTTGCTCTTGCTCCATCACCCTCTTCACTTCAGCTCTTGCATTTTCCACTTTGTCCCCATGCTGTGATCTTCCCCATCCCTCACCCTCTGGTGCACTTTCAACAGCATTTTCAACTCCGTCACACACACACACACACACACACACACACACACACACACACACACACACACGACACACGCACACTAAATCGTACCATGTCTAACATTTACCAATTTACCAGTTAATGAGATTCCATTGTCTCTTGTCTTTCTACTCAAGTCAGAAACAGCAGTGTCACTTGTGTTAATATTGAACAAAACCCTAGTGCTGAGTCACATCCCCTCTCACCTCTTATTAACTCCCTTTTCTTTTCTTTTATTGCATTTCCAACGCCCAACTTTGCAGTTTCAGGAATATTGTCTGACATTTACAATTCTCGGTATTGATTTTGGGTGTAATTTGGCTGATTTATGGTTACGTTGGAAAAGGAGCGCTTGACACTGAGAGCCCCGTCCGCCACCTCTACAGACTTCAGGGCTGCAACGTTTATTGATCGAGTGATCTATTCACCAGCAAATATATGCATATCAATTGTAGTGTTTAAATAATTTGGTCAGAACCAAAGTCTTGTTTTACCAACAATTTGAAAGCCCAAAATAATTCAGTTTTCTATCATTCTCTGTGGGTTCAAGGGATCTTTATCATCCCCAAAGGGCAATTTGTAGTACAGCCAGCAGAACAGACACACCAATCAATGGACACAATACATAGCAGAAAAACAAATCCTTTTTTGCTTAAAAATCACACCGAACCGTAGAATAAAAAATCTAATGGATTTCATGTCAAACGATTGATCAGCTAATCGTTACAGGTTTGTTTATTGGATAAAAGACACCTTTGGAGTCAGGTTAACGCGCTCCTTGGTTGCTTTATTTTGATTTAAGCATGTTTTAACAGAAACCTATGCTGGCATGCAAACTGGACAGCTCTGCAGAATGTGGAAGGAATCTTCTCTGCTGTTGTGAACCTGTGGGTGTTTAGTCAGTGGGCACACGACTCGACTCAAGCTGCCTTTTCTCCTGGAATGTGTGTTTTTAGGTGTGTATTATTTGTGCGGTATAAGCCTGTGTGCTCTTGTAAATGTACTACAGTATACGCTACATGCTGTGTGTGTGTGTGTGTGTGTGTGTGTGTGTGTGTGTGTGTGTGTGTGTCGTGAGCCAGGGAGCCAGACTGGGACATCACTGGCTAGTTTGGCCTGTACTTTGACAGAATTGGAAAGAGAAAAAAAAGGTGCTTTTGTTCCCTGGCAAATACTCATTTAAATGACAAAGAACCGAAAGCAGCAGCTCATTCATCATCATCCACTGGAGGTGCCTGACGTCATGTGCTAACACATAGCCGTCACTCTGGTGCACGGTATAAACCCAGGAGCATTCATCATTAGAAATGTTGAGGCTCTTGACTGGGCTCCAGGTAAAAGTCTGCTTTACTTCACTCGGCCATATGTTCCAGCTGTAACTCACTCCGAAGGGGCTGAGCATGTCTGAGAGAGAGAGAGCGTAGTGATTAATACCAAAGATATGTGGTGGATCTATTTACTGTATACTTCATAAATGCTTTTCGTGTCACAATAAGGAGGCAGGGTGTTGTATAGTTGGATCGGATTCAGGACAAAATTAGGTTAGGATTAGTGGTCAATGTAAGGCCCACTAAAGTGATGGAAACGTGTGTGTGTGTGTGTGTGTGTTTGCACAGACAACACTAGAAAGACGTAAGAGGCAATGAGTAAGAAGGGCGAAATGACTTTGTCACAGGTGGGAGTCCGACCCCGGCGTGCAGAGTGGGAGTCGAGAGTAAGAGTGAGTCCACTGGGAGTCGTGAAGGTGACTTTGATCAAGGCGGAGACGAAAAGGGAGAGGCAGAGATTTTCGGAGGGGAGCAGATGGAGGGGTGAAGTGAGGAATGTGTTATGGAAGGTCAGCTGGTGATGCAGGAGCCCCGGGGGCGCAGGAGGGAGGCGGGCGGCGGGCGGTGCTTTTTTTTTTATTTTACTGATGTCAAAATGTTCGGCCTCACTCGGAGGAACAGTAAACTACGCTCTCATAAATGTTTAACATTAATGTGGCCATGTTTCTACTCGTGTGCTACAAGACGCACTCACCATATATATATACTGTGTATATATATATATATATATATATATATATATATATATATATATATATATATTTATATACATCCATGAGTATTACAGAGGTCTAGGAGCTGGTTTTTAAAATGGTTGGTTTTTTATGGTTTCACGATTTGTATTTTAGACATCAGACACAAGATTACTATATTTGTTTTTATGTGTTTGCTTGAGTTTTACACAGACAGAGAGCTGCAGGGGAAAGAGAGAGATAAGAGACCAGTGACTGCAGAGAAGCATTCCACTGCAGCTGGCGAGTGTGATGATCAAAGAAAATGAGCACACGCACACACACACACACACACACGCACGCACACACACACACGCACACGCGTGTTTGAAGAGCAAAAGATGTGTCTTTGGCACTAAAGATACAAGCACCATCTCTAGTGCTACAGTCAGTGTCCTCGGGGCTTACAGCACGAGTCGGCTGGCCCACAACAACACATACATTTTTACGTCACCTGCAGACACATTTCCATAAAGCCTCCCTGGTTGGCGCTGGTTATATGGCTCCCCACATTTCATCCAAAGGTAAGAGGGTTGTTTTGCTCCACAAAAGCTGGTCGGGTATAAAAGTGCTGAGTGTGCATGCTCAATAAACCAGCAGGCGATGTCCAGAGGTGCCCTGTGTGGTCAGTTACTGGTATGGTTGTGTACACAGACACACACACACACACACAGTTGAAGGACTTGACAGCTATGCATAATGTAATCATCCTTCGTACCTACCATCCCCAATCCCAAGGTGCTCGGCAAACGCTTGCCACGATCTGTCTGTCTTCTCCACATCTTTATAGTCTTTAGACCGTTTCTTGTACAGCACCTTGCTTTGGGCGACAAGTTGGATGAGCTTTGCCTCAGAGGGGTCAAACAACTCCCTAAACGCTTGGTGTCAAAGACCTTAATGGCCTGTTTCTTACACATACAGAAACCTATAGTCTGGGGGTGTAAGGTCCATCTTTTTCACTAGTTGGTTGATTTTTATGTGTCCTTGAATGGAGAAATGCATTCTTAGTGTGGATGACATCTTGTGAGGGAGAAGGTTTCTAAACCTCACCGTCATTTCTAACCACCTGCATGGAAAGAGCAACAGCAGGAATCTCCGGCTGGGGCTCGGCTGTCAGCATGAAGCACTCAACCCTCGTAGGTTTGAAATGTGGCTGTAAAATATAGTAGTTTGCTCCATCATGGAGAGCAGAGGCCAGATGGTCAGGTGGGATTCAGGGTGGTCACACTTACTGGTGAGTCTCACAATGTGTTTGTGTGGAAAATAAAAGCACTCATTCGTCTGTCTCGCTTCATGAAGTATTTCTCCACTCAATTATGCTGCATTTTGTTTAAACGTCATGTTAATTTATTCAATCATTCAGTTGATTTTAAAATAAGTTAGAATCTATGTAGAACAAGCACATGATTTTGTTATAGGTTGCTACAGATTGTTTTACACAAATTAATCTTTTTTAATCTGCTTTTGTTTGTGTTAACATCTGTCACCACTTTAGAGTGAATATGATTTCTTCTTTGAACACAGGTGTGTTTCTGAGGATGAACATTCAATCACTCCCCAAAAACCTGGACTCTGGGTTCTACATAATGAGGCAATTTACAAGCCTTTGACTGGCAACTTTCAAACTTTTCATAATCACTTTAAACCTGTTAATCAAGGTTTAGCGTCAGTTAAACACAAGCTGCTCCCCCTACAGGTCCTTCTTATCACCTTATCTTTTCACCTATTACATGGGAGATTAACCTGGGGGATTATAAATCTGTTTCTTCGAAGGGAGCACATTATTAGTTTACAGACAGCGTGCCCTTTACACCTCAGGTGATCACTTCTCTTACCTTTTACAATCCGAAACCAGTCGTGACCTTCTCCTTTTCTCGCAGATGGATCACGTCCATAAAGCTCTGATTGGCCCGGGCTTCGGGCTGACGTCGCCGCTGAAGAGGAAGGCCAGTTCCTGCGGAGTGTGTCGGCTGAGGTTCAACTCTGAGGTGGGCGTTGTCGCGTAGGAAAACGCACACTTTTAATTGCTTCTTTTTCAGGGTGCTTTAATGTCTCACACACCCTCACGTGATGAATGGCTCAGGAAGCCTGCCGTCTTTATAATTGGCCACCTCTTCATGTGTGACCTTTGTAGAGCATTCCTCTTTATTGTGCTTATTACAGAACAATCCACAGTATGGAGAAAAGCAACGTCACCACTCCTATATCTGCATGACTTTACGCACTTTGATGTGTTGTTGTCATGTGGAAGTGTGTGTATCAAAACAGCTATCAATTAGTGTGGGAGGGATAATCAAACTGTCACATAACAAAATAATGACGTGCCATTAGTTCATACATTCCTGTTTGCTGTTGTGTGCACAGGCGCAGGCTTCTTCCCACTACACCGGCACCAGACACACAAAACGGCTGAAAGCGATGGACGCCCCCGATTTAAAGATCAGGACCTCTGAACCGGTCGCCAAGGAAACCACATCGCAAATCCTCCCATCACCGTGCTCACAGGCCACCGGCTCTGACACGACATCAGGAGGTGTGTGTGTGTCACGGTGTATGTGTCCGTGTTATGTGTGCAGACTTCAAATGTATGACAGCATCAGATATATACGAGTGTACGGCGGCTTTTCCCAGTCACGACTCTACCTCTTTGATGTGATAAACCTCCTGCTGCTTGGGGTTTCACAGTGAAGTGCTTAAAGCCTGAGCATTATCCTTCACTCCTGCTTCATATCTGCTGACCTCCCGAGTGGCCTCGTCACATTCAAACGCATTAAAAAAAGGCTTTGAACATGATCATTAGGTAGTTGTATGGTGTGTGTGTGTGTGTGTATGTGTGACTTCATGTCTGCCTGGAAATATCTTAATTTAAGTGTGTTCCAACATGTGTGCCAGACCTGATGTGCTATTTTTTGCATGTGTGTGGGTGTTACAGAATGAAAATGATACATTTAGCTGCAAGCTAAAAAATGCTAAAAAATGCAAAAAAGAATTGCACTTGACATCACCGACGTGTGTTTGGAGACCGAGAGAATGAGTGATCATTTCCAGTTTGTGGAGTTAGTTGCAGGGAGGCGGGTGAGACTGCGGGAGAGCTCTCTGAAGATTACTTCAGCAAACAGCATCGTCGGGCCTCTAAGAGTGCAGGGAGGCGGCGGTCACAAACAGACATCCACTCAGAGCTAATCATAGTTATTAGCGAAGAATCCTTAAATCAGCACGCGCCCCTCCGGGGGGAACCTCGACAAGTCGGTCTCACAAAAGATAATGGAGAAGAATCAGTTTAGACAAAACTGTAAGTTTAAGTGCTTGGAGGCAGCTCCGTGGAGAAATCAGTCATTGTGCCAGATAGAGCTCTATCTGAATAATCACCTGGTGAGGTTTTATCTCTCTTCCTGTGCTTGTTGTGATTTGCTTCCTGCAGGCAGTGAAGGTTCAGGTCTCAGGCTCTGCTTCCTATTCTCATTCTTTTCTTGACACGTTTTTTTTTTGTTTCTCACACTGAATATCTTTCTGTTTCTATCTGCATCCATTTCAGAACGCTCTGTGCCGAACCCTACCTCAGAGGCGGCACCATCGGGCGGCAGCCTCACCGAAACTGTGAACCCTGACCCCTCCCTGTCACCCAGCTCACCTGAGAAAGAGACGCCAGGAGACGGAGAGGTGGAGGTGGCTCCAGAGGAGGAGACGGAAGAAGAGAAAGCCATGCGTCTCCTCTACTGCTCCCTCTGCAAGGTTGCCGTGAACTCTGCCTCCCAGCTCCAGGCCCACAACAGTGGTGAGGAACTGTCACGCTTGGCCCTGCTTGTGCTGTGTTTCGATGCTGACGTGATGTTCGTATCTGCTCAGGCACTAAGCACAAGACGATGCTGCAGGCGAGGAGCGGCGATGGAGCCATCAAGTCCTTCCCGAGGCCGGGGGTCAAGGCCAAGATGGTGGTGCCGTCTGAGTCGTCAACCGGACTCCAGAACAGAACTTTCCACTGTGAAATCTGCAATGTGCACGTCAACTCCGAGACTCAGCTCAAACAGGTCAGCTGCTGAAAATGTTGCACGCTAACAAAGCTCAGAGTGGTTTAGTTGTCGGTTACAAAGAGTTCAGACCAGTAGGCATCAGAGGATGGAAACCTCCAAACGTCAGACAACATTCTAGATGATCCTGGAACAGACCGTAAGTATAGAACTAGAAACCAGTTTAATACTAATATAAAATGTTTTAACTGGGAATATTGATTGGACATGCATGGATTAGTGAAGTTCATTTTTAACAATGTTTTGTAATGTAAAAGCTTAAAACGTGTATTTGAATGTAAAAGTACAAAAAGTTAAATGGCCTCATTTATATAGTGCTTTTGTCCAAAGCACTTTACAGCAATGACTGACATTCATTCACACATTCACACACCGACGGCGGCGTCAACCACGCAGGGCGACAGCAGCTTGTCAGGAGCAATTAGGGTGAGGTGTCTTGCTCAGGGACACCAGGCACTCAGTTAGGAGGAGCCATCGAACCGGCAATCTTGTGGTTGCCAGCCAACCCGCTCTACCTCCTGAGCTAAACCTCCCCAATAATTCACAGAAAATCACATGAGGATTACGTATTTATCTTTATCCACACAGTAGGTGGGGATCGAAGCCACTCACTAAAATCAGGTCCTACCGAGATTTGAACTCGGATCGCTGGACAGAGTCCAGAGTGCTAACCATTACACCATAGAACCGTGATGAAAAAGTTAAGTAGAAGTATAAACTAGCATGGAAGTATTCAAATAAACACAGACTTTTTTGTGTGTCTTGAATTCGTATGACATGAGCAAGGCACAAAACAGGAACTAAGTCACTGACCACAGCTGCTATTAGAGGAACTGTCTCCCCTCACTTCTTACTGACTGCTTCCTCTATAATGCAAAGGTCGGTTTTTCATGCAGATTCTCAACACACACAGCTGCGTCGCTCAACGGCATCAACAGATCCCTCGCCACTTTTACCCAGTGTGCATTACAGAGAGGCAATTCGCCGCCGTGCATATATTCTGCCAAATCACAGTGGGAACATCTCCCACCTGTCGCTGCAGGTGAGCTAAAATCCCGGCTCCCTAAAGATAATGAGCACAAAGCCGCTCTGGTGTCAGCGAGTGTTCGCGTATGATGTCATCCTCTCCGTCCGTGATATGAATGCACGGCTCTCGCCTGACTGTTTAAAAAGTTAACTTTGGCCAGGTGCTCATGAATATTTAGCCGTTTGCTGCTGATTGTGTAGTCACAGCCATCTGTTTGTGCTTGTCAGTCAAATACAAAAAAAGAGGTCCAAACCCGCCCCCTCATGAATATTTTGCATCTCAAAGTCAGAGCCAACAAAATAAACCAACATGCTGCCTGAATCATCAAAATAGGAACTTTGATTTAGCTTTCCTTTAAATTCCTCTTCTCTGATTATTCCCTAACAAAGGCTGCTGATTCCTTTGTGCTGCCTGTCTGTCTGTCTGGCGTTGACCTGTCTGTTTATCTCCTCCACTCCAGCACATCAGCAGTAGGAGGCACAAGGATAGAGCAGCGGGGAAACCAGCCAAGCCCAAGTTCAGCCCGTACCCTCCCATCCAGCGTCACCAGGGTTTCCAAGCAGTGAGTCCACTCTGCTGTTGCTTCACTTCCTTTCATCCCTCATCAGCGTTGTTTGTGTACACGAGTCGACTCTCCAGAGCCTCTTCCAGGAAGCTCCACGCCCTCAAATCAGACCAATCGTCAGCGATACGCGTTGAACTGTCTGATGGAATGTTATAACTTTTTGACGCCGACGGACAAGAATGCAGATTAGAAAGGAGAGTAGTTTGTTGACTGACTGTTTCACTGGGACATTTTGCATGACTGAGATTATCTGCTTCTCTGGTTTCCTCCTTAAACGGCTCAACAACAACAAAAAACTTGATTGTTGTGTTTTTCCTCCTCAGATTCGTCTGACTCTACAGAAGAACCAAGACCTGACCGAACCTCTGGCCTCCTCCCTCCTACAGCGCCAACTCTCCGCTGCCGCCGCCGCTGCCATGGCAACGCTGCCCCCTTTCCCCCTCCGCCCTGCCTCGAACTCGAGCCCCGCCCTGTTTCAGAGTCAGCCCCTCCCCCCGGCGCTGCTGCACCCGGCCCCTGGACCCATCTGTTCGACACACACGCCGGTTCTGTTTTCTCCCTACTGACCCGCCGACATCTCCATCGCCTCTAAACTGTAGCTGGATGCAGACCCGAGGCCTGAACAAGATGATATAAGACAACAGATACTGTGGGGGTCATGGACCAGGACCGAACATTATATCCTGTAAATTGGAGAAGTACAAAGCTGCGAAAAACAAGAGTATTTTCTGATGTGTGTGTGTGTGTGTGTGTGTGTGTTGTGTGTGTGTGTGTGTGTGTGTGTGTGTGTGTGTGTGTGTGTGTGTGTGTGTGTGTGTGTGTGTGAGATATGGCCATCATAGAAGTCCATTTTACTGCACTACGGCTTCATTCCTCCAGTGATAAACACATTTGATTATCTTCTTAGAGAAAATCTCCATTAAAATAGAGTTCACTATATGAAAGATGCATGAACTTCCATGATGACTATGGCTGTGTATGATTTGAGATGCATAAATAAGTATGACTGCCAATCAGAGCATGCTTGACTAAAAATGTTTATTATTTTCCAATAAACAGTAGCTGTGGAAACTCTTGTTTGAAAACTCTTAACTACCGATTCAGTGCTCCGTTAACGCGTACGTTTCATCCAGTATCCTTTCAAGGAAATATGGTGTTCATATGGTGATACGTCTTTGTTCCAACAGATGTATTGAATAAGTCACGTGTGCTTGAACAAACATCTATGTTAGTCTCTCAGCTCCTTGCGTACGTGTTCACCCGGACGCTGCCAGGAACGTAGAGGCACCTCGCCGCCGTCCAAACACATAACTCTGCGTTCTGACACATTTCATCCATCTTTGCTACTTAGCGGCGCACAAAAGCAATATATTTCTTGGTCCATATTCAGGTATTTTTCGAAAAAAACAAAACAAAGGTCGCATCCTTCGCCTCTACCTGGCCTCGGAGGACTTGGACAACTTTTTTCCAACTATTTATTACTTAAGAGTACAGAAGCCCCGTTCCCCTCCTCCATTCTCTGAGATAAATCAGTGCAGGAATGTTCTGTCTGACTTTATCGTCCGTCTTTCTGATGATGTTTCCTCAGCCTCGAGCTACGCGTGGCTCGTTGTTGGTAATTTTATGTTGTATCCTGGAGGTGTAGAGAGAGTGCTGCTTTAGTACAGGCTCTGACATCCTTTACTGATAAAGACCAGACTGTCTCTTGTGAAAATCAGCAACTATTTTAACTGACTACATTGTCTAATCACTGAAGCGATGCCATGCTGATGTTACTAGGCCATGTGATTTCTTTTTTCTACTTCTACCAGACCATCTTCTTGTTTTTGTCTTTCATCAGTCAACTGACACCCAACTGGATTCGTCTTCTTTTTTTTTTGCTCCAAAGTAAATAATCCTGCAGGCCAATTGAGAGAATTATCTTCCAATCAATCACGACCTTGTGGTTCTCCCAGTTGTCACAGCAGTCATTACCATTATTATTATTAATTGTCTGAGGTGATTGTGAACATCTGTGTGTGGGATTCCCAATTCTCCACAGGCTGTCAGACTCCAGACCGCCTTTGGCCCTGACCCTAACCCTGGCTCGTTCCCTCGCCAGCCTTCACTGCCTTCTCTCCTTCACTTTTGTCATAATTCTTTCGTTATCTTACAATAAGTTCGTGGCCATTCTCTCCGCCAACTTTGTGTTTCCTTACTCTTCTGGCAAATTCATGGCAGACACGCGAAACACATAAACATGTCAGCGGCCTGAATTTTTCATTCTCTGTTACCTGGAAGGAGTACAAAGGTACAAAGCAAACCTTTGCATGCAATGTGAGGGTAGTTAGTATAGAACAATAAAAAAAAAGCCTATAACAAGCTCTGGCCATGGGTGCAGCGTTTTCACTTCTGCAATGAAACTATAGTTTAACTACAGTTATGCGGTCATGAATGCGTGCAATGAGACTACGACCAACAGATATGAGGGTTGGGAAAAATAAAGATTTTATGAAGCTCAACTGGAAAATAAAACTTGATATATTCCTGAAATGTATTCTCAACCCCAAACTTTCTTTACATAGCACTCTGCATTCAAACAAGGGCTGTCAAAATAATTGTAAAGCTGAAATACACGACTAAAACAATGAAAAAGAATAGTAGAAAACATGCTGATTCACTTGCCGAGAGTGAGATCGATGCCGCTCTTCCATCAGCCATGCTAGCTTAGCTTAGCATAATGACTGGACATGAGGGAAGCAGCACCCCTGAACCAGAAGACCTGTAGAAGCTGCCATTGGGAGCTGTGATTCTCTCCTATGAGATGAGTGGGCAGAGGGAAGTTGCACCATCTGCCTGCTGCTTCAACAGTTGTCCAGAGGCGGTTCAGACACAGCCGTTCCTCCGCTAAGTGGCGACTGTTGCTCTCGCAAGTGCCAGACGGGATTTGTTTGGTCTCCTGTGAGGCAGTGTGGCGGTATGGTGCGGAGCAACAGATCAGTAAACGGAGGGGATGCAGTGCTGTGAAGTAAACGTCTCAGCGGTGTTTAAGAGGCGGCTGTAAGGCATAATGACCCAGCTGCACCCCGCAGAGAGTTGACTGTGTGTCTGGAGCTCAGCGCCGCCATCGTCTGCTTTCAAAGCGACGCGGTGGGAAAAGGATACTCCTCTCGGTTTAGTTTGTTAGCAGTAAACCCATAGAGGGAAGAAAAACATAGTGTTCCTCTGCAAGATTGAAATGCATTGTGGGATGTTCCAGTTATAGTCATCACTGCAACACTGGACGTCGTATCCCCTCTAAATTGTTTCTTACTTCATTAGATTGTTTGTGTGGGTTTGAAACTGAGGTTTAATACAGAAAAGCCAGATAATTGGAATAAGTTATCTATAAAAACATGCTATGAGGTTATCTGTCTGTGGATCTAAGATCATTAAAACAAGTCATAATCTGAGTTGTCTTTGTTTTACAGGGTGCTATTGGGGTTGATGACACAACTCTTGTTTTGATTTCATTAACATGAATTGTGATATGGCACCATGCTCACATTTTCCGTATTAAAACAAAGGCCCGTGCATTCTTGGCCCCTGCTGAGGTCAGTGCACTGTTTAGAGATAATACTTTTCATCTGGTAGAAGAGCAGATAATCTTTTCATTGGCCGGGCAGACTGTCTGGTGCGTTTGATATGTGACTGGACAGATTAGATTAATAATAATATCAGTGCATCACGTCAGGAGATAAATACACTTGTAGCTTCTGTTACACTCAAAAAAGGCAACGTGTCCGTCTGTGTTGATGCTCAATGCTCTCTCCATTTTTATTTGAATCCGTTATTCTGTCCTGTTGCTGCACCTGAAGTGATAACACGCTTCTCTCCGGGCGTCTGATGCGTGGATCGTCAGGGGAGGCATGAAATGACTGTGTGATGGATTTGTCCATTAAAGGAAGCTGAGTTAAAAACTGATGGAGTCCCTCTGGCTGTCTATGTGTCTGTCTTTAAATCCTTCTCACTTGCTTTTTCTCTCTTTTTCTTTTTAAGTACAGACTCACAAAAACACTCCCACAGAAGATCATGAACTACACAGCCCTGCTGTGAGACAACAGCTGTAACATACACTTGCTTTTTGCAAGAACAATAAACTTTTTAGATAAACAGAAGTGATCTTATTATTAAAACAGTGAGTCACAACAGAGCACTCACACCTACGACCCTTACTCATACCCTTAAACCAAAAGTATTACTAAAAAGGCGCATGATGTTAGCTGCAGTTCAGGGATTTCGCAACCGCAATAAAATTGTATTCATTTAGTTCCCCTAACTGCTGTATAATCTTGCATAAACAATATGGAAAATGTCCCCATTGAGAACATGTTGTTTGTGAGAAAAGTCAGCTAAGGCAAGAACTGTCTGTATGCTTTACTCAAGGGTCTCGCCTGAAAGTACAGGCCTGTTTCACAGCTGAGGCGCCCCGCTGAAGTCATTTGTTTTCAGTGGGTAACACTGACAACACCCAAGCTTTACCAAACCCCTCCTTTAGCCTCAATATGCCATTCAGTTGGCTGTCATGGACACTTTCTTGGATCCTCACTGACAGAAGGTCTAAATGGATGTTAGCTGCAGTGCCATGCAGGAAAGCTGTGTGTTTCTCTTCCCCGCCTTCTGCCAGCTAAGACATGCCCGCTTAACTTTGAGCCAGGAAAGTAAATGGGATCATGATGAGGTATTAAGTGTAATTGAACATTTACAGAATATTTACTGAGCAAAACCTGAAAAAAGGGGTAGGAATGGGTAGTCTATTTATGGCATGGAAGAAGTGTGGCTTTAAGAAAGCTACGCATGAAGGCAGGTGTCATATTCAAATGTGCATTCATTTCATAATTTACTTGCTTTCTGAGAAATTATGTAATCTATTTTTTAAAGAGCCAAAAAAAAAAGTATTTTTAAAAACCTCAAGGAATAAAACAAAAACACAGCATGTCAGTGGGCAATGAATCTCTGTAGACCTACGTGCAGCAGAGCACTGAGCTCTTATCTTCAGCAGTCATTATAAATACCATTTGGGTTGAATTAGCCTGACCCTTGATGAGTACTAATCTAATTTTATTTTCTTTTAAAAGAAAAAAAAAGTGAAAAAAAAAATGTGTTCAGCCTACATACATTTTCCCAGTGGTGTGTGTTCTCCTCTTTGCTATGTTTACCTAAGACGGACAGACAGACAGACAGACAGACAGGAACAAGGTGCAAAGATAAATATTAATGTAAAATAATCATAATGAGGTGTTCCTGTGTGGTGTATAGTCTCAACGGATCAGAATATGCGGAGGAATAATGAATACCAAATCAGTTTGTACTTTTTTTTCACGATACGTTAGCGCCATCTAGCGCGTGGTGGTTTCACTTGGGGGAAGTGACGTCACTCAAAAGTCCTACCAATCAACAGGCGGGGCTCAAAATTCGAAAGTCTACTCGCACGGAGAGCCGGATGTGATACGGTGAATATGGATTCACGTTGTATTGCTTCCTAACTTTAGACACCGACGTATTTTTGTGACACGCCGACTCGCTCGGCGGTTTACACGGTGAGTGAACGCCTCGGCTGCATTCCAATATGACGACAGACTGCAGCTACTGAAGATATCTCGTTCAGTTGACCTGGTTTAACGTTAAAGAGCATGCTAACTCGGCTAGCACGTTAGCGTAGTGTTTTGCTGAGGTTTGCCAGTAGGATACGCTCTTGATTTTAAAAAAACCAATACAAACCCTCTGAACTAATCGAAGATCCCGAGCCATGGCGAAAGAACGGGTCCAGAAGAAGTCCTTCCAGGAGAGTCTGGGGGACATCAAGGAGAGGATGAAGGAGAAGAGGAACAAACGGCTGGCTCGTGCTTTAGCTCCTAGCAGAGGACGGGCCAAAATGATCAACAACAGCAGTGGTAAGGCCATAAGTCATCAACCAGGTTTTAATGTACGTTTGGGAGGCTACTTGTAGCTTTAACTGCATTAAACAAGCGTAAGAGTAACATCCACCCCATGTTTTCTCCCCAGCGGTTAACTCCATTCACACCATCCTGAAGGGTGTCCAGCTGAACAACAAGGAACTGGCTGTAGCCCTGCAGGCTGAGAAGGAAAAGGGGAGACATGCTAATGCAGTGATCCTGCAACTGAAAAGGGAGCAACAGGCGCTGTTCCTTCACCTACTTCTGCTGAAGAAGAAGCTCAAAGAGCAGGAAGCTCTGGCAGTGAGTGCTACGCAGGTACGCCTACCATTGCTGGCATCTTAGATTTTGAAGTGCTCTATGCCATCGTAAAGTACAATATTGTATTTATTTCTTTGTTGATTTAGATGAAAACTTCAAACATCCTCGTTGAACCCGAACAGCGTGTGGATTCGTCGAGGTAACTTTCAACAATACAAAAAAAAAAGATCTCATAAACTTTGACGACATCCTGTATTCTGAGTTTTATGACTCCATTACCCCTGAATTCACAGGAGAAAGCAGACGAGCCAGAATCTCGATGACCTCATTGCGTGCCAAGCCTCACCAATTTGTGCAGGTACACACACACACACACACACACTACTCGATTTATTACACAAAAGGTAACTTAGTGTAAGCTGAGTGCAGTCATTAAACTGACAGTTAAGAGTTCTTTCAAGAGTGTGATTTGTAGGCCAATCTACAGAATCCATTTTAATAGGCTATTCTTCAGATCTCCTAGTTGACTAAATCTTTATGTAAATTAAAACCATGCTGTTGTGTTTCAGACCCTCCGCTTTCTGAAAAGAATTCACCGTCTGACAAGCAGGTTGTCCTGCCATCTACGGTCGGTGTGAGGCGTCGCCACCGCGACAGAATAAGCAGGAGGCGGTCTGAACGTGTACAAGAAAAGAAGTTGTTGAGTGAAGGGGAGCCAATCGCAGGCGTGGGCACTTGTATAGCAAGTCATATTAGTGACGGGGAAATTGCAAATCAGCCTCTGCAAGGAGCAGAACCAGCTTTAGCGGGCCCAGTTGGCACTGAGGAGTTTGAGCATTCTACTCCCGAACCTGTCCTACCCAAAAACAATATCCAGCCGCGGCCTGGCAGGAAAAAAGCCCAGCAGCAGCCCAGCACCAAACCAGAACCTGCTGCACAGAAAGCCGAGCGAGGCCGCAAACACGACCGTGCCCCGTTAAAGAAACCTTGGGAGAATGCGAAACCCAGAACTCGCTCCAAGAGTCGGGACCGGTCGGCCACACGGGCCAAAACGGCGCCTCCGTCACAGGGGAACAAGCTCAACACCTCACTGGGATTTAACGACACATTTGACTTTGACTGTGAAGGGGCCGTTCACGTCACACCGTTCAAAGCCAAGGCAGAGGACAATCAGTCGTCCACACCGCTCAGCGAAGAGACTCCGCAAACGGCAGCTTCACCTGCTGTTTCCAAACGTACGGAATCCAACACGTCATCGTCATCCTCTGAATCGGAGGACAGTCTTTATGTCCCTCAGAAGAGCAGACAGGGACAGACCTCCCCTAACAAGACCAACACAATCACCACTCGGAGAGGGCGGCCCTCTAAAGTTGTCCAACAGAAACAAAGCATCCCTCCGAAACAGGAGATCTCTGGTGAGCTTTTAGGTTTGGGGTTCTTGACTTCAACTTCATGTTTGATTTGTGGTTCGTTAGAATTCAGATGGCTAGAATTGAGCAATTTTTTAAATTGTTTTGTGTTTTGTAGTCTTCAGAGATGACGAGTCAAGTCCTAAGGCTGCAGAGCCTGAAAAGGAGGTTCATCACTCCCCTGACTGTAGCTTCTCTAACGGTCCTGACCCAGCCATGTTGACACAGGAAAGTCACCAAGGTGAGTAAATGGTCAGGAACACGTTGAGTGCTATAAATGTAACAACATTAAAATAATATTTCAGACAGTGATTTCACCGGTTGTGAATAGATGGTTTATGGTCATTCGGAGGTTTTAATTCATCTGTCTGTCATTTTCCTGTTTAAGTTAATTTCATGGAGGTGCAATTTCTGCAGACCAAAATTAATTAATGTATTGCACATGATCATTATTGCACTTTTCTTCCTTTCCTCTGTAACCTGTTTCCTGTTTTTTTGCTGATTGTAATTTGTTTGTTTGTCATGGTTATTCAGAGCCTCAAAGAATTGGGGATGATGGTTTGATGCCCGTCAGCCCCCTCGTTGAAGTGGAGATGATGAGAATAGACAATGTCCTGTCGAGTTTTGGAGATTCCTCCGGCGAAGCTCCTCTTTTAACCCACCAAACACCCCAGAGGATCAAGACGTGCAAGAAACGTACGTTTTATTTCCCAAACCTGCTTATCGCAGTAAAATGTCACTGTTTGACTGCTAAAAGACTTGGGAGGCCTGGCCACATCACGTTTTCATTGCAGTGTCACTTCCTGATGTAATGGTTTCATTGCACTCTGTCTATCAGCTGCTCACTGTGCACATGATTACACACACACACACACACACACACAACTCCTGTTTTATTTTTCTTGCTTTTGGATCACATCTTCCTTCACGTTTCCACAGGTGGGCTTGGTGTAAGGACAGCAGGGCGGGGCTTGAGTCTGTGTGATGTGACCAATCTGTCCCCTGCAGCTTATTGCAAAATCTCCCGTGGTGGCTCACGGCCCTCGGACGCCCGATGCTCCACCCCCGTTCCTGCTCGCAAGCGGCGCTGCACCATGGCGGTGGACTACAAGGAACCCACGATAAATGCGTAAGTTCACATATTGACGCAGCCCCTAATTTAAATGCTATAAGATGTGTTCACAATGTATCGTATGAACGCTCAACGACTTCGTGTTATCGACATTGACAGGAAACTTCGGCGTGGAGACAAGTTCACAGACTTGCAGTTCCTCCGCTCTCCTATTTTCAAGCAGAAGTCTGGCAGGAGGTCAGTGCAGAAGTCGAGGAATACGATGAGCAGCCAGCAGCCATTTAAGAAATATAACGAGTCCTTTGTTGGATGCCTTTGAAGGCAGCCACCTTGTTCAATGTTGGCTGGAATTGTCCGTTTAATGTGATTTCTTAGATTTGACGTGTGATCATTTTGTTTCTCACTCAAGGATGTATTTCTTTATGTGACTATGATCAGTTTATTTTTACGTCTCGCTTATCTCCTCATATTGCTAAATCCTTTTTAATGCCAATTTTATGAAGATAGGTAGATTTTCCAGTTCTATATGTCATTAACTTACTTCAATTCTCCTGTTTTATTTTGAGGGCAAGATTTAGTACATACTATTGTCATCTAATACATTTGTATGTGTTTCCTTAATTGTATATTTTACTGTATTATGTGATAATAAATGCTTTTTCTTTTTCTGTGTTACAACAAGATGTACTAGATTATAGTAATTGCTATGGTATGGAGAAAATGAAATCAGTGTGTCTGTTGGTTCTTAAAAATAATTAAAACTTGATGAATTAAGCTAACAATTAAGGCCCATGAAAAGTCTTAAATGCTTTTATGTGAGATATGTGTCTTAAGCTTGTTTTCAATATGTATAGAGCTAGTATGCTAAAACGTGTGAATGTAGTTTATTTATAGAGTCCTGTTGGATTAGATGTCGTCTGAAAAGGACAACTTTTCACACGTGCCTGACAAATGCTGCTTGATAATATTACGCCGCGATAATATTTATGCCTGTGTAAAAAAAACCCATAACTATAGTAATGATAATGGTGATAACAAATTTGAATGTGATATATATCACAGGAAAGATATATATTTTAACAAGATATTCATACTAATAATATAAATAGTAATGATACGAGAGTAGTGACGGAGCAAGTGGAGCAGGACCTGACTGGGACACCTGGAGTGAGACGACCTGCAGGCTCCCCATTTCCAATCCTCCCAACCAGAAGTTGGGGGACAGACCCGGTAGGCCAGCTGACAGTGGCCCCTCACCTTCCCTCTCTTTGTAATGTAGGCAATAGTCCAGCTGGGTTTTGCTTTCGGCCACATCCAGACCCTGAGGAGGGTGCCAACCCAATGCAGGCCTCGTCCAAACTATATCATGACTTTTGTCCATGTACTATGACTTTCTCCATGTACTATACTATGACTTTGTTCATCACTTTTCAACATACTATACTGTGATGTTTTTTATGACCTGCTGTACTTCTGTCTAGCTTCTTTCTGTCTGGTGTTAAGTGTTAGTTCCCCATTTTATTTTGTAGTCCTCTCTTGTGTTTTGTTACCTGTTTAGGTTCCCTCCTTTTTTCTGTGTCCCAGCTGTGTGTGATTGTCTTGTCAGCGTTGCCTCTTGTTCTCTCCAATCACCCGAGCCTGCCCTTGTGTTTCCCCACCTGTATCTCGTCCTAAGCAATCCTGGTGTGTGTATATATATATGGGTCTTTTTTGTGTGTGGTTAATTTCGTTATCCTGTTGTTGATGTTGCATAATGCTCATGTTCTTGGATTCCTGTGTCCTTTTGGTATTTTGCCTGCCGTTGGTCCCTGCAAGTTTTCCTGTTATCCCTGTTTCCTTCTTGTGTTGTTCATTAAATCAACGTCATAAATAAATTATGACTTTTTATAATATTATTACTAAGACTTTTTATGACGTTTTATGCTATTTACTCTTTTCATCACTTTTTTCGACATAATATACTACGACTTTTTTCGACAAACTATGACGTTTTTGTCGTAAATTGTAATAGTATATGAATTTTCAACATGTTATATATAGTATGACTTTAATTGTTTTTCAAAAATTTGACCATGGCTTTTTATGGTTATTTTGGACTCACTACACTCAGACTTGGCACGTCAAGTGATATGCGTGATTTTTATAACATTTTAATCATTTTATATTTTTTTTTATTTATATATTTCCACTGACTTTTTCGTGAATTTTCAAAATGCTTTTTTTCCACCTGAAAAAATGGACTGTGGCTTTGTATGCTTATTTTGGACTCACTACACTCAGACTTTGATTGATACGCGATATACAAGCATATGTTATGACTTTTAAATCATTTTTACAACATTTTATGAATTTTGTCGATTTTTCACTTTTTTTTCGACATGCTATAGTATGACTTTTTTTTCCACTGAAAAAATTGACCATGGCTTTTTATGGCTGTTTTAGACTCAATACATTCAGACTCGGCGCGTCAAGCAATATGAGCGGTTTTTATAACATTTTGATAATTTTAAATATTTTTTCATGAATATATTTCGACTGACTTTTTCGTGAATTTTCGACATGCTATAGTATGACTTTTTTTTCACCTGAAAAAATTGACCATGGCTTTTTATGGCTGTTTTAGACTCAATACACTCAGAATTGACGCGTCAAGCTATATGAACGATTTTTATAATATTTTAATAATTTTAAATATTTTTTCATGAATATATTTCCACTGACTTTTTCGTGAATTTTCGACATGCTATAGTATGACTTTTTTTTCCACCTTCAAAAATTTACTGTGGCTTTTTATGCTTATTTTGGACTCACTACACTCGGACTTTGTTTGACAAGCATTATACAAGCATATGTTATGACTTTTAAATCATTTTTACAACATTTTATGAATTTTGTCGATTTTTCACTTTTTTTTCGACATGCTATAGTATGACTTTTTTTTCCACTGAAAAAATTGACCATGGCTTTTTATGGCTGTTTTAGACTCAATACATTCAGACTCGGCGCGTCAAGCAATATGAGCGATTTTTATAACATTTTGATAATTTTAAATATTTTTTCATGAATATATTTCGACTGACTTTTTCGTGAATTTTCGACATGCTATAGGATGACTTTTTTTTCACCTGAAAAAATTGACCATGGCTTTTTATGGCTGTTTTAGACTCAATACACTCAGAATTGACGCGTCAAGCTATATGAACGATTTTTATAACATTTTTATAATTTTAAATATTTTTTTATGAATATATTTCGACTGACTTTTTCGTGAATTTTCGACATGCTATAGTATGATTTTTTTTCCCACCTGAAAAAATTGACCGTGGCTTTTTATGCTTAATTTGGTCTCACTACACTCGGACTTTGATTGACACGCATTATACAAGCATATGTTATGACTTTTAAATCATTTTTACAACATTTTATGAATTTTGTCGATTTTTCACTTTTTTTTCGACATGCTATAGTATGACTTTTTTTTCCACTGAAAAAATTGACCATGGCTTTTTATGGCTGTTTTAGACTCAGTACATTCAGACTCGGCGCGTCAAGCAATATGAACGATTTTTATAACATTTTAATAATTTTAAATATTTTTTCATGAATATATTTCGACTGACTTTTTCGTGAATTTTCGACATGCTATAGTATGACTTTTTTTTCCCCTGAAAAAATTGACCATGGCTTTTTATGGCTGTTTTAGACTCAATACACTCAGAATTGACGCGTCAAGCGATATGAGCGATTTTTATAACATTTTAATAATTTTAAATATTTTTTTATGAATATATTTCGACTGACTTTTTCGTGAATTTTCGACATGCTATAGTATGACTTTTTTTTCCACCTGAAAAAATTGACCGTGGCTTTTTATGCTTATTTTTGACTCACTACACTCACACTTTGATTGACACGCATTATACAAGCATATGTTATGACTTTTAAATCATTTTTACAACATTTTATGAATTTTGTCAATTTTTCACTTTTTTTTCGACATGCTATAGTATGACTTTTTTTTCCACCTGAAAAAATTGACCATGGCTTTTTATGGCTGTTTTAGACTCATACACTCAGACTTTGGACGCGTCAAGCATATGAAGCGATTTTATAACATTTTAATAATTTTAAATATTTTTTATGAATATATTTCGACTGACTTTTTTGTGAATTTTCGACATGCTATAGTATGACTTTTTTTTCCACTGAAAAAATTGACCATGGCTTTTTATGGCTGTTTTAGACTCAATACATTCAGACTCGGTACGTAAAGCAATATGAGCGATTTTTATAACATTTTAATAATTTTAAATATTTTTTCATGAATATATTTCGACTGACTTTTTCGTGAATTTTCGACATGCTATAGTATGACTTTTTTTTCCCCTGAAAAAATTGACCATGGCTTTTTATGGCTGTTTTAGACTCAATACACTCCGAATTGACGCGTCAAGCGATATGAGCGATTTTTATAACATTTTAATAATTTTAAATATTTTTTATGAATATATTTCACTGACTTTTCGTGAATTTTCGACATGCTATAGTATGACTTTTTTTCCACCTGAAAAAATTGACCGTGGCTTTTTATGCTTATTTTGACTCACTACACTCAGACTTGACGCTTCAGCATATATGAGCGATTTTTATGACTTTTAATATTTTTAAACATTTTTTTATGAATTTTGTCAACTTTTTCATAATTTTTTTCGACATGCTATAGTATGACTTTTTTTTCCACTTGAAAAAATTGACCGTGGCTTTTTATGCTTTTTGGACTCACTACACTCACACTTGGACCTCAAGCATATATAAGCATTTTTATGACTTTTAAATAATTTTTACAATATTTTCATGAATTTTTCAATTTTTCAGTGAATTTTTTCGACATGCTTAGTATGACTTTTTTTCCACCTAAAAAATTACTCATGGCTTTTTATGCTATTTTAGACTCAACTACACTCAGACTATTGACAGCGCATGATATAGCATATTTATGACATTTTAAATATTTTTACAAATTTTTGATTTGTATATATTTACACTTTTTTTTCGACATGCTATAGTATGACTTTTTTTTCCACTTAAAAAATTTACATGGCTTTTTATGCTGTTTTGGACTCAATACACTCAGAATTGACGCTGTCTAAGCAATATGAGCGATTTTTATAGACATTTTAATAATTTTTTTAAATATTTTTTCAGCGTGAATTAAGCCTTTCACTAACTTTTTATACAAGGAAATTGGAAGTAGAGAGACAACATGCTGGAAATCCCAGGCTGGATTCGAACCCTGGACCTCCGCGTCGTGGACTTTAAGCTTCTGTACCTGGGGCGGCTGCCCTAACCACTGCACCACCGGAACCCTCACAAATTTATTCTTTCTGACTTTTCTATGAATTTTTACAATGGAGAAATACTAATACAGAGCTTTGTTCTGTCATGGTTGCAAGTGAAAACCAGGTTAAAACCTCTCACATCCTTGAGTTGGAAAAACTACAGACACTAAAATAGCCTCACTTCTGTTTTATTCAGTCTATAAAATAGGCTAATACTATGTCATTAAAACCAGTTGTACAAAGAGCATGAAATAAATTTCCAGACATGTTACAAAATGTATTGTTTTCCTAAAGTTTGAAAAGTACAAACACCTTTTTTACAAAACAGCAAAACTACATAGTATTGCACAATCTTTTCTCCAAAGTATAAAGTTATCAATCGCCATCTGCTGGACAAAATAAGAAAGAATAAATTAAGACCTTGTCTTAAGCATAATTCTTTTTAAATTACAGAACATAAATAAAATAAAACTCTACATTACTGAATTAGTCCTTAGTCAACAGCGCTAATTTATACGTAAAACAAGTCTGAAAAGAAACAGAAGGATGCTGTTCTTTATTTTAACTAATACTTGCAAAAATAAAAGTGCATTTCGATAGTCAAACTTCACTATGCGGCTTATTGAGGAAAAGAAGATTTTTTTTTTGTTCTGAAACAGAAAATATATGTTATATACACATTTAAAATATACAGTGGGTATAAGTGCTTTAAAATCATTCAAATCTGTACATATTTAAAGTACGTATTCCTCTTTTGGCAGGATGAACTCATCAACAGACAAACTTTGACCTCATCGACGCGGCGCACGCTCACAGGGACAAAGTGAAACAGACAGGAAAACCTGAACTCCCGTGTTCTTCACAGGTAACACTCGTGGAAAGACTTAATACGACGTAGCTGTGGCTACTGCTCTCGACAACTCTACCTGAGTCAACTGAAAGGATGAAACTCAAAAAAGGCGGGGGGGAGAAAGGAGAAGAGATGGAGAGAGGCTAAAGTAAGGTGTATGGTGAATCTCCAATCAGCCGTCATTCTGCGTAACCAATATAGAACACGAAAATAATAAAGTCTTCTGCCCTGGTGAGTGTGTATCACTAATACACCTGTCCTTTTTTTCCCCTGGGACTTTGGGATATGTAATCACAATAAAAAGACACAATGCTTCTTTTTGCTGAATGCAAACAGTCTTGCAGGCCTTCAACGAGGCCTTCCCTTGTGTCCTATTCTTTCAGTGTTTATAGCAGTACTGATTCAGCATCTGGGTGTATCAAAACATCGCAAGAGTGCTGATCCGAGACCCGTTCGCACCTTTTACATTACGGTGGGCCTATCCAACCTAACTGCTGCAGAATCAGTAGTCCTCTACTTAGCGTCTCCGTGCACATCACTGTCTTTTACATAACCATAACCATTCATCGTCTCGTCTTCTCCCTCCTCGCCTCTACTTCTCGATGAGGCCCGCTTCTTTGATCTTGGTGTAGAAGAACTTCTCCAGTAAGTTGGCACACTTGTAGTACTCGCTCTCTGGAGGGTTGTACTCGCGACAGTTGGTGAAGATGCGCTGCATGTCTGCCATGAACAACTTGCGCGTTGTGTAGTACCTGCTCTTCAGACGCTCGCTCATTGTCTTCAGGTCTGCGAGGGGAAGAAATGTCAAAGTCTTTTGAGTTGTTGTTGAGTTGGTTGTACCCCACAAACCAAGAGCTCTTCTGTTTATGCACGATGGACACACAACCGCGTATCTATTCTAAAAGATCTGCATTCCACCTGCTAAATCTAAAATATATAACATACATTTTATAAATCTCATATATATTTTATCTATTTTAAAATCTATATAAATTTAATCTTTATATATTTTATGAATCTAAATATATATAAAATATAGATTCCTAAAATAAATGAAGATTCAAAAAACAAGTGCAAATCTTTATATATTTTAATCTTGAAATATTATATAAATCTAATATATATATAGGATTCAAACCAATGCAAATCTTTATATTTTATAAATCTAAAATATATAAAGATTCAAAACACAAGTACAAATTATTTTTTGTGGACTAAATGGACTAAAAATTGTGGCGTGCTGTAGAACGATTTAGCACTTCTTCCTCTTATGGAGACCAACAGAATTAGCCGGAAAACAGAACATCAATCCCAGCATGCATCTACACTGCTGATGTGTCCCCGAACCTCATCTGCGTCTATCTCACTTATTGTAGTAAACATTAAAAGTAGTTTGTTCTATATCGTCTATGGTCGAGCGTGCTCCACTTTAAACCCTCTTTTACTTTCTCAGATGTATGCTCTATACATACCCATGGGGAAGCGAATCACTTGATAGTACCCAGGTGCCTCTGTTTTCTTCACTGGCTCCATAAAAGGCCAGGCATTCGGGTGACTCTACGGTATAAAACCCAGTCTGGTAAGAACAAAGCGTCTGTATGTGTGAAAGGAATACTGCATGTGTGTGCATGTGTCTAACCCTGACCTTCACATGCTGAAGGATGGTCTTCAGAGTGCTGTACAATTGATCTGGGTCCTTCAGTTCCTTCCTAAAGTACAATAAAGAAAACATAATCCAGTTTGACATTAGCCAAGGCAAACCAACGGGAAGGTAACTCAGATCTCATACAGTCCAGTCACACTCACCCTTTCCCTACAGGCTTCCAGCCAGTTTCACCTGTTGATATAAAGAACTAAAATCAACTTTAGATATCCCACTAAAGAGATCCCTGAATGTCAAATACAAAATATAAGAGAAAGATATACAAGCATAGTGTTAGATCAACATTATAAGTAACGTACGTATGCCAGGAATGCTCTCGATGGGAATCTGCCGAACTCCTTCCTTAAAACAGGAAAGCCCCGGATAGACCTTTCTGATCTGAGCCTGCTTCCTCTCTATCAGCTTCTTGATGATCTGAAGGAGACCAATGAGATTCAAATGTATTAAGTGTGGGGACAAAAAAAATAGAGAAGTATGCAAATATACCAAACATAAATGTAAACACACACCTCCTTCTGCTTCTTGATGATGACAGAAAACTCTGTGTAGGGAATGCTGGGGTTGAGTTCGCAGCCCATGAGTGTGGCTCCTTCATAGTCCTTGATGTAGCCCACGTATTTGGCCTTGGGGACCTTGATGTCCTTTGAGAAACCCTGAGAGGGAGGAGATTTCTGGTTTCTTCTTGATGCAGTGCATATACTGTATTATAGCACACCTCATCACCTATCTTTTTAAATAATAAAATGGAAAGAAAAAGCAAGTGGAAAGCAGTACAAATGCAGCCAAGTGGCAGCAATTCCATTTGTAGAAACAAGGCCAAAAAAGCAGCAGTATCAAAATAGCAGGGCTGTCCTGAAGACCTTCTTTTTGTTTTTCTTTTTTTCTGCGGTGCGTCGGTAGTAAAATTGTTGTTGAAGAAAGTATTTTTAAATGGTTTGTTGTGTTTGATGCGTGTTTCTAATGCACCCCCCCCCCCCTAATAAAACAAAAAGTATAACAAAATTGAAAAACCAAATACTTACACAACAAACTAATATCCAGCCCTAAAAAATGTCCCAGTATTACACGCGTGTACCATGCACTTTGGACGTAACATGTTACCTGTTTCTTGAAGTAGCCGATGGCGTACTCATCAGCATACGTGAGGAAGTTGAGGATTTCATGCTTTATGTGATATTCCTTCAGGTGGTTCATTAAATGGGTCCCATAACCCTGAAAGCACACGGACAAAGAGGCAAAAAAAAAAAAAGAGGTCAAAACGGACCAATCAGACCGCATGAATTCACCAAGATGGACAGGAAGTGCTCTCACCTTGACCTGCTCATTAGAGGTGACGGCACAGAAGACGATCTCCGTGAAGCCCTGTGATGGAAACATCCGAAAGCAGATCCCTCCGATCACACGGCCGTCTTTGATAAGTGACAGAGTCTTGTGCTTCCTGTCAAAAAAAAAAAAAAAAAGGGAGATCAGTTTGAGTCTGAGTGCACCTCCTCTACATCTCTGAATGCCATGATAAGGTAGGGATGCACGAACGGGTCAAAGACCAGCCGCGTGATGTACTCCTTGGGCATGCGGGGCAGCTGGTGGGAGAACACATTCTGGAGGCCGACGAGCCACATCAAGATCCTCTTGTTGGGCTTCTGGTTGAGGGAGTTCCCGATGACGTGGAACTCGATCACCCCCCTGCGCTCCTCTAGACGGGCAGCTTCGTCACGTGCAGAGTGGGCTGACAGCAGACTGGTCTGCAGTGATGAATGAGGAAGATCACCTTGCTATACATCGTCTCCATAAAGAATGATGATATCACCAGATACAAAGTTTTCTTGACTTGAGTCGAGAGGGAGCGGTTACCTCTGGAATGGCGGCAGGGTCGGTGATGGTTGCCATGACCTCGTTGATGAGCTCCATGGGGATGTCACCTACGACCCGGGGTCTCTTACTTTCGTCATGGGGGAGGGGCTCTGAGGGTTTACGCTTCTCTCCCACTGTGACCACAGACGGACACAGAGGAAGGTCGTTATCTTTTTATATTTGCATCTTTTTCCACTTTGCATCGCAGCTGCAGTTTTGTCTTATCTTCCTCATTACATGCCTCTTTTACATCGGCCAATAGACCCTTTTCAGAGCAGCCATTTTCACGTGTCACTGCAGGGTAAACACAGGTGTAATTGATGCTATCAAATTCTATCAAGTGCGTCATGGTCATTCATGTGATTGACATCATAACTGCCTTGCTTACAGTATAATGTGTGCTGTTCTTGGGTGTTTGCAGTTCTATTTCGTGCAGCTTTAATCGCCAACGTTCCAATAAGTATTTGAGCAAATGTGTTAGTTGCACCTTTGGGACATTCCATTTTAAAACAAGATTTATTTGAGGCGATTGATAGAATATAAGTAGTCAGGTGGTGATATTGATATTGCTATGGAGGCTCATGTGCAAATGCCTTTATAATACACGAGCATAGTTTAAATATAAAAGACAAGGCTTCTCCCACTGTTCACCGTGAGATGTGATCTACTCACGTGGAATTCTGTGTAATTACAGGTTTGACTGTAATACCTGGGTTGGGCTCCAGTACAGACGCTGTTTTCCTGGCAGGACTGACACTTCCGCAGGTGGATGCGTCCACTGACAAGGGACTGGTGCTGTAGTACAGCGGCCTGGCCACAGGGGGCGCACTGATAACTAGAGAGCAACAGATGGAGGACATACGGTTTGAACGTGTTTCGATCATCCTGATGTTGCGTGACATTTCTCACAGAATCTGAAGTCAGCTTGAAGGGTGTGTGTGTGTGTGTGTGTGTGTGTGTGTGAGGGATTGTGTTTCTGTTATGACTGTGAGGGTGTATGTGTCACCTGTGTGGATCGGTATCTGCCCTCCTGATGAGCCTGCCAAGAAGTCTTGGCTCCAGATCGGAGAACTATGGCTGTACACCTCCTCCTCCAGCATAGAAAGGAACCTGAGTCAAAGAAAACAAAACAACCACAACTTTACTATATTAAAAAAAGCTTGTCAAGCATGCATATATGCTTACTGTGTAATTTCACACTGAGAATGTCCATGCATGAGTAAGTGGCTCTGCTGTGTGGATGATTATATTTCGCTTTGAATATAACTCAAAATGAGGTTTCGTTTCCATACTTGGGAAAGTGTGTGAGGATGAGTGTGCGTTTCTCAGGCGGCAGCTTGTCCTTTTCCTGTCTGGCCTGCTCCAGCAGTTGCTTCCTCATCACAGTGAACACCGAACGCAACAGGGTCCGGCCGAAGATCTGCGTGGTCTCGTACCGCGGGAGGCTGTCGCAGAACTGAGGCACGTTGCAGTAGCAGAGCCACCTGCAAGGAGCACACCGCAGATATGAGCGTGGTGGCGATGCATGTTAAAGGGGATGTCTGGAGGGGGGGACGTGCCGCTACCTGGTGTAGTTGGCTTTGTATCCAGCCGCGTCGTCATTAGGAACCCGCTGGCGTCTCTGTGACGGCGTCTCCAGCTGCCAGTAGTTAATCTGGTTGAGAAACATCTTGGCCAGCTCCATGATGGTTTGACATTCCTTAGATGGCAGGTGGCTGAATTTGTACTGGACAAAATTGTTCACCCCCTGGTGGAAAAGGTCAAATAAATAAATGGGAAGAATTTGTGGTGAACAGTGTCGATGTCACGCGGCAGTTACCTGCTCAATACTGGGTTTTTCAAACGGAGGACTCTCCTGAGCTTCTAACATTGGTTTACCCATCTGTAGGATGGATTTCCTCAAAAGCTGAAAAAAAAACAAGCAGAAAAAATGGAAGGTACGCTTAAACACTGCCAGTTATATAAATGTGCGTTTGTATATTTTCTTTATAAAAGCAGGGGCTTACTTTGAAGAGGGAAAAGTAGACCTGTTTAGTGTCAGCATCCTCCTCTTTGTGAACACACGTGTAGAGATATTCCACATCCAGGACAATACCTAGAAGTCTGTTCATCTCCTCCTCTGAAACGTTTTCTAGATGGGTCACATGATCACCTGTTGACAGGAAATAATACATCTTGAAGTCGTATATCTCATACTCTGTCCTTATTCTAGTCATGTTCTCAGCTCTGGTTTCTTTACTGGACCTGCTGACATACCCAAGGTGTGAGAGCAGCTCCGACAAGGCTCCTGCAGGTTGACTATACTGGACTGCTGGTCGGTTCGCGGGGGTGTGGGAGGGGGGTTCTGACTTTTCCAGCCATTACACTTACAGGCTCCCTCAGCCTAGAAAAAACACAGTCTGACTGAATACAAGCAGTAATACAGATGAGGGTAAACTTCAAATCTAATTCTAACCACCTTTTTTATATTGTGAAACATTTGTCTATTAGGTAAAGGCATAGGTGGAAGCTGATTTGTTCTTTGTAAAGTTATGGTGCTTCGTGGATGAAAGGCCAGGCTGTTATTTTACTTTTTAACCAGTGCTTTAAAAGTCAACACTATGCCACTAAGACATTTCCCTAGTAATGTATTATTTTTGTGTTCGGTAAATGGGCCGCAGACGGATTTAAAAACTTGACAATCCGGTTAATGGCGATTTGTTATGACTGATTTAGTACAGTATCAGGAGGTGGGGGTGAGAAGGCCTGTCAGCGTCAGCTGGAGCCACCGCACTGAGCATGCGCATGGAAACAACAACAAACTCCGCCCCTCCCGCAGCTGTCACCCTGTCAAAACAAAGACCCCGTCCCTCTCTGCGGATGATATACTGCATAAAACCAATAAAATCCTCCCCGTTTAGCACCGTTCGCTGGCGGGAGGCGCGGGGACACCGGATCGTTTCACGCGGAAAGCCTCGGAGCGCGCACGAGCGCACACACACGGGGATGCAGCCCTTGAGCAAACAGCCAGCTACTCCCAAGTACCAGCGCCAAGCCAGTGTTTACGTTCACCGACCCCCCACCTAGACACAAACAGAGTAACGTCGTACATACAGCGGACAACTTGAAGCGTTTGAGCCGCTGCGCGAAACCCGTGCAACAATGAGGCTCCCGTCAACTCGAGTATTAATCTCGCTCTTTCAATAACTGGTTCGTTCATGCAAAATGAAAAAATGAAGTGCGGCAATGGCTTCCTTTGCTGCGCTTGCATTTTATAAACTATTGCAAGCAAGCCCAGGAAATACGATCCGTTATGAATAAAACACGATAAACCGCTGTTTGGAAAGGCGGCCATCTGCAAAATTAGCATACTTTGCAGGATGAATACACTCCGAGTTTTTCCAGTTTCTTCGGCCGAGGTGAAGAGCGGAGTTGCGCCTTCTTCACGGCGATACGTGCGGATCCTCCAGCGGCGCCGGAGCCCTCCGTTCCCCCGGCTCCAGGAGCGGCCGGAACCAGGCCCGCGGCCCCGATGGCCGGCGAACCTTGCTGAATCCCGGCGCTGTCGGCCATGATTCACACGGAACCCCGACGGGACCCCCGGCCCGGGAAATAATCGCTCTGCCGTCCGCTCTATTCCACAAGCGGAGGATCAGACATGGCGCTCATCCTTATTTTCAATTTCTCACTGTAGGCCCATTTTCCTCCGCTAGGGGACTCAGATGGGATAGGCCAAATCCACCACAATTCAGGGAGGAGAGGTCACGAAATGCAACCATTTGTAGCAAATTTTCAAGGTCACATGTAACAGGAAAAAATGTGAATTGCCATGCGGAGGCATATCTGAGCACACAGCGACCAGTGACCCGCGCTCAGCTCATGCAACATGAGGAATTAGCGCCAATATCCAGTATTTTGCATACTATATTAAAATTGTGATTAAAAGTATGTCAAAAATGTTATAGAATAGAATCATTTATTAAAACCCTGAATGAAAGAACTTGTGACATTAATTCAAATTCGGACAATAATTGCAAAAAAAAAAAAAAAAGAAGGTTAAAGGTCAGATATGACGAATGAATAAAAAATGTATCAATTCGACATCAATGCACACACATACACACAGCCTGATTACAATAATAAATGCTCAAATTTATTTCAGTATTTATTTGGTCATTACATACTGTAAAATGCTTGCATTTAAATGTTTCGGCTGCAATTAAATGTTCACGGCAAGAAAACATACAATTTACATCCTTATAATGTGTTAATTAATTTATTCATGAATCACCATCGTGCCAGCTGATAGTTATTACACTGTTCCTACAATATCGTCACAA